>JANRMT010062789.1:33354397-33417461 GCA_026402145.1 Polypterus bichir lapradei | reverse complement strand
TATATATATATATATATATATATATATATATATATATATATATTGTGATGGACAGCCGGGTCCCATGCCCGGCTGGGACGCCCCTGCTGCATATGTTCCGGGGGAGCTACCATGGGTAGCTCAATACCTCCCCCGGGACGCTTGGTGGCAGCCTCCCTGGCTGATGTTCGTTTCCCAGTCTCCCGCATGGCTCCATGGGACATGGAGTCCTCCACAACCTGGGAGGGAGCTGGGGTGGGAGACTCGAGAACCCGGCTGGACAAGTCATCAGCCCCACCCGGAGGTGACCTGGATCACTTCCGGGTGGGTTATAAAACAGGTCAGCCTCCACCACTGAGGGGCCAGAATCAGGAGGAAGAGAACAAGGTTGCCTGAAGAGGAGTGGTGGTACAAGGTGGAGAGTTGTTGTGCTGGTAAAGTGCTTTTGGGACTGTGTTAAGCCTGTGTGACTTTTATACGTGCCTCTGCGTAGTCTGTGAGGGTCGGGCGCTATATAGCTATAGCGTCGTTCACTATATATATATATATATGTATATGTATATTTATATATACAGAGAGAGAGAGAGTTGCATGTTGGTCGGACATGCAAGTGAGAAACTCACTGCACTCTGTACACATGATACTACTACTACTACTACTACTACTACTATGGCAATACCTCACAGGGCAGCCTCGGCTAGAAAGGGAAGCAGGTGTGGGAACATCTGACAGATGTCTCAAGCTCATACTGAGGTGATCAGTTTTTCTTGGGAATAGTAAAATAAATATGTCATTTGTGTTAAATCAGACTGGGATATGGTTATGCTGTAATGGAAGATACTAAAGTCAGACTAGCTCATCCATCTAATTATTGCATTGTAAGTAATTTCTTATTTTCACAGAATCAGCAAATACTGTATGACTTTGTCTATAAAATAAATCAAATTCATTTGTCTATCTATTTTTGAATGCACGTATTCTACTCTAGGCTAAGATATGGCCAAATGTTTGTGGATATCTGACCATCACATTTATAAGAGCTTGTTAGACGTCCAGTTCCAAAACCAGAGACATGAATAAGGAATTGGCTGCAACTTTATAGCTATAACATTGTCCACTCTTCTGGGAAAGCTTTTGGATTTTCTCAGCCAAAAGACCATTTGTGACAGCAGGTACTTATGTTGGAAAACAAGACCTGGCTCAAGTTTCTCCATGTCTTAATGGACCTGGCTTTGTGTACAGGGACACAGTCATGTTTAAACAGAAAGGGGTCTTAAACTGTTGCCTCAAAGTTGCAATCACACAATTGTCTAAAATGACTTTGTATGTAGTAGTATGAACAGTTTTCTTCACTGGAACCAAAGCCTGGCCGGAACCCTAAAATACAGCCCCATCCTATTATCCTTCCGGTTGGTAGGCATTCTCATGTCATCCGCCAAACCCAGTGTTCAGAAAGGCATTCATCATTCCAGAGAACACGTTTCCACTGCTCTGGGGTCCACTGGTGACAGGTTTTACACTCCAGCCAACACTTGACAATGCACACAGTGACAATGGGCTTGTGTGAAGTTGCTTGGCCATGGAAACTCATTTCACAAAGCTCCCAATGCACAGTTCTTGTTCAGATGTTACTTCCAGAAGAAGTCTAAAACTCTGTTGTGAGTGATACAATAGAGAATATGCCAAATTTGCACCCAATGTGCTTCCATTATACAATAATAGTGCAGGGATATCCAAAAAAAAAATATTTTAGTATTTCCAGTTCCAGACTGGCCAGCCCCTTGTACTGCATACTGGGATCACATTCTATAAATCAGCTATACTAGAAAACAGATGAGGAAACAAATACCTTTCAGTTATGGTGAGGTCAGACTTTGCCAGCATAATATACTTTGAGTAGAATGATCATTTAGGAATATCAAGGGGGCATTGGCTAACTCAGTTATAGTGGGTAGCTGTAGTTGATATACCTCCGTTTACTGTATACTGGCAAGAGATCAGTTAATTTAGGCATATTAAGTATTATCACCTAATACCAAGATCTGACTGGCTAATCAAATTACAAAGGAAAAATATCTGGAATAATCTGGGGATTTACTGTAAAACTGTGACCAGATTGAACAAGACAGGTATACTGGAAACCAGTAAACAAAACAGCTTCCAATAATAGTGGGTTTAGCCTTTCCAACTAAAATGGACTAGAAAGAAACTAGGAAAGAGATTTACTGCATACTGGGATCAGATTGTTCATATCAGCAATTCTGAGATACAGGCAAGAAAAAAAAAATTCTAGTTATACTGGAATGAGAATTCCCAGTTGAGCCATACTGTGAAACAGCAAAGGATACAAAACAAATTCCCATTCAGATGTAAAGGTACAGTACATGCATATGTCTGCATACAGAAAGCTCACAAAAAGAAGAGTGAGGTTGCGTAAAAGCCTTGCAACTGACAAGCTATTGTCTGGCCTGGCAGTAACAAACTGTGTCAACTCCAAAGAAGGTTATTTGGAAGAATCTGTCATTAGTGATGGAATGAATGTAACAGGAGGCTGTTTCAAGTTCCTTTGGTGCTAATCATCTGGCTTGTTGCGGAAGCTCTTTTGATCTATTGCCAGCTTATTACCCTATTAAGATATTTATCTTTGCTGCCCAGACTAATGCTGGCCGACAAGAGATGCACATTACTGCAACTCCTCTGCACCCTACCTGTATTGGTGGGGATGGAAGGCATTCTGAAAATTCTGTTCTGCTCTCATTTGGTGCTCCATCTTTATCTCTAATAGATTTTTTTTAATCTCTTTTTCGTTAGCCTTCAGTACATCACAAGCTTGACATATCCAGTTCTGCTCTTTTAAATCCTAAAACTTCATTGTGACACTAGTCATGCTTAAACTAGCATTTCAGAAGGAAGGCCAAATGACATTTACATAAACGGCATAGTCTCTCGTATCTCTTGGTGCGTGTCCCTTTATGCAAAGCAAAATGTTGTCAGCGTTCATCTTGTCTGGAGTTGTATCAGCGTGCAGTTGAGAAATCATGACAATTTCTCTGTGGGTGCTGAGGGTGAATGAAGAGAGCCTCTTCATTAGGAAGGATAATTATCTCCAGAAAGAAAACCAATTGACTAGTAAGTTCAAAACATATGGTAAGGAGATTATTTTAGTAATCTTTTATTCACACATTTTGTGAAGCCAGTATCTTCTCAGTGTTGGAGCACCAGAACCTTTCCTAACAGACAGAATCATGCTGGAGTGCATCACTAGGCGCCATCATGCAGACAAACCAGGCTAATTCAGACCTGACCATACAACTAATCCATATGTCATTGGGATATGGGAGTAAACTAGAATAAATATGTGAACAATGGGATAACTGGCCTAATTTATACACATAGTTGAGTCATGAAACAGGTCCGTAATACTATAACTGTGTGGCAGCTTTGATAATTACTGCACCACAATTTTTCCACTAATATTTTTAAAAATGGTTTCACTGATTAATAAGGGTGGTAGCATGTGATTACACTGCATCCTTAAAGAACCAGGAGACAGACTTTAAATTCCAGTCCACACTCTTAATATTAATGGTTCTGTAATGGCATTGTACTGAGTTTTTGTGGTTCCTCATAGATCCATTGCTTGACAAAGATCCATTCCATCACGAGAAGGGTTCTCTGTATGTATAGTTGTTTTTCTGGTGGTGTGAAAAGGTTCCTAATATGTGGGCAAAACAGAAATATTCAATGTATGACTAGCAACCTAACAGGATACTAACAAATCAAGAAAACCTGGACTTAGCCTGTGGTATTACAATATGTGCAGTCCTTTCAAAGTCATAAATCCATTGATATTTCACTAATCTGTTGTCATCTGTTCTTGATTATTTATGGAACCTGTTACAGATCTAAATAAATAAAGGTTCATTGTGGAACTTCCATGTGAATGGTTCTTTAGGGAATTAAAAAAGTTCCCCAGTGGCATCACTATGATAAACATTTTTGGCACCTTTATATCATGAACTAGGAGTTCCAAAGCATGTAATTCCCAAAAACACTTCCAAAAATGCCCACTAGATTGGAAATCCTGTCAAAAATCCTGGTTAGATACAAAAAGGGCTATGTAGAATATACATAAAATAAAAAGGTTTTATTTCCATAAATTGACTGGAGGCACATAATGCAAAATTAAATCCCCTTTAACACAAAGCAAACATGTTCAATAGCAATCTCAAAATACAGAGAAGGTTGAAAAAAAATCTATAATTTTACAAATTACAGACACACAAACTCACCAGCGCCAGAGGGCATTCACAGTGAATGACCAGGAACTGTGGGATACCTTCCAGGTTTATCAGCACAGGGCAGTGCCTGGTGGTGATTCGCAGGTAACCTCTTAGGAAACAACCCACAAAATACATGGAACATCTCCAAGGCATTGAAACATACAACAATATGACAGCATTGAAACATACAACAATATGACACACAATCAATAGCACATAAACATAAATAACAATATGTACAAAAGAACAAGGACTCAAACCCCAGCCAGGGGAGGAACCATAATGGAAATATAACACTTTATTTTTAAGAGTGCAGCACTGCCTGTGTGGAGTTGGTACATTACCCTTACGTCTGTAGTGGTGCTGTTTAAATGGCTTACAAACCCCAGCAGTCTTGGTAATATTACACCATTGAGCAGCTTCAGTGTGGTGCAGGGGTTGCTGAGAAGAAAGGAGATTAGGCACTCTCTTTAAAAAGGTGCTGAAAGACTACAAAAGGGATCGTGATCATCTGTCTTTATTCATTTCTGTTCTTCTCAAACTACCTCTACAATACAGCCGACGTTCAATTACAGGTCCATTTTGAATTTTTGTGCTTGTCCTCTGCCTTTATTTTGTGTGATTTTGTCTGGGTTGGTTAACGTCTTTGTCCAGGGAGTGTTCCCACTTCTACAGATCTTCAAGCTACAACGGTGGGACAAAACTTTCATAACATTCAGGAAACTGTTCACTTGGCATCTCAAATCATTTTCACCATCACCCCTTCTGTCAAACCGGACTGTTTGTGGACTGTACTGTGAGTGTTTACCATTAACCATTTTGTACACAGAGCTTCATAAGCTGTTGTCAAGCAACTTTTGAATTATTGTCTCCGTTGGGAAATTAGTGAGGGCTTTTGCCTAGTGGTGGCTCTGAGGCTAGGGATATGCGCTGGTAATGAAGTGACTCTACTCCTTTGGGCCCTTGAGCATGGCCCTTAATCTGCAATTTCTTCATCTTGTGTATGACATTAATCTGCCTCCAGCCCTGCAAACAGGTCCTCCAACATGCAGAAAAAACTCATGGGTTGGTGGCAGGATTGGCACTACAGCCACTGTAAAAAAAAACCTCACTCAGTTCCAGTGTGGTGCTGACGTGTCACCCATTTGCTCGGCAGCACTCGGGTCCCAAACTAGGTGGTTCGTTGCATGGTGGGTGCATGCTCCCAACCTCTCTTTGTGTACACATTGTTTGTTTATTAATTGGTTTTTTTTTGCCTTTTTATTTTTTAATATACACTTTCACTAATTCATTTGTGCCTCTATATGTGTGAGTGTGCGAGCAAGGTCACCCAAAATAAAATGAACAAATCACTGTTTAAAAACAGGGTGCTTGATTTTTCCTATCACATTCCAAAGGTATGTGCGGTTGTTTAATTAGCGACTCTTTTGCACTGAATTTGTCCTTGGGCCTCATGCATAACGGCATGCGTAGAATTCACACTAACCATGGCGTAAGGACAAAAGTGGATTTGTGCTTACGCACAAAAAAATCCAGATGTATAAATCTGTGTGCTCGCCAACTTCCACGTTCTTCCGCCCCATAAACCCTGGACAGCGTGAAAAGTAACGCACGTGCATGCTGTCCCGCCCCGTCTCCTCCCAGAATTATGCCTCTTTGAATATGCAAATAAATATAAATAGCCCTTAAGCTCAGCGTTCTGTGAAAAGACAATGGCAAAAGCACGGGGGAAAACAAGAATTTCAGTGAATTCCAAGTGGAGGAAAGGAAAAACATACTGTTTGTTGGTTTTAACAGTGGTATAAACAACAAAAGGAAGTTGATCGAGTGACATAGAGTGTCGGAGAAACTTGAAAGCTCAAATTCACAAAGTCGCACAGTGCCCAAAATAAAAAAGAAGTTGTCAGATATCAAAGTCGTCGTGAAAAGGCGAGTCGTAGCCCACCGTCTGAGTGTCATATGGAAGCTTATTAGGGTTCAGAGAAAAAAAAAATATGGACACAGTGAGAAAAAAGCTCAAAATGTCATCTTTAATCTCGAAATTTCCACTTTTATCACGTTGTTTATTTTGTCATTAAAGTAGAACATCATAAACTTCATCTTTAAATCGTTTAATTTACCAGTTTCTCAAATCCCATCGTAACTGAAGTACCACTTTAAATGCTTTGTTTTGTATGTGTTCTTCTATGTGCTCTATGTGTGTGAATCACTATGTGCTTCTTAAGTGGGCTTTCTCTTCCTCCGACAGGACACAGAATCCATTAGATTCGTGATATTACAGCCCTCTGAATAATTAAAATACTGAGATGTATACATGATATAATTTTCATGATGATAGGAGTTAAAGCATGTTATTAAACATGGGAACACAGTAGCGCAGTGAAAGTGATGAGCTGGCACCCTGTCCAGAGACTGCATCACGCAAGATGCTTGCTGCGCCATGCGTGATCTTCAATGAAATAATTTATCGCAGCAGTACTGTCTCTTTTAAACGTAATAACCCCCATTTCCTGTCTTTCCTTTTCTTTCTCCAAGTAACCAATTGCCACACAATCAGCTCTGTAATAGACATTAAGCCATCTGTAAGCTTAGAACGCCTATTCTTCAAAACTTTTAAGGAACTTTGAAATATTTTCGTAGTACATGTTTAATTATTCTATCCATCTATCGTTCTAGTGTTGCGCCAGCCCCAGCAAGAATACAGCACGAGGCAGGAACAATCCAAGAATGGGTGCCAGCTTCCCACTAGCGCTGCAGCACCATGTCCTCACATGTTTAATTATTAACAATATAGATTATTTAAATGATGTTAACATTTTATCTGTATAATGTAATAAACATATTTTGCTGCATTTCATCTTTAAAATGACATCGTCATCATATGTAAATATGCGCTTTTTAAAGTGGCTCAGGTTGTGCAATATTATAAATGTATTGCAAGTTTACAGTGAGGTGATTGTACTAATAAGTACAAACAGTTCTACCAGGAGCACTTGATGGACTGATTGAGTGCGTTTATAGTTCTTGGGATGAAACTGTTTCTGAACCACGAGGTTCGTACAGGAAAGGCTCTGAAGCGTTTGCCATATGAGAGCAGTCGAATAGACAGCATGGCTGAGGCAGCATGTGCTTGATGCTGTATACCGATAATTCTCTTTCCAATCAGATTGCACACTCAGTTACAGTCAGATAAATAGTCTGAGTGGTGCATCGAGAGAAACAATGCTAAAGCAGCTATGGTATTTGAATAGTTTGGCCATTCTGTGGACCATTATATTGTTACAGGTTAATTACAATCAGATGCCTTAAACTAATAAACAATATGCAGTTAATTTCAGTGTATATAATAAAGCCGCGTCAGGGATGTGGATCTAAAAAAGAAAGGGAAACCACACTGGAACAAAAGCAATGCTTTGACGCTGGGTGCCGCCAGTTTGCAAAACTGAGCGGAGAATTTGTGTACGCCAAGCATTTAGCTGGCGTGAAAATGTGCATGGCTTTACGCCAAGTTTAGGTTTTATACATCGCAATTTGAGCGTGGAAATGGGAGTACGCAACATTTTTGTGCGTACGCACCATTTATACATGAGGCCCCTGGACTCTGGAGCTGTGAGACAAGGAAGAAGGGTGTTTGGAATCGATCAGCTTGGAATTAGAAGAAATTTCCTTGGGCAAACTTTAAACCAATCGTGTTGTTTCCCACAGGTCACAACCACTGAGGACATGCCCCTGACAACTACCCTAATGAAGGGAGTACAATTTCACACTGCCGTGAAAAAACGAAATGGCAGCTTATTTACAGCAATAGAAGCACACAAAATAATTGCAAACTGACATCAGAATCAAAATCAGTGACTAGAAAAAAAAAATAATATCTGATCTCATAAAACAGTGGAAAAAAAACTCAACAGAATATCAACAAAAGTCCAAATTATGACACCAAACAGTTGCTAGTCAAGTTCACAAAAGAGTGTGGCACATGACATCATTAGGTCAAGGGTGTAAAGGTCAGTGTCGTGCATTTCCTGGTTTGTCCAAGGTTGTGGGCACAATAAGGAAACCTCAAGCATTCTTATTCTGATTTTTTTGCAACAAATTGTTTTGTTAATTAACTGCAACTTTCATTTTATGTTCCTGCTCTGTTAATGTACAATTATTTTGGTTATCAATTCTCCTGCTAAGTTCTTTTTGCCTGTTAGTAACACCCAGATTCGACTCCTGACTATTAAAAAATTGCTGCCACCTAGAGGAGTCAGCACAACTTAGTTATAAAGAAACAAAGTCTAATGTAGAAAGCATTTGTTTTAAACCATCTTTAAAGATGAAGTGTCCTACAAAGAGGAAGAGGCTCCCCAGGGCCTGGGTAGCAAGGTGGTAATTGTAACTAGCAATTTTAAAATCTCCAAAGTAGGACATCTGAACAAGATGGCATTTTTTCCAAAATGTGTAGCATTTCAATAAGGCACAATATCACAGAAGGAACAGTTCACTCAGAAGAATTGTAAAAATCATTCAAAGGGGTCAGGGTCTCAGAAAAATTGTGTATGTTCATAGTTATATTAACCTGTAAGAGGACAAAAGGAGCTGGATGGAGAGAATAGAGAACATTTTAAAATTAATCTCACATTATTTGTCCAAAGTTATTAAAAGATCCATATTTCAGGATGTACAGGAAATATTAAAGAATAAGTTTGGTATCTTTCAAGTCAAAGTTATTTGTTCACAATTAAGGCACATTTGCCACATGGAATTGTGTTCTGAAGTAAAGTATATTTTTAAAAATATCTGGCCTGCTCTTACCTTTTATAGTGGAGTGAAGGATACAGAGGTCCCAATGTGGCAAAAAAGCTTTGAAGTTTACCAAATATACGCCCACTTTGAAGCAGTAAAGATTTCATTAATAAAATGTGCCTTCTGTGTTTCTGAGACCTGCCTGGACAACCCATATCTTAATTTAATTTTATCACATATTCTTGGTGCAGTTTTTTTTTTTTGAGGCAAGACTACATGTCTTGCTCACTTATCTGCTTGCAGTTACAGAACTAAGGACTATGATTTTGAGGCAGTAAACTCATTGACACCGATCAATCCATAAATACACGGGGAGAATGTGCAAACTCCATGTAATCCCTGGTGCTGTGAGGCTCTGCTTATATTAAAACATCAATACTAAACTGACTAAACTTCAACCTGATTTAAACTAAATGTACACCTAAAACATCCATTCAGTTCTTGTCGCTTGACTGCAGTCTTGCTATACAACTGAAGCATATATGTGCATTATCATACAGGCATCAGCAAGCAATATCTTTGCAAAATAACTGACTAATAAGCTGCCATATAGGGAACGGATTGAGTGATTGTTGTATGAGTTTTTCCTGTTAGTATTGCCTAGTTGTCCACACAACAGAGACAGTAATTCACATCTTGGCTTCAGCACTGAATAATGTCAATAATTGTACTTGGTGATGACTTACCAAGGTGACTCTATGCCCCTGGAGCTGAAAGGATACCACAGAGGAAGACGACCTGCAACATGTTGTGGCTGAATCTCACAACAATGGTTTGATTTCTGACCTTCTTAAAACAATGTGAATAAGATATTTTGTAAGATGTGTGTAACCTCAAGACATGGATCAATACTCAATAACATTTCTAGCTTGCAAAATGGACGTATTTGGTAAGTTTCAATACTTCTTTTGACATTGGGACCCTGGTACCCATTAGCTCCATTATAAAATGAAAGAACAGCGTAGTTATTTTTTAAAGATTAAAAAAATATACTTCACTTTAGAGCACAATTTCATGTGGCAAATTAATATATAAGGGTGGCACGGTGGCGCAGTCGTGGCACTGCTGCCTCGCAGTAAGGAGACCCGGGTTCGCTTCCTGGGTCCTCCCTGCGTAGAGTTTGCATGTTCTCCCCGTGTCTGCGTGGGTTTCCTCCCACAGTACAAAGACATGCAGGTTAGGTGCATTGGCGATTCTAAATTGTCCTTAGTGTGTGTGTGCCCTGCGGTGGGCTGGCACCATGCCTGGGATTTGTTCCTGCTCCAGCAGACCCCCGTGACCCTGTGTTAGGATATAGCGGGCTGGATACTGACTGACTGACTGACTGAAATTACTATATACCATGATTATGAACAAATTGTGCCAACTTGAAAAATACCAAACTTTTCCTTTAAGTAAGAGGGACATATTGGAAACCTTAAAACCTCTAAGTGGGGTGAAATTTTTAGCTTTTCTAGTTTCCAGCTCCTTACTGTAACCTCCTATTAGATATAAGCACTGTTGTCTGTGTATTAAGGAATTGTGGGGCACTAACCTTGTCCCCAGGTAAAAGTGAACTAAACAGTAAACTCACCTCAATAACTTAATGTATTGTTAAAATGTTTATGATGACATCATAATAATTTTTTCCAGTTTTCTATGTTGTGCTTAATGTAATGTTTCTTTTTTGAGTATGTGAAATTTTCCTTGTGCCTAGTACCACTGACCTGTTTCTGGGTGACATGTGTGCGCATGTGCAGTCTGAACTTTTGAGTTCTACTTTGGGATACGAAGGATCGAGCCACTTTAAATAAACCTTTTGTTGATTTTTTTGTGACAAAAATAAAAGGGCGAGTGTACTTGTACAACTCACTATTTCATAGTAGCCGTAATCATTATCGTGAATCAAATCGATTACTTATATACAATAGCATTCAGGACTTTATTCATTGAACAAAATTTCTGAATGTTCATTTGTGTTTCTACTTTCTGTGCTAACTATTTGATGTTGAGATGTCTTTCAGTGCTGTGCTTTGCTGGTTATACTGTATGACAATATGTTGATGGATCTTCATTTTTTTATGGTATTTTTCAGCTAACATTTTATCATCACTCATCTTGGTAGCCTAATACATTTTAAATGCCATGTCTCTCCTTCACTCCCTTAGATGAGATTTGCAGGATGATGTCCCCTTCCTCGGCTACCCACCCTCCAATACTGTGGTCACTGCTTTGCTCTTTCACAGCTCCTTCCATGCTGCTAACCCTACTCACTTGTGGTCAAAGGCAACACCATTGTTGTGATTTGTACCTTTATTAATTTTTTTATGGAACTTTCTGGATGGATTTACACAATCTATTGCATTGATCTAGGGGTTTCAGAACTAAAGGTTTGTGATGTTCTCATTGGTTTTTGTGTTTATTGTAAATTGAGAATGTTTGAGATGTTTCCTGTTATGACACAATGCCATCTGTTTCCTTTGGTACCACTTTTCTCAGATTTTTACCATCAGTCACTGAAACAGCAGTCCTTCTACAGTTCATGGTCGTTATAAATATCTCCATCTTATCCATATTTTATGGATAGAACTTGGACTCAAATCTTTCATATCTTTTTGTTCCATTTGACTTCACAGTTTACTGATTTCTTGCTCTTGTTTCTGACTTTCGATTTTTGATTGTGTTTCCAGTTTGCTTGAGAGGTTTTTGGCTCTGACCTTAGCTTGCCTTTTGACTATGCATATCCCACAGTCCTCAACATGTAATTTATAATCCAATCTATGCGGAACACCTAAAATTTTTGACGGGGCCGTTTTTTGGGTTTTTTTTTTGGTGTTTTTGGTTTCAATCCAATTTCAGTAATGCTACTCAAACCCAGCCACTGCTGTGCTAATGGTATTCCATATCATACGCACTCATTTTCCCCATCCAAACAGCTAAGATACTCTTCTTGCAGGGTGCCAGGCAGGATCTTGGGTTGGGATCATAGGGTCCACACTTTATAGTTTTAACTTGAATATACGTTCATGTGTCTTTGTGTCTTGGCTTTAGCATGTTTAACTGCAAACAAAAGGAGGAAAATGGACAGTTCTTGACAGATTTCCTTAAAGAGCAAGTGTGTCAAATTTCCACAAACTCAGTCTACCAGAAACTAAGCAAGGGACATCCATATGATTTTTTTTTTTAATTCAGAGCAATCTGTGATGCTACCCATTAGCATTTCCAAATGAATATTGTTGATTAAAAATTGGGGTGTTAGCATAAGCATAATAGCATTTTAAAATAAAAAAATGATCTATTTTAAAGACCCTGTAATAGTGTTGGAGGTTAAGACACAGAGCTTAAGTGTGAAAATTGACAAAACTGATTGTTTATGTTGAAAATAATTAGGTCAATCTTTTCCAGACTTGGAGGATATTTATGTGAAGGAGATAACTAAGCGTTAAGAATTCAAAAATGCTAAAACTTCTCAGGTTAGAGTAAATTAACAGGCCTTCAGAAATGTCCTAATACGACATGACACAAAAGAAACAGCATTGACTTAAAAAATAAAAATAAAACTGCTAACAACAGAAGTCTCAAAAGCTCCAAGACTGAAACATGAAACTATGTAGAAAATAACTATGCATCACCCTCTTCATCCAGTTTAGAATCATGGAGTGGCCAGGGCTGAAGACAGCATTGGTACTGAAGGGGGCACCTGTCCCTGTTTCACTCGTATCCACTCTCACTAATGGCAGTGCCAATTCAACAAAACTGAATGTCTCTGTAAAGTGAGAGGAGAAGCAGCGTACCTGGAGAAAATCTGGAACTCTAGATACTCTAGGACTTTAAGCATCTCTAAAGGTGGAAAATCCCAAGTGAAAAGATTTGTTTTTTAATATCTCAAAAAAAGAAACATATTGTTATAAGGAGAATAAGTATGGCATTTAAGCAAAGGAAGGCTAAAGCAGAAAGAAACACATTCAAGCCTGAAGTTCTAATCCTAAAGGATTATTAGGAACACCTGTTCAATTTCTCATTAATGCAATTATCTAATCAACCAATCACATGGCAGTTGCTTCAATGCATTTAGGGGTGTGGTCCTGGTCAAGGCAATCTCCTGAACTCCAAACTGAATGTCAGAATGGGAAAGAAAGGTGATTTAAGCAATTTTGAGCGTGGCATGGTTGTTGGTGCCAGACGGGCTGGTCTGAGTATTTCACAATCTGCTCAGTTACTGGGATTTTCACGCACAACCATTTCTAGGGTTTACAAAGAATGGTGTGAAAAGGAAAAAACATCCAGTATGCGGCAGTCCTGTGGGCGAAAATGCCTTGCTGATGCTAGAGGTCAGAGGAGAATGGGCCGACTGATTCAAGCTGATAGAAGAGCAACTTTGACTGAAATAACCACTCGTTACAACCGAGGTATGCAGCAAAGCATTTGTGAAGCCACAACACGCACAACCTTGAGGCGGATGGGCTACAACAGCAGAAGACCCCACCGGGTACCACTCATCTCCACTACAAATAGGAAAAAGAGGCTACAATTTGCACGAGCTCACCAAAATTGGACAGTTGAAGACTGGAAAAATGTAGCCTGGTCTGATGAGTGTCGATTTCTGTTGAGACATTCAAATGGTAGAGTCAGAATTTGGCGTAAACAGAATGAGAACATGGATCCATCATGCCTTGTTACCACTGTGAAGGCTGGTGGTGGTGGTGTAATGGTGTGGGGGATGTTTTCTTGGCACACTTTAGGCCCCTTATTGCCAATTGGGCATCGTTTAAATGCCACGGGCTACCTGAGCATTGTTTCTGACCATGTCCATCCCTTCAAGACCACCATGTACCCATCCTCTGATGGCTACTTCCAGCAGGATAATGCACCATGTCACAAAGCTCGAATCATTTCAAATTGGTTTCTTGAACATGACAATGAGTTCACTGTACTAAAATGGCCCCCACAGTCACCAGATCTCAACCCAATTGAGCATCTTTGGGATGTGGTGGAACGGGAGCTTCGTGCCCTGGATGTGCATCCCACAAATCTCCATCAACTGCAAGATGCTATCCTATCAATATGGGCCAACATTTCTAAAGAATGCTTTCAGCACCTTGTTGAATCAATGCCACGTAGAATTAAGGCAGTTCTGAAGGCGAAAGGGGGTCAAACACCGTATTAGTATGGTGTTCCTAATAATCCTTTAGGTGAGTGTATTTATAACCAGTTTAAGACGAGCATGAAACCAATATAATGCAGACACAAAACCATTACTATGTACGCAGTGCAGTACTTTATGAACGCAAGCAAACCGATAGCTTGTGAGTGTAATCTGAAGCAGTTCATTCAGAACCCAATTACAAATGCACCTAAAACAGTGATGTAAATGTGTAAATCAATACAGTTTATATGCATATAATGTACAAACTTATGCAATTAGTTTTTCATTCACAAACCACAATACACACTGATAATATACGGTGTGACCACAAGGGGGTGCCAGGGAGCCCCAAACCACACACTCAGTAACACAACACATGATGTATGAATAAAGTAGACTCTTCACACCAGCACCTTAAAATACACTGCTCTCCAGACAGAACCCAGCAAATCACAATTAATAAATACTATTCTTCCTCCTTCTCTCCTCCATCAAGTGTCGCCCGCTGCCTCCTAACTCTGAGTCATACATGTGTGGCGGGGGGGTCCTTTTATGCCAGACATGGGAATGCTTTCAGTGTCATGCCATGTCCTCCAGGAAGCACTTCCAGGCCGACAGCAACCTACATTGGAGCATATAGACCCAGACATGGCAGAACTTCTGGAATTCATATCTTGGCACCCCTGTGGGTGTCCCAACTGGTTCCCATATGTGGACCACTGCCACCTTGCATATGAGAGATTGGACCTCCCCAGAATCTCAGATTCCTCTTGTCCGTCCATTATCTTCTGTATCCAGAAACAAAGTTATTTCTCTGCTCCGCTGTCCAATTCCATCTGGAATGCCAGTTCTTCTCCTACAGTGGACAGGAACCAATATAGTTCATATGAATGAGACCAGTATTGTATGCATACAAACCAATTAAGTGAGCATGCATGCAAACCAATAGTAGATACTCATAAAACAATAGCATGAACATGTAAGCTAATAGATTGCACACAAAAATATATGATTTATGGCTTGTTTGGCCCCTCAAATAGTTCCGCTTTGCAAGTGATTCAAATCTGATATGGCTGAGTACTAATATCTATCCTGAATCTGGAAAATTAATACAAATTTATTAATAAACAAACATGAATACCAGCTACAAGTTATTTTAAATTCTGTACCATGCAGGACATTGGTGAATTGCCTCAAGATCCTTTGAAAGGAATCATCTCTGCTGAATCTGTCTGCAAGACTCTCTCAAAAAAATATGCATTTAAACCTTGACATTGCAGAAAAAAACATACCACTTGATTTGTAGCTTACAGTTATGGTACTAACACAATGATATTTTATTTTGCAGTCCCATAAACAGTAATGATATAAATAATATTTAGGCTTTTAAACTAATTAGAATAGCCTAATAGGACTGCTAAATTCAATCAAATCAAAGTATAATATATATCACCAATCATTTTTACCCATGATCTGTGAATCCATATCTTCAATAGTGTATGCAAATAAGGCAATATCACCATCCAATCATAGCTTTGTGTCAGTTTTCCCAACTAGAGAGAACTTTTTTAGAGTGCCAGGAGCAGTGCACTACAAAAGATGGGATGTGCGAAGTTTTAATGTAAAGTATTAATGTAAGACAATGATACTGATTATGCCGTTTTGTGAAATTATGGTCATTTCTGGAATCTGTTTAAGGTGATAGTCACATTTTCTGTTAAAGATCTCTTAAGTTCACACTGTGTGTGTTTAGATAAAAAGGACAGGCACCTTTCAGCTTGCAAGAACGTTTGAAGTAGCTGAGGTATTTAGTATAGTCTGCAGGAGAACGACACAGCCGAGTTTCATTTCATTTCTACATTCAGTTTTATATTGTACATTTGTATTGTTTTTAACTTTGTATTTTATTGTTTAAAAGCTGATTTTAATGGCTATTATATTTCTTTGTCAGAATGTTCTGTATCACAAAGCCTGTATCGAAATATGTGTTATATGTGATTTAAATGCATCTTTTACTGCTGTCGTATGGTTTTGTTGTGGAGTTGGGGATGGAGGTGGTTAGTGGGTGGTAAAAATGCACATTGCCTCAGGTGGCATTTTGTAATGTGCCAGCACTGCACTTTGTCCTATAAATCAATGTGCTATTTGCAATAAAACTGGGAATCAAATATTTTGCACTAATTTATGTTTTATTGCCAATGTAAATCCTCAGGATTGTTTCTGGTTTTAGTGATCTATTAAATTAAAAATAGGTGCTGAGTGAAGGTTTATTGAGTGCAAAAAGGCGAGGGGCACAGGAGAAGAGTCTCGTGGGATCAAAGGTCCTAGTCTTCCTCATCATCAGCAGTTACTTGATACAAGAATGACGACTCTCAAGGTTGTTTGATCTTTGGCAGCTCAAGAGTAAAATCCTTGAGTTACAGACCTTGGAATGGTGTGGATTTAATCATCAAGAGCTTTATCAAATCTGATCTCCTTCTCCTAAGTTCAGAAGCAAAACCTCTGAGACTCTAAATTCTTTTAGCCACGCACCTCCCAGCCAGCAATTATCTTAGGAAAAAAAAAACAAAAAAAACACCCATAACTTTTTCAGGTCTGTTGTGTGGTAGAGACAATAGAAAATAAGGAAAAGGGACTTTGTTTAAGTTAGTCATATAGCAAATTGAGGTTTTTGCAGCCATAGAAAATTAATTGTCTGAAAAGGCCTTTTTTTTTTGCTAAAATGTTTCAGCCTCTAGAAGGTGTACCTGACTCTCAGTAAATTGTTCTGTGGGTTAGCCATGTTCTAGTGCCTGTTCCTTTTTTCTAGTGTCATATTTTGGTGTTCCAGTAGCCTCATTCCCATGTTTCAGTGGGCACCTCAATATCCTGCAGGTACACATTATACCCTCTCGACCATAGCCTTGCTTTTTTTATACCCTGACACAGATCTTTTCTTTCACATTACCACCACCCCCCTACTCCAGCTACCACCACACACAGCACAATGTGTCTGGATTGTTATCAGCGGAGATGCAAGACTCGCATTCTCCCAACTTTGAAAGTGAATTGACACTGATGTAATCACCATCTTTCATTCTCTTTCTGTCCATATCTCAATGTAGCATTTTTCAGGGAAGAAAAATAGAATCTGGTGAGTCAGAACTGGAAGAGGAACAACTATATGGTTATCAGGAAGATCAGAAGATCAGCATCTCCGCTCCTTTCTCTTGAAGTGGAACAGCCAGCCACATGAATGCCTCAGGAGACAGTACACCCCAGACAGCCAAAGATGTCCCCACGGGAGGCTGTCAAAATGCTCACCTGAAGTTTGGAGTCACCCCATTTCAGAAAATAGAAACTCATTCTCTCGAAAGTGCACACACTGAAAAAAATGACAGTTAATGTGGGTTTCATGGCCGATGCACCAGGATGGCACATTTTAGCAAAATATGGTTTCTGAATTCTCAACTGGATTCAAGTAGACTTGTTGTCCTTTACTCTGTGCATCTTAAACTGCTGAAAGATTTACACAATCCAGTATGCAATGAATGCACAACTCCAGGAAAGTGGCATACTAGTCACCCTCTCTGACCCTGGCATTGTTAGGTCAACTATCAGGGGGTTTAAGTCATACCATTTGGGCAGATCCTACTGTGTGTCCTATCACGTAGAGATGTCAAGGATACACCAAGCAAGAATGGGGGTGCCCCACGGGTCAGTGCTAGGCCCTCTCCTGTTCTCCTTATGCACCTCGCTGGGCCTCATCATCAGTCCCATGGTTTCCCTTTATCGCTGCTGTGGTGATGATATGCAGACGTACCTGTCGTTCCTTTCAGAGGACCATGCAGTATTAGCAAGAATCCCTGCAGGTCTCAGTGAGGCTGAAAACTGTTTGAAGTAACACCATCTCCGGCCCAACTTGGCAAAGATGGACTTTCTTGTTATCCCACCTTCTCTGTCTCTCCAGCACCCTACCTCTGTTCAGCTTGGTTCATTATCACTAACACACTTTGAGTCGGTATGCACTAATGGGGTGATGACAAATGACTAGCTCTCCTTCAGGGACAATGTTGCTGCGACATTTTGAATTTGCAGATTCACTTTATACACTACCTGTAAGATCAAAGATCAGATTGTATCTGACAGAGTAGGCAGTACACCTCCGGGTCCAGGCTTTGGTCTTGCCATGTGTGGACTACTGCAATTCTTTGTTGGCATGAGTACAGGCATGTGTCACCAAACCGCTGTCAATGATTCAAAATGCAGTGGCATGTCTGGTGTTCAACCAGTGGAGGATTGTACATATCACTCCACTTTTCAGATCAACACATTGGCACACTGTAGCAGCACATATTAAACTCAAATCCTTGATGCTTGCCTTTACAGTAGCCATTGGGTCAGCACCCAAAAATACAGAGACACTTGTGAGGTTCTATGCTCCTCTTCGACTACTCAGGACTGCTGTTGAATAGGGTCTACCACCTCTGTGTGGTATTGAATTTCATTCCTGACTCTTTTCATGTGTAACTAGTGCCACCCACCTTTATTTGAAATTCTGACTTCTTCAACGTGTTTAAGAAGTGTTTAAAGACTTCTGTTTGGTGAGCATCTGTCCAACTGATATTAGCCTTTAGATTTTTATTTTCTTTAAATTGTAACTCGCTTTTGTTTTGAGCTGTGAGCTCTTCACTCATGATGGTCAATTTGGTACCCTTAACCTGCTAACACTTGTTCCCAAACAGTCTCCCAGACTGCAGGTTAGTCAATTATGTTGACATGTTTGGTAAGTCGCTTTGAATAAAAGCACCTGCTAAACAAATAAATGTAAATGTAGATTTACCTTCTCCCAACAATGATATCTCCCTTACCAACCTTTCCAGTTACAATGCCAGTCATACTTTACATTTTACCTCTTTTTAGTTACATGGGTTATTCCAACTGTGGATAATGGAGTTTGGGTGTGGTGTTTGATGTTTGGAAGACTGGGAAGAACCTTTTCAAGACAGTTGTTGCCCATTTTGCTGCACTAAACTCTTGGTCTGAGTCTGCTCTGATCCAGCTGGCCTTTCATTGAACAAGTATTCTCCTAAAATGTCAAGCTATAACCCCATAGTGTACAGCAAAGGGTGCCCACCATTGTTAGATTTGCCCTCAAAGGCCTTTTTGTCTGTCAACAACACTCCCCCCGACCCCCCCCAACCACCACATCCTTGTCCTGAGAAAGTCATGGACCTGGGAAAGCAGGACTCAGCAATGTAATCCCTTGCAGCAGAGGGCCATCTGCCCCCAGAAGAGGATGAATGGAGATAATATCTCACTAATAAGGGCCGCCGTCGAACCATCAAAGTGTTCACAAGGCCTGAAACTTGACCTTTTCTTCCTCTGGCTGACAATGTGCCTAATAAGTTCTATTATGAATTGTTTTTTTGAGTTTTTCTTTCCCTTTTTTTTTTTTTGTTTCCTTTACTTTCCAACTAGCAAAATCGGCTTAATTTTCCTCTCATTTTCTTTTCCTGTATGTGAAACTTCACTTGAAAGAGGACAGGGTCTTTGACCACTTGGGGCACAGAGGCTTCACTACACACCTCTTTCTTCTGAGGTATGTTAGAAATGAGTTGATCATCAGGTGTGTGAGTCTTAATGGGGGGGTGGTGGTGCGTGAGCAGACGATGAGAAAAAGATTGGCTTTGATGGCATGAATCTGCACAACAAAGCCATCTGCTTTCCAGCACAGCGGTGATTCATATAGCGTCTGAAAGCTAATTACAGAGCTGCTAATTATGGCAGCACTAATTGTTGCGTTTCAAGCTCACCCCCTACCGCCCTCCGGGTTGTGCTGTGCCATGAAGCTCTCTTGCATAAGAGACATTCTGACATTGTGTGACACCACCTACGCAGGCAGGAGCAGGGGACGTGACTTCCAGAGCTTTTGTCTTGTTTCACACTTTCCCTCAATTTACTGTATTTTGTCTGCTTTTGGTTCAGCAAGTCTTCTTGGCTAGCTTCCTGAACATAGTGGATAGCTGATCATCTTACCAGACCCATCTATGCCAACCTTTGCCTCAAGCCACATTGCTAACCAATGGACTTAAGAGAACTTTGTTATGACAAAGCATTCACTGATCCACTGGTGGAATGGTAGAAGGGCAGGGTTGGTGAAGTGGGCAGAAAAGGTGCCGCATCATCTGGTGAAGGATGTTGGCACTCCCATAAGCCTCAGGTCAGAGGATTTAGTTCCTTGTAGGTGAACACTTGCCAATCTGCACCAGATGCCTGTCTACATAAACTTGATCACTGCTGTCCTTGTCACTACCAGTGAAGGGAGTACATCACACACTATTTTAAAAGTACCCTTTATTTTCATGAATGCAAGGAGAGCGATGGGCTGTCCTAGGATTAAGGAGGATCTAGGTGGAAGATGAGGGGGTTGGTACATGTCCTAATAGCTACCAGTCCAACATCTGCTAACAATTGCTTCAAAGTGAATTGCAGTTGAGCCTGGCATATCCCCAACTCCATCAGATTCCATGCTCTTGGTATGCCACACTATTTTGCGTTTGGAAAAAAACAGGTACCAGTCGGAAGGTTTCAGTCAGGGGCACACACACTAAAATCCAGGGATATGTTCCTACACGTCTGTCCACAAGGCTTCTAGACCAAGGCTTTGAATTTGAAACTGAACTAGAATTTGACCTACACCCCAGTGTCTATGGCCAAAGCGGCCAAGACTGAGTTGTATGATGAGAAAAGGGCATTATAAATGTAAATTATTATTAGGTAGATAGATAGATAGATAGATACTTTATTAATCCCAAGGGGAAATTCACATAATCCAGCAGCAGTATACTGATGCAAAAAACAATATTAAATTAAAGAGTGATAAAAATGCATGTAAAAACAGACAATAACTTTGACTAATGTTAGCATTTATTCCCCCGGGTGGAATTGAAGAGTCGCATAGTGTGGGGGAGGAACGATCTCCTCAGTCTGTCAGTGGAGCAGGACAGTGACAAAAGTCTGTCACTGAAGCTACTCCTCTGCCTGGAGATGACACTGTTCAGTGGATGCAGTGGATTCTTCATGATTGACAGGAGTTTGCTTAATGCCCGTCGCTCTGCCACAGATGTTAAACTGTCCAACTTTATTCCTACAATAGAGCCTGCCTTCCTAACAAGTTTGTCCAGGTGCGAGGCGTCCTTCATCTTTATGCTGCCTCCCCAGCACACCACCGCGTAGAAGAGGGCACTCGCCACAACCATCTGATAGAACATCTGCAGCATCTTATTGCAGATGTTGAAGGACGCCAACCTTCTAAGGAAGTATAGTTGGCTCTGACCTTTCTTACACAGAGCATCAGTGTTGGCAGTCCAGTCCAATTTATCATCCAGCTGCACTCCCAGGTATTTATAGGTCTGTGCCCTTTGCACACAGTCTCCTCTGATGATCACGGGGTCCATGAAGGGCATTAATTAATTATTAATAATTAATGATTAAGATATTAATTTTTATTATAAGAATTATCGCATCAAAAGAACAAAATGGAGACATTTGTTTACTCTTCTTCTCCAGTATATTGAGTGACTGGGAGACATTTCCTCTTCTGATGTCCTATATATGCAAAATGAAACACTTGCCAGGAGAATAACTCCAAAGTTAGTGGAACCAGGAGGTGTTTCTTCTGCTCTTCATCTAGAATAACTGACTTAACTTGAAATGTTCTTCCTGTCCTACTTATTAGTTTAATTGTCCTCAGACTCGCTTGGAGGCATTTCATTTCCTGATCCTTCAGCAATAGGCCTGTCTAGTCCTACATACTATATCTGTATATCAGAGTCATTTCATCTTCTGTGTGTAATTATACTTAGTGGACATGTGTGTTAGGTACATTAACAACTTTAAAATATCTCAGTATGAGTGAGGAAGTGAATGTGAATGTGCATTGTGATGGACTGGCAATTCTGTTGTGTAATAAAAACACGAACTTGGAGAAAAGACTGTAAGTTCTCCTGAAAGATCCAGCTAGCAGGCCAGAACCTTCTCTGGCTTGTCCAAAAATGTCCTTACCCTAGACAGCCAGCCTCAACTACCACAGGGCAGGCAGTGGCATACACAGGCCAAAACCAGGGCAGCTGGTTTTAAAAGTTTAAACCCAACAAAAATGCCTTCTAATGGAGAGAGGAACCATAAGATCTCTGGCTTGTTGAAGCAAGTCCCCCAAAGAATCTCTATAAATCAAGAATTTATTTAAACAAAAGAGATAAAGCAGAAAAATTAGCCACGGTAAAATAATGACAGATAGCATTGCCTAAACGGGCAATCCAATGTGCATCAGTCCCAATATGTAATCCAGAAACTGTAACCACAAAAACAGAATCAAAATATCAAGAAACTTGAATAAAGTCAAAAGAAAGCAATACGTGTAAAACTCTGCAAGCAACACTTAATGGCACCCTGAGGGATGCTGTCTTATCCACCAGGATATAAAGGTGGTGGTGTGGCCTTATGTGTGACATCATGGTGGCCTTCCTCTTAGGGTTTCACCCACAGAACACAAGCAATGTGGATAACGTGCAGGACTCCATACCCAAAACAACAAACATATTGGACATATTGTTATTATTTATTATTATTTCTTCTTTGGCTGATGCTTCTATCCAAGATGACTTGCAATATTTGAGATAAACTTTGTCTTCCCAGTTGGAGTACAGGCAGGTGAAGTGACTTACTCATTGTCACACAGGGATTTGAACCCACAACCTCAGGGTTTGAAGTCTAAGGGCTTAACCAAGGAATCAACACAAGTTGACGCATATAAGCTTTGTCCATGGTTGCTATTATCCAGGGTACACTCCAGTTCCCCAAGACCCATAACTGGATAAGTGAGTTTGGAAATGGATGGATAGTTTTATCTTTGTGATACTTGGAGGAACATTTTGAATTTTCCCAGTATAGCAGAGCTGACGTTTCCTGTTTAATAGTTGGCTGAGCTCTCACAGTGTAATTCTTACTGACCTTACTGGTCTCCCTACAACATAACTGCTAGACACTTCCCTAGCTGTCTCCCAGTGGCTTAGGTTTAAGGAGTTTACACTTATGGGGCAGATTTTAAGATCTCACTGGTATCATCAAGAGGTTAACTGGCAGGCATTTTCTTCTGTTATTTCCCAGTGTGATAGTTTGTCTTTACTTGCTGGCATTTTGTTTTGTTTTTTGCCCTTTTTGCAGTATCTGAGCTAACTAGTTCTTGTTTTTTGTTCAAGTTGCCAATAGAAATAATCATAGTAGTTGCCCCAGTAAAAAAGATCTTGCATAGCTGGAGGCTTTTCCTCCCTTTTCTTCATGTTATAGTGACTAAGCCAGCCTGAATTAAACTGTATTGTACTCCTGATGCAGTTGTGCACATATAGCAAGTGATGACAATGATCAGTAATCAATTCATCATTGTGATTTGTGCTGTAGATGTGTTTTCTTCATTATTCTTCATATCCATCCACAGTAAAAGAAACCTCATACTGTTCCAGAGTGGTGCTGAGGTGTCAATCGCTGAACTCGGGTCCCAATCCTGGTGGTTTGGCATGTGGTGGGTACAGCAACACGCTATCAGCACATGTTCCCAATCGCGCGCTCTCTCTTTCTATTAAAAGTACATTTATATCCATTCATCCATATTTAACCTGCTTATTCAGTCACAGTGACTTGAGTCTCTCCTGCCAGCAGTGAACCAGCAATTATCCTATTCTCATTGCCATTTTGTTGAATGCTTTGTCACCAGCTGGCCGTCTGCTATCCCTCACTGGCATCTAGCTGGCATATGAGGGTGACAAAGTGACATTTGGGCAGTGTCGGTATCATTCAGCCACGTGCCCTGTCTGCTTCCAGCTGCTTTCCTTCCTACAGGTGCACTTTTGACCTGCCGCTCACCAGGGAAGTAACATTAGACTGAATACACAGAGCCCAGACTCTTCTCTGTCCCTCTCTCTCCATTTTATTCATTCCAAGTGGAAATCCTGTGCTATCGGATTCACCAGGACTGAAAGCGCTTCAGCTTTGCCCCCTGACAGCAGGATAAAAGGAGCCTGTCGTTTAAGGCCTATAGGATGACGCCCCTATGGAATTACAGCCTGGCGGAGGCGGCTGAGCGAGTGCTTAAGTTGTGTGTGTGTGTGTGTGTGTGCGTGCGTGTTGGGGGGGTGTTTCATAAAGCCTCCAGCTATTTGCGTTTATGGTTTTCAGTCGATCTTAAATGTGACCTACAATTATGTTTCAAGGGTGGCACCTGTCCATCTTATTTTTTATTTTAGATAGCAACTTTCATAGAGTTCACCATTCGAAAGTTCATTACATGGACAGCTAATCTCTTCTTTTTTTGCTGCAATTTTAGTTTATGCTGGTTTAAGTGAAGATCACAGGAAGCTCTGTGCTGTAGGTGCAGAACACACTAAAGAGACAGAGAAGGGCAATTTACACCTAAGGGTCTGCCTCCCAACAAACAAAGCTAAAGTACACCGCCTCCTGAAGGCATAGGGGTGGCCATAGTCCAGTCTTTGTTGCAGTCCTTATTCACTGCCAGTGACCCGACACTGACCGTCACACAGCACTGACGACAAGCCATCAAAGAGACACATCATAATGGCTTCCCTGGCGGCCACCAGTTCTGACATGACGGGAGCAAAGACCAGTAGGAAGAGCAATTCATTCAGGAAGTGATTGATGTCTCCTCTCACCACCCAGAAGATAATGCAAGACAATATCCAAAAACCTCTGGGGGCAAGAAGGTGGGGGCAGAGCCAATTTAAAGGCGCTGTTTCCAGCCTGGAAAGAGATGGATAAAGGAGGTCGTAAGAAGCTGGTTCACTCCCAAATCGATATTTGGCAAAGCACTGGCTGCAGATTCATTAGACCTTTACTCTTGTTTTACGGAATCTCGCTATAAGCAAGGACTTAAACCTTTAGTGGTCACATATACACATTTTCAGAAAGTCTGCTATCTCTAGCTTGGAAATGAAGGGACTTTCTTAATATACAAAACAGATGAATATTATATTTTATTTTCAGGCTTTTTAAATTATTCAGTTACTCTACAGACACTTGAAAATATAATCAAAGGGTTCATAACAAGAAATAAGGTAGAAAATTCTACAATCACTCTGTTGTCTTCAAGAGAAGCTTAAAGGTGATTGTAAAATCCTCCTTTTGGATACCTGAAGCCATAAATGGCAGTTACAGTGCCTGTAAAAAGTGCTCACCATCCTGGGAGACTCAACCACATTGCTCCACGTGTCCATAGTTCTTTGTGGGATGAAAAACTTTCTACTGTTTTTATGAATTCTATCCTTGACAAGTGTCCATCTGTGTCCTTGTGTTGAAGGACTCATTTTAATGCCTTTAAAAAGTATTCACCCACTTGATGTCTTTACATTTTATTGTTATACAGCATTGAATCACACTGGATTTAATTTGAATTTTATGACACTGATCAACAGAAAAAGTCTATTTAAAAAGCAAAAATAGATCTCTGTAGAGTGGTCAAAATTAATTACAAGTATAAAACACAAAATAATTGATTACATAAAGATTCACCCCTTTAATGACACACCGAAATCATTAATGATGCTGTCTAATTTGGTTTTAGACATCACAATGGAGATCACCTGTCTGGTGTCTCGATGTATGTAGAAAGTCCAGCTCGTGGTGAGTTAGTATGGTGGCCTAACCTACAAAATGAAGACAAAGGAACACTCCAAGCATATTCATAAAAAAGGGATTGAAAAGCTCAAGTCAGGGGACAATAAGATATCCAAGTCAGTGAACATCCAGTTAAATCGATCATTAAAAAAATGGAAAAAGATTGGCACACCTGAAAATCTGCCTAGAGCAGGCCATCCACCAAAACTGACTGATTGTACAAAAAGAAGACTAATGAGGGAGGCCATCAAAGGAGCCTCAGATAATTCTGAGGGAGTCACAAGGTACAGCAGATAAATGGAGAGGCTGTGCAAACAACAACTGTACCTGCGTTCTTCACTAGTTGCAGCTTTATGGAAGACTAGCAAAGAGAAAGCCACATTTAAAAAAATGAAAAAGTCAGCTGAAGCAAGATTCTATGATCTGATAAAAAAGACCAAAAGTTGAAAATTTTGGTTATCAGACTAAATGCCATATTTGACGTGGGCCATACACTGCATATTGTCAAAAACGCATTATCCCCACCGTGAAGCATGGTGGTGGCAGCATCATGCTATAGGGCTGCTTCTTTGCAGAAAACCCTGGAAGGCTTGTAGAGATAAAATATGGGGAAGCCCTGGAGGAAAACCTGATGCCATCTGCAAGAAACCGGCATGTTGCTCTCTGTCATGGCAATGACCCCAACGCATAAAACCCACGCCACAGAGGAGTGGCGTAAAAACAACAATGTGAATGACCTGCAGTGACCGAGTCAGTGTCCAGATCTCAATTGAATTGTGAATTTGTAGCTGGGCTTGAAAAAGGCCGTTAACTCACAAACACAATGCAACCTGGCAGAGCTTGAGCAGTTTTGCAAATAAAAATGAGGAAAATGTGTCCGGGTGTGCAAAGATGGTAGAGTCAAGGTTGTGGTGGCTGCCAAAGGTGCATCTGTGAAATACTGATGAGAAGGGGGCAAATACTTATGCAATTAATTGTTTTGTGTTTTATATCTGTAATTAATCAAATTACTTTGCAGAGATCTGTTTTAACTTTGACATTAAAGAGTCTTTTTTCTATTACCAGTGTCAAAAAAGGCAAATTAGATCTACAGGTGACTCAATGTTAACAATAAAAAGTGAAAACTTCCAAGAGGGTAAATACTTTTATAGGGACTGTCACTTTAAAATGAATTCTTCAACAAGAGCATGCGTACACAGATACAGTATAAGCTGGTTAAGGTTAATGTTAGAAAGCTTTTCTTCCCTCAGAGAGCAGCGGTGTGGTAGCCTGTAGTAACTCGACATGATGTGATGCTGGAGAAATGAGATGATTAGGCTTGGCAAGCCTGTTTGGCTGAAGAGTCTGTTCTCATGAAAACTGGTCCAATGTTCTAATATAAAAATACAGCAAAATGACATATAATGAAAAGACAAACAGTGCTGTACAAAGAAAACACCACCCAGTGTACATTTATCTGCATTTTTTTCCTTAACATAAATCAATTCGACTCAATTACAGGGCAATGGACATATTTTGGTATAAGAGACGCTGGATTGCGGTTCATTAGAAGTTTAGATGATGGCTCCTACTTTATTAGTTGACATGCATGTGAAAAAAAGTACAAGCTTCCAGTTTATAAAGGATGAAAGGCAGTGGTTTGAACCATTTGACAATATAAAATGCTGGGTCTGCCTTCAAGCTCATTATGGGAGTCTGCTGGAGCCAATCCCAGCCAACACAGGGTGCAAGGCAGGAAACAAACCCCAGGCAGGGTGCCTGCCCACCGCAGGGTGCGCACACACACACTCACCCACCAAGCACACACTAGAGACAATTTAGGATCTCCAGTGCACCTAACCTGCATGTCTTTGGACCGTGGGAGGAAACCCAGGCAGACACGGAGAGAACATGCAAACTCCACGCAGGGAGGACCCGGGAAGCAAACCCGGGTCTCCTAACTGAGAGGCAGCAGTACTACCCACTGCACCACCGTGCCGCCCAGTTTAAAAACCAAGGATGAGAAATACAGGCTCCCGCTATATTAAGGGATATTAATGAAATGAAAAAATTTTACATTTTCATTTATTTACTTATCATATGCTTTTATTTAAAGCAACTTATAAAAGAAATCAACATAATCTAGTAAACAGCAGTCTGGGGGGGCTGTTTGGGAACAAGTGTTACAGGATAAGGGAACAAAATTAATCATCACAAGTGTAGAACTCAGATCCAAATTCAAGTTAGAATTACAGTTCCTAGATTATAAACCCTAACAAAATGGCTCATAGTACAACTGGAAATATGAAGTACTGCCTACCAGCTACTTGGGGATGAGAAGGACTGGCTCTCAACTCATCATTTGACATAACTTGGCTGAGAAATATTACCTCTCAGCTCAGTTGGGGAATTAAGCAGCCATAAAAATGACTTCATCTTTCTTTCTCATCAGAAGACCCAAGAGTCCTGTACATAAACAGAGTGACATCAGTTTTTATTCAGTGGATCCAAACTCCTGCGTTCCATGTGCATGTGTACTCTTCACAAAGTAATCCTGCCACTTGATGGAAAGACTTTTTGATATATTGTTTGCAGCCAGCAGAGAGCAGTGCTGATCATATTATTTCATTCTTACAATGTCTGCTAATCCTGCCCATTTGTGAACCATTAGAACAAGCAGTGCTGGTCAAAGCCTATATGGAGCCCTAGGTAGGGATCACTGCTGGTGCCTTCCACAAAAAAACATGGAATTGAAGATCACATAAACCTACTAATAAAGCTATAGCACACGCTGGACACTTGAGCAAGGCCCTTAACCTGCAATTGGTCCATCCTGGGTGTTTTGTCTTGGTAGAGTAATATATATATATTGCTCTACTTTCCCCTATTGTATTATTAATATGTAGCCTTAGAATGCCTAATCTCACAAACTTACCACTGTTTATAACTTATCCCCACCTTCCCTTCTATATCTGTAACCTCAGGCAATTAGATGTAGTAAAAAGACAAGCAGGAGTTAAGTTACACATAAAATAATGTATTACTGATAATATTCATAAATAATAACAAAATGCAAAGTACATTTGAATATTGGCAACCATACAACCTGATAAAATGGTGATGTGTTAATTCAGGTGGCACACAGACTTGTCGTTACTTAATGTCTCTAGTTAAGACATCATTGGTGCTCAGCTTTTAGCCACATGTCTGTTCAAAATGGCTGAAGCTGTGCTCTTCATTGTGTTATCTTCAGTTCATGGTGTGATGGTCTTTATCAGTTGTTAACAAGAGAAAGATACTTCTGCGTCATCACAGGTTAGCAAGAGAGATGCTTCTTCATCATATGTTGGTTAGAGAGAGAGAATGTGGTCGAGCAAGCACATTTATAGGTTTTCTGTCCAACCCCTCCAGCCAATCCAGACAGTCATATCTCAGACCAATGGGGGAAATAGAACATCTTAACACCTGCAACCCCCCAAGCCATATGTTAAACATCCTGGCTTCCTTGCAGGGGGGTTGTAAGACTTTAGCAGAGAAATACTCATCAAACTGGTTTAAGACACATCCCCTAAATCCTGTCGTAAAATTACAAAGAAAAGTCGTAAACGGGGGGTTGGGCAAACACGAATGCCTCTCACCAAAGTAACACTAAATTACATTGCTTCGCCTAAATTACAAATAAAGACATACAAAACATTTATCAAGTTATATGCAAAATCTTACATCACAACACTGGGTATGACGTTAATCTGAATCCAGCCCTGCAAGCAGGTCCTCCAACTTGTAGGGAAAACTCGGGGGTTATTGGCAGGATTGTCATTCCAGTCACTGTGAAAAACCTCACACTGTTCAGTGTGGTGCTCAGGTGTCACCTGTTGCATGGCTGCACTCGGATCCCAATCCGGGTGGTTTGTCATATGGTGGGTACTCCCAAACTCCAACCAAGAGTGTGTGATGGGGGGTGCCCCATGCTGTTTGAAATGCCCACTCAGTCATATGTATTGTACACCAAGGAAGTGGAAGTTTGCCCCCTTGGTGTTAGAAGCAGACATTTACACCATATCAAATAGAGAAAACATTTCACCACTTGCCTTAACTAAATGGTGCCCCTCAAATCTGGATGGCCACCTGTGTCATCTAGTGGGTTTTACTGCCCTGAGAATGGGTCTAATACTATGCACTTTTAACCAGACTTATAAGTTATCAAGTGATTTTTCAAATTGGCACAAAATCGCAAGAAAGTTAATAAAAGGTCATAAAGTTATGTGTTAACCAGTATTGTCTAGGACAGGACTTACCAACCTGGTTGTATGATCTAATTGTCACATTTTGTCTTTGTTTCTGGTTCAGGTATATTAAGAATGTTAAATATATAATGAGTGAATGGAAAGTTTGAGACTGTTCCCCTGCTTGTCTTATTGCTAGTGGGAGGCTCCCTAATTGGGTGAATAGAATGCAGTAGACGTCAACGCTGGATAAAGGCAGATCGCGGTCCAAGGTGAAAGTGCATTGCAGCTGTGAGCTGTGTCTCTGAGTGCGATGATAGCAGGTCAACTGCTCGGCGGTGGACACAAGTTCTGGCCTACTATACATAACAGAATCTGAACATGGGGGAAAATTATTCTGTATTTTAGGATAGGTAATAAGGTATAAGATATGTCCCAACCTTATCGGAGTCACTTACAGCAGGGGCATCAAACTCCAGGCCTGGTGGGCCGCAGTGGCTGCAGGTTTTCATTCTAACCCTTTTCCTAATTAGTGCCCAGTTTCACTGCTAATTAACTCCTTTTCCCTTCATTTTAAAAGCTCTGTTTTTAAGGTTTCAGTCCTCTGAATTGATTCATTTCTTCATTTAATGACAGCCAAACAGAAATGAGATGAGAAACAAGCCAACAGATGATCAGCTAAATTTTAATTTCAATATCCAGCCAATTTCACTCCAACCAATCTCTTAATGAGAAGCTGATTCTTGCTGTTAATTAAAGCCATTATTTAATTCCATGGCTTGATGCTGCTCTCATTCTGTTACAGTAGACATTTCCAAAACTGTTGATTTTTCTGTTTTTTCTAAGAACACCATCAAAATGTTTTGGTGACCTGAGAGATCAACCTTACTGAGGCCGTCACCTTTCTTTATTTCCAAATATTGTGTGATGGGCACAGATGAGCTGGGGCCTCATGTATAAACGGTGCGTAAGCACAGAAATGTTGCGTAAGAACTTTTCCACGTTCAAATCGCAATGTGTAAAACCTACACTTGGCGTAAAGCCACGCAATTTTCCACGGTACCTCATACCTTGTCGTACGCAAGTTCTCCGCTCGGTTTTGCAGAGTGGCGGCACCCAGCGTCAAAGCAATGCTACTGTTCCTGTGTGGTTACTCCTTATTTTCCTGACGCTGCTTTATAAATAGACTGAAACTAACCGCATATTGTTTATTAGTGTAATTGTAATTAACTTGTAACAATATAATGGTCCAGGGAATAGCCATAGTATTCCAAATACCATAACTGCTTTAGCGTTGTTACTGTCACTGCACCTTCTTCTTCTTCTTCTTCTTCTTCTTTCAGCTCCTCCCGTTAGGAGTTGCCACAGCGGATCATCTTTTTCCATATTACTCTCACTGCACCACTCGGAGTATTTATATCACTGTATCTGAGTGTGAATCACAGCAGCAGCAATCGGAAAGAGAATTATTGGTATACAGCATCAGGCACACGCTACCTCAGCCACTGCAAAACGTTTTAAAGCCTTTCCTGTACGGACCTCACGGTTCAGAAACAGTTTCATCCCAAGAACTTTAAATGCACTCAATCAAGTGCTCCTTGTAGAACTGTTTGTACTTATAAGTACAATCACCCCACTGTAAACTTGCACTATAGTTATAATATCGCACAACCTGAGCCACTTTATAAAGCGCGTATTTACATATGATAACGATATAATTTTTAAGGTGAAATGCAGCAAAATATGTTTATTAAATTATACAGATAAAACTTTAATTTCATTTAAATAATCTATATTCTTCACTGGGAGTGTCGTGAAGGATAGAATAATTAAACATGTACTACGAAGATATTTCAATGTTCCTTAAACGTTTTGAAGAATCGGCGCTAAGCTTACAGATGGCTTAACTTCTGTTACAGAGCTGATTGTGTGGCGATCGGTTACTTGGGGAAAGAAAAGCAAGGACTGCAGTGGCGGCTACGCCAATATATATTGAATATAAAACAGAAAGAGAAAATAACAACACAGCTAAAAACGCAGCGACAAATTTCGGCAAAAGTTAAATGCTTGTGTCATGAGCACGAGGCGGCTATGCAGTGTCTGCAACGGACGTGGCCATCCACCGTGCATATGATACCTTACTGACATTGGCGGGCGAAGGAGCCACCGATTCTTCCTCTGCCCAGTGCCACCACAAGCCTAGAGCCGCCCCTGAGTACTGCTGCAATTAATTATTTCATCGAAGTGAAACACATGTTTAATAACGTGCTTTAACTCCTATCATCATAAAAATGATATCACGTATACATCTCAGTATTTTAGTTATTCAGAGAGCTGTAATATCACGAATGTAATGGATTCTGTGTCCAGTTGGAGGAAGAGAGCCGGTTTAAGAAGCACGTAGTGATTCACACACATAGAGCACATAGAAGATCAAATACAAAACAAAGCATTTAACGTGCTACTTTAATTACGATGTGATTTGACAAACTGGTTAATTAAACGATTTTAAGATGACGTTTATGATGTTCTACTTTAATGACAAAATAAACTACGTGATTAAAGTGGAAATGTCGAGATTGAAGTTGACATTTCGTGCTTTTTCCCCACTGTGTGCCTTTTTTTCTCTGTACCCTAATAAGCTTTCATATGACACTCAGACAGTGGGCTACAACTCGCCTTTTCACGGCGACTTTGATATGTGACTTCTTTTTTATTTCCGGAACTGTGCGATTTTGTGAACGTGAGCTTTCAAGTTTCTCCAACACGCTATGTCACTCGATCAACTTCCTTTTGTTGATTATACCACAGTTTATTTGAACAAATAGTATGTTTTTCCTTTGCCTCCACTTGGTATTCGCTGAAATTCTTATATTTTCCCCCGTGCTTTTCCCATTGTCTTTTCACAGAAGGCTGAGCTTAAGGGTGATTTATATTCATTTGCATATTCAAAGAGGCGTAATTCTGGGAGGAGTTGGGGCGTTACATAAAGCGCGTGCACGAGCGTTACTTTTCACGCTGATCGGGATTTATGTAGCGGAAGAACGTGGAAGTTGGAGTACGCACAGATTCCTGCATCTGGATTTTTCTGTGCGTAAGCATATTTCGGCTTTTGTGCTTACGCCATGTTATAGTGCGAGTTCTACGCACGGCGTTATACATGAGGCCCCTGGTCATGCGGTGGCTTGCTTTGTGTCTCATTATTGTCTGGCTGCTAATTAAGGTAAAAGAAACAGCAATGGGAGCTTGAGTCAAGTTCATTAAAACTAAGGCAAAAGAAGTTAATTAGCAGCCAACACTGGTCACTAATGAAGAAGATGGTTAGAATGAAAACCCACAGCCACTGCGGCCCTCCAGGACTGGAGTTTGACATCCGTGACTTACAGGCTCCCAAGTGGTTTTTTGACATATCAAAAAAATGTGGATTACTGTTTAAGCTTACTTTGGTGAGAAATGTTTTGCATTTCAGTTTCCATGGACCATTCAGAAAGCCAATGCAAGTTTAGTCCTTTGCAGGAATGGCTGTGAAAGATTTGTGGAAATGTGAAAAGGAGGACACATTAGTTGAGTTGTGGCAAGAGAAGCATACATCGTATGATGTATTTTCTGAGAAAGGTCATGATAGGATCTTCAAAGAAGAAAGACTGAGCAACATTGACCAGCAGTTACAAAGCCATGGAGGCATTACATATTTGTAATTTTAAAAGATTAGCATACGAGTAGCTTTTGGATTCACTCAAAATTTCAGCAAAAGCAATGTCTGCTTCCTCCTCTGAATCCATTCTTTACAGGGTCAAATCGCTCATGTACTGTAAAGCCTCGCCTGGTGATCTCGAGACACAATCACACAAAAGTGTTCAAAACACCTCCAGCCATTTGTAAGCCCCTCAAATCCAACAGTGTATGTTAGTTCTGATTAGCTGGCGGTACAGATGAGCTGTTAACTGTGAGATGGCACAAAATCTCTCGCAGTTGTAACACAGAAGAAAAATCAAATAGTGTACATTTACCTCTGCTTGTGAGCTCATCTGTTGAAGTGTACCTTCTCATGTTTAATTCTGATTTCTTTAAAGCACTTCAAGTAAGAAGAACCTTTGTAGCACAGTGACACCCGAAGAAACAACCAAAATGTGCAGAAGGCCTTGCATCAGCTTATATTCACAATCCTGTTCCAGGAGGAGAAGTTGAACTAGGCCCCTGTGAAAGTAAAGCTCCACCTACCAAGATTTTCTCTCAGTCATCAGTGTGCTTCCATTCATGTGACTTAAATAAAAAACCAGGATGGCTGTTTTGGTTTATAAGTTAGTTTAGAAAGGCTGCCATCTGTTGTGGGAAACTACAAACACCAGGAGTAAGGTCACTTAAACTCTCAGCCTAACCACCATACCAGATCAACAGATGTTTAGTCACTCCTTCCAAAAGGGCTATAATTGTGAAGAGACATATAGGCCAGCATATTAGTCATTTTTTTCAATAGACTGACTTCTTCAAAAGGTAATGTTGGGTGAATCCCGTAACAGAAGTTCAACGTTCTAGAAAGAAGCACGTCCAAGAAATGATCAAGGATTTCTTTATTGTAGGCCAGTGAAGGATCTGAACCTCCTTAATCCATTATAGGGCATCAGAAAGTCAGGATATCATAGTAGTGTACCAGTGAAAAGTGCAACATACAGGTAGATGGTCTGAAATACATGGGGCCTGAAGAGAGTATTAGCCACTAGCGTCCAGCTGTTTTGATCATACTGAGCATTTAGGAACCTGTGTTTATTGACTATGCTAGACCTTTATTCCCTCTTTGTCTTGTTCATCGGATATTGCAGCCATCCTGTGGATGCTGGACGACATTATTCCCAGGCAAAGACGCCGGACATTTTGCCATTCTATATAATAAGGGCTTTGCCCTCTGCTCGCTTTGCTCGCCAACCACACCGCCTGCGCTACTTGTGAGCAACTTCGCATCTCTGTCGCTCACGTATGTGGATTTCACTTTCACCAAACAACAAAATTTTTAATTCTCACGGATACGCCTTTTCATTGGGAAGAAACACCACTTTTCCCTGATGGCAACACGAATTAGACAATCTACAAATCTCCGACTTAAGGTTTAAATCTAAACAATATCAACATACTTCTGTCACATCACCTGTGTCCATATATTCGATCTCATTTCGCTTTTACCTTTTCTTCAATACCGCATTGAATTTGGATTCCGTGTTTGGAATTACATCGTCACAACACAACATATAACTGCCCGTGAGTGAATATCGTTTCTTTCTCTCTACAAGAAATGTGTCTGACAATAGCATTCACACAAATGAGAAATGCTTGAACCGTGTTTGTGGTTATGAGCGCAGGACTTTTCCAAATCTCTTTGCATAAGCTCTTGTCTCGCGGGGCTTAAAATTTTCACTCACGGGATTTCACTTTCACCAAACAACAAATCTTTAATTCTTGCAGATACGCCTCTTCTTTGGGAAGAAACACTACTTTTCCTTGATGGCAGCACAAATTAGACGATCTACAAGTCTCTGACTTAAAGCTTAATTCCGAACAATATATTTGATCTGTTTTCGCTGTTCCGTTACTTCACCAAGTAATAATTTCCGTTTGTTTGCGCTAATGCGATCTTTACTATCCTTTTTTTGAGACTTTCAAATTTTCATATTTCAATTATCTCTAACCTGCTCTTCATGTATACCGCGCTAACGTTTTTAAATTCTTTACAACGTTGTACTTTGTCATCTACTCTTTGTCTTTTATTTTTTATAATAGAGAGACAGATTATGTGCTCAACAGGGACCCTAGAAGAGGGATTCTGGAGGTGGAGATGGATTTTCGGTTAGGGGTAAGCAAAAAAAAGTTGGTTTGCGCCCAGGGACTTTCCACAATGAGCAAGTTTTTAGTGCTGCCACACTGTTGACGATTTAAATCCCACTTACCTTGATGTTGTCCATGGGGAGTTTGAATGTTCACCTCACTTCTTAATAGGTTTTCATCTACTTACTTCTGTTTTCCTCTCATATCCCCAAAGACATGCTGAATAGGTTTAATGGAAACTAAAGTAGTCCCAGGGCATGTGTGCGTGTGCCTGAGTTGGCCCTGTGATGAACTGACAATTGTACAGGGCTGTTTCCTGCTGTTATGAAACTCGAGAGTTTCCAAGCATAAAGTCCCAAAATATTCCAAAAATGCCCATTAGAGGGGGCTATTACTGTCACACCCTGGCTAGCAATAAGGGCAAACACTGGATTTTTTTTTTCACAAAATGCTCTGAACAAAAAAGCAAGCTCCATGGAGCACAAAAGGCAGAAAATGGGTTGCCTTAAACAAATGGAAATCTAAATGAGCAAAGTCCAATACAGGAACCAGAAAGCACAATGAAAAACACAACATGAAGACATAAAATCCAATATATGACAAAGCATAGTAAAATCACTTGTATCCAAGCACATTTGCAAGGGACTGTGGGTTGCCCTGCCTTTATGAGGCTGAGGGCAGTCCCTTGTGTTGATGGACTTGTGGATTCTTGTGGAATCACCCAAAAAACATAAGTAATGTAACCAAGGCATGTATACATAGACAATATCAAATACAAAGAAAAAGCCAATAAACAGAAATTAGGTGTATTGGCGATCCTAAATTGTACCTAGTGTGTGCTTGGTGTGTGTGTGTGCCCTGTGGTGGGCTGGTACCCTGCCCAGGGTTTGTTCCTGCCTTGCACCCTGTGTTGCCTGGGATTGGCTTCAGCAGACCACATGACCCTGTGTTAGGATATAGCGGGTTGGACAATGACTGACTGACTGACTAATACAAACAAAAAATCAAAAATGAACAAAGAAGACATAAAACAAGGATTTGATCCCCACCTAGGTGAGCAAACTTGACTGAAATAAAACACTTGCCTTGTGCCTATATTGCAGAGAAAGGTCTCAGCTCTAAACAATCCTAAATTGCTTGAGATGAGTAGTAGGAAGGGTCATACCCCATAACTGTAGTCATCATCAAATGCCCTTGGCTTTTAAAGTCATGCACAGAAGCCTGGGACAGAGGTTCACAGCTCCTACTTGTCATTTAGGCAGACAAGATGTCATGAACAGAACCCATCACTTGGCAAGAAATAAAATAAGTTGTGCTAGATGGATGTGGACACTAGAGGGTGGCCCACAGCAGCTAGAGGGCAGAACTGAGTGAAGAGCTGTGCTTCTGCAGCGTCTTGGTTTAGTGATAGAGATTTCAAGTTCAAGTCCCCCCTCTCCGCTCTGCTGCTTTCACGCCATATGAATAACATGTTATGATGTTTGGAAAATATGCAAACAATGATTTGTATAAACTCACACGCACAAATGGTAAATAGTAATGTAGATTAGCAAGAATAAATGCATCAGAGAGCAACTAGAAAAAATACAAGGACACCTGTAAAACTAGCTAGAAACACAAGACAAATCAAGTATTCACAGGTTCAAGTGCCATTAATAACGGCAACTTGATGGATCAAATTGCAAGGTCAGATAAACAAAGCACCCTGAGACTCTGCTTGCGTGTGCAAATCAACATGCAACCAAAGTGCATAAATGTCAAACGAATTACTGATTTGTTTTATACCAAATTAATCTGTTTCGTTTTCAGTCCTTTATAATTGAGTTATATTTCAGTTTCACATGAAAAGCCAGAAGTTCAAGAACGATTGTCTTCGCACCTAGGGGTTTAAGCTAATACTTTTGACTTTTTATATATCAATTCGGAGTGATTCACTTTTATTTATTTTAGCTTAAGAGAATTAAAAGGAGCATTTGGAAAAAGTTGTTTTTTTTAAGTGCCTGGCGACATCTGGTGGCAAGAGATGGTAACAACAGCCTATAAGACTTTTCAATTGTTAATGCTGCGAAAACAGTACTTAGATGTCTTATATAACAACTTGTATAAATATTATACGTTTCAGTTTAAAGATCATTATTTTACAGTTGAAGCACTCACTTCTTCGGGGTCATGCAACAGATCACAGGTAGAAAATGAACCAGAAACATTAGGGCCACTACACCATGTGAGTCAACAATAAAAAAAAAAAGAAACACATTGAGGCCCACAATCATTCAAGTGTCTACCATTCTCAGAGATACCAGCCTTATCAGTGTCCTTTCGGAGCTCACTAGTTTATTTTCAAATGCTATGTTTTGAGTCTCGGCCCATTCCAGAAGTACCTTGACTGAAAGCTGCACTGAAAAAAGTTTGGTAATGATTCACACTTAATATTTTCAATCTGAACCAATATAATTCTTTTTAGCTTATTGATCCCAGAATTTTTAAGTTGAGGCAAACATTTAGAGTGAAGTTAATCTATTTTTTAAGTTGTTCTTCTTTTTTGGCAGTTGGAAAGCCATCACGCTGGAAAGTTCGACCGGAAGAACATACAAACAGCCCCTCAAACACAGCACACGAACAACCTAAAATATTTGGTTAACTGAAATAGGATTTTTACGTTTATTCCCTCCACCATAACGTACTTTGGTATAAACAATTTTTTTTTTACTTTGATTGAGATCTGAAACCAAATATTTCAAGCTATGACACTAAATGACTAATCTTAAGTTGTTTGAAAGTGAAAATTTATGTTGAATGAACAACATCAATGTTATACTTTTTTCAGTGTGGACGAGGCGCACTCACACATACTGGTCTGATCAACCCCATTTGAACAGATGGGCCTATGAAAGTTTTGTATCATTTGCCCTGAGGTCTACAACAGCCATACCACCTGCACTTCACAACAGCTAATCCACCTGAAGCTAAGCATGTTTGGGCCCAGCCAGTACTTGCATGTGACACCGACTAGGAAAAGCTTAGGTTGCTATTGTCAGAGGTGTTGGCGAGGCCAGCAGGGAGTGCCTACTCTGCGGTCTCTGTGTGGGTACAAATACCCCAAGGCAGTGACAAGGACATTGAATTGTAAAAATTGGTGTTGTCCTTCGGATGAGGTGTAAAGCCAAAGTCCTGATTCTCTGTGATTATAAAAGATCTATGGGCATCTTTCAAAAGCAGAAGTGTGTATTCCAATGTCCTAGCTAAAGTATCCACCACAGCCTTGTCCATTTTGGCCCCAATCATCCCCTGACTGTAACTGACTAACTGACTCTCATCTCTTCACTACCTGATGTGTGCTGAGCATACTGGTGCAAAAATGGCTGCCATCAAGTCATTCAAGTGGATGCTACACATTGGTGGTGGTTGAAGTGGTTCTTCACTGGCTATGTACAGCACAGAGGTTACAAATGCAAATAATTAATCTTCTTAGTTATCAAAATTAGAATACAATTAAAGAGCAAAATCCAGAGAAAAATGGTGAATCAATAGGAAAACAGCAAAAGATTTTAAACCTTAAAAACTGGACTTCTTTCGCTCTGTTGATGTTTCTCTATATCTACAGCAGTCTTTGGAGGCGTTTCATAGAAATGATCTGCCATATTTTAACATTAATTCAGTTACTTTTCAGGAAAGTAATGTAAACATTCTATTCATCTTTTTTGCCTGTTTACCAATATGGAAAGACAAAGGACAGATGACAATTATTATTTTTTTTCCTGGATTAATACTCCATCCACAAATTTATATTTCACAAAATCAGATCCTCTCCTGATTTCCAAATTCCTGGAATTTTCATAAAGGATAGTATAATCAAATTAAAAGGAATTTAAAGTATTACACTTCTTAATGATTTTTATTTATTCTGATTTCATTTTTCTTCTCCTTCTCTTGTGATGGCATTATGTTAAACCAGACTTCCATATCTCCAGAAACATCCTACCAGAAAAAAATGCTGGTTCTTTAATGGCACTTTATGTTTTTTTACTGGGTTGTGTGGTTTTTCATAGAGCCATCACTTGACAAAGCAACATTTTATTCTGGGAAGGGTTCTTTGCATATAAAGTTGGTTCTTTCTGCTTTGAAAACCTTTCTAATATGTAGAAAAAAAACTAAAATATTTAATGTATAGTAGGCAACCTTGAAGAACACAAACAGGTTAAGAAAACTTGGACTTTGCCTGTGTGCAGTGAGAGACCCTTTAAAGCCACGATCTACTGGTATTTCACAAATATGTCACCATCACGGTTCTTTATTGTATGGAACCTGTTATGGATCTAGATAAATAAAACTTTTTCTCTGGAACCTTCATGTGGATGGATCTTTTGGGAACAAAAATGTTTCCCCTAAGGCATCACTCTGAAGAGCCACTATGGCACCTTTATTTTTAAGAGTGTAGGGAATTCCCAGGTGTATCCAGCCCACCTGGGAGCTTTAATCTTTTCAGGGTGTCCTGTATCCATGCCCCAAGCAGACTGCACCCAGTACGTTTTCTACAGAAGACACCTAAGGAGCATTTTAGCTATATGACCAAGTTATATCTACTGGCTTTCTAAGTCCAAAGCAGGAGTGGTTCTACTTGGACTGTTCAGCTCCACATCTTATTACAGAGAATCAGCCCTACAGCCCTGCACAGGAACCTAATTTTAGCCATTAGACTTTGATGTATTTCTTTTCATCATACAGCGTATGTCCATCCTGGACCTTATGTGCTGCACCACCATCATTGTCTGGAACCTCCTCTGCTGCACCAGTCTACTGGTCAATCCTAAAATCTCTTCTGTGTTCACTCCTATAAAACACCCTGTGGCACTTAAGCTCGTCTACATAGTCATCAACACAGTGTTTAGTTTTGGCACAAATAACCTTCCATGGTGTTAAGGGGGGATCCCGGACATAGACAGACAAATCACATGACTCTGGAAGATGATCAGGAACACTGGAAGAGTGAAGATAGCATCAGAAACAAAGCAAACATAGCTGTAGCTAGTTTCAATAACTAACTTTACTAGGTGATTCACATGGCCATAAGAATGGGACAGTGATTCTTCTGCAAGTACGGTGGTGGAACATTCAGTGTTAAATAAGCGCACCCATTATTGGTGTGTGTGTCTTGGTCCTTCCTTCTCTGTGTTCCTTGCAGTATTATCCTTGATGTTGTTGCGAAATGTAATATTTATAAGCAGCTTAGCACAGTATCCTGCCTTATTATGTTTTCCCTATTTTTCTTTTTCTTCTACTCCTAATACTTTAAATATTATTATCTGGTGAAACTGTAGTGTTTGTATCAGTAAACTATTAAACATCATCATCATTTCTAAGGAAACTACGAAATATCTTCATGAGTGCCATTTTGCAGCTTGGGGTTTAGTAAAATCATGACATCTCAAACATGAACTCATATTCATAGCAGGGAGTCACTGAGTTTAGGTTTGCATCAGAACTACTTGTCCCGTCCTACACTGAGGTAGGACAAATTGTTATCCTGGTCAGACTTTTAGTGCAATTCCTAGGAGTAATTCTGAGATGTTTGATAAACACGGGCACTGGTGTCTATTTCAGCTTGAGAACAGAGAGGCCACTGCGGGTCAAGAACGTTCTTGTGGTCTCTGCCCTGCGGTTTTGTAATTTAGAAAGACAAAAATAAATTTGGCAAGAGAAATGCATGCTCATATTTTCACCTTTTCTGGAGGGACTTGAAAGGATTTTATTTAATGTAATGTGCCAGAACAGCTAGCTCTAAGATCTTTATTAATATTTAGCTAATTAGCTTACATACACTTGTATCTTTCTAACTGTTAATTCAAGACTAATTCTTCACTCTTAGCTCAACTCTTTTAAGGCAGTGTATATATTGTATATAGTGTATATATTTTATAACACATCATATTATAAGCAATACTTTGTTTCTCTTTAAGACTTATAGATTGTTTATTTGCATTACTATTTGCCCCAACACTCTGTAGACAGGAGGCTTGTATGAAGGTAAGTAAAGCACATTTTAAGAGCGCATCATGCAGTTTAATGATAAACACAAGGACTATAGAAATAGGATAAATGTAATCGATGTAAATACATAACCCAAGACACACGAGACTGACATACTCAATGCAGAATAAGCTGTTCCAAGTTTATTTAGAGGTAATCTGGATTTTTACAATATTTTTCATTTACTCTTTCTCTTTTGGAACATTAATGTGATGTCACAGTCAGCTCATCCCTTCTTGGTCTAGTAGTTAATAGTAGCACTGGCATCTGTACGCAGTATAGCCTCCCAACCCGACACAGACAGACACAAGATGCACACTTATGAAAACTCATGCTTTTATTTCTTATTCTCCAATTCAGCACACATCACCTTACATAGTTTTTAAATCACCAACAATAACTCAGTCCTTTGCCTCTTTTCTATTTTTTCTGTCTCTCTTCTGCTGCCTCTACTCCTTCCTTCGCAAGTTTTGTCCTCCACCTCCCAACTCCGGCTCCCAGAATGGAGTGATGTGGCCCCTCTTACATTGTCCCTGATGTGCTCCAGGTGCTCCTTGAGGATCTTTCTGCCGTACTTCCTGGTATGGTGGAAGTACTGCATTCCATGGCTCCGGAATTGTCCAAGGGCCCTCTCGTGTCCCAGGTGAAGTATTGCCTCTCTCCTGGTCTTCTCATCCTCCAGGCGTCCCAGCTGGGGCCCTAGCACAATTTGCATATATCATCCCCCATGTCTCGCCCCCCCCTTACCACATCAATCAATACCCCGCTATCAGTCTTCCGTGCTGTACTCCGCCCTCCCTCAATCGGACCGAACAGTCACTTAAAACCAAAAAGGCCACAACCTGGCTGGGACGCTGCAATACTTTCGAATTTTACTGTTTCATAATCTGTTATCTGCCTTTTTTTCTCTCCAACGCCTTTGGGTGTCTATTCTCCGTATTGTCCTTATACGCTTTATATGTGTTGAGAGCACAGGATCTGTGTGCACTACGTGCTTTTACACGACTGACTGTTTTTTGATAGATGTGCTCTTATATGATATCTGTTGTAAGTAGGGCGTGTCTTGCAAGAATCTCATGTTCCACGTCCCCGCGAGATGGCCCTGGCACAGTCTCTTGGCACCAAGTCTCATGTTTACGGTCCCCGTGAGACGCTCTGTGGCAAGTCTCTTTTGTCTCGTGGGTCTTTTAAATGTCTTTTGAGAACTTCCGATAAGATCATGTATCGCCGCCTTGCTTTTGCTTTCCAGGATTTCTTTTTATAATATATATATATATATATATATATATTAATTATAAAAAAAAATCCTGGAAAGGAAAAGCAGGGTGACGAGACGTGATCTTCTCGGAAGACACTTAAAAGACCCACAAGATGCAAACAATATCAAATAACAGAGCACAGCCAGCCTTTACACTCAGTCATGTAAAGGCACGTAACACACACAGATCCTGTGCTCTCAGCACAAATAAAGTGTATAAGGACAATAAGTTCTAGATGAAACGTCAACGACTAAGCAAAGAAGAAAAAGCAGCACTGAGAAAAGAGACCCAAAAGCTTTGGAGAGAAAAAAGGCAGATAAGAGATTATGAAAGCAGTGGAATTCAAAAGGCTCAAACAAACGATGGCGCGATACACATGCAGAGAAAGGTACAGAATATGAAAGCAGTCAAATACGAAAGTATTGTAGCGTCCCAGCCAGGTTGAGGCCTTTTTTGTTTTAAGTGACTGTTAGGTCCGATTGAGGGAGGGCGGAGTACAGCATGGAAGACTGATAGTGGGGTATTGATTGTTGTGGTAAGGGGGACGAGACCCGGGGGATGAGGGGTTGGAGAAGATGCTAGAAAGTTGTGTTTGGGGTTACGAAGTCAGTGATTGTTCAAGTAAAACTTTTGTGATACTTTATCATGTCAGTCACTACAGTATCAAAAAAGAGATAGTAAAGATCACATTAGCGGAAACAAAAGGAAATTAATCATCAGAACCAGGTGTAATTGAAAAAATAGCAGGACAAAGTGCGGTCAGAAATAAAAGGCAAAGAGCTGAAGTCTTTTCACCTTCACATCATTCAATGCACAAAACGTACATTTACACAATAATGGACCATACGCTATGAGAATCTGTGGTCCCGCAACAGTTAAAGCAACGTCAGGTTTAATCTCAAAGAAAACACAATTCGGTCAGGTGTATATTAATGAGCATGGAGAAGCAATCACAACACGAGCAGAAGAGACATGAAGTGGCAAAAAGGACAGCAGCTGTACAGGCTTTAAAATGATCGACGCTGCCCCCCTTCACAATGCGAGCAGCGTTATACGTCCTGCGAGAAAGACATTTAACCACGCCTGGGGCCGGAAATAAAGGACAAGTATTGTTTTTACAACGTCACGTGAGACAAATCAGTGGGCCATCATTTAAAACAAATCCACAGATATCTAACCTAGCAGTTGTTGGATTGCTTTTGGCAGACACGCATCATGTGCTCCCAGCTCTTAAAACAACAACATGTGACAAGCAAAACACACAGTGCGACAGCAGCAGAAATACAGCAAATGATCCGACAGCATATCCTCAGCATGCGTTCAGCCGCCCCCCCTTAAAAACGTGAGCAGCGTTATACGTCTGGCGAGAAAGAGATGTAACCACGCCCAGGGCCGGAAATAAAGGACAAGTATTGTTTTTACAAAAGTTTTTAAAGTAAAAGTGAAAATAATGTATATGTAACAATTCCCATGAAAATAACAATCTCTTTAAATTGTATATCCGGTAAACCAAACACGGGGGTGGGCGAACGAAGCGAGCAGGGAGCAGAGCCCCCTAGTGTATATACAGTTAGGTCCATAAATATTTGGACTGAGACAACATTTTTCTAATTTGGGTTCTGTACATTACCACAATGAATTTTAAATGAAACAACTCAGATGCAGTTGAAGTGCAGACTTTCAGCTTTAATTCAGTGGGTTGAACAAAAAGATTGCATAAAAATGTGAGGCAACTAAAGCATTTTTTTAACACAATCCCTTCATTTCAGGGGCTCAAAAGTAATTGGACAGTTGACTCAAAGGCTATTTCATGGGTAGGTGTGGGCAAGTCTGTCGTTATGTCCTTATCAATTAAGCAGATAAAAGGCTTGGAGTTGATTTAAGGTGTGGTGTTTGCATGTGGAAGATTTTGCTGTGAACAGACAACATGCGGTCAAAGGAGCGCTCCATGCAGGTGACAGAAGCCATCCTTAAACTGCGAAAACAGAAAAAACCCATTCGAGAAATTGCTACAATATTACAAGTGGCAAAATCTACAGTTTGGTACATCCTGAGAAAGAAAGCAAGCACTGGTGAACTCAGCAACGCTAAAAGACCTGGACGTCCACGGAAGACAACAGTGGTGGATGATCGCAGAATCATTTCCATGGTGAAGAGAAACCCCTTCACAACAGCCAACCAAGTGAACAACACTCTCCAGGGGGTAGGCGTATCGATATCCAAGTCTACCATAAAGAGAAGACTGCATGAAAGTAAATACAGAGGGTGCACTGCAAGGTGCAAGCCACTCATAAGCCTCAAGAATTGAAAGGCTAGATTGGACTTTGCTAAAGAACATCTAAAAAAGCCAGCACAGTTCTGGAAAAACATTCTTTGGACAGATGAAACCAAGATCAACCTCTACCAGAATGATGGCAAGAAAAAAATATGGAGAAGGCATGGAACAGCTCATTATCCAAAGCATACCACATCATCTGTAAAACACGGTGGAGGCAGTGTGATGGCTTGGGCGTGCATGGCTGCCAGTGGCACTGGGACACTAGTGTTTACTGATGAGGTGACACAGGACAGAAGCAGCCGAATGAATTCTGAGGTGTTCAGAGACATACTGTCTGCTCAAATCCAGCTAAATGCAGTCAAACTGATTGGGTGGCGTTTCATGATACAGATGGACAATGACCCAAAACGTACAGCCAAAGCAACCCAGGAGTTTATTAAAGCAAAGAAGTGGAAAATTCTTGAATGGCCAAGTCAGTCACCTGATCTTAACCCAACTGAGCGTGCATTTCACTTGTTGAAGACTAAACTTCGGACAGAAAGGCCCACAAACAAATAGAAACTGAAAGCCGCTGCAGTAAAGGCCTGGTAGAGCATTAAAAAGGAGGAAACCCAGCATCTGGTGATGTCCATGAGTTCAAGACTTCAGGCTGTCATTGCCAGCAAAGGGTTTTTAACCAAGTATTAGAAATGAACATTTTATTTCCAGTTATTTAATTTGTCCAGTTACTTTTGAGCCCCTGAAATGAAGGGAGTGTGTTAAAAAGGCTTTAGTTGCCTCACATTTTTATGCAATCTTTTTGTTCAACCCACTGAATTAAAGCTGAAAGTCTGCACTTCAACTGCATCTGAGTTGTTTCATTTAAAATTCATTGTGGTAATGTACAGAACCAAAATTAGAAAAAAGTTGTCTCTGTCCAAATATTTTTATATTTGTATATATATTTGTATATATATTTTATATATATACAGTCAAAGTAAAAAGTATGTGAACCCCTAGGAATTCTCTATATTTACGTCAAATTCCCATATAAAACATGGTCGTATCTTCATGTCAGTCACATTAATGAACAAACACAGTCTCCTATAACTAAAGATACACAGATTTTCAGAGAATTTTGACCATATTGAATAAATCATTCAAACTGTGAAACTGAAGGTTGGAAAAAGTTAGTGAGCCCTAAGCTAATGACTTTTTAAAAAGCTCATTGCAGTCCGAATTTAGCACAGCTGGAGACCATTTAATGAAACGAGTTCAGAGGTGTGGCTTAGAATTACTTTGATTGATCAAAACACTATAAAGTTTGAGTTTGAGCTTTTGACAAGAAGCATATCCAGATGGGAATCATGCCTCGCACAAAAGAGCTGTGTGAAGAGCTACGATCGAGAAGGGTTACAAAGTCATCTCAAAGATTTGAGATATTCATCAGTCTACTGTTAGGCACGTTGTCTATAAATGGAGACAATTTTGTATTGTGGCTACTCTGCCTAGAAGTGGGCACCCTGCCAAGATGACCCCAAGAGCAGAACGCAAAGCCAGCAATGAGGTAAAGAAGAACCCTAGAATGACAGCAAAGGACTTGAAGAAGTCATTAGAACTGGCTAACATCTCTGTTCATGAGTCAACTATAGGCAAAACATTGAACAAGAAAGGAGTCCATGGCAGGACACCAAGAAGGAAGCCACAGTTATCAATAAAGAATATTGCTGAATGCCTGAAGTTTGCAAGAGAGCACTTGGACACTCCACAACGGTACTGGGAAAATGTTTTGTGGAGTGATGAAACCAAAATTAAACTATTTGGGAGGAACAAGCAGAACTTCATTTGGCATAAAAAGGGCACTGCATATCAACATCAAAACATCATCCCTACAGGAAAGTATGGTGGAGAGAACATCATGATTTGGGCCTGCTTTGCTGCATCAGGGCCTGGACAGCTTACCATCATTGAGTGGAAAATGCATTTACAAGTTTATCAACAAATTCTCCAGGATAATGTGAAGGTGTCTGTCCGTCAACTTAAGCTCAGAAGAGGCTGGATGATGCAACAGGCCAATGACCCCAAACATTGCAGCAAATCCACAGCACAATGGCTTCAGAAGAACAAACTGTGCCTTTTGGAGTGGCCCAGTCAGAGCCCAGATCTCAATCCTATTGACTAGAGAGCCATACACAGAAAATAACCAAAGAATATGGAAGAGTTAAGGCAGTTCTGCAGGGAAGAATGGGATTAAATTCGATGTGCAGGTCTGATCTGCAGTTACAGGAAGCGCCTGGTTGAGGTCATTGCTGCCAAAGGAGGGTGAACCAGTTATTAAATATCAAGGTTCACTTACTTTTTCCACTACCACTGTGAATGCTGAATGCATTTGTAAAATAAAGACATGAAAGAGTAGAATTTTTTGTGTTTCATTGGCTTCTGCTCATTGTGTGTATCAGTACCTGTGATTTAGATGAAGAGCAGATCACTTTTTATGACCAATTCATGCAGTAAACCAGATAATTCCAAAGGGTTCACATACTTTTTACTTTGACTGTATATATATGACGCTGACGTCTGAGGTTCGATTCTCGAGATGGGGTGCAGTGAGTGTGTACGCCTGATGAGCCCAGAATTAGGGCGAAACGTGTCGCATACTCTTTGCATTATTTGACAGTAAAACTTTGCAACATTCTATGATCTGCTTCTCGCAACTGAAAGAGGGCACCGTGGCGGATGTTTGCCGATTTGCAGACCAACCACAAGCGTTACCTGGTAGGTAACCACCCATACAATCAGATTGTGATTCAGACTACGAATGCCATGAAAATATATTGTGGAGGATATCCCGGCCATTTATCCCGGCCAATACCCCCAAGCCGCCAGGTGGAGCCCTCCTTGCAGCATGGAGGTCCCCAGAAGACCAGCAAGGCATCATGGACAATGTGGTTTTTATACACAGTCCTGCTGGATGTCATGGGGGCCACAAGAGGGAGCTGCAGGGAGGACTGAGGACTTCTTCGTGCCCTATGACCCGGAAGTTCATCATAGGAAGAGCGATGGGCTTCCGGGTTGAAGAGAAGAGCTTTTACCTGACCCGGAAGTGATTGAGAATCACATGGACTGGGGATTGGGAACACTTCCGGGTCAGGAGATATAAAAGGACTGTGGGAGCTTCCAGACGGTGAGCTGAGCTGGGTGGAAGGGTGGCAACGCGTCTGGGAGCTGGAGGATTGGTTTATTGGGTTTCTTAGTGATTATATGTGATTTATGAGTATAGTGGTGGAGAGTGTGCTTTGTGCACTGTGGAGATTTAATAAAGTCAGATTTTGGACTTTTACCTGATGTTTGGAGTCGTGGACAGGGGTTCAAGGGAGCGAGAGCGCCCCCTATCTACCACTATATATATATATATCTTGATTTTATTTGATAGAAACCACAAATCAGCTTACCACAATTGTCATAATATCTTGTATCTCAACAACTTCAAGTGAAAATAAATTCCTAGTAGTTTGACTGTCAGGCAAAAAATATGATGGCCAATGCCCTGGCATCTACTTAACAGGGACAGACCATGCCGCTAAGGGAGGATAGTAATTTCAGACTTGTCTTGTATATTTAGCCCTATACATCTAATATACAGCCATTAGTTAGAGAGGGTTACTTACATTACACGGAGTGTGTTTCATGCACACAAAACTGAGATAAGGCAAGTAACCAGTTTAGAGTAGAAACCTTGTGTCCTACAAACCTCATTTTACATGCACAAGTATACTTTCTGGAGGTCTAATTTGGCAAATATGAAATTTAATCGCTCCAAAAAAGAGTTTAAGCTCATCATTGGCCACCAAGAATTTGAAAACAAGCATGAAGGGAGCCTGCAATCACTTTCTTGTGTTTTATACATATATTTAGTCCTTCATGTGTTCTGAAGTACATAACATTTATACGTTTAACATCCTCGAACTGAGCCACCTAAAATTTGGGGTATGAACACCATTCCCTACACCATCCGATCACACTGTTTCAACACTGTTATAAATAGTAAATTGCTGGATGAAACTCGATCGAGCCCAAGTGTATCTGTGCGTGTGGCCCGTGTCTCACACCCAATGCTGTTAGGACAACAATAACGCAAGTATTTTGTTTTTACTTCAATAAATAATTGTTGACTTGGGTTACTCGTTACCTTAAAAAGTAATCAGACAACGTAACACACGTTACTCTTTGAACGCATTACCCCCAACACTGCTACCATTTGTGCTGCTGAGTTCAGCTCATTAACATAAATTCAGCGATTTCTGAAATATTGAACTTGATTATTTCAACCAGGAGAAGGAATGATGGGATCGCCCGTGCATTTGCCTCAGGAAATGTATCTTGTGGGCGCATCCAATAACCCGTGCCTGCTGGACGAATGTGCGAAGCAAAGAGGTACACAACAGGGAGCATTGGACTTAAGCAGACTAAGACATCCAGTGTACAGTTAACGGTTTACATGGCCACATAACCGAGTTACCAGGGAGTTTACATTGCATTTTAGGAAATGTGTTTCTGTAAATAACCGTGTTATTAAAGTGCTTGTAAACACTCGTAATTTTTATATCTAAAATGCTTCTCTCTCGTTATACATGTACGTTTGGATTAACTATTAACTTTACGTCAAATGAAACGACAGAGAAAATAAGAAGTATTTGTGAGCTCAAGAAAGAAGTACTGTAGTTAACTTTTTATCCGCGTTTTCCAAACATGTTAATTTTAGCCAGAGTGGACGCACTTTACCCAAGAAAATAAATGTATTTTTATTGACTGCGATAGAAGACTGATAACGTAATAAATAAACGAATGCTAACTTCACAGAGTGCATCCATTGCTGCGTGGCCTGCGCGTTTACCTGTACGCGAACGCTCTGCCAGTGCATATTATTGGGCTCAGCTGCCTCTTGGCAGGCTTCCCGGAAGATGACTCCGCTGTGCCGTGCTCGATTTGTCGTGCCTGTGAAGCTCGGCGCTCTGTCTTCGGCGTTTGACCTGACATGGCGGCGTAGTTTGAAGAGGTAGACTGTTTTGGCATGTCCGTGCTTCGCCTCAGTGCCCTGACTCGCAGGATCCCCGAGTTTGTGTGGTGGGGTCACTCGGGCTTGCGGACAGGTAAGTGCGATAAGCAGCAACTCCGGCGGTGGGACAGCAGGTACAGGCACAGGTACACAGGCACCCTTGACAGCTCCAAATGGCACGTTTTTGTTATACCTGCACGCAAACCCAGCAGATTCTAATTCAGTGTTTACAGGGACCGAGACCGGAGGGTGAAGAGGAGCAACGTAGACTTTTGACCGGCTTCTCTGTGTTTATTGTCGCTTACAGATGTACCTGGGCTCCGTTTTCGTAGACTTTATTCTGCAGCCATCCTCAGGACCGAAAGAGAGAAGAGAAAACTCGTGGAACAGGCCCAGCTGGTGGACGGTAAGCTAGCATTTAACATTTCGGAGACAAAGTTCGTCAGGTGTGGCTTTATTTGTAGCTGAAATTTGACCGAATTATCGAAAGTCATGCTTACTCTAACTCGGTATAGTGTGCCAGGAGCTACAGTCAGAGTCTCCTCAGCAGCAAGCCACTTCCCCCCCTTAAAATCTCGTTTAAGAGTGATTTAGTGAGTAAACCTAAGAGGAGATTTCTGGATGTGGTGAGAGAGGACGTGCAGCTGGTGGGTGTAACAGGTCACGATGCAGAGGACAGAAGGATGTGAAAAAAGATGATCCGTTATGGCAGCCCTTAGCGGGAGCTACCGAAAGAAGAGGTGAAAGGGACACTGTCCTATTGTCAAAAGCGGTCTTGCGACTTGTACATGTAAATTATGTTGCCATCACTACCAAATAAGATCTAGTGAAAAATGTCAGGACCTGCAGAGAATGCAGTTTGCTGTGTTTTAGTGAAACGTGGCTAACAACTAGCATCCCAGATGCTAACTTTTGAGCTATCCAGGTTTAGTACAGTTAGAGTGGACAGAGACACAAATACCTGCGGGAAGCAGAAAGGAGGAGGACTCGCTCTCTATGTGAATACAAGGTGGTGCAACTCTGGACATGTAAACGTCAAAATCCCCACTTGCTGCAGGGACATCGAACTGTTGGCCTATTACTTGCCCAGAGAGTTTGGACACATCATTGTTATTGTTTACATCCCTCCTCGGGCGAACGTGGAGATGGCGGGTGACATCATCCATTCTGCTGTTGCTAATCTACACACGCAGCACCCCAAGGTGCATGTGGTAATCGCTGGAGACTTTAACCATGTGACACTGGACAAAACATTACCTGCCTTCTCCCAGTATGTGGATTTTAACACCCTGGGAAATAGGACTATTGACCTACTGTATGCAAACGTTAAAGACACATACAGCGCCATCCCACTGCCTGCACTTGGGAAAGCAGATCATAACCTGGTTCTGCTTCAGCCTCACTACAAACCAAGAGTAAGGGAGCTACCTATAACCACACGCTCATTCAGGAAGTGGCCCCCTGAGGCAGAGCAGGTTCTGAGAGACTGCTTTGGAACTACGGACTGGGATATCCTGCAGGGATCATATAGTGAGGACATTGAGGAGGTTGTTGACTGCACTACTGATTACATCAACTTCTGTATGGACATTGTAGTTCCAGTAAGAACAGTACTCTGCTATGCTATCTACAAGCCATGGATTACAAGTGACATCAAGGGCCTTTTGAACCAGAAAAAAAGGGCTTTTAAAGACGGTGATCAGCATGAGCTCAAGCATGTGCAGAAGGACTACCGAGTCCAGTGCATGGCGGTGAAGGATTAGTACTGGAGAAAGCTGGAGCAGAATTTGCAGAATAACAGCATGAAGGAAGTGTGGGATGGGATGAAGATCATCTCTGGCTGCAGCTCGAAGCGGGGTGCCACCATCGAGAGAGACGTGGAGAGAGCAAACCAGATGAACAACTTCTTTAACAGGTTTGACCACCCTAACCCACTCTCATCTCGGAGTACTGCACCCTCCACCCATCCTTCTGCTGATAGCAGCATAGGTGAGACCTCCCCACCCACAATTACAGCAGCGCAGGTGAGCAGAGAGCTGAGGAGACTTCGTGCCAGCAAAGCAGTGGGTCCTGATGGAGTATCGCCATGACTTTGGAAAACATCTTGCATCACCCCAGACCCAAAGGTATCACGTCCTGGTGAGCTGAATGACTCCCGGCCTGTCGCTCTGACGTCACATGTGATGAAGACCATGGAGCGGCTGCTGCTTCACCACCTGAGGCCACAGGTCCGCCATGCCCTCGACCCTCTGCAGTTCGCATACCAGGAGAAGGTGGGAGCGGAGGATGCCATCATCTATATGCTACACCGATCCCTCTCCCACTTGGACAGAGGCAGTGGTGCAGTAACAATTATGTTTCTGGACTTCTCTAGTGCTTTCAACACAATCCAGCCTCTGCTCCTTAGGGACAAGCTGACAGAGATGGGAGTAGATTCATACCTAGTGGCATGGGTCGTGGACTGTCTTACAGATAGACCTCAGTATGTGCGTCTCGGGAACTGCAGGTCTGACATTGTGGTCAGGAGCACCGCAGGGGACTGTGCTTTCTCCAGTCCTGTTCAGCCTATATACATCGGACTTCCAATACAACTTGGAGTCCTGCCACGTGCAAAAGTTCGCTGATGACACTGCTATTGTGGGCTACCGTGGGGGTAACCGTTAACAGTATACAAAGTTATTGTGTGTTATACCTGCATTTTTATCACTCTTTAATTTAATATTGTTCTTCTGCTGGAGTATGTGAATTTCCCCTTGGGATTAATAAAGTATCTATCTATCTAGCTGTCTAGCCCTGGCTACAGCTGTAGTAAAATATTTTTATTTTAATGTGAATTCCTGTACACGATCTGCAAAATAATAGCACATTTTTGCGCAGCTTGAGGATATTAACAAATAACGGGTACCATTTTATGTAATACTAAATGCACTGTGATATGTTAATTACATTGCACAGGATATGCATGTGGTGCATTTCATTTTGGCAAAGTTTTATTGTGTCAATTAAAAACAAACCAACCAGATGATTTATAACATTTATTTCTGTAGCACATTTTCATACAAATGATGTAGCTCCAAGGGCTTTACTAGATGCAGAAAGAAAATTATAAAAATAAGATTAGGCAATACTAAGTAACAAAGAATAATGTAAGGTCCAATGGCCAGGAGAACAGAAAAAATTAAACAAGTAAAACTCCAGAGGGCTGGAGGAAAAAAAAACTATCATCTGCAGAGGATCCGATGCCATAAAGACCACCTAGCCCCCACTAGGCACTCTGCCTAACATAAATGAGCTAAATCAGTTCTCATGATTTTCAGGGGGCAGCACAGTGGCGCATTGGTAATGCTGCTGCCTCGCAGTTAGGAGACCTGGGTTCACTTCCCGGGTCCTCCCACAATGGGTTTCCTCCAGGTGCTCCGGTTTCCTCCCACAGTCCTAAGACATGCAGGTTAGGTGAATTGGCGATCCTAAATAGTCCCTAGTCTGTGCTTTGTGTGTGCGTGTGCGTGCCCTGCGGTGTGCTGGCGCCCTGCCTGGGGTTTGTTTCCTGCCTTGCACCCAGTGTGACCCTGTAGTTAGGATATAGCGGGTTGGATAATGGATGGATGGATGATTTTCAGGCTTCACGTGGAATAAATAGATAATGGTGGTCATGTGGCCTTCAATCCATCAATCCACCTTGATCAGGTGGTGACAAAAGAACAGCATGCATAAACAAGAGTATCAGGGTTACACTAAAATGAAGCCATGAGAAAGCCATGTTAAAGTAATGGGTTTTTAGCTTCTATATGTACCCAACTTTTGTACTCAACTTAGCGCTTTTGCTAAGATTTTAAGAAGTGTTTTTTAAATGTTGATTGATGAAAAGCGCCCACGCTTTCATTTTACGAGTGATGTATGAGACTTATGTTTTAATTTTTAGTACACTTTTTAACTTAATATGAGTGCGGTTTTTAAAAAGTATTTTTATATATATATTATTTTCAAGTTTTTAGTCTTGGGTTTGTTTTATTATAGTTTTGTAATCAATATTTTAACACTTGCTTTAATATTTCTATCTGTTACTAGTGCCATCTATTGGTGAAATCTTTTAACTATTCTTCATATGAAAATTTCATTTCTTAATTAACATGGATTAATTGATCAATTAGTGAAACTGATTATTGATTCCTGTATTTCAATGGAAGTAAGTATGCAAAATTTCAAGTCATTTGGACAATAAGAAGTGGGTTAAATATCAATTACAAGATTTGTACTAGACGACAAACAGGTGAAGTTAAAAGAAGCGTGGTAAAAATAAGAAGAAGAAAAAAATGAGTAAAAGTTTTCAGTGACACCTAAAACGTACTTCTTAAAGTTCCAATTAATCATGCAACATTGATAAAACTTACTCTTGCTGCCAGAACACAAAAATGTTTAGAAGTGGAACGCCTCTTGGTCCAGCTGTTGATGCCTCTTGCCTCACCTTTTAAACTTTTGATTATGTTCAGTTTTTGCATGATCAGCATGTGGTCTTGAATCAAAGTGCAATATGGCTGCCAGGCAAACTGCAAAACATTTGCTTGTTTTTAGTTTCAATGTAAAATCTTTGGACATGAATTAAAATGTAATGAGTTTTTGTATTTCATTTTAAACTGTCACAAAAGTTGAACATCATAGTGAAGATCACCCAATCATTTGGTTGATATGTTTTTAATTGTGACACAATAAGGCTGTGCCAAAATGAAAAGTGCTACATGCTGTGGCATGAGGCTGGGGGTGGTACCCAGCTGGGACGCCCAGGAGGACTGGAGGAGAGCTTGTTCCTCCTCCAGACCACGAGGGGGCGACCACCCTGGTTGTGTTGGGGGCCACGGGTAGAGGGCTTGGAAGCCCAGCCCTGTAGGGGCCCATGGTCACCGCCACGGGGCGTCCCAATGCCTTGGGAGCCCTGGATCGCAGCACTTCCGCCACACCAGGAAGTGCTGGGGGAAGAGGATCAGGAACACCCAGAGGGCTTCCGGCTAAAGAACTGGTGCTTCCGCCACATGGGGGTGTGTTGGCAGAGGCTCCTCAGGAAGCACTTGGAGCCCTTCCGTTGGTGTATAAAAGGGACCGCCTCCCTCCATTTGATAGCTGGAGTCCAGTGGAAGTGGACGGAGCTTGAAGGAGAGGAGTGGAGGCGGTCTGAAGACTGAGCAAGGCATTTTGTTGGCCAGAACTTGAAGGGGTGATTGGTGCTGCAGCACTGGGAATGTGCACTGAACTATTGTATATAAGATTGTAAATCTTATTGTGGAGAAAGATCATGTCTACCTGTCTGTGTCCGGGCTGTACCCCACAATGCATATGCATTGTATTGCGTTGCTATGTAGTTAACATGATGAATTACATTTCACTTTGGCGCAAACATCTTCCATGCATTGAACCGCATTGAAGAGCTGTGCCTCTGTAGAAGGAATGCAGCAATCTTTTAGAGTTAAATGTAAATTTTTAAGGACCTTTAAATACACAGGCTGGTTCAGTAGTTTAAGATCAGAATCGCCATAAAGAGACATGTGCATTCTTTAGAAGGAAAAATGGTATGTGTTGATGTAGGCACAGTTTTTGCACTTTGCTTGTGTTTCCAGTCTTGACGTGGATCACCTTTAGCGATTCAACGTTTTTCTCCCTCCCTGGGTTTGGAGGGAGAATTAGCTGCATTTGCAATCACACAAGGGCTAGTTCCTTACCTTTGACCAGTCCTGCCAGTATAGTGACCGGTTGTCTGCATCCCTGTCCAAAATCAGTGAACTCTTGTTTTCCTCTTCCCAAAATCTATGGCCAGCTCATTAGTTTTGTTGATATGAATGGAGATACTGCTGACGGCATCGTAGTGTCAAATGGAAAACCTCTTCTCTGTAAGCCATTTTATCATTATTGGTGATTAAGCCTTGGATTGTGCTGCTGTTTGCAAATTTTATGATAGAATTGGGCCCGCTTTTGGCTGCACAATTCTAGATTTGTCTATTTCTTGTAAACAGATATAAAGTTACATGCATACAGAATATTAGCATGGGACTCCATGACCACATGAAGCCACAAATAGTCAGGAATGGATACTAGTAAGGTTGAAGTGCTCGAGAATTAATATCAGTAACTGGTATGTATATTAAAGATTTTGTTACTGCCAAATTTAAGCATTTGTAATGCTGAATAAGTTTTATTTATACTTTTCATAATACACGGAGCATGACATACAATAATAAAAAAAACAAAAATATAGATTTCACCTGTACATAAACATTTTTCAAAGTTAAAAAAAAAACTGTTAAATTCTGATTTTTGGTTAAAATATTCCCGTGGGTCTCTTTGTTTTAATACTTCTATGTAAAAGGAAATTTAGTGATGGGGTCAAATGAATATTGAGTTAAGTTCAGATTCTGATTCTATGATCTATGTTCTGTCAAAAGTTCATTTTTAGCCTGATGTTTGTATCTGTGGACACCTATGTTCAGGGATAACCTCCAAAAAGAAATGGACTAAACGCTTTCAAACAAATTGCATTGTGTGTGTGTTGTCACGGACTCTAGCCCTATTGAGTTTTGTCCAGTACTTGCCTCCATATTCATCAAAAATGGTTTGACCTGTGTCCAACAATAACTGCCATAGAAATTATTTTAAGTATAACAGGGATTTCCGATCTACTCTGTTTAGTGATGGTATTATGCCTGTTGGTACCCGTGCGCATACACAGAAGCACTTGTAAGCACGTACACTCACATGCTCAAATAAATTTATAAGTGAAGATAAGTGACAGCTTGTTTTCATTACCAGAGCACATGCTGGACGGTGAAAAGAAAGAAACGCAAATACAAACCCTGACACCCCACAATAGACCTGTAAAGTTTGCTGTTCACTATAATAACGTTAAACCAGCCCTGTACCAATCTGTCTTATCTGTTTACTTCTTGTGATCCAGTATGTTCAATTCTAAATTAAATATTATTAAAGTTGTTTTACTTGATTCAATTTCCTGTTCATTTCACTATACATTGATATGTGTACATAATTAACTACTTTTAATTATTGCACTGTATACATTGTTGTATTGTAAAATCTTCTATTGAGTGATTTCATGCTGCTATCACTAAAGTGAAATTTACATACCAGTACTGTTTGGACCATTCTACACTTTTTTTTTTTTTGTGCCTAGTTTACAGAAACATTTGTAAAAGCGTATATAAATATTACCCACGCTTTATTTAAATTCTACTTTATCGATCCCATTTTCTATTTCAGTGAAGATGGCGAATCTTTGTCTTTTGTATACCCAACCCGTCTATTGGGTGGCATGCTAGTGTAGTGATTGGTACTTCTGACACAAAGATCCACCCACCTGGGTTCAAATCCCACACCTGAGTGATGTATTAATGCATTTTAAATATTCTCCTTGCATCTGCAAGGTATGTCTCAAGTAAGTTAGCAATTCTGATTTTGCTATATTCATGAGTGGTCCCTGTAATGGGCTTGCTCCCACTCAGGAGTTGGTTACTGCCTTGTCCCAGATGCTGCCAATGTAGACTGGCTCACTGTGTCCCATAAGTGGATTAAATGGGCTTAAAAAAAGTTAGGTTTTCCTTCCATTATCTTTCTGGTAATCCTGCTGACAGAATGGTTTAATTCCGTATAATGTATCTTTGGAGCATTTATTTATGTTTTTAGCTAGAAAGGGGTGTGTGGCACTCCCGATATCTATGCAAAAGGACAAAGGTCCAAGTCTTTAGAGTTCTGGTGCTTCCTGTCTTGCTGTATGGTTGAGAGGCATGGACGCTATCCAGTGACCCGAGACGAAGACTGGACTCCTTTGATACTGTGTCTCTTTGGAGAATCCTTGGGTACCGTTGGTTTGACTTTGTGTCGAATGAGTGGTTGCTCATGGAGTCCCGAATGAGGCACATTACCTGCATTGTGAAGGAGCTTCAGTTACGCGATTCCTCATCTGCTAATAGTTGGGGACCCCAGTGGCTGGACCAGGCCAAGGGGTCACCCACGTAACACCTGGCTGCGGCAGATAGAGGGTCATTTCCGGAGGGTGGGACTGGACTGCGTGTCTGCCTTGGGGGGTTTTGCCAACCGGGATCCCGAGTTGTTTTGTCATGTAGTGGGCGCGGCAACACTCTGTACCAGTGCATGCTCCCCAACTTGACTTGAGTTCTAAAGAAATATTCATGTTTATTTTCTCACAGTTAATAATATATTCCAGTTTAAAAGCTTACACTTGTTTCATAAATATTGCCTTTCAGAACACTCACCTCTGTGTATGACTGTACGTCTTCTGATTTCATGTTAATTTTTATAAATGAGGATCAGCGCCCATCTGTGCGTTCATTATTTTCACCTGTTTGTAGGGTGACTTTATGTTAGTGTTGCCCCAGTCAGTCTAAAACATTGGGTTGTGTGAAGAAAACAGGAGCACCTAAAAGACTTGGGACAAGTGTACAAATAACACGCAGACACGGAGTGGGCCACAGGTCAAACAAGGTCTGCTCTACTGGTAAGCTTTCATTGCAAATAATACAAATATTCTACCATAAGAAATATATGCACAATGAAATTGCAATGTAGCATTAAGTAAGATAAAATCTCTGAAAACAAAGGCAGACTACTATAGCAAATAAAAATACTGTCATATTTTAACAAAATGCTAAGGTAGTAAAGAACTAAATAAATAGTTTCAAAGCACTTCATTTTCCTTTTTAGATGCTGTTCAGATTTGTGCTCACAATTCTCATTAATTGTCAGGTGCAGATCTTGATGTGAAAAGGACATTGAATGTATCGTTTGTTATTCACAATCTACTTTTAATTAAAAAGTAATCTATGATGCTAACTTTTACAATTATGATCATTTCTGTTGACCGCTCAAATTTTATCTTAATAATAAAGGCATCTTTTTATTATGTTGGTTGAATTATACACACTAAAATGACATGAAACCATCCATGTTTAAGATTATTTGATTCAGAAAGTGCATGAGACTGGGTGTTGGGGTAACCATTCTTAAAGGAAGCCTGGTCTGACATCTTTCACTAATACATTGCCAGTTTAACCCGATGCACACTTCTTTTGGAAGTGGGCCCAGTGGAAGAGTTAGGCAGACTTTGGTAGAACAGGTGAAATTCACACAGGTAGTGCCCAGGCTGGAATCTGAACCCTGGACCTTTGACAAATCAGGCACCCCATCCAGAATGGTGTTGGAGTTTATGCTTCAGTTCTCTACCAGTGCCTGTATAATAATGAAAAATCTCACAACCTTCTGGTGTTCACACTGTATTTGAATTGTCGTATGCTGAGCGACACTTTTGATAAGCTAAAATAAAGAACACCAACTTGTAACTCTGTCCATTTCATATCAGTGCTTACACATCGTACCACAGATTAGGCTTTAGAAGGAGTCATTCTCCTTAAATGTTAAGATTGATTCCATTAAGAATTCAGGCTTTCCAAAGAGTGAGGTAAATGTGGTTAAAAATGGCCAGGCTTCATCTGCCAAGGTGCACATCTACTAGGTCAATGCTGAACAAGGTAAGCTGTCTTAAAAGGGACTGCAGTATGATCTCTCGCACACAAGTAGAGCATCTCCTCCATTACTCTCGGCATTGACTCTTTTTTTTTTTTTTTTTAACACAACAATGCAACGTGTTCTGGTGTTTCTGTTTCGAGGTCACGGTGCCAAGTAAAGGTTTGCCAATCTGTCATATTACCATTCTTAATTCATTCATTTGCAGGTAACATCAGAAAATTTACTGCATTTCACTGTAAATTGCATATTGTTCAGGGTTTTTTAAATAAAGTGTTATTTCAAGAAGGGATTCTAAAAAGGAGTATGGTGTCAGATTATTTTTCCGAGTGGCAGATGTTGAATATGCAAACCAGAAACTGACCAACTTGAGAGTTGGAGATGCTATTTTTGTCAGGAGCCTTAATTTTTTTAAACAAAGCCTTTAATTTGTTTGTGAGAGTGAGTCTTTGTTTCAACAACAAGTAGTGCAACCCAGAACTAAAACTGACGATGTTCTCATACAGCAATATTCACAGAAGGCATCCATGACACCGAACATTGGATAAAGTCATCATATTATTAAAGATCTGAGGTCCTGACAAAGGTAACCTGTGGTAGTTTCCTAACATTTTGTGAAGACAGGTCAGCTGTTGGCTGTGAATTGTCTGTTTGGGCCTCATAAAGTCCTCCATGGACAGTAACTTTTGCTTATTTCCCAACTGGGTTAATCTGTGAGTGCTGTAAGAAGTACAAAGGTGTTTTGTTGTTTTCCCACCTAAGGTGTAAACTGTGCTTGATAAGACAGTCTAAGCACATACCATACACAGAGAGAGCAGCTACTGTATGTGCACACAGGTTTCATTTCAGAAAACAATATTCATCCATCTTCATCTTACCTGTTTTTCGCTGTCAGGGAAGCAGAGTGCCAGAGTTGACTGCACCTTGTGTGATTTGATTCTGTGAGCCATCACATTAACTAACATCTGCAATATGTAATTCTTTTTTTTTTTTTTTTTTTATTAAATACAGTTCTTGAAGCCCGGATCCAACAGCTTCGCGCAGATGATTTTCTGGACAGAAAGAACTCTGAAGTCCATGTTGTGAATGTTTCGCATGTAATCAGTAAAACCCGCCCTCCCTGGAATTGTCATAAGCCTCCCAGGGAAAGGCCAGCACATACAGAGGTCCATCAGTTGAGCCAAGCCCAGGCACATGGTAGTCGCTGGATAGAGAAGCTAAAGCAAGAGAAGTGGAAGAGGAGTAAGCGACAGCAACACCTTCAGCAGAAGATTAAAGACAACACTTCTAAAGGAGAACAAAGCACTATACCAAAAGGCAAAATAGGCACAATTAACACAGCAGTGTCAGAAAATGATGATTCGGTTTCCAGTGCTGCTTGCCAGCTTGATGTGGGTGAAGACATGGTTGTTAACAACTATGTGGAAAACCTTCTGAGAGAGGTAGAGGAACAGGAAACTAGTTGGGACCCATTAATATCTTCTGAGAATTTGGTGGAAGATCACGAGGGCATCAGGCAAGGGAATATTCAACTGAACATCCGTGCCTACCTGGAAGCTTGCCTCTTCAATGATGACCTCAATCAAAGTCAAAAGTGTCTACACTACTTTCATCGCAAAGTGTCCCGTCGCAAACACCTCACCATTGACCTGTATAATGTTCTGATGCGTGCCTGGGCCAAAAAGGTGAGTGCTAGAGCTGTCACTGATTGCTCTGCCGTTTGAAGGATCTGTCACTAGGCCTCAGGAAAGAGTGCAGCCCTCTGTTTGCATGAGTTGTGAAGAGAATTGCATTATTATATACATTTTTATAAATATCATATTATACGCATTTATTATATAGAGAATTGCAACATTGCTAAGCCTCCTTTCTGAATACAGTTTAGAGTACAAGTCAAGGAAAGTTATGCTTAAGCTATATAGTGAACCTGTGATGACACATCTGGAATACTGTGTGCAAGTTTTACAAAACAAAATCTATAAACGCTAGAGAGAGCCCATAGAAGAGCAGCTTGGTTGATCGCAGGACTGTGAGATATGTCACGAGGAAAGAGTGAATGAAACTGAGCTGTTACCATTTAAACAGACAGAAAAAGAAGTTAATTAATGAAATGAGCACAATTTTGAAGTGGAATTGGAAGCTGGATTGTAGCTGTCATTTTAAAGGGTGTTATTTAACAAGAACACAGAAAGGGTGCATTTTGCACAAACGTTAGAAAGGCTTTCTTCATACAGAGAACCAAAAGCATATGAAATAAATGACCAAGTATAGTACTGTGGTAAAGTGAAGTTATTTGGGAGTCATTAAAGCTGAACTACATATTATTTTGGGGAAATCAGATTGACATAGTTTGCTGGGCTGAAACCTTTGTCTTAGGGTGAACACATTTATTTAATCTAAATATTTGAACTGGAAAAAGTAATCATTTTACAAATAACACATTGGTAATGTGACAATAAAATTAGATAAAGTGATTTGGCACAGTATCATGGGTCAGAAAGTACAGAACTGCCAAATTTTTAAAATGGTAAGGTGACCCAGCATTATGCAAAATTCAGTACAGGTAATGCTTGCTTACTGGCCGCTAATGCTCAGACCCCCATCTCATCAAAATTTCCAGGGACGCATGTCCTTCTCGTTGTTATAATAAGCTTGAGAGGGACGCATTGTCCCGGAAGCCGCAGGCTGCAGAGAGTTCTGCAAATCTAGCACTACGAGAAGCACTTTATTATGTGGCCGCTGGCCTATGTGCCATGACCAAGGTGAGCCTCAGACGGACCCTGGCAGAACTATGTAATAGTGTGGCAGTTGGGCTTCCTCTGTGGAGTGTGGTGTAGTCATGTAGGACGAATGTGCCTACGCATGGATGAATCACCTTGGAGGGGTGTTATCCATTATTTTCTTGGGTATACTCAACTATACTCCTGAAGCAATTAAAACTTTTTACTCCAAAATACAAATAAAACAGAAAAGTGTATAGGAGAGCACTTCATACATCAAAAGGATGACTCAAAGATTGTGGGGGGGGGGGGGGGGGGGGGGGGGGGGGGGGGGGGGG
>JANRMT010062789.1:33262839-33354297 GCA_026402145.1 Polypterus bichir lapradei | reverse complement strand
CCCCCCATACCCCCCTAAATGTATTTTTTGCCAGGTCTTAAATGCACAGTATTTCCTCCTTGGTTTCCTGTAAAGAAAATTAAGTGATAATCAAAAGTAACCCTGCCCTCAAAGTTGGAAAGACAGCTTGCAATGGAGAATCAACTAAATGTATCCTGACTCATCAGAGCAACATGTCACTATATTGTCTCACATTAGTAATGAGTACTGAATAGTATGAAGAAATGTGTGAAATTTTATGGTGACGACAGTATGCACTTTATTTTAGATGAAAAATCAAAAGAAATTTAGGATGAAATGGCGACTTACAGTTAAAAGCATTTCTATTTCCAAGCTGAGTATTTATTATATATCTTTGATCTATTTTAACTTGCTGCCTTGAGCAAGGCCCTTAACCTGCGATTGCTCCGTCCTGGGTATGACGTTAATCTGAATCCAGCCCAGGTCCTCCAGCTTGCTGGGAAAACCTGGGAGTTAATGGCGGGTTTGGCACTCCAGCCACTGTCCCCCGTTGCATGGCTGCGCTTGGGTTTTTCGATCACGAGTTCATGAGCGCATGCTCCCAGCCTCCTCCTCCTCCTAGTGCTGATAATGCTCATATTACAAAGCAATTGTCAAAATAAGGAATCAACATAAACAGCACGATGCCAGTGCCCATTTTGCTGCTACTGTGACAGCTCCTTTAATGTGTGGTCCGTCACTGTGTTAAGACTGTACAGTTTGCAGTCTGTAAGGAGCCGAGCTTACAGACTTCTAGGTAGGCAGTGTGGCAAATCTACCATAATGGTAAACATAAAGATGAGCAGCACGGGCCTTCCCATCTAGCCTAAATAGCATGTCTTGACCCTAATCTCACTAACTTGTTTTTTGACATTTTCTTCATTTTCACTTGTTAGTCACTGGGTGAAATTGAGCTAACCTCCGTACCTCTGTGCTTCTACCAGTTTTTCTTTAGATAGAACAAAGAAATAGCTTTGTTTTGCATTACTACTTGTAAGATTGGGGATGACTGTGGAGATCCATACATTTTGAACCTGTTTGATGCGGTTACACAGAGGAACTTGGTAGCATTTAGCACATGGCAGGAACAAAGCGTGGATGGCATGCAAGTTCATTGCAGGAATGTCGAGATTAAAGAGTGAAATTTGTGCTGTCCATAACCCCACCTCATCCCCCCCCCCCCTATTTTTGTTGGCTTCATGTTAAAATTGATTCTGGTTCACTTCTCAGGGTGCACTAAAACTGGTTGGCAAGCTTTTTATTCTGGTGGAAGAGGCAGGCCTCAAGCCCAACCTTGAATCGTATGTAGCAGCGCTGGAGTGCATAGGCCGCAGTTCTGGTTGCTCAGAGAAAATGGTTAGCAGGTAAGGAGAATGTATTCAAGAAGGGTGACTTCTAATTGTAAGTCTTGGGTGGTCATGTACTTGTGTCTGTATCTGTATGATATTCATATACGTTGTCCTTCACTGAACTCTACTGATACTGACAAACACTGTATTTAGTGTCAATTTTATACGTTTAAATTAAGAAAAACCTGTTACTGTATTTGTTTTCCTAAACTGCAGATGTTTTGTAGTTCATTCTTCTCAATGTGTAGATGTGCCAATGCATAGTCATCCTCAATCCAGATGAGTGCAGTACACAAGATTTACCACAAGGTGTCCTTTTTTTTCTTTTTGTGCCTTCATTTTTTTTATTTCCCTGCTTTGTCCATACTGCAGTATAATAGCACACACTATTAAGCAGGCTTGTCAGCTGTACCAGTGAGGCACAAGGGCAAAGCTGGCGTAAATCAGTAGGAAGGGCACAACTGCTTTTCCTGCTCATAGACTTATTCTGAGGCAGCAAATAAGACTTCTATTTAAGGAGAAGGTGCAAAATGACTTGCATCTTTTTTTCTGCCTAATTCTTGCCAATGCGTAGGAGCAGTCTCCCACGTTTATAATTTAAATTGGGTGGCTACCCCGTTTGTTACTGACTGAGCATTTATTGACACTGTCCTTTGAATGTCTTTCATATGTTCCAGGACTAGGAACTTTTTTGTGCTTTTTTTCTCCTAATGATTTGCTTTGATTTCCATGCCGAGTTAGAAAGAAAGAAAAGGATTTGCTTAGCCTTCAGAGTGTATTAGGATTTCAGTGCTTCTTCTCATGATGACCACAAATGTCCAGATCGTAGTGCACTGTATGTCATCATTTTCTGTTATCCCTCATGCCTTTGGTCCTGTTCCTACCCCTATTTTGATCAGCTAAGTGGTGAGAAGAAAACCTTTCCTTATAGATGCTCATGCTGATTGAAGATGGAAAGTTCACCTGATACATTACCCAAATGTTCATCTTCTATGTCCTAGGGAGAAAGAGACATTTCCTCTGCAGTTTCTCTCATGTGGTCTAAAGAACAAGGTCATCGAGACTAGAGATCCACAGTATTGATTCTGGCTAAAATTAGCCTTCAGATAGAGCAGGGCTGAAACACTGAGATGCCTTTTAAACACAAAGTTCGTCGGCTCATTAATGGCTATCATTTTATTCACTTAAATCCTTCAGATCAAAGTAGCTTTTCAAATCGTTTGTGAACCTCTATTCTGTAGCAGTGCAGGTCAAGTGGGGCATCTAAGAAGGCTTTTTATATAGCACCTTCAAAACGGTCTGGGCGCTGACTGCCTTTGATGCTCCACTTGTCTCTTACAGAAGAGCAATCTTAACAAGCATATGGCTTTCTGAAAAATGACGTGCTTTGCTTGGACCATACTGGCATATTTCCCTGATTAACATGTCTCTTATTTTTTATTTTTGCAATCCATAATATTTTTGTGTTTTTTAGTTAACAATGTCATCGCTAGTAAATTCATAGATAAACAGAGCAGACTGTTTTATAAGGTCTTTTTATATAGTGAAAAAGCAGCTTTATGTTACGGTAGTCTTCAGATTGTAGTACAAAAGTTGCAACTAATGGGTGAACTATTTTTGCCGTGGTATTGAGTTGTGATAGATTCTAGATCTATCACAAGTATGCCCTCCACTAAATGTCATAGTACTCAATCCCTGCATTGCAATTTGCTGATGACCACACAGAGGCTTCAGCTCCCTGGCATGTACCATCCTGGTATAGTCCTGCTCAGCTCGGCACTGTGGGCCACTACAGAGAGTGCTGAGCTTGGGTTAGAATTCCAGGTAGGGATGCCACGATACCAGATTTTTTTTGTATTTGATACCAATACCAGTGAAATGTTATGATACTCAATACCACAGCAAAAATAGTTCACCCATTAGTTGCAACTTTTGTTAATCAACCGGCTTGTTGCCTCATCCTGACATTGGCTTGGTCCGTGTTCAGCTCAGCACTGCTCTTTCAGGCATGCAGTCTCCAGCGTCACCGCTAGGAGTAACGGACCTCGCTGCCAACTACTTCACAGTTGATTGTCCAACACCCATGAGAATTGGCCAAGGCATAGATGGCAGGACACAATTAGAGCAGACTTGAAGATCGCTCCACTAGACCTGACAAAAACAGAAATCCCATTCAATGGCTTTTATTAAAGTACCTCTGCTTATTGAAGTGAACAGTATTTAGCCTTTTTCTTTAATACAGTGTCAAATATATAAATACTAACCGTAACATCAACTTTAAAATACTACTGTATCTATCAAGTAGTCTCCCAACCATCACTTAAGTAAACTAGTATTGGCATTCATAAATATCAAGATAAAATATAATGCTTGAATTTTAATGTGTGGCGGGTGAGAAGGTGGGGACCCCCATCAGTGTAACAACAAATAGACTTTATAATCTTGGGGCAATTTCAGCATAGGATTTATAAAGAATAGTAAATTACCTGATTTATCTTAGCATGTGCAGATTCTAAATTTATTCTCTGAATGTTCTGTCCAGTGACCTGAAAACTACAGTTTAAAATCCTTACTAAATATAAAAATTCAGAAATTATTATATATGTACATTTAAATTGGTGAATACAAGGATAATTCTGGGTACTTTCATTTAAACCAACTCTTTAAAGCTGCTTTCATAACAACATGTTTTTAAAGTCTGGTTCATCAAAGTGAACTTTATTGTCATCTCAACTATATACAAGTAAATAGATAGATAGATGAAATTGGGATGCTCAGGGTCCACAGTGTAACAACATGAAGTGCAAATAAAAAATTTAATTAAAAATAGAGTTAAAATTAAGATTTAAAATTAAAACGCAAAGACAAGACAAAGAAGTAGCAGCAATATTGATGTGTAGTTAACAATATGAACATTGATGCAATGTATGGTATTTGCAATCTAGATACATAAATATAGTCAATAGATATGTAATATAATAAATAAATAATATATATCAATAATACAGAAATTATCAGTGTATGATAATAGTTGTTTAAGATGTGTAAACAATGACAGGTCAGTTTGTTTCACAGCAGAAGGATATCAAGAGTGTCAAAATACTTAAAGGTCAGTATGAGATATTCAGTTCTTCTCTACATGCCCACTCGTCTTTGCAGGAAAGTGGCTTGCATGTATAAAAGTTCTGTTTTTAGAGGTGGTTGAAGCAGTGTGGAAGATCCCAGGGGGCAGCATGGTGTTAAGGAGTCTGACAGCTTGGGGGTAAAAACTCTCCTGCAGCCTGGCAGATCTGGCTTTGATGCTGAGTATCTTCTGTTGGATGGCAGAAGTGTGAAAAGTCCTTGTGAGGGGTGTAACGGGTCCTGCACAATGCTGCAGGCCTTGTGGACACTGCGTTTGTAAAATATGTCCTGTAGTGAAGGGAGAGGCACCCCAATAATGTTCTCTGCTGTCTTCACTATCCTTTGCAGGCGCTTGCGGTCTGATATGTTGGTTGCCATACCAGACAGTGATGCAGCTGGCCAGAAACCTCTCAATGGTGCCACTGTAGAACATGGTGAGGATGGAACGGGGAAGACTTGCTCAATTCAGTTGCCTCAGGAAGTGTAGTCTCTTCTGGGCTTTCTTGATTAGTGATGAGGTGTTATGATTCCACGTCAAGTTCCTCAGTTATGTGCACACCGAGGAACTTGGTACTCCACATCTAAACCGTTGATGCTGAGTAGGATGTGGGCAGGATGTGATTTTTCAGAAGTCCACGATTATCTCTTTTGTCTTGTCGACATTGATAGATTGTTGTCTTCACACCATGCAGACAGCTGTTCCACCTCATCTCTGTATGCTGTTTCATCATCCCTGCTTATCAGTCCCAGCACCGTCGTATCATTCTAAGATTTATATTTGCATCATTATCTGGTTAAAAAAATACTAAAGAATAATTAGAGATATATACTTTATTAATCCCAAGGGGAAATTCACATACTTCAGCAGCAGCATACTGATAAAGAACAATATTAAATTAAAGAGTGATAAAAATGCAGATAAAACAGACAATAACTTTGTATAATGTTAATGTTTACCCCCGGGTAGAATTGAAGAGTCGGATAGTGTGGGAAAGGAACACTCTCCTCAGTCTGTCAGTGGAGCAGGACAGTGACAGCAGTCTGGAGATGATACTGTTCAGTGGATACAGTGGATTCTCCATGATTGACAGGAGCCTGCTCAGCGCCCGTTGCTCCGCCACAGATGTCAAACTGTCCAGCTCCGTGCCTACAATAGAGCCTGCCTTCCTCACCAGTTTGTCCAGGCATGAGGCGTCCCTCTTCTTTATGCTGCCTCCCCAGCACACCACCGCGTAGAAGAGGGCACTCACCACAACCGTCTAATAGAACATCTGCAGCATCTTATTGCAGATGTTGAAGGACGCTAGTCTTCTAAGGAAGTATAGTTGGCTCTGTCCTCTCTTGCACAGAGCATCAGTATTGGCAGTCCAGTCCAATTTATCATCCAGCTGCACTCCCAGATATTTATAGGTCTGTACCCACTGCACACAGTCACCTCTGATGATCACGGGGTCCATGAGGGGCCTGGGTCTCTTAAAATCCACCACCAGCTCTTTGGTTTTGCTGGTGTTCAGTTGTAGGTGGTTTGAGTCGCACCATTTAACAAAGTCCTTGATTAGGTTCCTATACTCCTCCTCCTGCCCAGTCCTGATGCAGCCCACGATAGTAGTGTCATCAGCGAACTTTTGCACGTGGCAGGACTCCGAGTTGTATTGGAAGTCCGATGTATATAGGCTGAACAGGACCAGAGAAAGTACAGTCCCCTGCAGTGCTCCTGTGTTGCTGACCACAATGTCAGACCTGCAGTTCCCGGGACGCACATACTGAGGTCTGTCTGTAAAATAGTCCACGATCCATACCACCAGGTATGAATCTACTCCCATCTCTGTCAGCTTGTCCCTAAGGAGCAGAGGTTGGATGGTGTTGAAGGCGCTAGAGAAGTCCAGAAACATAATTCTTACAGCACCACTGCCTCTGTCCAAGTGGAAGAGGGATCGGTGTAGCATATAGATGATGGCATCCTGCGCTCCCTCCTTCTCCTGGTATGCGAACTGCAGAGGATTGAGGGCATGGTGGACCTGTGGCCTCAGGTGGTGAAGCAGCAGCCGCTCCATGTTCTTCATCATATGTGACGTCGGAGCGACAAGCCGGAAGTCATTCAGCTCACTAGGACGTGATACCTTTGGGACTGGGGTGATGCAAGATGTTTTCCAAAGTCTCGGGACTCTCCCCTGTTCCAGGCTCAGGTTAAAGATGTGCTGTAGTGGACTCCCCAGCTCCAGCGCACAGGCCTTCAGCAGCCATGGCGATACTCCATCTGGACCCACTGCTTTGCTGGCACAAAGTCTCCTCAGCTCTCTGCTCACCTGCGCTGCTGTAATTGTGGGTGGGGATGTCTCTCCTATGCTGCTATCAGCAGAAGGATGGGTGGAGGGTGCAGTACTCCAAGGTGAGAGTGGGTTAGGGTGGTCAAACCTGTTAAAGAAGTTGTTCATTTGGTTTGCTCTCTCCACGTTTCTCTCGATGGTGGCATCCCGATTCAAGCTGCAGCCAGTGATGATCTTCATCCCATCCCACCCCACACTTCCTTCATGCTGTTATTCTGCAACTTCTGCACCAGCTTTCAGCTGTAGTGCTTCTTTGCCATCCTGCGCTAGACTCGGAGTTCCTTCTGCAACGTGCTTGAGCTCATGCTGATCACCGCCTTTAAAAGCCTTTTTCTTCTGGTTCAAAAGGCCCTTGATGTCACTTGTAATCCATGGCTCGTTGTTAGCATAGCAGCGTACAGTTCTTACTGGAACTACAATGTCCATGCAGAAGTTGATGTAGTCAGTAGTGCAGTCAACAACCTCCTCAATGTTCTCACTATGTGGCCCCTGCAGGATATCCCAGTCCGTAGTTCCAAAGCAGTCTCTCAGAGCCTGCTCTGCCTCAGGGGGGACCACTTCCTGAATGTGCATGTGGTTGTAGGTAGCGCCTTCACTCTTGGTATGTAGTGAGGCTGAAGCAGAACCAGGTTATGATCTGCTTTCCCAAGCGCAGGCAGTGGGGTGGCACTGTATGCATCTTTAACGTTTGCATTCAGTAGGTCAGTAGTCCTATTTTCCTGGGTGTTACAGTCCACAAAGTGGGAGAAGGCAGGTAATGGTTTGTCCAGCGTCACAAGGTTAAAGTCTCCAGCGATTAGCACAAGTGCCTCGGGGTGCTGCGTTTGTAGTTTAGCAACAGCAGAATGGATGATGTCACCCGCCATCTCCACGTTCGCCCGAGAAGGGGTGTAAACAATAAAAACAATGACGTGTCCAAACTCTCTGGGCAAGTAATAGGGACGCAGACTTACAGCCAACAGTTCGATGTCCCTGCAGCAAGTGGAGATTTTGACGTTTACATGTCCAAGGTTGCACCACCTTGTATTCACATAGAGAGCGAATCCTCCTCCTTTCTGCTTCCCGCAGGTACTTGCGTCTCTGTCTGCTCTAACTGTGCTAAACCCAGGTAGCTCCATGTTAGCATTTGGAATGTTAGTTGTTAGCCACATTTCACTAAAACACAGCAAACTTCATTCTTTGTAGGTCCTGACATTTTTCACCAGCGCAGCCAGTTCGTTGATCTTATTTGGTAGTGAGTTCACATTTCCCAGGATCACAGAAGGCACTGAAAGCTTGTAGCACCACTTTCTTGCTAGTCGTTTGGCTTTTAGCTTAGCTCCGGCTCTGCTGCCACGATACTGACTTCTTACCTCGTCAGGTAAATGGGGAACCACACCGGCGTGGGCATTTGTTCTCGGCGCTTGAAGTTGACTACCTAAATAGATGAGTCTCGGCGTGTAAAAATCTATGGCCGAGTAGTAAAAAGTATCCAGGGAGCGTGTCCACATAAAAGAAAGTGGTAGGAGTGATCAGTGAAATAGAAAAAAAGGTAGAAAGATAAAGTCATACACGGAGCTGCTGGAAATGCTGCTACTCACGGCGGCGCCTGAGTCATAGTCATAATTAACAGATTAGTCAAATTACTTCAGATTTCAAATGTCAGAAACTCTTGGTGCTTTAATTTTCCAAATCTGTCCATCCTCCTTTTTTTATTTGCCTTGACTTTAAAGCTATGTGTATGAAATCAGACTTGTCAGTTTTGCATGACTCCTTTATTTCAGAACTCCTGTAAAAAGCCTTTGCTTTGATGATTTTAAGATTTCTTGCATGAGTGATTTAGATTTTGTTATTTCTTATGCTTGTGTACAAATCCAGAAACAGAAAATTACTTTGGCTGTCATTACCAGTATTTAATAAATTTACAACTGTGGGACAGCATTACATTCTTTAATGTACCATTCAACTATATGATGTGTGCGTTACACTTACAGGTTATACTAATGAATGGTAGTTTGCCTTTTAAAAGCCAAACAGATGACACAGATTCAGTGTTTGCAGTGTTCAGTTTTTAGCAATGAAGTATGCCATTTTGCTTTTCATGCTAACTGCATTTTTTTGGAGATTGTGTCTCTCTTAACACAGTACACATTGCATTAATAGTGAGATGTCCCTTGTCCTTCAAAGCACTGAAACAGTAATTTAAATTACATTTTATTATGTATGAATGGAGCCACTCATGTCATTCTCGATGTATACAGGCCAAATAGCCACTTCATTTGAGTCTTGCGTTGATGTTTTCATGCTATAACTGTTTCTTCTGGCAGTCCCTCAGTCCTACGTGTGTAACTGTGCGAGTCACACTCCAGCATGACCCTGAACTGTATACACTGGTTAGAAAATGGATGGGTGGTTTTAGATCTGTAGTTTACTCGCATATGTTTCATGTATTATTGTGCCTTTCAGGCTATTTCACCTACTGGCAGTACTATTGATACTGTAAAAAAAAGTTGTTTTCATAGCTTTGGTGTCGGAACGAGTACCAAAATATCAGTTCTTATGACATCTCTAATTATTGGTAAACAGCTTCTGTCTTTTTAGGACATACATGTCAGTTGCTGCCTTAGAATGGCAAACCATAAGGCCTTTGCCATCCTTGGCAGCCGCATTTCTCCCTACTCTGTTGTGATATAATTTACAAGGCTATTATCACTCACATCACTAGATTCAAGGATAACTTTTATCAGATCAAATACAGTAATCCTTCCTTGATCACTGGGATTGCATTCCAGACCCCCCCACGATAGGTGAAAATCCGTGAAGTAGAAATCATATGTTTGTATGGTTATTTTTATATATTTTAAGCCCTTATAAACTCTCCCACACTGTTTATAAATATTCCCCGCACAGTTATACAGCATAAACCCTTTGTATTCTCTTAGATATTAGGTAAGATTCATTGAAATTATGTATGTAAACACACTGTTTATATACAGTAAAACCTAAATATTATTTTAAAGATATCGAGTGTCTCCGATATCACATATGTTACAGCCATTACAATAGACAGGTCACCAGCAATAAATACGTACAATGCAAGAAAAATAGTATACAGTAAATGTGTGTACAGTGACACTAAACGTACGTACATGTACTAAGTACTGCAAGTAGAAAATTAATTATGGTTGCTCACCAACAATGACACGACGACTTGTCCGATAACAATGAGTTTAGTTTTACTGCACAACAAAGGAGAGCGTTACAGCTCTTCTAAAGGAGCCTCTTCAGGTGACTGTATAGCACCACCGTTGTTCTTCTTCCGGCAGACTTCAATCCAAATCCCCTAAAGCAGATTCCATCCAGACTACCGCCTTATTACATCCACTTACAACTCGTTTTGCACCCTGTTTAAAAGGACACTGCGCCGTAGATCTTACATTCCTTTCCTACTTTTTAAATAAAAAGAATCGTAGCCTCATTGATACCGTAGTGGCGTCCTACAGCGGTGTAGCTTTTCCCTTCCTTCAACACATCCAAAACGTTTACCTTTTCGGCAATCATTAACATCTTCCATTGGCGCTTGGGCACAGCCCCTGAAGCAGTAGCAGGAGCAGATCGTTTTGGAGCCATAATGAAGGGCTTGACTACGCACAAAGATAAACACAAAAGAGCACAAAAGTTAACTCTTTACACAGCGAAACACATTGATGCTGAATGAGCGAGATGGGACTTCCTGGTTAACGCAGCGGAATCGAATTCAGCGCTCCGTCGCTGAGCCATTCAGCACACAGGAACTTAACTGCGTGCTCTGATTGGTTAGCTTCTCAGCCATCCGCCAATAGCGTCCCTTGTATGAAATCAACTGGGCAAACCAACTTAGGAAGCATGTACCGGAAGTAAAAAAGACCCGTTGTCCGCAGAACTCGCGAAGCAGCGAAAAATCCGCGTTATATATTTAGATATGCTTACATATAAAATCCGCGATAGTGAAGCCGCGAAAGTCAAAGCGCATTATAGCGAGGGATTACTGTAACAACTGCATGAATGAACCTCATGTGTGTATTTATTGTATTGTATGTAGTGTTATATTTTCTGTATGTATTATGATGCTGTCACAAACCTCCAGGAAATGTACAACTGAGAGTCTCATTGTACTGCCTACGCATGACAATAAACATGAAATACACAAAGTGTACCACAACCCTACTAAGTAGCAAGATGATGCTCAACCTCTTGCTGCATCCAAACGGTGCCATATTTCACTTTACACCTGGTGCGGCGGCGTTGTTCTTATGTGTGAATGGACATTTCTTGTGGGGAGGGCTTCTGTTCTCTTTTTTCCCCGATGTAGAACTCTCATCCGCATCTGAGTTCACTTTGTCTTTATTTGAAAACTAAGTGTCAGATCAGGGGGAGCGTGAACGTGACTGAGAGAATAAAAGTGAATAATGAAACAAAACGTTAACTTTTTTTACAAGAAACATAAATTTACACCAGCTGTTACAGACTCAAATAAATCAAATGTATGTTTTTATTCAATAATAGTAATAGCCGCTCACTACTCAAAACAGTTAATGCGTGAAGGACCTGGGATTGAGCCCGCCACCCCTCGAATTGAAGACGACAGTTCTTACCTCTGCACCAGCCAAGCAGACGTATATGTGGGTGTGTCTGTTGTACCCTATCCCAATTTCTTTTACTTTGGTTAAATTCTAGAAAAAAGTGCACTTGTTTTGTGTTCTCTGTGACTTTTGTGAAAGTGTTTTTTTGATATTTGGACTTCAGTCGTCACAAACTATACACTTCACGTCAGCATTTGGCCAATTATTAGTAGAACATGAAAAAAGTTTCTGTTCTAGGTATGTGTTCAACATATCTTGCCTGTCATCCAACATTTACACAGATTGTTGTACACAGGAACACGCATGAAATGTATGTGTTCCAAATAACGATATATACAATTCAATGCACCTCATACCAAGATAAACAGATTTGAGCGGAGAGAACTTTGTGTACGACTAAAGCTGCATCGGTAGGGGATGGAATAGCTGGCTGCCTGCTGCTGGTGCTGATCGACATATTTGCAAAACAAAAGATGCTGACGAGGAGGTGCGAGGGAATTTAAGGTGGCCTAGGATTACGAGTTCTTTCATAGGCTTCAGGGATTCTAGTGTTAAGTAGAAAGAGCAGGTTCATACTTGGAACACAATGCTGCCAGTGCCGGCAGTGCTGGTACTGTGAGCGCTGTGCAGAGTGTAGGCAGTACCTCTGTTTTTCTCAGTTGGTTCTGGGATTCATCAGCGGTGTGTTCTTGCTCCTACCTTGTTCAGCGCTTGCATGGACTGGGTGTTGGGCAGGGTCATGTGGTCCAGTGGCTGTGTGGCATCTGTTGGTGAAGAGAGATTCACTGATCTTGGCTTTTCTGATGATGCTGTGATCTTCATAGAGTCAATGGAGGATCTGATTGGAGTTCTCGAGAGACTGAGCAAGGAGTCCGGGTTTCTAAATGTCCTGGATAAAAACAAAGGTGCAGGCTTTTAATGACCTCTTGGGCACAGCCATCAGCAGTGTGTCTGTTTGCGGAGAGAGTGCCAACCTTGTCGAGAGGTTTACTTAGTCTCTGGTGACTCTCCCTTTGAAGTCAGTAGAAGGATTGGGAAAGCACTGGGGTCATGAGTTTGCTGGAAAGTGGTGTGTGGCGCTCCTGATATCTTTGCAAAAGGACAAAGAGGTCCAAGTCTTTAGAGTCCTTGTGCTTCCTGTCTTGCTATATGGTTGAAAGATATAGACGCTATCCAGTGACCTGAGATGAAGACTGGACTCCTTTGGCACTGTGTCTCTTCGGAGAATCTTTGGGTACCGCTGGTTCGACTTCATGTCAAACAAGTGTTTGATCACGGAGTACCGAATGAGGCACATTATCTGCATTGTGAGAGAGCAGTATGGTCATGTGGCATGATTCCCCAGGGGTTATCTGGCTCACAGGATCCTCATAGTTGAGGATGCAAGAGACTGGACCAGGCCAAGGGGACACCCACTTCACACCTGGCTGCGGCAGATAGATGATTATTTCCAGAAGGTGGGACTGGACCGTGTGTCTGCCGGTTTACCAACTGGGATCCAGAGCTCCATTGTGTGGTGGGTGTGGCAATGCGCTCTGCCAGTGCATGCTCCCCAACCTGACTTGACCTGACCTGACCTGCTGCCAGTACTTAAAGTGCTTCAGGTCCTTGTCACTTTCTTGGTTACCTTTATGATGTTCTCATCCTGGGTTCTAGTGTTTGTGATCTGTGAAAATGCCTAGCATACAAAGCACAATATAGAAATAAAAGTTAATGGCAATTTTTCCAACATCTTGCTGTATCCTTGTTATCCATTCAACATGCTGACCTGTTTTGTGTGTCCCCAGGTGTCTGCAGCAGTTACAGGAAGATGACTTCACACTGCACCAGCTATTTGAGTCCTGCATGTTCCAGGGTGATGAGCAGGAAATGGTCCTGAAGGCTGTTCACATGGTTGTGCCAGATTTCCAGCCCCCTGCCCATCGAGAGTTTAAAATTTCTTCCTGTCCTTTGGTTCAGGACTTGTACACCAAGGTGTGTATAAATATGATGGAGAACATTGGAACTCCTTTCATGCTCCTAAAGAAAATTTGCCAAGCCTAGAAAGTTAAAACTCCCCTGCACAGGTGTCCTTTAGAAGAAATCTGAGGTAATGCTGTCTTGGTTCTTATTGATTAAGGTATGTTAATGAGCCAGCTCTTTGTTTATGTGGCACATTTCTGTCTCGTGCTGGATAAGCCTTTTTACCAGGTGACCGACTCTCTCCCTCTCTCTCGTGCCTAAGGCTCTTCCTTACTGCCATTCTTGAAGTGGAGCCTGTGACTAGCAACTGCTTTTCTATTTTAAAATGTGCTAAGTCACAGGTTTGTAAGTGTTGCTCCACGCGCTCACACTACTTGATTAAAATAGCCTGTAACCCCCACCCTGTGGAGTAGCAAGAAGATGCAGCATTCATTAGTAAATTTGTAGCAGTGTGAAGGAATGTGGCAAAGGCAATGGAAGGAATGAGGCCACACTGTTTGTCCTTTTGGCCCCTGTGTGCCCTGATGCTAGGAAGGTGATTTGACATTGTGTGGCTATCTCCTGCTGACTCACCCTACCCGCTTCTCAATGTCTTGGTCCACAAAACATGAAGTTACATTATTGTGGACCCGGCGGAGGATCACATTATTGTTTTCAAGTCAGGCCAGCAGATTCCTCCAGAGTTTTAGAACCTGCAGGGTGAATCTCTAGTTGTGGGGTTGGAGTGAAATTCACTGTTTATTTATTTTTTTTCTTTTTAATTGCACAGCGAGATTCTGTGACGTACCCCAAGCTTGATTTCACCTTAGAGGAGCTCAGAAACCGTTTTAGACAACAGGTGGTTAAAGAACAAAGCGGGACGATCACCATTGACTCTGTGGAAGCATCAAAACCTCTGTGCGCCCATACAATTAAAATGGTAAGAGTTGCTTTGGCAAAATTCTACAACCATGTATAATGCCATTCCAATTTTCTTATTTTGGTAGTTGCCAACATTTGTCAGAAAAAATCTGACCTTTGTATGTGGAATCAATCAGAAGAGTTAAGCATATGGCAGACTTCACAGCAAGCGGCATCATCAAATAATTAAAGTGTAGCTAAACTTTTTTAAGTGTTTAGGCCGTTGAGCTGAATCTGAAATGTGGTTAATTTGTCAATTACACTTGGTGCAGTCCCTGATAGTTTTTTAAATCTGCAGTTATATTGCCATTACTTAAAAAACTGAATTTGGATATTTTTGATTTTGTTAATTTTATCATCCCACCTCTCATCTTCCTTTCCTTTGTAAAGTTTTGGAAAAATGCGTTGCAAATGAATTACAACATCTCTTACGAACCAACAGTTTTTTTAAGCATCTCCAGTCTGGATTTCAAAGGCTCACAGCACAGAAACTGCTTTGATGCGAGTACTGAATGATCTGCTGTGGAACTTTTGATGGGGGATTTGTTCTCTTCTGCTTTTTCTGGACCTCTTGGCTGCATTCGACACCATTTATCAGTACATTTTGCTGCATCGTTTGAACTCATGTTAAGGAATATTTGGCACCAATCTAAAATGGTTTGCCTCTCATTTGTCTTATGGTCCGTATATTACGGTGAATGACTTTAAATCTGCAGTTTTTGCTGTGGAACACCTCCAGGCTCAGTATTAGGCCCTATTTTATTTCTTGTAAATGCATTACAATTAATATTTCCCAGAGGAAGTGTAAGTTTATAATTCCATATTTATAATTCCAATGATTACTGAAATCATTCTTGAATGAGCTTACATTTTTTTGCATTTATATGTGGACAAAAACAAAGGTGTTATGTCGTCTACTACTACTACTACTACTACTACTACTACTACTACTACTACTACTACTACTACTACTACTACTACTAATAATAATAATACTAATGGTGTTTGACTCAGCCACTTGTAAATCTGCTTACTTTCACTTAAGGCACATCATCAAATTCATCCATATCTTAGTTTTGCTACTGCTAAAATACTGATTCATGGTTTTATCCTTTCTTGTTTGGATTATTGTAGTGCTTTACATAGCCATCTGACAAAAAGATCCATGTCTGTCTGGTTGCTATTTTTCTATCATTCCAAAAGCATCACAAACATCAACATGGTTTTTTACGAATCCCACACCAAGTGCTGTGTAACAGAGACATGTGTGCTGCATGGTGTTCTGCAAATGTTAACACTGAGGTCTAACTTAGATGGGTAGCACAGCTAGTATCATCTTAAAATGGTACAGAATTTAGCCTCACACCTTCTGACACTATTAAACAGGGCAAAGGCAGGAAAAGATTTGGGGTGCTGCCACTACCCCATGTATTATAAATAAGAAAATGATAAAGTGCTTTCCAAAAAAGAAATATCTCTGCAGACACAAGTCTGAAAATAGACTTCCCATGATGGCGACACTTCCAGTTAACTACAGGCCAGGCATGTTATGAGCACCGGAAGTGATGTCGGAGGTGGTAAGGTTGTCAGTTATCCAGTCTATAGATGGAGGAAGAGAAGAGGCATTAGTACACAGCGCCACCTTGTACATCAGCGACTGTTTACCATCAGCAGATCCTTTAAGCTGTTCCCAGAGCACACATGTGTAACAACACATACCAAGATGCTTTTCAGCATAACTCCAGGTCAGCATTACTCCATTTGATTTGGCTTCTGGTAGAAAAGTGTATTAAGTTTAAAATTTTGTCTTTAACCTCCAAGGCACTACATGATAAATCTCCTTCATATTTATTTATTTTGATAAGCTCTTTGCTCTGCTGACGCTCATCTTCTTGTGGTTCCATAATACAAATGACACCTTCGGGGCTCAAACCTTCAGCTGTCGTGCTTCACCTCGATCAACATTGGGTAGCTGTAGTGTTTAGATGTGTTCAAATTAAGACTTAAGGCTTCTTTTAATTTAAGCAAAGATTTAATTTGGTTTAAGCATTTTTATTTCAATTATTACTTATTTTTAAACCTTGTTCTGTTTTATGTAACTTTTTTATGTTGACTTTTTTTGTCTTTTAGTATGTTTTGTGTTTCACATGCTTTTAGGATGTAAAGTGCTTTAGACACTTGCTGTGTAAACGAGTACTGAAGTAAAAACCTTTTAATCTTTGAAATTTACAGTTGTGTAAAAAGCTCTTTTGCTGTCTCTGATGTCCGGTGCTTTTAAGAATGTGGTAATAATATCCGTGTATGCAATCAAGCAAGCTGTGCTGAGGAGACCCGCTTAAAATGTGGGGCCTTCTATGGACATCCAGCTGCACTTTCTGCCTTTGGCTGCTGTGTGGCTTATTCTATCCTAACAGCACCCTGCGAGTAGCTAAACAAATGAATTTCAGAGCTCCTCGTAACACCTGGCTGCGGCACATAGAGGGTCATTTCCGGAGGGTGGGATGGGACCGCGTGTCTGCCTGGGGGGGTTGCCAACCGGGATCCCGAGTTGTTTCGTCGTACCAGTGCATGCTCCCCGACTTGACTTGACCCACAGATAAATACCCCCAGCACGTGGCTTTTGGAATGCACCCATCGTCTATCTTTATGCTGTACTGTATGTGTGCTTTCTATCAGATGTTAAATATTTCAAGAAGCAGGAGACCAGGGTCACAAGGACAGGCCAACAGTCCGAGTGCTTTGGCCTGTTTCTTTTTAGGGTTTTGGTGAGCTTTTCCAAACTTAATCTAAGTACTGTGGATAAATCAAGTTGTGATTTTTTTTTTTTTCTAGCACAAAGCTTTTTAAGCAAAAATAATTGTGCATTCAACTTGCATTGCATTTTTTTCTTTTTCTAAGCGAGGGATACTGCAGGATCTACGTGCACACTGGCGCAAGTGCCTTCTCGAAGCATTACGTGAACGCAAGTCCCAGCTTGCCAGCAGTAGAGATAGAGTGTGGAGAATGAACCTGTACCCGTACCTGTGCCTGTTGGAGGATGACGAATATGTGGATGCCATGCTGCAGGTAGCTCTCCTATCTTTCTGTCTGATTATGTGCAAGTGACATTGTGACAGTGAGCTGGAGAATTCCAAGATGACCCAGGTTTTTTTTTTTTTTGGTTTTTTTGTTTTGCAGTGTATTGCCAGCCTCCCGCCCATTGGAGAGTCCTTGGTTACTGTGGCAAAGGAGTTAGGATCAAAAATTTACAACAAGCATTCTATTCAAAAGAAAGTGAAGATTGGAATGATAGAGAAGATGGGTGACATCTATGCCAGATATGCCAAACTCTTGGCCAAGGATACTAAAGTAAGGAGTTACCTTCCAGGTGCATCTCTGCCAGCCTAGTTAGACAGGTTGTGAAAATGCTGATTTACAAGGAACTTGGAGTCAGAAGCTTTGTCTTAGGAGAATTAAGTTACTGTATCCAGTTGCATTTCTGAATGTTTGTCCTGTCTTGCACATTTTCAAAGACCCCCCAGTCTTGTTGATTTGTTCTGTGACTTTAAGCAGTTTTTCAGGTCTGTCAATAAGTAGCTTTGTGCAGTCATCCCAGTATGATAGACCCCTTATGCCTCCTGTGAGTTGTGGTCCCCTACTTAAAGTATCTTTCTTGTTTCTTTAATAAACAGTACAGGGGGTCCTCGGGTTACTACATCTTGACATACGACGTTTCGAGTTCACAACGCTCGCTCCCATCCATCCATCGACCCGCTACATCCTAACTACAGGGTCAGGGGGGTCTGCTTGAGCCAATCCCAGCCAACACAGGGCGCAAGGCAGGAAACAAACCCCGGGCAGGGCGCCAGCCCACCGCAGGGCACCCACACACCAAGCACACACTAGGGACAATTTAGGATCGCCAATCCACCTAACCTGCATGTCTTTGGACTGTGGGAGGAAACCTACACAGACACAGGGAGAACATGCAAACTCCACGCAGGGAGGACCTGGGAAGTGAACCCGGGTCTCCTACCTGCGAGGCAGCAGCGCTACCAGTGCGCCACCGTGCTGCCACGCTCACTCCCATAAAAACTTTAAAAAAAAAAAAAAAAAAAAAAAAATGGCGACGTGAGCGTTTCGGCTTACACCGTTAGCATTGTTCTTCCAGACTACGAGGGCAAACTAGTTTGGTTGCGCGCAGCGGAAGAATACGCAGTAACGTAGTGTATGAGTGAGGGAGTTGGTGTACTAGTTTGGTTGTGTGTGGCACAAGTGTTCCGTTTGTGTTGCTTTGTTTGGCGACTTTTTGCCCCTTATCATGGCTCCCAAACGAAAGTTAGACTCTTCAGATGGCAGTGCTTTGAAGAAGAGGAAAACCATCACAATGGAAGTGAAATTAGACATTACAGAGATTGGAAGGAATAAAGGTAAGGAACTTTTTTACGCTCATTTTTGGTCATTTTTTCTGATACTACAGTACAGTGTACAGAACAGAATATTTATGTCCTTTTCCTTTTTCTGTGACTTAGATGTGTTTTTATGTTCTAGATTATGATTTTGCAGATGTGTTAGGATAGGTAAGTGACTTAGGCTAGGGTGTGTTTTGACACCAAAATTCGGGTTACATCACTGTTGTAGGAACAGAACTGTGTCGTAACCTGAGGACCCCCTGTACTGTGTTGTAAATATTAAATTGTGACCTGCACTGTTGACACACCATTTGTCCTTCACCATTTGCAAGAAATTGGTCTGATACTGACTGGTCATTTGTTTCTTTCTTTTAATAGCCTGCATTGCTCCTTCCAAGAGAAAAGTGGGAGCTGCTTGAGGTAGAGCAGAGATGTGGCCTTTCAGCATTAAGTGAAGACCTGTCCTGGCCAAATAACCTTGTGATCCAGCTTGGGATGCAACTGGTTGACTTGATGGTTCAAGAACTGAAACTTCAAACTAACATCCTCAATCCTGAACAGGAGGACAAAGTTATCTCTGTGCTTTATCACATGTACACCTTCCGCAGCAACCGGCAGGTACTGTTTTAACTTTTCACAGGTTGTGCTCTTGCTTGTTGCTGGACTTCAAGGGATAAAAGTACGTAATATTGATATGCGGTACAATTGAACAACAAGAAGTAAAAGTATAGGGAGTTGGTTACTGGCAGGATCGGGTGCCGTCTATGGGTGTAATGAGATCAGACGGTAAGGATTTCAAAATGCTTCAAATTGACATTTATTGAAATTAGACACTGAGTAGCAAACCTCCATCGTGCTGCTGATCATATCACCTCTGTCAGTGAAACTATGGGATGCTGCGCTTTTACAGGATCAGAATACACTGAGTGCAGCTGTAAGATCAGAATCCAGGAGGGAAAGCTGTAATATGCTGAGATTTGACAGAATCAAACTGCAGGAGGTAAAGCTGCAGTGTGGAGAGATCTCCAAGAATTCAGTTCAAATCTAGGAAGATAAGACATACGGAAGTAAAGATGAAGTATGAGATCTCCAAGAATTCAACTCAAATCTTGTAAGACAAGATATTTGGAGGTAAAGCAGCAGGTTGCTTGGGCCTGACCTGGAAAGGCTTCTAGATCATACAGTATATTGTGAAGTGAAGCTGCAAGGTAGAGAGATTCAGCATGACCAGCCTACAGTGATTAAAGCTTCAGGATACAGACATCTGACAGGAAGGACTCCAAGAGGTGAATCTGCATGATGAGACTCCAGGAGGTAAAGCTGCAGCAGATTTAGATGTGACACAATTAGACTACATAGGATAAAACTGCAGGAATAAACTCCTGTAGGTGAAGCTGCATGAAGCCCAAGTTTTGCAAAATATCGGAGATAAAAGTGCATGATGCTCAAACCTAACAAGCTCTGGCTACATTAATGTAAGAGAAGTGTCAGGTGTACTCTTGTGAGCAGATGGCTCTTCCAGTAGTTTGTAGCCTTGCTTTACATAATCTTGGAGAGTTGGAGGCACTCCTGCGACCGTCAGTCACCTAATGTGAAATGCCCAGCAACTCATTTCAGCGGTTTGTTTTTTTTTTTTTTTTGGTATGGCACGCTGTTTTTGTGCTTGAATGTTGACAACCAATGAATGTTAATGTAGAAGTACAAAGCATACGAGTGCAGTGACAAGGATTACAGAACGTGGGTGTTTCGGGCCTCAGAAACTGAAGGAAGACTTGTCAGTCTGTTTCATGTTTTAAGTAGATGAGAGAATGGGACAAAAGAAAAAGGTCAGAGACTGCATTTGAACTCGCCATACCTGAGTACGGATCTATTATACCTTGCTTTTTTTTTTCTCTAGGAAAATTCAGAAGATAAAGCTTGGTAGATCGTACTCCAGTTGTTAAATTGTAGTAAAGCGACATCTGAAAGAACTGGAACTGTTAGTCTGATTTTCTCACCAAGTGCATCATGAGGAGTTCAAGGCCCTTTGCTAAATGTTTGCCTCTAGTGTTGTTTAAGTGATCACGGTTTTTCTCCAGTCATCCATTTTGTTCTTTGTGTTCCCAAATGAGATAAGCAGTCAAAGAAAAGGATAGCTGACTATGCTGTTTTTGTTTTGTTTTGTTTCTTTGTTAGGTTGGATTCATTAAGCCCCATCCCATCTTTACAGAGATTTTACAAGGGGCCATGGAAACTACATTGACCTTTGACTCGCATGTGATGCCAATGTTGTGTCCACCAGTACCATGGACTTCGCCAAAGTTTGGTGCCTATGTCCTGGTCCCTAGTAAGCTGATGCGGTGCTTGGAGGGAGCTGTACAGCACCAACTCTTACTGGAGAAATGTTCGAGTGAAGATCTCCATCCAGTTCTGGACTCTCTAAATCAGCTAGGCAACTGTGCCTGGAAGATCAATCAACCTGTGCTAGACATTATCATCTCAATCTTCAATGACAAAGGGAACGATAGTCTGAATATTCCTCCACCAATCTCGGAAGCACCTGAAATGCCCCAATTTCAGCCAAGGGACAAGGCCTGCTCCCAGTTGGAGAAGGTTGCCTTCAAGCGAGAGCTTTCCAGGTGTAAAAAGAAAATGGCTGAAATGCACAGTCTACGGGTGGATGCCCTATATAAACTGTCCATTGCCAATTGCATGCGAGATGAGATCTTCTGGTTTCCTCACAACATGGACTTCAGGGGGCGCACATATCCTTGTCCACCATATTTTAATCATTTGGGAAGTGACCTTACTCGGGCTATCTTGCTCTTTGCTGAAGGAAAGCCACTGGGAGAGCATGGCTTGAACTGGCTAAAAATTCACCTGGTCAATCTCACAGGCTTAAAGAAGCGAAACTCTCTGCCAGAGAGGCTGGCATATGCCAACGAGATTCTGGAAGACATTTTAGATTCAGCAGTCAACCCTCTAGATGTAAGCAAAACTGATAGTGATTTTTCAGTATGATGCAAATTCCTGTACCCCTCTACTTAATATCATTTTCATTCTTTTTTTTAAAAACTTAGGGTAGGAAATGGTGGATGGCTGCAGATGAACCCTGGCAAGTACTGGCATGTTGTATGGAAATTGCCAGTGCCATCAGCTCACCTGATCACAGAAAGTACATCTCTCACTTCCCAGTGCATCAGGTAAAGAAATGCCTCATACAGAAGTAACAGAGGTGGGGTGGATCGTAGCCATGGTTGAGCCACCTGGCAGAAGTTACCGTTAATCTGCTTAGATCAAGGTTAACTTTAGTTGGCATTGGAAACCATACACTGCAGAATGAAATGGCATCACCCGGCCTGATTATTTACAAGAATAATTAACAGAAATGAACAAGAATAATAAGGACAATACACATAGAATCCTCAACGTACATACAGCACATAACTATACCCTTACACCCCACACAATGACACAATTCACCACCTGAAATGATAACAGAAGTTACTATTGCACACCGACATGTTCTATAAAATTACTCTACTAACGGACTTAAGAGTATTAACAGTCTGATTATTATGTAAGAGACTGAAGGCTTCTGGGACAAACCTTTTCATAAAATCCGGCGGTTCTGCAGCAGATACTTCAGTACAGCTTGTTAGAGGGCTGTAGGACTAACGGAACATCTTTGTGGCGTGAGTGTGGTCTCTGATAATGATTGACGACCCTGTTTTTCCTCATTGGGATAGTGAGATGTCCTATTGATGTTCTCTGCCACTCTCACACACTGCAGGGAAGTCAGGTCTGAGGCATTACAGTCCTAACACCAAACAGAGATGCAGGTGGTCAATACACTGTCACTATCTGCTGCCTTTGTAGAAAGTGATGAGGGTGGGAGGACGGAGGACATTGCAGTTGCTTCCCTCCTACGGAAAGAGGTGTGTTGTGTCCTGGAGAGATGATTTGTTATCTCCACTTCTAGGAACTTTGTGCTTGTGGCTGACTCCATAGTGGAGCTGTTAATAGAGAGGGAAAGGTGGGTGGCTTGATTCTTTCTGAAGGTGATTGTCATTTCCTTTGTTTTTCGACGTTCAGGATCAGGTTCTTGTTCTTACACCAGTCCATGAGTTGCTTGACTTGTCATCCACACTGCTGATGAGGCCTTTTCTGTCGTGTCATCTGCAGACTTATTTAATGTGGTTTGTTTGCTTCCTAGCACAACCATCATGGGTCATTAGAGTAAAGAGTAGTGGACTCAAGACAAAGACTTGGGTGTCACCAGTGCACAGAAGGATGGTATTTGATGTATTGTTTCAAACTGGGACTGACTGGGGTCTTTGTGTCAAGAAGTCCAATATCCATTTTGTAGAAGTGGGTTTCCAGGCACAGGAGAGTAGGTTCGTCTACCAGGTCCTGAGGAATAATTGTACTGAATGCTAAGTCTAAGAATAGCTTTCACACACAAGTCGCTTTACCCTCCAGATGTGCCATGCTTAGGTGAAATGTAGTGGCTATGGTGTCATTGATGCAGTGATTAAGAAGGTAAGAAAACTTGGGGGAGAGTTTGGGTGTTATGTGGGCTCTGACCAGTCATTCAAAGCTTTTCGTCATAATAGGAGTGAGTGCTATGGGGCGATAGGCATACAGATGATAGCACAACAGAGGTAAATTCAAAACATGATCCAACTACATCCTGGTCTAGAAGGGTGTTACATATGTTGGTGACTACGCATAGTAGTTGGTCAGCACTGGCACCACAGCCTTTTGTGGCTTCACTCTGTGCGGAATCCTCTGAATGTCGTCTGTATTGAGATTTAGTACCTGATTATCTTGAAGAGGGTTGAATTTCTTTGCAGGTGTGTCACTGGTTGCATCAGACCTTCCAAAACAGCTGTTAAGTTAGTTGAGGAAGTCCTCATTGTCGCTGCAGGGAGGTACAGCACACTTATGGCCTGTGATATTTTGAGTAGTCTTTGCTTCCTGTAACCTCTCTGCCGAGTTTTTTACTGCTTTGAATCTGTTAGCATGTGATGAGTGGCGTGTTGCACAGTTTGATTCTAATAGGGAATGCCGCAGGCTTGGTGATGTCCGCGATTTTATTTGAGACATTTTCGTTCTGCTGCCCTTTCACACTCTAGTTTGTCCTGACACTCTTCTTTTTTTCCTCTCTTTCCACTAACTTTTACTTCACCATTTTCTCCCCTCATGCCCTATCAAACGCTTCCCCAGGATGGTTCTTGCAATGGACTCCAGCACTATGCTGCCCTGGGACGTGACACGATTGGTGCCACATCTGTGAACTTGATGCCCTGTGATATGCCGCAGGATGTGTACAGCAGTGTTGCACAGCAGGTGAGCAGATTTTTACCTAAAGAGGTTTTTGGCTGCCATATGCTATTGCTAGTGAGTGCTTTGACTGTGCTGTCTTTGGCAGGTCGAGGAGTTTCGCAGACTTGATGCCATGAAGGGTGTAAAGATTGCCCAGGTGCTGGAAGGCTTTATTAGTAGGAAGGTGGTAAAGCAGACGGTCATGACGGTGGTCTATGGTGTCACTCGGTATGGAGGCCGCCTGCAGATTGAGAAAAGGCTAAAAGAGATTGATGAGTTCCCCAAGGTAAACAGCTGTCCACGCAAGTATAGCTTTCATCTCAGTCCTCTTCCGTAGTAACCAGGAATGTTCTTGTTGGCAGGAGTATGTATGGGATGCCTCACACTACTTAGTACATCAGGTGTTTAACAGCCTGAAAGAGATGTTCACCGGGACCCGAGAAATCCAGGTAAGTTCTTGGGGGTTTAGGGGGGTCAGCATTCACTTCCTTATTCCACAACCTAGTTTTTCTTATTATAGAAATTATTACACTGAGCTTTCTTGGGTGCCACCTAAATGGCATGGCAGTGGCTTTCGTTTATTTTACTCATTTTAGCCGCATATTCTTTTTAAGTGGGTCAGTCCACCAGAAATGCAGCACCCCAGCAAATCCCAGAGTGGAAATTAGAGGTAACAAAGCAATTAATCACTGGGATGTACACAGATGTACTTGTGGGTTATAAAGTTGTGGGACACGGGGAGTGTGGCAGTTTGACAAATGAGTTCGTCTGCCAGCACAGTTTTTCTGAAAATCACAAAAAATATCAATTTTACATGCCATTGACCCCCTCCCTACCATGTGCCTGTTCCAGTTTGATCCATGATTTGGCCTCAGGCACAGTTCAGGGGGTCCCTACTTTTCTTTTCTTTGTTCTGCCTGCCTGTCTTTTTTTCCTGTAACCCTTGCTGTTCTGATGCAGGCCTATTTAAGGTTTCTGCCTGTTGACTCATTTGGACAGTTGGGTGGCATCTGAGCAATGGTATGCATGCGCAAAGTGTAGCAAAGAGCTGAGCCTGTTTAACATTTAAGGCAGCTTAAAATCAACAGCAGAGTGAATGGGGCCTTCCATGATCGTAGCAAATCTGCCCATAAGCAAGCATGGAAAGTGAACAGCTGAGAGACTTGGCGGTAGGCGGCCATCTGCTGCCAGTGTTTTACCCTTTGCCCAATAGGCCTCTGATTATTTCTTTGTGCTTTGGCTGACAATGACCCTTCACTCCCCTCACAGGACTGGCTAACAGAGAGTGCCCGCTTGATTGCCAAGTTGGGCAGCACAGTGCAGTGGGTGACACCCCTGGGTTTGCCGATAGTGCAGCCGTACCATCGTACGAAGAGCTTGGTGGTAAGTAAAGCTGTTCTACTTCTCCTCCTGATTAATGGGCACCCTTCTTTAATCGGGTCTCGTATTCATCTTGTAAAGTGTGTGTCGAGCCGTGTGCTAGAGCTGCTCTTGGGGTTTGTTCTGACCTTAATGAGAGTGTGCCATCTTTTCTTTCACCAGCCGCTTGCTGCCAGATACATAGCAGCCAGTAGGGAGCTGTTTATCAAACACTTAATGGTCCTGAAATGTATCTGCAGAGCAAAAAAGGAAGAGTAGAAAAACACACTGCTGGTCACTGGGTGGCTCTAGTGGTTTCATCTGTTTATTGTGAACTAGCGTTGGGCAGTATGTAAAGTTCTCATGTCGATCAACTTGTCGTCTTCTACGTCGCTAATTTAATGATCACATCACACAGGTGTGGCATCAACATTCTTAAGTGAGTAAGCCACCATTGCTTTTTGCAGTTCGTGTCATTTTAGTTTTAGCCACTGGGTGTCCTCATTGCTAATAGCCACACACTGTGAGACAGTCCAGTAATCAGCCATTTAATATACCAAAGCACAGTTGGACAAATTGGTGGCCAAGAACAAATCAGCTTTACCAATTTGGCAATTCTTTGGCTTCAAGCAAGTGAGAATGGTGAGCAGGAAGATTTACAGTATCTCACAGAAGTGAGTACACCCCTCACATTTTTGTAAATATTTTATTATATCTTTTCATGGGACAACACTGAAGATATGACACTTTGAGACAATGTAAAGTAGTCCGTGTACAGCTTGAATAACAGTGTAAATTTACTGTCCCCTCAAAATAACTCAACAGTTATTTTTTAGTTATTAGAGACGGTGTTTGCTCATTATTGTGACTGACATGAAGATACGACCATGTTTTATATGGGAATTAGACATAAATATAGATAATTCCTAGGGGTTCACATACTTTTTACTTTGACTGTATTAGTTATTGGAGCTTCTGGATTTACCACAAAATATAAGCAGGGCAGTGTGACATGGGCACAGCATACAACAGCCATTCCATTTACAGTTCTGTGAGTCAATGTTGTTAAATGGTTTGCTTTGGATGTTGGTTTTTTTTTTTTTGTTTTTTTTCCACAAACGTCCGCTTTCAGCTTTCAGCTCATCCCAAAAGACAAACTTTCCAATACCGGTGATGACCGACCAGTTACAGCCTGGACTGGAATTTAGTAGTGTCCCATTTGGGTGGTAGAATTTGTGTCAACTTGTTTTGGCGCAGTGATGGGAATTTGTGACACATTGATTGTGCTGTCACACTCAGGAAGCCCCTCTTCTTTTCAAAGCCACCCACAATTTGAAAGCATCCCTCCCCTTGTGGTGGACTGGTGTACGTCTCCTGCCGAGCTCTGAGTGCTCTGGCTTACTGATGGCTCGTTTAGTCTAAAAAGACTGGATGAGGTGTTAAGGCCAAAACCAGGCCCCAGATACCACAACGATGCGGCGCCATGCTTTTCGACACGTCCACATTTTGCAAATTGCACGTCTCTTCTGGTCTGCAGAAGCTGCAGTCTTTCACAAATATGGAAAAATGTCGACTAAAGCTGTAACAGTTGCAGCATTACAGTACATCATCTACCGCTCTTCTCTTAGTAGTACGTCACATATGGCTTTTTCTGTGGGCCTCCATTATCCGACAAAATTGCCTTAGAGAGCCTGCCATGTTGAGCCCCACAATGCTGGAAATTGTCAGATTGCTAATTTGAATTTTGAATTGGATTTGTATCTGTCAGAGTTTAGTGTAAATGCAGTGTGTGCACAGGGCCTGTCCATATACTGTACGCTGGGCTCACAAGTGTAAATGTGGTCACTTGATTATAGTCATCAGCCAAAGTAACATGCATCAGTGAGGCAAGTCAGCAACTGTTGATCGCCAGGGCTTTTGTCCATTGGTACAATCGTAATGTGAACAGCAGCCCATGTGCCCTGTTTATTTCATTTTATGGGATGTTTACAGCTTTTAATCTTCACTTTCATAACCATTTATAAATCAGCCATTATCTCTCTGTGTTTAATGCAACTTTAATAGAAGTGGGCTGTCATTCACAACAAATGCCAAGGTGGCTAAAGGTATATAGTATAGAATGACGCATTTACTAGCGAGAAGTCACGCAAGGGACGGGTGAATGAGAAAAGCACCACCCTGCTGTGTTTCTGATCATCACATACAGGTCTTGAAACCCTGTCTGCCTGTGAGATGGCTCATCCTCCTGCCCACCTCTCAAAGCCCCAGAAGTCGCACTCTTGTCATTCATCCATTGTCAAACCTGCTTATCATGAGCAGCGTCTTGGGGAGACTAGAGCCTGTCCCAGCAAGCATCAGGTGCAAGGCAGGAATGATTTCCTGGACAGGGCGCCAGTCCATTGCAGGGTACACACAACCCACTTCACCTAACCTTCATGTAACTGCACCTGCGCATGGGGAGAACATGCAAACTCCTCCCAGGGAGCAACCAGGATGTGAACCCCAGTCTCCTCGTTGTGAAGCTCCTACCACCGTGCCAACACACACACACACACACACACACTCTTCTCTTACCTTCTAATTCTGTCTCCTTTATGGGAAGTCGACTTTGCTCCCAACACTCCTGCTGCTGTAGAGTCAATGACGTCTCTCTCGTGGGTCCATGTAGTGGTTGCTGGAGCTCCTTCTCCTCTGGCTTTTAAAGGATGGCTTCTTCACCTAAAAGGAAACCCTAGTCCAGCTGATGAGCTGAAAGGTAAAGACAAGCCTTCCACCAGTCCATCTAGTCTGATCTTTTATAAGGGGCACTTAGGACAATGTGCTGCCCTCTGTGGGCCTGATGTTGTGATCTTCTGCCAGCACTCTGTACCCTCACTGTCTATTTACACACAGTCTGATTTCTCGGGCATTGGAGTCTTGCACAAGAATTCAGGAGCACATCTGTGTGTGAGGAAGTAAAAATGAAGTGAGGATCACAAGAGGGCGAGTTCAGAACAAGTAGAGTTAGCATTGCTTTTTGGAAATTGTTTGGTTCTAAAGATAAAACGTGTTACACAGCTGGGTACAGGTGGCCACTTGCAAACTGCGCCTCCGCTGAGTGAAGCTTCCTGAAGTGTGTGTTTGTTCTGACGCCGAGCAGACGACTGTCGGGAGGGAGGAGAGGGCAGCAGTGGGCGCTAAACGCATCTCTGAACTCTCCTTCACCTGCTTGTCTTGCACCCAGATGATGGTGGCGCTCTGTCAGCGGTCCGATACCCACACGAACACTAAGCTGTATTCCCACCAGAAGCACCACGGCCATGCAGTGTAAGCCCTCTTCTGTCCATTTCACGTAGGAATACATGCAGAAACACCAGCCTTCGCAGTTTTCTTTTGTGTTATTTATTCAATGTTCATGTATCAGTTAGGTGGTAAACTGTGCTACAAGCCCTTTTATTTTAATTTGTGTTTGTATTTTTTGATTAGGAAATGAATTGAGCTTCCTATTTACAATAGTTGTAGTTACTCCATGTAAAGCTTGTTCATTTTGTGATAACATTTCTAAATATGAGTGTTGATGTAGCGGGTCCACGGCTCAGAATAAAAGCCCAGTTTGTAAATAAATAATCGCCGCACTCGTGGCTTATAGGAGGGGATGTGGTAGTCGGGCCGGAGCGGTTCCCGGACGCTACGTGAGGCGGGCGTTTCCTCGCTTATGTGCACAGGTGTGGAGTTGTCCACATCTGTAATGGAAGCCAGGAACTGCTAATCGCAACACCTGAGCCTCGTCCTCAGGATAATTAGGAGAAGCGCAAGGCGGAAGGGCGGGGAACGGTAAAAGAAAGGAAGAGGCAGAGAGCGAGAGAGCAGCATTAGGGGAAAGAGAGTGGATGAGCCAGCCTACTGAGAAAGGTCAGTGCGGTCAGGGGTCCCAGATGGAGCGAGTGATCGTCGTGCGTGGGATAGGATTGGGCCCACTAAGTTAGAAGATCGGGGAAACGAGGGACGACTTTGAGTGCGAGAAGGAAAGATGGGAGGACCACCGACCCCGAACAGTCAAGGAGACGCCGGCGGAGTAATGTGGGGGCCGCGGTGGCTGACGTCTCTCCTGCTGAGCACACCTTGAAAGAGGTGGAGAGACTGGAAGGAGCAGAGCTTGGCTGGTGTGACCCCAATTCTGCAGCTGGATTTTAATCTCATTTAAGCCTCGTTTTAAATCCTTGTCTGGGATTTTTACCTTTTTATTGGATTATTTATTTGATAACATTTTTGATTGCATGGCACTATTTATTTGAACACTTTGTCGATTTTGTTGTTATTAATAACGAGCACTTTGTGCCTTTTTGCACCATCACCTTGCTTCGTGATATCCTCACTGGCCAGCTCATCCGGTGACTATGTCACTAGGAGTCTGCTAAGGTCTGTTAAGTCAAGCAAACAGCCATATGTTACTTTTATTTTTTCAAATTCCATAATAGGATGATGCCATATAAATTAGTGTGTTTTTGTTTTTTTTTTTTTAATAATGTTGAATTTTGCTGTGTAGTTTCAACAGCTGCATTTCCTCTGAGATATCACTGCCCTCCTCAAGCGCCCCCCCTTACAGATTGTTCCCTGGCACTGTCCGCCCAAGTTACCCATTTATAAAGCGTATAGAAACCCAAATTGAGAAGCTGCTGGAAACTTTGGATACAAAGTATGAGTTGCCCAGCTGCAAATGAAGTTCTTTCTATGCCAATGAGTGTTACAAAATGAGTAGAATTGGAATGGCCGAGATGTGAACAGCCACATCAATGCAGATGCATCATTTGGAACCGTTAAAAATGGCACAAGTTATAACGCCTACTACAGTATCTGTTATATACATACAGAAATGTATTATGATCTGCGATTAAACCGTAATGAATTCAAGAGCTTTGTCAGCAGAGGAGGAGAACAACATTTACTGACACGATAAAGACTGGCAGACACCTGCAAAACGGCCAAGGCGCTGAACGCACTAAACCAGTGATAACTCGGATATGAGTCATAGAGATGTAAAACAAATGTGGTATGCACACTGTTAACAATTTAGATGTAAACATTTCATAATACTATTATTAAAAAATATATGCCCGGTTTCTGCCTTTTCGTGGCAGACGTGTATTCTGTGTACCTGCTGCTCTTCCTTTCATCCAACCATTTTCCAACCCGTTGAATCCGAACACAGGGTGACAGGGGTCTGCTGGAGCCAATCCCAGCCAACACAGGGCGCAAGGCAGAAACCAATCCCGGGCAGGGCGCCAACCCACCACAGGACACACACACCCACACCCCAAGCACACACCAGGGACAATGTAGAATCGCCAATCCACCTAACCTGCATGTCTTTGGACAGTCTTTAAACATATCGAGGTTCATCAGATGTCACATTTCAGGTCAAATTTATCACAGTGTGGGTTTAAGGCCTTGTCAGGTTGGACTGGATGTGACACAGCATAGCATTGTTCCAGAGGTTCGAGAGCTGGAAGACAACTCTGTCTTTTGCCTAAATGCAGGGTGGAAGCTGTCGGTGCTGGCTAAGCTAGGAGCGCGAGGTGACAAAGCAACGCAGACCACACAGCACTGCAGGGACAAGAACATCCTAACCAAAGTTTCTGTTTTTTTTTAGCATTATAACTTGTCTCTTGCTGAAGCTCCCTTTAAATTTCTCCTCTCCTCCTTTCTTGTTAGGTCAAGAGCAACATCCAATCACTGAACCTGCAAGTTGGCCATGATGTCACTCAGTAAGTGTCTCTGTCTCTGTAGCCGGCTACCATTAGCAGCTAATGTGTTTGTAATGGAGAATTGGTTGTGTCTGCTGATTTGTGTCCTTCACATATAACCTCCACCCCTACATCTAATTATTTTAAAATCTGTTGGCATGCAGGGGGCTGCTTCTGTGGTGGGCACCCTGCCATATTATTTTATTAATGCAGGGCCAAATAGCCTCCATGAGCTGTGTTACATCTGTAATGATGGATGAGCAAATGGAGATGCGCTTGGCTCCATTTCTAGTTGACAACTCGAGTTAATGCATTGGCTGTCCTAACATCTGAGCTATGGGGAGAGCAGCATAAACACACACATTCCAGCTGGCTTGTCAGTCAGGCACACACTCTGTTAAGCTGGCAACCCTTGTGCGAACTGAACGTTGGTAGTTTTCTGTGGAACCTTCCGGCCATAAAGCAGGCCCACTCTGGACCACCATATAAAGAAGCACTGATGAAGAACTTGCACAGATTTGACTTAGTAAGCCAGCAGACATTCCTGGGTTTGACACAAGGCTTGTTGTCTTTTTAATAAGCTGGGGACTAAGACAACCACCCTTGAGGGGTCTCCCTGCCATGTGGAGCTGCTGCTAGTCTTGTTGATGTACTGCAAGGCTCAAGCGACTCAGTCGAGCAATTGCATTTGCCCACCCGCTCTTCCTCACTGTCTCTGCAGGCGGCCAGACACAGTCAAGCAGAAGAATGCATTCCCGCCAAATTTCATTCACTCTTTAGACTCAACCCACATGATGCTGACTGCTCTCCACTGTCACAGGTAGGCTTCAATGGAACGAACAACTCAATGGAGGTAAGGAGGAAAGGTCTGCATGTCTGGTGTTTGAAGCTGAAGGTTTGCCTTCATTTTGTCTCCATCAGTGCCGGCCTGACATTTGTCTCGGTACACGACTGCTTCTGGACACATGCAGTGACAGTGGACATCATGAATAGGGTGGGTGGCACTTTTTTTTATATTTGTTATATAGTGTTTCTCCCATGAGTCTTCACTCACTAGTACTGTCTGTGATGCCTCCAAGCTTAGCCACTATGGTTCAGTTTTTTGTGTGATCTGCTTATAGATTTGCCGGGAGCAGTTTGTGGCTCTTCACGGCCAGCCGATCTTGGAGGACTTGTCTAAATTCCTATTGGAAAAATACAGCCGGAGAGTTCCGTAAGACTTCTAGCTTCACAAGTATGCTTGCAAACAGCAGTGGCGTGCAATAGCACCTAGTAAATGTGTTTCTTTCTTTCCCCCTTCATAGTGATCGTAAGAGTAAAAAGTTTATGGAGTACATAAGGCTGTTAAAGTTGCTTTTCCGAGTTCCACAAACAGGTGAGTTATGGAGGAGATGAAATTGCAGGAATTCACTGCTGCCAAGGAGCAGCTGGTTTACTAGTTTGTGGCCTGTTGGGTGACACAGGTTTGAGTTGACCACCAGAAATAACTTCCATGTGGGGGCTGGAATCTGTCTGTCAGTCAGTCAATCTGAAAAGGATTTCTTGGTAAGTAGTGATGCGGACTGCTGGTGTCCTGTAGCTGACGGCACCAGTTGGGGCAGCCCAACCACCTTCATCAAGTCTTACTAATAAGCACTTCCAGGCTTGTCACTCATATTTGGCCTTGAGTGCCACTTTGAACGCTGGACAGAATTATGAAGCATCAGGCTTACCTACAACACCTCTCCATCTCTCCCTCTCAGGTGACTTTGATCTGCAGAAGGTAAAGGACTCCACGTATTTCTTCAGCTGAGACTACACTTCTTGCCTGGATGTGATTCTCAAGCAGCAGCACCATTGGTGCTTTTCGGATGTGGACACGCCAAGGGGCTTTCCAGCCCAGATGTGGCACACTAAATGCTCAAAGATACCGAAGTCCTCTGTTCGAGATGTTCACAAGATGGAACTCCTGTTACAGAGCTTCCAAGGTCCTCAGAAATTCAGAAGATGGTCTCACGGTTCTTCAAGACCAAATAATCACTGATGGCACTTTATGGTTCTGGACAGTAAACTAAGGTGGGACCATCTGGTCTCCTCGGGGGCAGCAGCAGCAGCTTGTGTTCGTGAGTATGTGAGTTCGTTCTTGAGTTTGTGCTGCTGTTTGGTGATTCAACCACAAACTGCAGATATCTGTCTTTTCATTGTTCAGGTGTAATTTGGTGAATTAAATAATAATACCACTGTATAGCAGTCTAATTATTTGTCTTAAACACTCCTTAAGAATACTTGCTTTTTTAATTTTGTGTTTTCATTATTTTATTTTTTTCCCTTCTAAAGATATTCAAATGATAAAATGTAAATTTGTGAAGTGTAGTGGGGAGGACACTGCCGGGCTGGGCTGCATGCACCATTTCAGCTCACCAAGTCCTTTGCAGTCCCTTGTTTTTGTCACCTTTCACCACTGACTGCCAGAAGCACATCCATAATTTTTAGAGTGCCTCCATAGCTGTGTGTTTAAGCCCACCACAGATTAGCAGTAGGCAGTTGGTAAACTGATCCCATTTCCCTAATTGAGTTCTGTTTAAATGCATCCATTTCTTCACATTGTGGCATTTTGTATATCCCCCCCCCCTTTTGTTTCTTGCTTCTCCCCACTTCATTTAGATTCTGCATACCAAAACTCGCTGAGCCCTCAGACTGCACTGCTGGAGTTGTCCTTGAGCTGACCTTCCCTTGTCGGCGCATGAGGCAGTGCAAGCACACGCACCCATGCTGCTCACTGACGCACCTGAAGAAACGGCACACGCCGCTGAAGCCGAGGTGCGTAGGCTGGTCCTCTGCTCCAAGGACCTCTGATGCGCTGCTTTTCATTCTGAAAGAACAGCCAGGCATGCCAGTCTGTGAATTGTAAAGCAGCAATGAAGGGGGAGGGGATGGGGGAGAGGAGGGAGGGGCATCTGGGGGCCTGAAGAGCTTTTTATTTTATACACGGCCCACCAGTGTGTGCAAATCTGTTTTTGGACACTAATGAAGTGACCTGCCTTCTACATCAGGATGTGCTCGACTTAGTAGACTAAACAAGTGAATATAAATCCAGAGAGTAACACACCCCAGTCCCCTCTCTATTTAAAGAGACTTGTGCTGGCAACATCTTTGTACAGGAAGGGAGTGAGTGCCCCTTGATGTCCTCCAGATGAGACCTGTCAGCACTCCAATATCACCTATGCCAGTACAGGACACACAAATCTCGGCATTATGGCTTTTAACAGTCAAGGCTTTTAAGATGTAAAGGAAGCAGAAGGCCTCTGTCCTTGTAAATGTCCATTAGCAGCAGCAGGAGGAGGACATGAGGCCCAGGCCTTGTGCACACACAAGTTCAAGCTACTAAGAGGAAATATAGGGTGGTCCAGATCTAATTGTGCAGTTTTCATTACGCTATAACTTAATAAGTTTATTACATAGAAAATCACCCGAAAAATCCCGGACCATTGAGAAGTGTGCAAACTGACGACATGAAGAATCGTGTTCGCGCCGAACTGGAATCGTCCCCGCATAAATCGGAGTCATCCAGACAATTTGGATCTGCATAATTAGATCTGGACCACCCTGTATTATCTTGAAATTCTTTCAATCTTGCATATATCTAGTTATGGCTAAGGATGGGCAACCTCTAGAGTGTGAGAGGCAGAATCTGCATGAATCGCACAGTTTACCACCGCAGAACAAGCTCTCGACCCCATGGCGGCTGCAGTGAAGCCATCAAGGCTACGTTTACATCACCAGGCTGAAGTGACTCAAATCAGATTTTGTCTTTCTTTTTCTCAGTGTAACGTATCTGATGTTTTCAAAGTTGTGTGGACAGTCGCATCAAATTCATGCGTTTTTTTTTTTTTTTGGCCAATACACTTGAGTTGAGTACTGTTGTCATCAGCCAGCACCAGCCCATGACAACAAAACAATGGAGAAGAGCTACACTTGTGACAACAGTCACAGTCCCACCATTGTTGGCTCCTTGGTGTAAGCAGTGTCAGCAAAAGCTACCCGTCTGGCTTTTTTTAATTGCCTTCTCAACCAAACCATTTACAGCTGACAAACCGTTTGCTGTCCTCCAGAGCAAAATGCAATGTATATGCTGGCTACTTGGGCACACATTTTGTCAGTTTTAATACCATGCATGGGTCGTCTAACAAATACAACTTTTTTTGTTGTTGGTGCCACAGATGACTCGTGCATAAACATGTCTTTGTGCGCATGTGCACGGCTCTGGAGGACAAATGCGTTCACATTACAGTTAGTACAGCAGGCCACTTGTACTTATGAATGTGAACCATCAAGACAGGAAAATCTAATCTGAACAAAGAGCCTCGTATTGTGAGCGTAGCCATTGACCCATGCGGCACATCTCCTCTCTGACACACCAACACGGAGGACTTTCGGCCAAAGTGTGTGAAGGAACGCGTCTGGGCCTCCTTTACACATACAGCATTACATCTTTATAATGCGTCACTGTGACTACTGTTTTTTAGCTAAGTCATAAGGTTTCTTTCTTTTGAGTTATTCTAGCGTATATCTTATTTATTAAAGAGCTTCTGTACAATGCTAAATTTTCCCTGGGGACAAGTAAGGTTCCATTCATCCATCCAGCATATATTGGCTTTTCCTTTGTAGGGACTGATCAGAGGCGTATCAAAAATCATTTAAGTTTTAACATTAGTATACTAGTGTAGCTCCTTATCCATTTTCAGGCACACTCAATCCAGGTCAGGACCCCAGAGGCATCAGGTTCATGGCAGGGGCTGCACGCCAGGCCATTGCAGGGCACTGACACATTCATAATGTTGTAGGAGGTTGACGTGGAGAGGGCCCACTGTGAAAAGAAGACCCCCTTGCAGTGTGTAGCCTGATTAGTCACTAAGGAGGTGTGGGGAGTTCTCTTTTAGCTCAACTTGTTCATATAATACTTGACCCAAATATATTATTGCTGTATTTTAACTACCAAACATTATTTGATGTGATGGCAGAACATTTTTTTTTATGATGTTTGACTGAAGTAACAGCAAATGATTTCAAAAATGCCCAAGAAAAGAAATGTCACATCACTTGTATTGCATAATCTACATGTCAGTCATCGAGTTGTATGCTCAAAAACAACTTAAACACGTGTATTTTTTTCTAAAATATCGTTTAAATAAACCTTTTCTGGCAGACGCTCTTATGAGCCCCTTCACTGTTCAGGAGCACGGCCCACTAACAACAACTTTTATTTTATAGCACATTTTCATACACAGAATGTAGCTCAAAATGCTTTATAAGGTGCCAAAAAAAGTTATAAGAAAAACAAAATTAGGCAAGGATAATGATGAATAATTAACATAAAAAATCAACCTGAGCTTACATAACAATTTAGTAGAAAAGTATAGGCTAATATGTCATAGTTTGTAATATATAAAAGTCTGTAAAGATGTGTCAGATGGCCAGGACAACAGAAAAAATAAACAAACTCCAGTTAAGATGGAGGAAAAAAACAATCTGTAGAGGGTCCAGGGCCAAAAGACCACCCAGATCCCACTGGGCATTCTAGCCAACGTAAAATGTCCTTAACTTCTTTGGGCCGACAGGATTCACTGCTGTAACACTTAGTGCTGCCTAACATTTCCATTTACATGATGTTAACATTGCAAGATGTGCTGACAGAAAAGTACATTTTAAGATTAAAAGTGAAAGAAAAGTGGGTGAAACATCAGGAAGAGAATATGCTTTGGACTTGTGCAAGGCTGAGATTTTTCAACAAGCAGAAGGTCAGTTCACCCGTGCAGTTGCAGCGCCAGCTAAGTAATCCAGAGGTACTCCAGTTGTGGCTCACTGACATGAATTCAAATGTAGTGGGCCGCTCTTCAGTTCTCTCTCGCATCAGAGCGTGTGCGCTCCATTTCTGCTCATGACAGCATTTTATGAAAGCGGTTTATTTAACAATATTTTGGTAAAAAGACACACATTTGGGACCTTCTGAGCATACGACTGGATGACTTGACATGTGGATTATGCAATGTGAGTAAGTTGCTTGAAATTGTTTGCTGCTGTCCAGTGTTGGTCATCATCATTGCCTTTTCTACCAGAAACTTTGTTGTCTCTGTTCTGCAGGAAAACGTGAGATTAAGCACCTAGAGCCTGAGAAAGGTGCTGTATAAATAAAATGTATTATTATTAAAGATGTTTTTTAGCCATCACTGCAAACTCCATGGGGTATGTAACCAACATATAAAAAAAACTGGAGAGACTATTACTTTAAGAAAAGTGAGGAGGTGCAACTGAGAGAAGTGCTGCCTGGGAAATTTCTTATTTGGCAGCATTTGGGCGCTCATCTGGGATTCACTGTACATGAAAAAATGGTGAGAGCTAACCGCCAAATGAAGACACCCTCGCAGCTAAATGCCAAACTGGGTCACCAGGCGGAAGTAAATTATCCTTTACAAGTTAGACTGGCCCATCCAGCAGCTCTGAATGAGGATGTGCCACCAGGATAGATGTTTCCTGAGCAAATTTCTTTTCAATGAGCTATGACAGTTTATAGTTAACATTTAACCTGGTCGATCTTTGGGATTAAACAGAAAAACAATTCTGGGCTAGGAGTCCAAAATCTGTGAGGCACCCACATGCCATCCTTCGGCAGTAGATACAAACATGGCACTCTGTTGTTTTGTGCCTATTACAAAGCACGTTGGGAAGTGGAAGACTTGACAACCAGAATTACAGAATAGACCCGTCTGACATGAAACACCACAGACACCTGGCAGTTTCCCTTTTGACTTTTTTTTTTCTTGGTTTAAATGTACAGTGTATTTGTTCTTTAATTTGCACATTCTGATCCTCATTAGCATACATTTGACATAAAAAGGCTACAGATACTGTGACTATGGCTGCCATGATTATTATAAGTCATTTTTTTTAATATGTTCCTTTTAAAATGACCAGATAAGTTATTAGCATAAGAGCAGTTTCATTAAAAAAGCCCACAAATCCCAGAACTGGATTAGGAAACTGAGCTTCACAACATCAGCATTGCACATGGATGACTTTTTTATTGCACAGCCGGCCGAATGCTTCTCAGAAAGTGTCTGCATTGGACGAGTCCTCCAATATACCAGCTCCTGCTAAATTCCTTTCAAAGTGTCTGTGCAGGAAGGTTTCTTCACCCACTTGCCCTCCCAACTCTCTCTGCTGAGCCGTAGTCCATTCACTATGCCGTACATAATGGTTCTCAGCATCTTTTTTAAAAGGGCCTGCATTAGTCTGCTATGTGCTTTCCTTAGGGGAAGCAGAGACAGATGGTAGCTGGATCATGTGCTTGGGCAGTGCTTGTCCTTACAATGTGCACATACCCTGGCCAGCTCCTTTGTCAAACAGATAACTGGAGGAGAAGATGCTTTTCCTTGAAATGAAAGTCCCTGTAGCCCTGCCTGTCTCTGCCTATTTAAAACCCTAGAGCCATCCCAGTCCTCACAATTGAACTTATTCCCCAAGTCTCACCTGAGGATGGCCAGACAACTTTATGAGCAGCGTTTAGCAAGCCGGCTAGGCAGGACAATTTGTGTGATATGTGCCACTGTCACAATTATTCTCACCGTTCACTTTTCAGAATATTGCACTTCAGATTTGGAGAAGGAAAAAAAGAAACTGCCAGTCAAAACAATAAGAGCGAGGGCTAGTGCCAATAAGCAAACACTGGTAGTACACACTGTGCCTCCCACCCATCCACAGTAGACTCTCAAAGACCACCGGGCCTGACGTTTCACTAATTATGGAAAAAAGCAAAACAAAACATGTGCATTGAAATAAAAAGCAAGCATCCCTCAGTCCCCAAACTTCTTGTGCCATTGAAAATATTTGTTCCCTCACCATGACAGCAAACAGCACTCCTTTTTCTAGTCTGAAGAAGAGTAGAGGTCACAAGTTCTACAGGCTGTCTGGTCAGCAGTCACATCTCAGAGCCTTAATTATGCAGCGTTTGGGCTGAAAAAAAAGTGAATCCATGAAGCAAGTAAGAAATCGGAGAGACCGGCCCCCAGAGCACTGCTTGTGTGATCCAGTGGTTAGCAGGCACAAAAATAGTAGATTTTGCAGTAACCTAACGTGGTTTAGGAGAGGAGGCAAGCTGTCCAAAAAAGCTGTTATTGTTTAGGGGCACTGGAGGTGGGAGAGGGTGTTTGCAGAGGGCAAGTCCAAATGTGAGCAGCAAAAAACAGGCACTTCTTTTAAAATGAGATTTGAGAGCTGGCCATCCTTCAGAATTGCAGCATAAAACAACAAGACTTTCATTGGGGCAGGGGCATCACAGACAGACAGATACACACACACACACACACACACACACACACACACGTGCACAGAGCTCCGTTCAAGAAGAATGACGCCTGGACCCTTGCTACTTGCCTGCAATTGTTCAAATTCTACTCTGCATCCAGAACATAATTTGTGTCATACATTATTTACGTGTGCTTTTTAAAACTGTGTTTATAGCACCTTTCAATATGTTCACCCTTCCTTGGTGTTTTATGTTTACAGCACAAGATATTAAAATCAGGCCAGCGTTTAGGATTTAGGTTTGAAACAGGAGGCGGCGGTGGGGTCTGAGCCAAGCTCATCCACAAGTACTCAAGTTACTAAATCACAAGGGTGGTTTTTAACCAATTTGCTATGCAGAGAAATGCAAAAGTATGTGTTGTTTTCTGTAAATCAGACCTTTTTTTAAACATTTATACTTCAGGAATAAAACAAAATACAAAGCTAACAGCTAGGGGCACCTGTACTAAATTTATTGTAGTCATTCTGGCCTTTCTACGTCAGTAATCAAGCCTTTCACTTTGCAGTCACATATAAATCATAACTGATGATTGGCACTATATAAGTAGGGCAGCCAAGTGGCTAAGAAATGGACAATAATCCACACGGATGCAGATTTAATCACTTGCACTAATTCCTCTCTTTCTAGTACCCACTCTGTACAATTACAGGAAATATCGTACTATGCATTTTAATTTTTACATCATTTTTGATAGAAGTATAAGCTAAAGAGATAAAGTGAGCTAATGAAGACAGACATTGGAACACTAAAGAGTAGCAGCTGTTCACCTGAACGCCTGATGATGAGGATTATAAGACTTAAAAAATTTAAATGTTAGTGCATGCAATATGTATTCCCCATGTTTTATAATATGCAAGAAAGAAATAAAATATTTAACAAGACAACGCCTACTGAATACATCGGTTGGCCATGTCTTGTCTGTAAGGCCTCATGAATGTCTGTCGCTGTAATTGTTTACTCCAATTTAAATATAAATGGTATTATACATATAACAGCAAAATATTTTGACATGTTTAGTGACTCTAGGTTAAAAGTGAACATTGATTAATAAGCCATATTAATAATCACCATTGTCATTTACATTTTTCTATTTTTTAATTAGATCAATTATTAAGTCTTTTAAAACTAATTCCAGAATAATATATTAGAGTACTATCTCCAACCCTAAGAGGCCTTCAGTAACCTGCCAGCACTCATGCTGCTAAAATTCTGCTGATGTTCTGCGTGTGATTTGTAGGTCACTGTGGTAATTTAACTAAATTTAATGTTAATAGGGCCTGATGGAGAAGGAGAGTGTCTTAAATGGAGCAGGCTCGTATTCCACTATTGCCTCCATGTCTGTCTGCACATGGCAGGAGGGTGTTTACTGGAACAGGTGCTATAAATAAAATACTGATAACCAAAAAATAAACTTTCATACAATGTGCATTTAGCACACCCTTGAGGAGTTTTCTGTCTGGCACTGACAATGCAGTGGCCCTGCTAGCACTGAAAAGTCTAGGCAGGTTGGCCATCCACCAGGCCCCAAGCGGGGACTGTTTAATTGTTTGATTTTGGTGGAGCCACGCCTTCTCCATGAACAGAAGACAACAAGCAGCAGAGAGGATCACAAAACATAGTAAGACGGCCACTCCCCAGAAAAGATGACGCAACCAAGACAAGAACAAATTCATAATATGGCTTCTAAAAGTCGATCGCAATCTGAATCAAGGCAGTTAAATAAACAGCTTTTTACCAAACACACCTCCAAGCTCAACTTTGGTCTTGATAAGTTACAATGAATATTATATAACATCATTATTATTTTCCTTTTAATTGATGTAAGATCGACCAGCGGTCTAAACAACTATTAGCATTTTTTTCTCAGTTTTTTTTTTTTTTCTAAAACCAGACTAAGCTTACAGCATCATGAGGAGAACAATGAAGTTATTCAGCTTGTTTCTACAGAAAGAGGACACCCAACACACTTGGCAAAGCGTTACACTCATTCGCCGTCTTGGCGCCACTTGGCTAAATGATAGTTTGCATGGCTTCTTTATACAGTATTCTATGGATACACGACTGGGAAGGATGTGCACAGGTGGAGGGGGACAAGAGTTTTTTGCGTTTTTCTCTCCCCACTTTGCCATGTCACTGCTACCACCTGCATGACATACATTCACATTGCTGTGCCTAAAAGGCATCAGGAACTCTAGAGCTCTCAAAATAGCCACAGCTCACACTCAAGGTCACAAATTGGAAGAAAGCCTAGATTTTGTCGAGTCCGTTTCCACCAATTCTTTCTTGGGCGTTCCTGAGTCCTGCTGCCCAGATGTAGATGCTGGAGGTGGCGTTGATGGATAGATGGTGCCTCCTGTACCTATAGACATTTGATGGGGTAAGGTCACCCTTTGGGGTACAGGACCCCTAGGCCCTGAGGATCCAGGGGCAATGGGGTGAGCCTGCTGAGGTGAGCTGATGGAGGTGGATGAAACATGTGTAGACTGTGGTGGGCTTGGGGTTGCTGTCTGAGTGCCATCATGGGGAAGGGAAGGCTGCGAAGCAGACAGCGGCCTGGTGTCTTGGCTCAAGTTGCCAGAGTGCAAGGCTTGGGTGCTTTTGTGGGAGACAGGACGCTGTGGCGGGCTGGGGGCCCTTTGCTGCACTAGTGAAAGCTGTGAACCTGACTGGCCCGGGCTGGAGGTGTACTGGAAAGTCCGGCCAGTGGTAGCCAGCGGGCTTTGAACTGGGGGACTGGAAACACAGGAAGCAAAGGCTCCACTGGACACTAGTGGGATAGACTGCTGCTGGAGAGGTGACACAGAAACTGGACTGGAGATGCTTTGTACAACCTGGAAACGACGAACCATCCTGGGGGACTGCATTGCCACAGAGCCCACCAGGGGGCTAGCTACTTGTGGACAGAAGCTCATCGCCACTGCCTGCTGAAGTGTGGCAATGGCAGAGCTGACTTGCGGCTGGCCAGGTGGAGCAAACATGGAGCTATGGAGTGGAGGCGTCATGGACATGGCCCGTGGCCGCTGAAGGTCAACTTGCTGCACCATCTCTCGGTCGTACTTGACAATTTCCTGGATGATTTCATTCTCACGGTTGTTGAAGACTCCCGAGTTGAGGTCGTGTTGAACCTTATGCATAAGGATAGAATTTTTCTTACCTGCAAAAGGGGTGAAAAAACAAAGAGGAGGCTTAATTAGACAGAGATAAAGCTCTACAAATGATATGTGAAAGAATAGGCTCATCTGTCTTTGTGGCCACTTATCATTGTTTTTTTAAACTCTTGCCCTGCACTTTTTATGTTCCTTTAGATTACACCTACTGCCTTAAATATAACCAATATGCATTTTTTCAAACAGACAGCCACCATATCACAGTACAGATCCTACTTAATGCAGAGTAGACTTCCATCCAGAAATTTTGCATTACTGTATGACCTCATAAAGGTAAGCTTTTACTTTCCTCTCTTAAATCCCCTTACTCATTTCAGAAAATACCTGTTTTCATGCAGGACCAAATACCTCAAACTGATAAAAATGTATTTGTAATGAAACATCACATAGTAAAAACCTAAACTTCTTAAGTCAAAACTTCACTCTGAAAAACAAAAAACAGCATAAAACTCTCATAATATTTGCAGAATCTCAAGTTGTCTTCTTCATTTTACACATTAACCAAATGAAAGAGCAAATGTGTCCAAATCATTTTTTTTTATTCATCCGTCTCAGAGAAACACTTCATGCAGGGTATATGAAGTTCATGAATAGTTTTACACTGACTAATGTATTGTTTCATCCAAAATCCAGTAATTAAAAAAATTAATTCAGAAAATGAATGTATGCATGTACATGTTAGGTTACTATGGTTACATGCAAGTACTCAATATCTGCATGAAGAAGTTACAGTAATATGAGGTACAAGTACTATAAGCCACTGTAATTCAGGAAAAAAATATTCCACAAACTAAGTAATAACACAAGTAATTTTTATCAGAGTCTAATATTGTAATAACAGGCAACAGACCCAGACAAAGTTTAGAGACTCAGATAAAAGAACTGATGATACAACCCACAGACTGAATTTGCAGGGCATTAAGAAAGGAAAAATCTAGCAGATTTTAAAATAAAAAAAGACCATGCATAAATGCACTATGCACAAAGACAGTAAAGTCAACCTGCGTATTTTAAACTAGAGCAGAACTGCATTGATTAGGTATACTTATACTTTCATTAGTTGGAATTTTTTGTATATTCTTAAATTACTTATATTACATATTTATAACAGCAGACAGGCGAAAGGCAATCTGGCCAGCTGATATCATGTGACAAAATGCTACCTACTTATTATTAAATGCTTTTTCTTCATCTCTCAAATGGAAAATGATCTCACTAAACCTTCTTGGCTATAAATAAGTAATAAATCAATTTTTAATTCCTGAACAGTATACTTGCATAGTTTGACTCCAGGGCTATTTGCAGCCCTGAGCAACAGCCTCTCGGGATCAGGCAACACTATCACAGTGTACAAAGTTGGCTAACATTAAATCTGTTAAGTCATTTGTGATAGACTGAATAGCCGATCATTAAGGAAGAAGAAACGGCATAAGCCTGAACTTGAACCCAAGGGTTGGAATAGCACACAATAATCCATTTAACCAACTGAGAATAGCCTCAAACTTAATATAAATTATTAATCATTTTAACATATTTGTAGATTGCTTAACACAGCTGTCATTGCTCAAAAACCTTGGGTTAAAATTCCAGCTCTCTCACAGTCTATGTGAAATGCTGTATTCTTCCCATATAGCCATTGATTTACACTAATTTCCCTCTCCATCCCAAAGATGTGCACGTTTTGCAGAATTGTTACAGGAAAGCGATGCTGTATGAGTGCTGGTGTGTCAAGTGTTCTCCATGGTGGACTAGCTTTCTAGACCATAGTTCTTGCCTTTGGCTTCCCTCAAAACCCTTTAATGAAAAAAAAAACACCTGTTCAGAAAATTAAAGGATGGACAATTCCTAAGAGTATAAAAGATGTGCAGTGGATGACACTGCTGCTTGTGTCTTCATTAACTAGAGTTCTACTTCTGGCAATGTTCCTGTCCATGTGGAGTCGTCACTTTCTCCCAGCATGTATGTTTTTTCACAAAACTTAAGGATGTGTATTTTAAGATAACTGTTAATAGTACACTAGCTAAGGTACATCAGTGAGTGTCTGCATGAGTGTCATTTGCTAGATAGTTTTCTTGTTCAAGATTGCATTCTACTTTGCACCCAGTACTGTTAAAATAGACTTTGCTCCTCCCTATGTCCCACTAATGAAAAAAGCAAGCTGATAAAATATAAGGTTGGACTAATAACTCCAACAGGGGCTGTTTGTTTTAGTGGTTATTGTAGAAAGCCACTTAAGCTCCTATTTGAGCTTGCTCAGCCAGAAGGTTTGGGAATGAGACAATCAGATAAGATGTGTTAATATTTCTTCTAGCGCATGTCAACAAGGTTCTCAGTTCAGTAACTACAGAAAAGGTACTGGAAACCATATGACCTCTGCACATTGTAAAGCTAATAGACATTGGCCTTCCATAAAAATATATTCTGTGTACAGCTGGGCTGGGACACCACTAGTTGAGGCACCTGACTCATTCTGCACCTCCAGGGACCACTGGCAAAAAATCGGTGAAATAGAGAAGACTTTCTCTGCCCAGGCCCTCCAGAGGAAAAAGAATTGCAGCTGTCACAAACTCAGGTGTTCTCAGCAGGGGGTCCGCAGTTCATTCATATTCTTTAGGTTCTCTTGAGTGTTTAGGTTCTCTTGAGTGTTTCTACCCTAGTTCTCATTTGTCTTTCTGAAGAAGAGCTTATTAAAAAATTTATGGCATGCGACACAATCTTAAAAAAAGCAAAGAATAGTCATTCTCTGTCACATTGTATATATTCCGTATTGCTCAGGAGGACTGGCAACATGTATGAAAAGGGAGATTACAAAGTGAACTGCAAAAATATACATTTACCTGTACCTTTTCAAATACTGATTACAATTACAGTTTTTGACCACAATTTGATTTCTGGGTTATATATTTTGGATGCAAAAAATGGCCTTCATATTTATTTTTGCTTAATTGGGTTATTAATATCATGTAAATGCCAAGCAGTTGAATCAATGGAATATAAATATTTTTATACTAGCCTAAAAATCCATAATACAAAGCTTACGTAAAGAGAGATTAATCTGATACATTAGTATGATAAACGCAAGGTAAAAGCAGGAACTGAATTTATTACCTGTTTTAGAGCATTTATTTATGGTAGTATGCATAAATGACCCATGAACATTGGTTATTGTGTAGAGTTTGCATGTTATTCTTATATCTACATATTCTAAGTTGGCCTGGTATAAGTGAGTGTGTGAAAATGCTCTGCAGTGAAGTAGTGCCTGATCCAGAACTGGTTCGTCTCTTTATTCCACTGCTTCTAAGATAGACTTCAGCTATTATAACCCTTGCATCTAATAAAGCAATCTCAGAAAATGGATGAATGGATAAATCTTACAGAGGTTTGATACTGCTATGCAATCCTAAAAGCTTTTATCAGACATTAATGGATACAGTAAGTTTGGTATTTTTCAGGTGGAATTTATTTCTTCTCAAACATCTTATACAGTATATAAAAGTCTACGCGTAGAAGTGTGTGGGTCTGTCTGTCCGGCCCGGAAGTGAGAGGTGGAGTCAGGGTAAGAGCTCCACCTCCAAGGAAACAGAAAACTCGCTTAGCCACTAATACACAAGTGAGGCGAGCAAATCAGCAAAACGGTACCACTTTTACTTTTCCCCCAACTGCTCATTGGCAAAACGAAACCTCCTAGGAGAGATACGCCCAGAGTAGTTCCTTACAATTGCCTGACATCTCTACATTTCAGGTTTTTTTCTAGGTTCAAGGGCTTTTTACAGCACAGGCTTACACAGCTAGTGGTATATATGCACTTGCCATGCGAAATTATGTTCTAAAGTTAGTCATCTTCTATAATTTTTAAAAAATACATAGATTTAATTATAAATTGCCAGGACTGGTTATGTGGCATGGGGCGTTTGGAACAGAAGTTCAAAAACCTACAAAAAATGTCCATTTTTTTAAGCCAAGAAAGTTGTGCTGTTTTCATCTGTATCATGAAATTACAGACACGTTGTAAAATAGCTTATACCTGTAATTTTCAAACAGAAAAACATCAATATTTTAAGATTCAGCCATTTGTACCTTACATTTCCATTTTAGAAATAATTGTTTTATTGCATATTTTTGGTACTATTTTTTTTCACGGTAAGGATACATTTTCTAATCATTTGTATGATAGCAGTGTCCTATGTAGGAGGAGTTCTCACATGAAAACGAAAGAAATCAACATGATACCAAGCATGTGGCAGGAAAAGTTTACTGTGATTTTGCCTTGCAAGAGAAAAAGGTGTGTGTGTGTGTGTGAACACTGCTATGGACTGACACCTTGTCTAGAGCAGTTTTTTGAGCTCAGTTCCACCAATGTTTCTTTAGAAAATACAAGGACTGGCTATGTGGCACAGGGCATTTAGAACAAAAGCCTAAAAACTTACGAAAAATGTCAATTTTTTCAAGCCAAGAAAGTTGTTCAGCATTCACCTGCATCATGAAATTATAGACACATTGTAAAATAGCTTATACATATCATTTTAAAACAGAAAAACACCAATATTTTGAGTTTCAGCCATTTTAAAAGAAGACCAGGTATGCGCAATACGTCAGCACTTGTCTTCCTCCACAATAACCTTTCATCTCCAGGGTGTGTTTTCCTCTTGCAAGGCAAAATCACCATTAACTTTTCCTCTGCATGTTGTGGAGTTTACCTTTCTCATCGTGTTTACATGGAATCTCCTTCTGGTACTTTGGTTTCCCAGGTTTACAGAGTCACCATTGTCACATGTACAGTGAAATTCTTACTTGCACATGGGTTAGGTTAATAAGCAATTTCAAAGTAACCCTTGTATGAGTGTGGACATGGTGTGTGTGTGTGTGTGACTGAACCCTGCAATGGACTGACACCTTGTCCAGAGCAGTTTTTTGAGCCCAGTTCTGCCAGGGCATCCACGTGACTCTGAATTGGATTGGATTGATTTGAGAGAATGTTACATTTATAGAATTTGTAGTTCATAGCTTATCAGGGTCTGAATTTCATTTGAAGCAAGCAGGCTGCCCTGATGTAGCAACATTAGAGGGGAATTTTATTGGCTTTGGGGGCATTGCACCTTAAGGTTTATAAAAACTTATATGATCATCATTAACTAAGTGATTTATCTTGCTATTTGCACATGCTGTATTTATTAACTGATATTCTTTGTTCAGTAATTGAAAAAATTAAACTGCTTAAAAATCAATAAAAATTTCAAGCATTATGATATTAGTACCAAATGAATTAGTGCAGCGGTTCTCAAATGCTTTCCTGGTGCTACAAGGTGGCTACAGGTTTTTGCTCCAACCAGTTTAACAATCAGTGAGTCAATTGAAGTCTTAGTGATCTCATTTATTTAGCTGGTCTTTTTTCTCTTTTCTTATTCTGCATTCACAAAAGTACAGTAGAGTGATTTTAGCATTTAAAAGTCATTTACAGACATTTGTGTTTTTTATAGCTTTAAATATCTTACCATGTTTTGTTGTTTTCTTATTAATTTTCCTTTTATTCTGAGTAGTTTGCACCGTAAAGTGTATCCTAATAATGTCAATTAACAATGAACAGAGCAAAACCAAATGCTGAAAGGATGCAACTACTTCAGTGTCAGACACACTCACATGCACATTAGTAAATAATGAATTAATAAACAGAACATCTAGAAAAGCAGAATGAAAATCTATCTTAAAAATCAAACTATAAAAGTAACATACAGTGCATAACTTGCTACATTCTATTAAAATAAATAAACTTGGTTTTGTCGTTCCTATATTGACCTCAAAACACATAAACCTATGAAATAACAGCTTGCTTAATTAAGCCAGGAGTCCAATTAAAAAGTAGCATTTGTTTGGAACAAACACCTGAAGCAACATTGGGTCTCCGGGACTCAGTTTGAGTAGTGAGTGCCAAGGTTTTCAACTTGATTATGCCTGTGTACTAAGGTAGAATCAGCTGATCCTAACTACAGCAATTATTGATAACAAATGACTGCAAGCTATTCGATTTCATACCACTCAAATATATGTCATATGTGCTTCTACTACATTCATCACATTTTATTTGTTCGAATAGTGATTATTACTTTTACTTCAAAAATCCAACAAATGGCACAAATTTAGTGTTAATTAGCAATGAACTATTCTGTGTTAGGAGCCCAACTAACTGCAAATCTTGCATGTTTTACTCGCTTATTCAATAAGACTACAAGTTGAAAGGGCAACTCACAGTTGATTGGTCATATTATCTCAAAGCAAACACTAATCATATGGTTTTATTTTTGTAACTAAATCCATGATGGGAAAAATTTGCAGCAATGAAAGCTATTTCTTGCCTTGAAAGAGTAGTGAAATTGTTTCAGAACCAAATATCTAGGAATTCCAAAAACTGGAAAATCAAGTATCATGCTTTCACTGACTACTACTAGACTAAGGTCGCAATATATGTTGCCTTGGTAAGACTGCATTTCATAAAGCATATTGCTCCTAACAGTTGAAATTCAAAAATAGCATAAAATTGTGTAGGAAATCCATCCATCCGCTTCATCACCTTGATCTGGTATAGCACATAAAGCCTTGCAACCACTGGCCTAATCTACTGCTCAAACTTATGATCCAACTGCTGGCACTCATGAATAAAATCCCAAGGTACTTATTTTGCAGTTAATTACTTTGCTAATTGCTGCAAGATTTTTTATGTTTTATAAGCAGCATAAACCCATTGAGACATCATGCACATGACTAGAATTCTTCAGCTGCTGTCAAAGTCACAAACTGCAACTCATTTCTCTAAAGCAGGAAATCTGATTCCTAACAAATGAAACATGAATGTCCAAAGGCTTCAGACTGAAGCGTAATGCTTTCTGTATTTTCAATTCCCCATTCCCAACCATATCAACAGTGTTAGCGATGCTGTTGAACCTTCTACCAACATACATGTTGCACAACATTCAGACCCAGTGTTTATTTTCTTAAGCCACAGCCTCCCTAATTCATTTCTTCTTGTTCTGTCTAAAATTGTAATACTCATAACTGACAGAAAATTTGTTAGCCACTATTTGAAGAAAGAGGACATGAATTTTCAGCAAGGATGCAAGCTTTGTGGAATATATAAAAAAAGGTGTGTGCCATGTGAAAGATAATACAGTATAATGCTATAGAAGAAGTCAGCAATTGAAGACCCACCTCTCCCCCCAATATATTGGCCAAGAGTCCGGTCTTCAGTTCAAAAGTGCAACCCTATCTAAAATTATTCTGTCTATCACTACAAACCACATGGAGTAAATAAAATTTAAGAAATATGACTTTTGGGTGGAGTATTCCTTTAGGAAGTATCAAGTATGGTGAAATTAAGAAGTAACACCAATATTCTTTGGCCTTTACAGGAAGTTACCATCTAGCTTCACAAAGTAATATCGAATATACTGAAAAGTTTAGCAGAAAATAGTTTTGCCTTAAGAAGCAAGATATTCTCTTACCTATACGGTCCAAGCGGTCAATAGCTACAGTCTCGAAGGCTCTCCTCATCATAGGATACTCCTCCAGCACCTCATTGAAGTTGTCCACTGACAGTGAATATAGACGACAATAGGTGTCAGCCCGAACACTTGCTGTTCGGCGGCCGCGAGTTAGCAAGCAAATTTCTGTGGTGAGAGGGAGATAAAAAAAACAAAACAAACATGTCTCAGTTAAAGATGCATAGGAACATTTCTGACCTGCCACAAGCAGCACACTGGCCTCCACAACAGTCTGCTGTTTTTAATTTTATGATAAGCAAAAGTATTTTTACTCCCTTCAAAAAACAAAAGCTAACATAAACACTGATTTCTCTGTACATATGCCATTAACCCCTACAGTAACACTGAACGGCATCAGTATTCAGATGAGTTACATGCCTAAAACTTTTGCATTTATCCTATGTTGTGGGGACTAGAAGGCCTAAGAAGTACCACAGCAGCAAAAGTATGCTTAGCTTGGTAAGGTGGTGCAGTTGGCTGATGCAGAACATAGTGCTGTGAGGATGGTCCTGGATGACTGCTTAGTCATAGATGAGTCATACCTGCATCGACCTTCACTGTTTCACTGCCCACACTGGAGTTGGGCAGATATCTGTATTTGAAGGACACCACACCATTTCATGGATCACATGAAATAGGATCAGCAACCCTGAGTACACATCTCACTGGCATGAGAGTGTATCCATGACAACGCAAATACTGTTACTATCTAAACTTTGCTCTTTGCAGATTTGTGAGACATCAGATGCAAGCTGCTACACAGAGCACTACTGAGAATGGGAGCTTTAAAGGAGAGGGGGTATTAAACTCTGGAGAAAGAAGGAAGTTTCAGATGTCGGCAAACACCAAAGTGTTCAAAACAACATAGACCTTCAGGGTTAGCAGTTGTAAAGTGACAAGCCAGTTATCTTTTTTGTACTAGTATAGCAACTCAAGCAACTTTTCCAAGTGAAAATAACATACCTCCAAAATAGGAGCCATCAGATAGCTTCATTCCCATGTTGCCTTTTGTGAGCACACTGACCACGCCGTGTTGAATGAAGTACATCTTCTTGCCAATGGTACCCTCTCGAATGATATAGTCACCAGGCTGGAACACCTCAAAGCGGAGCTTAGTCAACATGGCAGTTACAAAGTTGGGGTCAGCATTGGCAAACAATGGCATGGAGGCCACTAGTTTCCGGCAATTAAAATTGACAATTTCCTGTTGGAAGAACACAATTTCAGAAACTGTAGGGGTATCAAAGAAGCTATAAATGGGAATGCAATCACTGTAAAAAGAATTTTAAAGAATGCAAAAATAAGTAGTTCTTAACCCCAAATCATTGTGAAATTTCTGCCACATCACAGCCAATGCCACTTTACCTCTCGGAGGGGTTCATTCAGCTCCCCCAGAATGCTTTCCTCATCAAACATCTTGCCTTGGTATCGATGCTCATAGTAGTCGTGGATTCTTTGACGAAAGTCAGCTGGCAGCTTGTGAAAGGACATGTATTGTTCCACTTGCTTATACTATAGTGGGATGAGGGAAGAGAAAGAAGATCCATCATTAAACAAAGAAATAACAGGAAACATTTGACTACCTATTTTCAAACCAAAAGACACCTGACTGAGAGTGCACCCATTCCAGATTTTTAACACATTGCCATACACTAAACCTGCTTGACAGAAAAGATCCTTCAGAATAAATTTTCTTACTGTTCAAAAGTTATGGAATAAAACTGTCCACATCTAGAATGCATGACTGGAACATAAATGGAAGTTCAAGTCCCACACATGGAGCATCCTCTCAAAAATTACATGACACGCAGCAAGATAACCCTAGTATCATATTAGACAATTACAGTATAACTAGTGGCAAACTATTACAACTCTGTATAATATGTTAAAAATCCAAACATCTATAATACTAAGGTATTACAGAAAATAATAAACAAACGTTGGGTATTTAAGTTCACATACATGATTCAGATCAGCTAAGTGAAAAGATTTTTCAAAAATTGAATTCATTACTACAACAACCCTCTATAGATTTATTTATTTCAGTATATATTCCACTATTAAATAGAAGAGTTCCTAATATGAATACATTTATATTTGATTAAACAGAGCAGAACATTTTAATAATATGAACAGAAAGAGTGCAGTAGGTTAGTCCCTAACTCTATGCTTATCTGGATTCCTTTTGTACAGACTTTACATACTTTCCACATGTTGTGATGCTTACCCTCTGGGTACTCCAGACCCCTCCCAGAGTCCACAGACATGAAGTCAACTGGAAACTCTAACCTGGCCCACAGTCAAATAAGTAGATGTGTGAGTGTATGTCTTCTTGTGGGCTGTCATTCAATCTTCAATTGGTTACTGAACTCCTGCAGATTTTATTTTTTTCTCAAGCCGTCTGGAGTTTTTTTTTTTTGTTTGTTTTTTCTGTCCTCCCTGGCCATCGGATCTTACTTTTATTCTATGTTAATTAGTGTTCCCTAATTTTAATTATTTATTTTGTCTTTTTTCTTTGTCTTCATCATGTAAAGCACTTTGACCTACATTGTTTGTATGAAAATGTACTATATAAATAAATGTTGTTATTGTTGTTGCTGTGCACCCAATGCTATCAAATTACTTTTTCTTGCACTTCAGTAATAGAAAACATTTCTTCAAAAAATGCTGAAGGTAACATTCACTGATGCAAACGTCTCTGTTGACTCAATACAGAGCTGATATCAAGGTAATGTGTGAAAAGTTCAAGCTGTGCATCATGCCTGACTGTTCAGCATAAGGTTGACAAAGGCATAATGGAATAACAGGGAATAACAATTCATAACTAGTATGCTATCAGCTTCCATCTGATCCTCTTTGTTCAACTGCTGGATCACAAGTTTTTTGTTTTTTTTTGTAGAAAGAGATGAAACTATAAAACCAATGGTTAACTGCCAAGTACAGAGATGTTTCATGTCTATTTATTTCATAATACATTAGCATCATTACGGTAAAATGAATTGAATGTTTTATTTGTTTTATAATAATTTTGATAACCACGTAAAAAAAGCTTAGAGAGTAAGGTTTGTTTTTATGAGCATTTAAATTAATATGGAATGTTTTTCTCACATAAGAGACCAGTAAATTGCTTCACTCACTCCTTTATCTATTTGAGGTATTCCACCTTATGTTGTTTATCTTACAAAAAATAATGTCATTCACTTCAAGATGCCAGGTCAACCCCTCCACTGTTAAAGAATAAATCACTTAACCTTTGTTTTAAATTATGGTCTTAGACATACTTCATACTTCTTTTATATCAACTTAAATTAGATTAGTCCAATTGCTATTAACCCTGAAAAAATGTATTTACATGATAAGGCCCTGTATAATAATTTGATCTATGGAACACCCTTCGTATTTTGATTATTACTGTCTCATTCTCACTCCAATTAAAGGAATAACAGCTCCACTGACATTGCCTGATATGCGGTTTTCATGCCCAAGTTATCTATTTGTAAATCCTTCCTGTGGGATGAATGCCTTAAGTGGTTTGCATTTAAATCTATGTTTCTGAATTGTTTGTGGTTTAAAATCACAGTCATTAACACTGTAGAGTTTGCAGGTTCTCATATTTGCATAGCAAACTCAAGTTTATTCCACATGCAGAAATATGTGCAATTTATAATGAACATTATGAGAAGGTGTCCTGTGTAGAAATGTTTAGTCAAAGGTTGGGTCATGCCAAATGTCTGTTGATACCCTCATAAACTTTGGAATAAAAGGGTTTGAAATAACTGAATGTTTCCACAATACAAATTATTTTTGCAGGGTGAAATATGTTTAATTAGATGTAATCAAGTGCCCACTTTGAATTCAAAATTAGCTAATCTGTGCAAAACAAAGTCTTGTCTTAAACATTTGATAAAATCAGTCAAAAAAATCTTTTTATGCAAAGATAAGTGCTCCATATTTTAAATGGACTTTAAGTTTATCTTCAACAGTCTGGCAACTCTTGGTACTCAGCCCCCAACTTAAGTAAATTAACAAAGGGAGATAGTGTCTGCAATTACCCTCTACACTCAAAAAAGGGAGACTACCATCAACTTGTGTAAAAATACATTAATTGTTCCAACTTTGTTATTAAGGTTTCCCGTTTTACATCACAACCGTCTGAACTTCCAGGTTTTATATGGTCAATAAAAAGCATTGCACAACTACTTTGAGAAACGCTATAATATGCACTCCGTAACAAAATGCGCCATGTTGCAAAAATACACAGGTGCGCACAAACACAGGTATGAACAACATGGCATTACACATCAAAAAACCATAACGCATGCAAACACAGCATCTTAAGGCAAACACCTACTAGACACACAAGTAAATTTCAAAGATGTTATCCTGTACCAAATTATCCAAGTAAAAAGTAAGCCCATTAAAACACAATAAGCCCATTAAAAACCACAGCACTTAGAAAGAAACAAGTTTACTTCCTTTCCTCCAAATACTTGATCCCTGGATATTTATTATGCATGCACGCATGCTATGGGAAAAGCGAGCTTCACAGTATGAAATTTCACATGTGCACCCATCTACATGGGCAATTTGGAGATAATGTTTATATAATATTTTTTATTTAAAATATAAACAACACAGAAGAAAGAAAACAGAAAACAAAGTATAACAAAATCATAAAAGCACAACAAAATGTGCTGTACTGCCAGTGGCATATACAAAGTTTCTGAAAAGAAAAAATATTCAAATATTTACATAAAAATATAATTAAATGATAATCTTTAACACATCACAAAAATTAAAAAAGTATAACAAATCAAAATAAGTATATATTGTCACACATGTGCGCATGGGAGTATGGGCTTAACTAAGGGTAAAACACTTGGTCAGGGGTTGATGAAGTACACTAACGTCTCCTTTTTCTCCTCTGCAGAACCACAGAAGACAAGACTGACTATAGCCTAACCCATTTCCACTTCCCTCTTCAGACCACGCCCTCCTGTTCAACTCACTTCCACCAGTACCCTGTTAGATCCTCCTCTTCCTTTCCACTGCCTATAAAACCAGTCACTTGCCTTCTGCAGTCTTTTAAGACTACTCTATAGAGCTCTTAGTTACGACAATATACTGTATGGGGTGGATCCCCAAACCTTTTTCTTGTTTCAGTTTTCTGTTTTATACCAATTAAAAATTACTGTGTTTTATCAATGATTTTCAATATTTTCCTTCACAATCTGCTTGCAAATACTGTATGTTTCTAACAAGAAAATGCACTTATTTTATTTTGGTATGGGAGAAATCACTTTATATTTTAAGGATAAGGGTATTTCCTTCATTTCTACTAAATCAAATACAGACTCCATATTTAACAAAAGAAAAGAACTATAAAACTTTATCTGTCCATCATTTTCCAAAGACTGGCTGCATTTCAATATATTAATATTTTTCATACTATCATCAAAAAGTTTAATTAATAATCCTAGTTGAAACCAGTATCTCACAAAGCTCTTTTTGCTTTCTCTTGGTAAACCATGTGATTAAAACTATAATAAACAATCATTCTTTTTCTTCCAAAGTATGATTAGGAATCTAAGTAAAAAATACTGTTATTGGCTGATATTATTGTTTTATTTCTTCTTGCTAAAAACTATCATTTTACCCCTTAAACAGCAAACTCGTAAACTCCATAATTACAGCAGAAGAGGTTATTTTGAAGTGCATTTCAAATAATTGCTTAATGATTACTTCTTGCCTGTTTGGATAGTTCTTTGCTAACACCATGAAAACTGTTTAACCCAGTGACACAAGTAGAATTTGATGGATAGTAATGCAAAAAACAAATTATACCCTCCTCATATGAAATTAATCTAAATCCAATTACAAAAGGACCACCATCAATAGCATACATCAAATATATAACCTACATAAACCTTAAATAGTCAGAATCAAGCTTTCTGAAGTTGTGGCAATGACAAACATCATTAACTTTTTAATTCTGATATCAAGTAGGCAAGCATGCAGGCACCATGGTCTCGGTGCAACTGTCTTGCTTATGCTGCCTATACTTGCACCACTGGTCTAACCCCAGGATTTGAAACTGTCTGAACATCAAATACCCTTAGACCCCAACACTAATTCTCTGTTTCAAAATTTACTCAAATGGAATCATCTCTCTATTGATGCTTTATATCCAAGCAATTATCCAGTGTGCCATTAAAATCACTTACTAAGATTATTTTATACTAAGGAAATTTATCCAAACCATGATTTATATTAAAATTAAGTACTTAGAACATTCTTCCATCTTATAATTGATACCATAGGCTGTACATTAACAATTACGATTTACTTATTATCCAAAGACAAGGATAAGAATGATATATGTCCCAAAATGATGTTCATTACTATAAATGATTTTTCCTTTAAAATTTCCTTTCAAATTTGCAAATCCAATAGGCCAATTAACTCCATTGGAATGCCAAATATTGGATCTCCACTGATTCATCCGAAAAATTTAAATGAACACTTTTTTTCCTGAATAAAAATAAAATCATCATTTATCTCTCTGGAAAGAAAATCAGCTTTATTTGTATTATGTTATGAATATTCTGCATTAATAGCAAAAAAGAAGGATTTAAAAGAAATTGGAATAAATAAATTTGGTAAACTCATTCAAGTTTTCAACCCTGATCTAAAAATAACCTGTCCAATATAAAAATGAAAGCTAATTTCAATACAAAAGTTGAAACTTGCTGCTATATTATTTAGTTAATTTAATTCTAATTAACCTTGGTTTGGGATTTCTTTTCTACCAATGATGGCTCTCACAGGAAAGTTTCATTCCCCTTGTTTAGAGCAGCATCATTTTGGGATCAGAGATAGCTGCTGTCCTCTGTGTTGGTAGCTTATAAGTCTTCTCGTCCAAATGCTAATTTGCTACAGATCAAACTATCTGTTCTGTATCTATATTTATTTGACCTCTCGCCTTTTTTCACTATATAAAATAAAAAATAATTAGCACAGCTAGAAATGCCATTTGCTTGTCATGTTGTATTTAGAAGGATGCAATATTCATTAAATGAGCATCCTCATGTTTCTTCTAAAACTCTGACCAGAAATGCACTTGAACAAATTCACAAACATTTACCCTCAATACCAAGAGAGCAAGAAATGTATCCTTATCTTAAGAAAACAGTACCAAGAATCAGTGATAAATGTATTATTTTCAGTGTAGATGTATTGTCACCAGCATGCCTCAGAAATGCAAAAGGCATGTTTTCCTAAACTGTAAGTTGGGTGTGTGATGGATGAGAAGGAAGATTTCTGGAGTGAGTTGGATAAAGTGGAGGAGAGTGTACCCAAGGGACACGGAGTGGTGATTGGAGTGCATTTCAATGTACATGTTGGTGAAGGGAATAGAAGAGATGAGGAGGTGAGGAGTAGTTATGGTGTCAAGGAGAGGAACACAGAAAGTCAGATGGTAGAGGATAGTGGAAAAAAGGATGGACATGGCTGTAGTGCATACGTATATTTAAGAAGCGTGAGGAACACAGGGTGACATACAAGAGTAGAGGAAGATGCCCACAGGTAGATTATATCTTATGCAGGAGGGCCAGTCTGAAGGAGACTGTAAAGTGGTGGCAGGGGAAAGCGTAGTTAGGCAGCATAGTATGAGTTCAGTGAGGAGGTAAGACAGACACAGGGAGGCAGTGAAGGGTTACCAGATAGTTGAGCAACAACAGCAAAAGTAGTAAGGGTGACAGCTAGAAGGGTGCTTGGTATGACATCTGGGCAGAGGAAGGAGGATAAGGAAACCTGGTGGTGGAATGGGGAAGTACAGCAAGTATACAGAGGAAGAGGTTGTCGAAGAAGAATTAGGATAGTCTGAGAGATGCATAAAGTAGGCAGGAGTATAAGAAGATAAGGCGCAAGGTGAAGAGAGGGGTGGCGAAGGCTAAAAAAAAAAAAAAAAGGGGGTATGATGAGTTGTATGAGAGGTTGGAGACGAAGGAGGGAGAAAAGGACCTGTACAGATTTGCTAGACAGAGGGGCCGAGCTAGAAAAGATGTGCAGCAGGTTAGGGTGATAAAGGATAAAGATGAAAACATACTCACAAGCGAGCAGAGTGTGTTGAATAGATAGAAAGAGTAATTTGAGAGGCTGATGAATGAAGAGAATGAGAGAGAGAGAAGGTTGCATGATGGGGAGACAGCTATGAAGAGGATGAAGATTGGAAAGGCTGTTGGTCCAGATGACATACCTGTGGAAGCAAGGAGGTGTTTAGAAGAGATTACAGTGGCGTTTGTAACCAGATTGTTAATTACAACCATGGAAAGTGAGAGGATACCTGAGCCACATCATTAAATTATGGGAAAGAGTAGTGGATGCTAGGCAAAGAAGGGAGGTGATGATTAGTGCAGTATGGTTTCATACTGGGAAAGAGTACTACAGAGGTAGTGTTTGCTCTGAGGGTGTTGATAGAGAAGTATAGAGGAGGACAGAAGGAGCTGCGTTGTGTCTTTGTGGAAAGCATATGGGAAGGTACCTAGTGAGGGGTTGTGGTACCGTATGAGGAAGTCGGGACTGGCAGAGAAGTATGCACGAATGATACAGGATATGTTTGAGGGAAGTGTGACAGTGGTAAGGTCTGTGGTAGGGGCGATGGATGCATTCAAGGTAGAGGTGGGATTACATCAGAGACTGACTCTGAGCCCTTTTTTATTTGCAATGGTGATAGACAGGCTGACAGAGGAGATTAGACAGGAATCCCCATGGACTATGATGTTTGCTGATCACATTGTGATCTGTAGCAAGAGTAGGGAGCAGGTTGAGGAGACCCTGGAGAGGTTGAGATATGCTCTAGAGAGGAAGGGGATGAAGGTCAGTTGGAACAAGATAGAATACATGTGTGTGAATGAGAGGGAGGTCAGAGGAATGGTGAGGATGCACGGAGTAGAGTTGACAAATGTGGGTGAGTTTAAATACTTGGGATCAATATTATAGAGTAAGTTGGAAGAGAGGTGAAGAAGAGAGTCCAGGGTGGTGTGGGTGGAGAAGAGTGTAGGGAATGATTTGTGATAGATGGGTACCAGCAAGAGTGTGGTACAAGACCATGGCGAGACCAGCTATGTTATATGGGTTGGAGATGGTGACACTGACCAAAACACAGGAGACAGAACTGGAGGTGGCAGAGTTTAAGATGCTAAGATTTGCATTGGGTATGACAAGGATGGAAAGGATTAGAAATGGAGTACATTAGAGGGTCATCTCAGGTTGGACAGTAGGGAGACAAAGTCAAAGAAGCAAGATTGCTTTGGTTGAGACATGTGCAAAGGAGAGATGCTGGGTATATTGGGAGAAAGATGTTAAGGATAGAGCTGCCAGGTAAGAGGAAAACAGGAATGCTTAAGAGAAGGTTTATGGATGTGGTGAGAGAGGACATGAAGGTGGTGGGTGTAATGGAGCAAGATGCAGAGGACAGAAAGATATGGAAGAAGATGATCTGCTGTGGCGACCCCTAACGAGAGCAGCCAAAAGAAAAAGAAGATGTTTTCCTAAACATGTGCTACTAAAAGTTTACATATTTGGTAAGTTTTAAGAGTTTTTTTCACAATAGGACCCTGGTACTCATAAGCTCTATTATAAAATGTAAGACCAAGCTAGATAATTTTTAAAATGTATAAAATGTGTTTCATTTTAGAATGCAATTTCACGTAGTAAGTTAATATACACCATGAATGTGAAGAAATCTTTTTGACTTAAACAATACCAAAATTATCCTTTAACTGGTCATTCTATAGCTGTCAGCTGATTTAAACTGTCACATGTTCTTTTCTTTAAATAAACCCTACGTTGCATTTAAGTTAGGCTGTGTGCAGGTTCAAAACATATACCTGTTGTGCATGGGATAGACTGAATTATGCTGGTCTATTGCTTGTCTATGCAATTTAAGTAATGAAAATCTAGTACAATTTTAGATGTTTTATATATATCAGCTAGACCACTATTTAAGATCTAAAAAACAAGATGTCTGCACACCCTATACCTATTTAACTATCCGTCTCTTTATTTTTGTTTAAAATGATAGGAATAGGTCTGCTCTGATTGCATTGTGAAAAAAAACAGAGGTACTCACATATATATGTTTCTTTTTCTTCCCTTGAAGATTTTGCTGTTTTAAAAGTCCACTTAGGCTATCTGGCAAATTCAAGGTCCTTTTACAGGAGAAAACAGGAATGTGGTTGAAGCGGGTACCCTAGTTATTTTAATTCAATCCATCTTATTTTCTTGTAAAGTGCTCCTCACTAAGTACAGACTCAGGGCACCTACACATATTTACAACTCTACTGCCCTAAAAGTAACTTATTAAATAAATAGACATTTACATACATTAACGCACAAATTAATTTTAACCTACTAGGGGGCTTTGCCCCCTGCTCACTTCTCTCACCAACCCCCGTTTTTGTTTTTCCGGATACACACTTTTAAGATTTTTTTTTCTTTGAAATGTTGCTATTTCATTAGTTTCACTTTTATTTCAGAACTTCTGTAAAAACAATATTTGGAATCTTTCGAGTCCCAACATGATGAATCTTTTAAATGAGGCCAGTGAGACATGTGTTTAATGACTTTGTACCATAATTCAGGATAGCTTTCTCTGTTTGGAATTTCAGCACAGACAAAATGATCTACATCATCAGCAGTTAATTTTTTTTGCAAAGTATCCAATAAATGCATGTGAGGTAAACCCCGTTTTTGAAATTCTCTGACTTAAACTTCAAAGCCCTACAATATTTACATACTTCTGACATATCACCTATGGCCATATATTCAATCTCAATTTGCCTTTTCATTATTTCTCCGAGTAATAATTTCTCTTTGTTTGCACTAATGCGATGTTTACTTTCTTTGTTTTGACACTGTTATTTTTTTCTGCTTTCATATTCTGTATCTTGCTCTGTATGTGTTTCGCGCCTACTTTATTTTGAGTCTTTTGAATTCCAGTTTTCATTATCTCTAACCTGCTCTGCATGTGTTTGATCCCCTTGTTTTTTAACCTCTTTATGACGTTTTACTTTGTTTTCTACTCTACTCTTTTATTTCTGACCTCGCTTTGTCCTGCTTTTTTTTTTTTTTTTTAATGACACCTGGTCCTTGGTGATTATTTTCCCTTTTTTGAGTAATAATTTCCGTTTGTTTGCGATCTTTACTTTCTTTTTTTTATACTTTCTAATTTTCCTACTTTCATATTCTTTAACTTTCTCCACATGTGTATCGCGCCTTTTTTTTTTTTTTGAGCCTTTCAAATTCCACTGCTTTCATAATCTCTAACCTGCTCTGCATGTGTATAGTGCCAACATTTGTGAACATCTTTATGTAGTTCTACTTTGTCTTTTACTCTCTGTGTTTTAATTCTGAGCCCGGTTGGACGTGCTTTTTTTTCCAATTCCACTTGTTTCTGGCTGACAATTACTTTCCTTATTTTCTGAATTTGCATCTAAATTATTCTTTTTCTTTTTTCTCTCCAACACTTTTGAGTCTCTTTTCTCCGTGCTACTTTCTTCTTCACTTAGTCATCTACGTTTCATTTATAACGTATTGTCCTTATACGCTTTATATGCGCGGAGAGCCCTGGATCTGCGTGTGCTCAAAGCCTTTGCACGACTGAGTGTTTTGCTGCCCGTGGTCTTATTTGATATTGGTTGTAAGTAGGGAGTGTCTTGTAAGAATCTCATGTTCTATGTCATCACGAGACGGTCCTGGGTCAATCTCTTGGCACAAAGTCTCATGTTCAAGGTCCCCACGAGTGGCCAATCCCTTTCATCTCGCGGGTCTTTTAAGTGTCTTCTGTGATCTTCACATGTTGTATCCCTAGTGTTTCTCTCCTGGATTTTTTTTTACATTAGAGAGATAGTAAAACATAATGAATCCTAATGATTAACCTTAACAATCATGTCATTTTGACTGCTGCAACATTTAACACTGCTAATCAAAACAAAAATTTTCAATGAAATATTGAACCTCAGAATTAAATTGGGATCTTATATAGAATGTAAAACTGTCAATTTTCAAATGATTTTTAACAACTTTTCGTTACTGCTTCTCTCAGGTGAAAAGACAATTAATCTACAGAAACGTGAGAGATGTAAATAAAGGAAACTGATTAAGCTTAAAAATAATGATGACTGTATTTAGATAACACTTACTAAATGCTTTAGGTATCCTCAGAAGTAGGAAAGAAAACTCAAAGGAAAATAAATTACTATATATCATCAATAATCATCTGCACTTTGAGTTTTAAACATCTCAGATATGGCCTATGTTAAAAATGCAGTGTTGTACTTTAAGAAAGGCAAAATCTTGCTACATATATCAAACACATTTATTATTGTTTCGAGTTAAATGTTCATTGTCACAAACATGCAGTTATGGGGAAAAACAGGAAATTTCTTCATCATGTTATTGAAAAAGCTTGTCCTCATGAAGGAAAAGTTTTTAATAGACCAAACACACTAGTCTAGTCCCCAGACATAGTCTACAAGTACTCCTACATGTTAGAGTACTTAGAGACAGCAGCAGAATCATGAAGTAAAAATGCTTTAGTGTAAGGGAAGGCAACCTTTCATGGTAGCAGAAGTCACAATATGTTTTAATTCAAACCAGTTTCTTAATGAGGAGCTAATTCTTACCATTCCTGGATCATGTTGTGATGGGTTAATTGAGCTTTCATTAGAAAATCCCATCTGTGTACATTAAACTTTTCTGATAAAATCAACAAAATATTATTTGACCTAGCTCGGATTACCTGTCAGTTCTCCACTTTTCTTTAAGATCAGTATCTTAACAACAGAACAAAATTCACATGAAGCAAAAATACTGTACATACAGTCAGTGGGATGGTATATTGTCCATGAAAATCGAGGCAGACAGATAAGCATCTTTCTAAACTTCATAAAAAAGAAAAGCAACACATATCTGTTATTTCTGAGGCCGTAGACAAACATCAAGTCAATCAGGGAAAATTAGATGATCAGCTGACATTAGAGGCTCGCCTCAAATTATTAAACAGGCTTGAAAGAAAAGCCTTCAGACAGTGTGAAGTTGAAAGAACAAAATTGCCTACCCTTGCCCTAGCATGTCCTTTGACTGCTCCTTGGTCTCCTCCTAAATGGCTAGGTCTGCTACTCATCCAGTGAAAGGCTCATGAAACACTCTGACTAGTCAGACCAGAAGAATTCTACTGGCTCTTTCCATTCTGCAGTACAGCAAGCACATGCCAAGCCCTTCCAAGATTACTTAGCTTCCCACCCAATCAAGAAGAGTATATTCTGCACCCTTGCTAAGGATCCACATTTTGAAAGCTGTACATCCCCACTCTTACCCTTTTGGTCACTATAAAAACCAAAAATCAATTTTCATTTTATATAGTACATTTCTCTAGCTTTAATTCAAGGTGCTTTGGAAGTACACAGATCTAATGTACACTTGGATTCCTAATGTACATTTGGATTCCTAGCAATTGACTGAATCACAAGGTGATCCAGAGTTGTGGACTGAGCACAATTGCCTAACCTCATGACTATAGGTAAGGAATGCAACAATTCTGAGCCCTCTACTCTGAGTTGTAGACAATACATCAATGAACAGTATGTACATTCCTCTTGGGGGCAATTGCTTGCCACCCAACTGCAGACAGCAAGCAATTATTTTGTGGAAAAGTACCATGTAGATTTCTGCATGCTGATTCTTATCCAAAGTGCATCACAGTCAGCTGCCACCACAGTCAAATGAGACCAAAAGAATATAATTATCAGTCGAGATCCAGTTGTGGAATTAAAATTCATCAATATATGTTCTCCTTTTTTAAAAATATTATTCAGAAAGTGTATTTTAAAGATAGGTGGTCACGCTCCTGAACTTTCCTGGAAGTTTATGCCAGGGTGCTATGAGGCTCAGATTCAGGAAAATCAATACAGTGTCAATTTTGGGCCTAAAAGAGTGGACTGACTCATTGTTTTTTCAGCAATACAGATAAAGGGAATGCAAATTTGTAATAAGCTACTAAAAGCAAAGTTAAAAGTAAATTTAGGTACCATTTTTTCTTTTATTAAACATTATCATTATTAAGACGCTACACACATTTAACTAATTCTTTTTTCTATCGTTCTTCACACATGTGGAAAATGCCCATGCAGTCCTTGCGAGTCTAAAATAGGAATCACTGCTTTTGCAAGTCTAAAAACATATTTCTAAATTATTTACAGTAACTGGGTAGTCAGTCTATTTCATTTTATTCACACAGCACACACAATTTGTGTTTTACCAAAGCAGCGTTATACAATGCATGTGTGCATGTGTGTCTGCATGATTTTTTTTTCTAGGCCTTGTCCCTTGAGAAATGTCATGGCAACCGCCAAAGCAGCAGACCCCATTGCCAAGATAATTTCAGACAGTCCACACGGCCGAGCTCCTGAAAATGGGAGCTGAATAATTCACGGCTTGCTACACGAGCCTCTAGGGAGTTTTAATCAAGCTTCCCAGCTCAGGAAGTCTCTTACATAACAAGAGCAATTGATCCTAGTCTCTCGTGGTCCATTTCCCATCACCCTCCTGAGAGTACCCAGCCAATTGAATCCAGATTTGGCATTTATTTACTTTCTCTTACTGCAGTGACAGGGGCAAGACAGACATGCCCAAATAAAAAAAAGACAATCCAGAAGCACTTATGAAAAACATGAAAATGGAAAAAACGCAACTGACAAAAATGCTGGAAGCTGATAAAAAACTGGGCAGCTTTCCGAGAAGTGCAGTCCCATGAGGCAGCACTGAACAGCTTGGGTGTTTAACAGAGCTGGCAACAAAGGCAGAATAAATCATTTGTAAGCAAAAAAAAATCTGAATTTACACGTTTGATATTATTAGGCCCAAATTCCTAGGTCTCTTAATATAAATTATTCACTCCTAACTGTTAGTTTTAGGCATTCATTTCCTTTGTGCACAGTGAAAGTAAAACATGACATACTTTCAAGCACATATTCTTGTTCACGCAACATTCTGTGTACCTGTTTAGATGTAGGAGATTGACTACTCATTTTTTACATTTATTTATTCAGCTAGCACCTTATCCAAAATGAATTACAGCTGAAATCTTATTTTTTTTATAATTCTGTACATGAAGTACAGGTAACGTTATGCAGTCAATGTCAAATCAGTGAAAGTCTACACACTTGTGCTATACAGTGTGACAGATAGGGGGCGCTATCGCTGCCTTGAACCCTTGTCCAAGACGTCAGACACCAGATAAAAGTCCAAATTCTTATTTTATTTGAACTGCGCAGTGCACAAAGCACCCTCCTCTCCACAATACTCATACAAATACACAATTACTAATCAATAAACAATCCTCCACTCCCAGACGCGTTGCCACCCTTCCACCCAGCTCAGCTCCACGTCTGGAGATTTCCCACAGTCCTTTATAGTCCTTGACCCGGAAGTGTTTCACCCTCTCTGTCCACGTGACTAGGAACACTTCCGGGTCAGATAAAAATCCTTTTTCTTCACCCCAGAAGCACGTCATTCCCCTTGTCCATGTGACTCGGACGTACTTCCGGGGCGTAGGGAAAATAGTCACTGCTATAATATAATAAAATAAAAAAATTATGATAGGCTAATCTAAAAACAATCGGCACTCCAGATATATCAGTTAGTTAAAAAAAAAAAACACACATAAAATCACATTAAATTTCACTATGATGTTTTCATAAAACTTAGAATACAAAGTATACCACCCGCATGAATTTGATGTGGGGAAAGGAGAACATGTGAAGTGGCGAATAGTGGATGAGGTGATCCACTACTAAAAAGCAGAGTGTTGAAGGGTAGCTCATTCGCATTGTTTTCACAGACATATCAGACTTAACAATGTATGCAAACGTGAGAATGAACTTTATTAAAATGGAAAGACGGTTACAGCATTGTACTTCTTCATGAATGAGGTGCCTTTTAAAAAATAAAATATGATTTGAGAAACCATACTAAAATGCTGGCATATGTACTGAATCACATCTAAACATGGTTTTATGGCAGACACGTACAGAAGCAATGAAAGCTTACAGTTTATTCTTGCATTTTGCTGGATATGCGGGGACTGTGGAAATGTAAGAAAGTTGCATCCAGCACTGTGCACTTTAGATGCAGCATTTTCTGTCCACAATTTGCCACCTCAAATGTAATGTTTTCACACAACTTGGAATTAAAAGAATGTAGGCAGAATCAAAATGTACCAAGTGTCTGAGAGTTTCAAAGCTCAGTATACAAAGTACACAGCCAGCACCAATTTGACACAGGTAAAGGAGAAAATACAAGATAGTACATTGGGATAGCACGTTCTGTATGTAAAAAGGTCAGCGCTGAAGAGCACATCACACATCAAATTGATACAATGCACAGACACTGTATACCTGGCAATGTATGCAAACACAAGAATAAACAATCAGCTTTCTTTGCTTGTGTATGCATAACTATGTAAAACTGTATGTGTATGCAATTCAATACATGTAAATGTGTATATGCGAGTCAATACGTGTGCAAGAATTTCAGTATAGCTTTACTCAAATCATATTTTTTCTAAAAAGGCACCTCATTCGTGGCAAAGTTACATGTTCTAATGATACTTCAATGTTCACAAAGAAAGCCCAGTGTTCATTCTCACATTTGCGAATGAGCCTCCTTTCAACACTGTCACCTTTATTTGCAGCTTGCTGCATCCACAATGTGCCACCTTGCATGTTATCCTTTCCTTATGTCAAACTGATGCTGGTGGTATACTTTGGGTTTCAAGTTCTGTGAAAACATTGCATTCCAAATTTATGGCAACATTATGTACTTTTTTAGCTAATTGAAATAACTGTAGCACCAATAGTTTCCAAGTTAGCCTATTATCTTTTTATTTCATGTACTGAAAAAATACAAGTGATTATAAATTATTATATTTTTTCTGTGATTACTGTATAGTTGTCTAGAGGAGAGTAAAACACCCATTCACATTTGGATAACAACGTAAAATACATGCAAATGTGTGTATGATATATGCGCATGCATTTCAAAATAACCATACTCAAATAATTTTGTTTTCTAAAAGGCATTTCGTTCATAACCAAGTATTAAATTGTATTGATCCTTTCATTTTTACGAAGAAAGCCCATGGTTCATTCTTGCATTTATGTACATTGTCAGGTCTGGCAAGACTGTGAAAACTCGGAAACCAAGTCACTTCACTTGCAGCTCACTTCATTAAAAAGTGCCATCTTGCTTGTTTTTCTTCCAGATGTCAAACTGGCTCTGGCAGTGTACTTTGCATTCAAAGTGTGTGAAAACTTTTTACTGCAATTTCAATTGAGATCATTTTTAGCTAACTTAAATAACTGGAGCACTGACAGACTGTGTAAAGTTTTCTAATCAGTTTGTCATGCCAATTGTCCTTTATTATTCCAAGAAATATTGCTGTAATTTTTATGGGCTATTCATACAGAAAAGTATTCATCTTTACTTTATTTATTATATTATGTACCCAGTTGATTGAAAAGTGGTGTTCTGCTTTTTACAATTAAATACTGTAGTATTTTTATGCTGAATCAGAGAACAAATTTGAAACCACTCATGTCATTGTTGCTTTCAGTAGCATGAAGCAGCTCAAAGTTGGATAATGCATGCACAATAAAACAAAAATCTATGCAAAGTGTCACTATAAACAATTGTTTATATTTCATGTTTTATTTTATGTACCCATCTGATTGAAATGTATTGTTTTGCTTTTCATTGATAAATACTGAAGCAGTTTCCTGTCCCGCAGCTGTGCAACCTCAAGCTTTTCTTTTAATTCAAATTGTATGCTTGCATTTACAGTGAAAATATATGCAAACAATATATTCTGTGTGCCAAGAAATTATTTATTTTTATGTTCACTTAAGCTATATTAGGCTGTCTATGGTTTTAGGGGCTAGGGCAGTAGGGGCACATTATCAGGATGCTGCGCTGAAAGGTAATTAGTGAGAACTAAAGAATTCAACACCACTTGGCATAGTCTTGGCAATTATAGTACTGAAAAAATGTGCAGTGGTTCTAATGTTAGCATCTTCATAAACATTTAGTGAACGGTACCGCCTCAAAAATTTGATTTTACAAAGTTGGGGTCACCTTGTTATACATATAATTATATAAAAAAATGAGACACCCCTGGTCAAACTGCATGTTTTATTAAATTTCAGCTTTTACAGAGTACAGACTTACAAATATGACATATTTGTAAATATTTTAATGCACAATTACTATGTGTTGCTAGGTATTTCCCTAGTTGATTTATTAATACTATTTTAAGACAAAGTTAATTAGCTCATGAAACCTAAAATAAATTGGGTGAAAATAATTCTCGGGTTGTATACATGCTCTGATCCTTCTACCTTCTTGGGATGTGTAGACACTCAGCTATTATGGGCTTCTCTAAGCAGCTGACCCATGACTTAAAAAATAAAATTACATGATACTTACAAATTAGAGAGATGCTATAAAAAGGTATCTAAATATTTCCAACCTGCCAGAAACAATGTAAACCCAAAAGAATGTTTGATAAAAGTTTACAAACATTGGTTAGATATGGAAAGCAAAATTCACAAATCTTGCAGAAACTCTTAGCGAACAGCTGGGGTACACAATAAACCTTATAATAGAAACTTTAAAAAGCTTGATATTTCAGCAAGATGATGGCTCGTAGTATACTTCAAAATCAGCCTTGAATATTTACAGACATGAAAGAATAAAACTTCAAAATGACTTCTACAGTTCCCAAACTTGAATATTATTAAGATTTAGAGGAAGATCTCAAATTAGAACATTACTGAGTTAGAAGAGTTCTGCAAGAAGATGCATGTAAAATCTTTTAATATAGTAATTCAAAGACTCTTAGCTGGTTACAAGAAATGTTTATAAGCTGAAATTTCTGCCAAGAAAAGCCTTACTAAGTACTGACAGACAGAGAGCCCAAACGTTCGTACATGGATGTTTTTCACAGTTTTATTTTTAACAATTAAGTTCAACTAAGCATTATAACATGCAGAAATATGTCATGTCTAAGTTGTAACCTGAAGATTTTGGGTTCACTTAGAGATGTAATAAATGCAGTTTGACCAAAGGCCCCAAAACATCTGCATAAAAATAAGCCAGTAAGCTGACTGAGATCTGTTTGAACTCCTAGGTGAATTAGTGTGTGTCGAGTCCTAATGTGTACCTTCCACCAGAGGCAGTGGCCAGATTCCAAGACAATGTCAATTTATTATAGATCTATACACACACATACACACAAACACACATTCATTACATTTTCAGCAATAATCCTTCAGCTAGTATGCTTGCCAACAATGAAGGAATTGTCACGGTCACCTTGGATAATAGGCGCAGAGGACAGTAGAAGTTGGCCAATCAAAAAACACACAACTCCAAAGGGCAAAACAGAAAGGACAGAACCATTTCAAAAGATAGCTTTCTCCTCCCTTTAAAAATTTTACATGGATCAGCCACTGTAACAAGGCTCAACTTAGCCTGTAATAGTCTGTGAGGTTATTTACTTGCAAAAAATCCAAGTTACTCATCCTGAAGAAGGCAGGCGGGCTCTGTGAGAGCCCAGCTCATCAAAACTGACAGATGTGCTGTGATATACCACTTGCCAGGAGATTTAAATTGTACCTCTAGCTTGATACCCTGGGGCTGGAAACATTTTGCTTGGTTTGGTTAAGGAATACTGTACATGAAATTATGTTTGGTTTATGAAAGGGTTTAACCAAGATTTGGGTTTGCTAAATGATTAACAGGGGAAGGCATTTTGCAAGGTTTTGAACATAGTGAACAGAGAGAATAGCTGTTGATTTAATTGTTATTTTGTCTAATACTGGACTTCTTATGGCAGCTTTCCTTCATTGATCTTTCTTTGATCCTGATAGCTTTAATGGACCTGAAGAGAAGCCAGAAATGAAGATTGTACTGCCTCAGAATAACATGAATTATTAATTTGCTGCCTAAAACAAAAAATGATATTACTTGACCTGCTCACTTGAACAAAATGTACAAACCCTGGTAGAAGAGGGACAGTTTCCATGCAGAGGTCACCCAATTCTACTATTTGTAAAATCTAAGCTGGCATCAGAACGACTTATAGATTTAAGATATTACTGCAGTGTCTGACACCCCTCATCTGAAGCATACCTTGAAGGGAATCCGATTCCTTCATCTGCAGAGAGGAATCACAGTGTCAGCCACTTAAATGAGAGGGGTTGCTCTCACCCCTGTGACATCAGCTATCCAGGTAAATGAATGCCAAAAGTTTCACAACTAGCACACATTTCAATGGAGGAAGACAATGGTCAGTTCTCGGCTTACATACCAATAAATCATCCTTTAGTTATGTGGATGCTGGCTATCAAGGTGACCATAGCCCAGAACATGGTACAGTACAACCAGACTCCTTCCTCTTTAAACATGGGCAATTTTATTTACACAGATTTTTTGAGACAGGTGTTTTTGTTTTGAGAGTTTCTATCACACAGGTTAAAAATGAAGTGTTCTTTGGAACTGCAAGTACATTTGACTGAAATAAAAAAAATAATTTTGTAACACACATTAGTTTTCATTACACCACTTTGCACACTTATAAATTATGTCACCAAGTTCCCCCATCTCTAAATATGAGATTCCACACATCAACAGCATAGAAAGGCAGTGTATGTTTGTTTGGGAAAACACTGACACACTGCAAGCAGGAAAAGAGAAGAAAGACACAACAGTGAGCTAAATTAAAGGTCATTTGACATGGGCATGTTCTGTATGAGATGGGGTTGATTTTCTAGAACACCACATCTTTAATTTCCCTTCATAAATTTGCTAGACACATTTACTGTACATTGTTAAGATTTAGTAAGTGATTGTCTGATTCTGGCATGGGCTATATAGTTCTCTCAAACTGACTTCCTGGAGTTACACTGTCAGTGCCACAGACTTGAATGGAATACAGAACTGAAAACCTTAATCTAATTTTTTAAACACAAAGATGAGAAGAAAGGCAACTTTCCCAGGAATACCATTGCCACCTGCTGTGAAAAACTGTTAAGTATGTAACCTTAGGAGCATTATGGTTCATTGTCCTGCCAACCTTTTTGCATGTCAAGCAACACAAACACTATGGGCCTTACCTTCTCTTGGTACTGGCGACGAGATGAATCCAGGGACTGAATCAACGCTGTGGCATGCCCAATAAACATGGCATAGCATGTGGCCCCCACGATCATGCTCAGCATGGTTAGCCAAATGTCAGACATACTTTCTGGAGCCTGGCGTCCGTACCCAATACACAGCATGTGGCTCATTGCCTTAAAGAGGGCAAAGGAGTACAGCTCGCTCCATGTATTGTTCTGCAGAAAGAATTAGAGCAAAAGTGATAAGCTAACAGTAAAGAAAAAATGTATATAGATATAAGAAAACTGAAGAACAAATGACTATAGTATTCACTAAACAAGACACTGGTCCCTGTCAGTTAGAAATGCATTTTCACCCTACTAACGTACACCCTGTGGTTGTCAAGGTTATGCGACAGAGGAATTTGCAAACTGGTAACTAAAAAGGCAGTAACAAACTAGGAGTGGCATCCTTCTGCATCAGAGGTTATGGTAACATCCAAGCATTGAAACTCTGACAGTATCACCACATGCTTGAACTCAGCAGATGGGAGATGAGAGGGTATGGAGAAAAGCAAGCCAGAAAGAAAAAGTGATCTTGTAGACCATGAGCTCCTCTAAGTCGCTGATTGACTGAGAAGTTGAAAATAAAAAATAATTGACCTTCACAATGTAGGGGAAGACTATAATACACTTCCAGCTTGAAACTTCCACTGTCTGTGCTGTGGAGTGATGGAACTAAAATTAAGCATTTTATTCACAATCTCTAAAGGTATGTGTAAGAAAAATGTTAAATATTTGGAAATAAGTATATCTTGTTGCCGTTAAGTATGGGGTTTAAACTGTTTTACTTTGAGATTATATGGAACAGGAAATATTGTGCAGATACAAGGATGACTGAATTCACAAACAAATCCTATAAAGTCATGTCACCAAGTTAGTGAAGGAATCTCATGTCCCTTCTCAGACAGAAAGATGATATTATATTTTAAATTAATCATATTCATAACTTCCTAGATTTCTCCACTGCAACAGCTGCTAAATGTGCAACATTCTACAGCATTAAACAGTGCTTAAGTAGAATTGAAATCAGATACAGCCTCTTGTACCCTGCCAAACTGAAGGTGGTTATTGAAGATCAGTTTTACATTTTTAGTTCACCAGACAAAGCAGATAAAGAGGTGAGAAAACTGATCCTGACTTTCTTTTGAAATATACAGTCACACTGTGTTCTGGCAAGGCAAAGAAGATTCTTCTTGAAGCTTGCATTCTGGACCTTTTGTAATGTGACATTTACTGTAACTTTATATTTTATTTATTTAAATTTATTTTATATTTTACTTCTTTTTGGTCATCCCTTTCCTTTCCTTCTTTTTTGGTTGCAATTATTATATTGATATTTCTTTCATTAATTATAGGCACATTTTGGCAGCTTGTGGGCACATCTTGGCTAATTGGTTATGGAAAATTAAACAGCTATTGACAGTTTGTTTAAGTTTCAGCTATTGTACTGAAATTTCTTCCATTATGTGTACACTTTGGTTACCAGAAAGTAACAAATTATTGCCTTTTTTAAGCTTTAATTAAGTAACCAGCCTTTTACAGCTCTTTAACATCATACCCTTGGTCTATTATATTTGGACTGTTTAATATTGTATCTTTCATCTATTGTATTTGGACTGTATCTCCACAAGATATCTTAGTTTTAACCTTCTCCATACTGCTGCTGGGGGTTCATTTCGCTCTAGACATGCTCCTTCTTTTGGCATGTCAGAGGACGGTGACCTTGCAAAGTGCAGTTTGACTCACCAGCAGAGGCACATTGTGTTTGGGAGATTTGGGGGTAGAGAGAAAGAGAGCAATGCTATTTTTGTTTTATCCCTTATAACACAATTATCGTTAGTGTCAACATAACAATACGCTCCATACAGTAGCTGTATCACTTGACAATAATATGAAAAATATGTCAAAGCTATCATATGTAACAATGACTAACTTAACTCAATACTGCAAAATGTCAACAAAAGATGACCAAATAGTGAACTTGGTGAGCAGGAATTTTAAGGTTTTTAATCATGAATTAAATAGAAAATACTCTCCCATTTAACAAATCTAAATGCCAAGATAGTATTTTTACAGGAGACTCACCTCTTAAGCAAGGACCAGTTTCGGTTGCAAAGAGATTGGTCCGGCCATATTTTTCACTCTAGCTATACAAAGAAAACTAGGGGTGTGGGAATCTTAATACATAGAACTATTCCATTTGTAGGGTCAGATGCAATATGTGATTCTAATGGGTGATATGTCATGGTGAAAGGCAATTTATCTAATACTAAAATGATTTTGATTAATATCTATGCACCTAATGCTAACGATAGAGCTTTCTTCCAAAATATATTTGCATCCCTCACAAAATTATAATGGCCGGAGACTTTAATTGTGTTTTAAATCCAGACCAGGATAGATCCTCAGATACAACAGTGATAACATCTAATACTGCAAGGGTAATTACACAGTTTGTAATGGATCATAACTTTACAGACCCATGAAGGTTTTGAAATCCTAACCTAAGAGCATACTCATTCCTCTTACCCATACATCATTGTTACTCAAGAATTTATTACTTCCTCATAGACAATAATTTTTTGCCCACTATCAAATCTTGTAAGTACGACGTTATTGTTATCTCTGACCATGCCCTTCTGATCATGGACCTTAAATTGCTATGTCCTACACACTCATCTTGTAGCTGGTGTCTTAACCCCCTGTCATTAGTTAATGAGAGCTGCACAGAATTCATATCCAAGCAAATGATTATTTTCTTCAGACAAATGCACCCTCAGAGGTCTCAGCAGGTATACTCTGGGAAACTCTGAATGCATTTTTAAGAGGTCAGATTATTTTACATCTTTCTCTCAGAAATAAATTGGAAACCAAGAAGGCGTCTGAGTTAATCAGTGAAATTACCAGAATAGATCTAGAATACACCAGGTCTCCAAATTTTATAGGGAAAGACAGGTTTTGCAATCACAATTTAACCTCTTGACTACTACAGAAATGAAGCAGCTTATCTTTAAATCTCAAGATCATTATTATGAACACGGAGACAAGGCCTGTAACATCTTAGTCCAATAAATCCACAAGCAGGAAGTCTGTAATGCAATAATAGCAATTTACAACACAGAGATAAAATTATTGACCATAAAAATATAACTTACACATTTAGAGAGTACTATAAGCCTTTATATTCTTCTCAGTATTAAAGAAGATAAAACACAATTTAATGAATTCTTTGATTCATTAAAGATACCACAGCTAGATACTCTTAGTGCTGCGGAACTGGATAAACCTCTGATACTTTCAGAATTATTAGATGCTATAAACTCAATTCAAAGTGGAAAAGCATCCGGTCCTGGTGGCTACCCAGTGGAATTTTATAAAAAAAAAAAAAAAAATTCAAATAAGTTAGCTCCACTATTATTAGTAAGGTTTATAGAAACTATAGACAAAAATTCTACTTTATACCTTTGGCCAAGCATTAATTACCATCTTTCCTAAGAAAAACAAGGACCCACTACAATGTGCATCATAGGGACCAATCTCTGTTCTGAATAACAATGTTAAAATACTCTCCAAAGTTCTAGCCAGAAGGACTGAGAAAGTGCTTCATTCTGTAATATCACAAAACCAAACTGGAATTTTTAAAGGCAGACACTTAACTTCTAGCCTTTGATGTTTGTTTAATTTAATATAATCTCCCATTATATTTAACACCCCAGATCTTATTATCTTTAGATGCAGAAAATGCTTTTGATATGGTTGGATAGGGCTACCTATTCACCATATTGCACAAATTTGGGTTGAGCCAAAACATACGTGCATGGATAAAACTATTCTATACTAGTCCAGAAGCCTCAGTTCATATTAAAAACATTACTTCAGACAACTAGAATGTGGTACTTGACAACGATGTCCCTGATCACCTTTGCTTTTTGCAATCGCCATTGAACCATTGGCTGTATACTTTCAAAATGATAAAGGGGATTCTCAAAGAAGTACTTGAACAGGTAATATCACTATATGCAGACAATATGGTACTGTATATATCTGACCCACAAAATCATTTAATAAAATATTTCACTGCTTCTTTACATTCCCTGCTCTGTGCCCCAGTTAATACAAACTACCGTCATTACACTAATAATCCAATTGCCCTTCATTCTCTTTTAAAATATTGAACCAATATAGGAAGCAATTTAGGACAGAAAAGCTTTTATCTGTTGCACCTCGACATGACAACCACCTTTTTTCACCCTCTCAAACATATATAGTATTTAACGTCTGGAAAATGTCCGGGATCAAAACAGTTAGAGACTTGTACATAGATAATACCTTTGCATCCTACAAACAATTACGCTTCAAATACAACTTCTCATCAATACAACTCTTCCACTACTTTCAAGTTAGAAACTTTGCTAAACAGAACCTGCCCAATTTTCTTCCACCGTTCACCTTGTTCTATTCCAGAAGAATTGTGAATTGAGGTTCAGATAGCATCTCTACAATTTGTAAAAATATTTAAAGTCCCTTCCTTTCAAAGACCCCAGAGGACATTGGGGAAATGATCTATCACTTAATATTTCAGAAAAGGAGTGGAAGGCAGCCATGCACAGAATACACTCTAGCTCCACATGTGCAAAGCATTCAGCCATGCAACTTAAAATCTTTTATGGAACTCATTTATCTTGTTTAAAATTGTCCAAAATGTTTACAGGGCAAAATTCAACATGCGAACATTTCAATCTAGCTCTAGCTTCACTGGGCCACATGTTATTTGTGTACATGAAATTAATAACATTTTAGACAAAAATCTTTGCATGCCTATCATACAGCCTCTGTGTCAGAATCACTCCTAACCTATTAACAGCTGCGTTGGGTAGACTCCCAGATGGCCTTAAAGTTGAGAAAGACTAACAAACTATAATTGCCCTTACAGCACTACTAGCACATAGACTTCTCTTCCTCAACTGGAAGAATCCCACCCCACCACTCTTAAGTCAGTGGGTAACTGATGTTTTTAAATTCTTGAAATAGGAAAAAATCTAATTTTCACTTAGAGAATCTGTTCAAAACTTTCTTTTAAAAATATGGCAGGATCTAATCAATAACATTTTAGAATAAGCTTCCATTTTGGGGAAAAGGATACCCTTCCTTCCTTGCTCCTTTTATAGAGTAGATTCAGTTGCTGGTTTTTCTCCCTTTCTCTTGGGTGGAGGATAAATTTTGCTTGATTTGTTAAGTTTGACTTGACTAAATGGAATTGTATCTGTTTCTAATTAAAATCAATAAAAATATATAGAAAACAGCTAGTGAAGGAATTGAAATACCTGTTGCAAGCAGGGACCCATCCTCTGAAAAGGCAAGGCAAAAATCCATGACATACTTCCAAATCAATCACAGAATATTTATAGGATCAAAAAAAAGTTAATGATTTGGAATGCCATTCACAGCCCTTCAGTCTTCATTATTATTGAAATTCTGTGCAGAGACATGTAGTATGTTTGAAGATAACAATATTACTAAGCTAGACTTCTGCAAAAAACAGTGAAAAAATCCCAAAGCAAAAATATAAAAATACTTAACAGAATATAAAAAAATATTACAAGCTGCAATTTTCTTAAAATTTGCAGATTACATTTACTCTTTTTAACCTGTTAAATATAACAAATAAATGGAAACTATAAATTAAAATGTGCAAAAATATATAATGTTTAAGGTTTAGACTATATAAATGTTGTGTTAACATAAAGTGAAATGCATATAACTCTACGTTGTAAGATCTACAGGACCTGAGAAACGTAGTCTGTTTCAGTGGGGGAAGCTGTCAGAGTGAAATCTATGTCAATCAGAAACTTTCTATAAGTGAAAGCAACAGAAAGGGACTACAAAAGATTAGGGATGACAGAAAAGAAGACAAAGGTGCAGAGGGTGAGTGAAATAGGGTAGCAGTAAAAAAACAGAACAAAAATTGAGATGGGATGGAAACAGTAATTAGGTAATCATTGTGGCAACTGTAAAGGCCAGCAAGGTAGTCAGGTTTTGCTACAAGTGTTGAATAATTTTCTCAAAGTCAGTGATGAACACTTCCTGGAAGTGCCACTTCACACTGACTGCCTGATCCCTATGCAGTTCCCATCCACTCCTAAAATTCGGAGACTGCAATTGATCACATCATATACATACTGCACAGAACTCATTGGCAGCCACCATGGTGCTCTGGTTTCACAATCCACTTTAAGCTTGCCTGAGGGTTCTCCAATTTATCTTCTTCCTCAGAGAATTACAGCATTGGGCAGCAGATGACAGGATTTGGGAGAGGTTTTGTCAAATGTTTATTTTTGTTGGGACACAGGCAACCCAGATTCAATTGGAAGAAGGCTAATTCATGTCTAACTATCAAAGACAACTAGGATCAGTATGAGTATATCAAGCCTCCTGATCCTTGTCATTTGTTGACCATGCTGTTTGCAGAAATTGAGAAATCATCAGTTTGCATTGGTGAGAGAGAGAACCCTCCCAACACTGATGATTTTATTTTGTTGGATAAAATTCATGTTTTTAGTTCTCCTGCCCTAAAGCAGTTATTCAGTGTCACTGCAGCAGCAGAAACTACAGAAAAACTACAAGATGATGTAACAGTGGAATACTTTGTAGTTAACTGCAAATTGTATTTCTCTTCTGAATCCCAACTCAATAAAGCATCATGAGTTCAGAGAGAATGCTAATGAAGACATGGAAGCGAACCAGTAATTTCTGTTTATTTAATTAAGAACTTAGTTTATTTAAAGTGATGTGCAAACAATAAGTGCATAGTACAACACTGAGCACCAGTGCCAAGGACCATACTGTAAGTGAGCATTTGTGGTTTACAGTCCACTAGGCCACACTTCCTATTATTGGCCACATCCTTTGTATCCTCCGAGGTTACAGGCTTCATGCAGTTTAAAAGCTGACTCACCTGACAGCAATAGGCCTGGGTTTATGATTGTCTGACCAGCTTTCTCTCCTCAAAAACACAAATCCAGAGAAGGCAGGACGGAGGGATAGAGTGCTGCTGTGTTGGCACCCTATTACTGCGGATTGTAATAAGCCGGCTGTGCGCAGATCCCCTTGCAAATGCTCGTTATACAAATCCTTTAAAAAGCACATTATCACATAAGATCAGGTCAAATGCCAAAGCTCTGAATACTCGCATGCACTATGGATGTCTCTCCTTTTTTGTATATGTGTGTGCATGCAGCATTCTTAAATGGCACAAAGGGAACAAAATGTACTTATGATTTGGATATTGTGGCTCAGTTAGTTATCAGTTGTTTCATGCTCAGTCTGTGGTTATGTATAAATTACTGCATTACTGTAATTTGTAAATGTTTTAGTGTGCCTTGCAATTGGCCAGCACCTAGTCCAGGGTTGGTTCCTGACTTGCTCCCAAAGTTGCTGGCTAGGCCTATGTCTCTAAATTAGATAAGCAAGTTTGAAAGAAGATAGATGACCCTAACCCTAAAAAAAACCTAATTTAATAAGTAAATGTAAATATTAAGTAAACAATATATAAAATAATACATTTTTCATAGGGATAATTATCAAAATATGTTAAAAGTCAAATGCATTAGTCCACAAAGTGAAGCTTTATACTCACTTTCTTACTGATCAGAATACCCAAAACAACAGTAGCAGTATTAATATTTTCATATACACAGAGCACAATGAAATTCATACTCATATGTGCGAACAATGTGGAAAACGTCACCACTCTCCAGCACCATGATAAATAAGAACATATTAAAACATAGTTGTTTAGAAATCATAAATCAGCTTACCAAATGTATTTCTTACTCATGTTTATGCTCCCAGGGCAAAATTACATCTGCTGCATTAGAAAAACAATCACACTGAGAGCACATCCAGCTGAGGAATGTGAGACAAAAGGTACTCAAAGAAAGCCTAAGAGCTTAGCGCCTGTAACTATACAAAAGTGCTACTTTTGGTCCAGAAACTGTATAGAGCATTGGCCTGGAACACCGATGGTCATTAGAACCTAGGAAGTTTGGTAAATGAAACAAAACCTTTTACTCTACCAAGCTTGTCCAGTTAGCTAATACCTAACATATCCCACCTATATTGTTCAGATAATTTTTGAGAATTGTTAAGGTTTCCTGCACCCTGTGTTGGCAGGGTTTGGCTCCAGCAGACCCCCGTGACCCTGTAGTTAGGATATAGCGGGTTGGATAATGGATGGATGGATGGAAGGTTTTCACTTTAGCTACATTACTTGGTAATTTGTTCCAGATTAATTCAGTCTGAAATTCACTGCTCTTTAATTTCCACTGGTATTCCCAAATGTGAGAATATTCTGGTTGACTAATTTTCAATTTTGAAAATTTGGATTACGTTTCCACACAACATTGTCTGTTAAAAACTAAAGAAGTTTAATTCTCTTAGCCTGTCAGAACAGGACATGACCTTTAGTCCTTCGACGCACTCAGCAGCATTCTTCTGCATGGGTTTCATAGCAACACTGGTAGAAAACATTGTCTTATTGGTTACTGTTAAGAGTTTTCTTAATCAGACACCATGGGTTGATAAATCCATCCGCAATGCTTTGAACACTTGCACCACTGGCCTTGAATCCGGAAATATAGAAGCATAAAGGACGGCATCATACAGGCTAAGACGGGCAGTGAAGCAGGCAAAACAATGGTACAAGGATAGGGTTGAGTACCAGACTGGGCAGCTTGACTCCAGTCACTTGAGACAAAGTGTCAAGATTCATCATAAACTACAACAGCAGTCTGCCTAAACTGGTGAATGCAGACGCTACTCTAGCTGAGGAGCAGAATTTATTCTATGCACATTTCAATACCGATGGTAGGAACAGCAGCCTGTGAGCTAATATTGGCATGGCGAAATTATGACCACCCTCAGCTAGATGTAACCAACTTTTTTATTTGCCTGAGCATAGTGTGAGGAGAACTCTGATAGTGTGCAGACACCAGGAAAGCTGCATACTCTGATGGTATAACAGGTCATGTGCTGAAGGTCTATGCTAACAAACTAGCACCTATGTTTACCACTATTGTGACCTTGTGTGTAGTCCCTACCTTCTTTTAAAGGTCCACTAATGTCCTGGAACTGAAGGACTACTTCCCATCCCGTCAGAATGACTATAGGCCTGTAGCTCTCAAAATGGTAGTTATGAAATGCTTCAAACAACTGATTAAGGACCACATCTGCTCCTGCCTAACCAAAGATATGGATTCATTTCAGTTTGTATATAATTCCACAGATGATGCCATTTCTAGGTATTACACTCTACTCTTTCAAACTTGGACACTTTTTAAAAAGGCTATGTGAAGCTGTTGTTTACTGACTTTATCTCAGTGTTCAACACAGCTTTCGCCACCAATCTAGCACCAAAATCACAGAATCTAGGGGTCAGCTCAACCTATACACATAGATCTTGTTCTTTTTGTCTAATAGACCCCAAGTAGTCTAGATGGGAAAAAACAAATCCCACTGCATAACCCTAAACATTGGCACCCCACCAGGGGAGAGTTTTTAGTACCCTGCTGTATTCACTATACACAAATGATTGTGTAGCCAGGTACAGCTCAAACACCATTCTCATGACACATTCGTGGTTGGTCTCATCAACAAAAACAATGATACCTATCTAGACAAAGTGGCTGGCCTGTCACTATTGTGTCAGGAAAACAGTCTGTCCAACGTCAGCTAAAAAAAGCTCATAGTGGATTTCTGTAGTGAGAAAGAGAAGCAAAGAACTGGGTGCACACCTCTGTTCATTAACGATACTGGAGAGGACGGAGTGTTTCAAATACCTGGCTTTAGTAGTGGCCTGACACAGAGAGAGAGAGAGAGAGATCAGCTGACACTACCATTGAAGTGTACCGCTCACAGTGGTCAGAGATTGGCTTTGTGCAGCTGACAAATGGAGGTCCCCATTTAGCTTGTGCCACAAAATACTCACCACTGAGCCAAAGAGTGCAGGTTCACAGCTAATCACCAGCAGTTCAGCACAGTGCAAATCTTGAAATGGAGATGCTTTGTGGTTTGATTCCACAGCAATTCACATGGGAATCAACATCAGGAGTGACTTAACATGGGGCACGGACACAGACATTCTGGTGAGAAAGACAAGGCAGCACCTTTATCATCCCAGACAAATGAAGAAATTCAGAGTATCAAAAAAAGTCTTAAAGTCCTCCTACCACACGGCAATTCAAGGCATACTGGCAGGATGCATCACCTCATGGTATGGAAGTGGTTCAAAAAAAAAAAAAAAGGAAAAATCAGTACTGCAGAGAGTTGTGGGCTAGGCTGAGTGCATCATGGGGGATATTACTACCATCCCTAAAGATACTACTGTATATACAAAAAGATGCATTACCAAGGAAGTCAGGATCATGAAGAAAGAACTTAATTTCCCAGGTGGTAAAAATAACAAGACCGGAGGGGTGTGTTCCAACTACAGAGGGATCACACTCCTCAGCCTCACTGGAAAAGTCTATTCGGGGTTTCTGGAGAGGAGGGTCCGTCGAATAGTCGAACCTCGGATTCTGGAGGAACAGTGTGGTTTTTGTCCTAATCACGGAACAGTGGACCAGCTCTACACCCTTAGCAGAATCCAGGAGGGTGCATGGGAGTTTGCCCAACCAGTCTACATGTGTTTTGTGGACTTGGAAAAGGCGTTCGACCGTGTCCCTCGGGGAATCCTGTGGGGGGTGCTCCGGGAGTATGGGGTATCGGACCCCCTGATAACAGCTGTTCGGTCCCTGTACAACCGGTGTCAGAGCTTGGTCCGCATTGCCGGCAGTAAGTCGAGCCCGTTTCCAGTGAGAGTTGGACTCCGCCAGGGCTGCCCTTTGTCACCGATTCTGTTCATAATTTTTATGGACAGAATTTCTAGGCGCAGCCAGGGTGTTGAAGGGGTCCGGTTTGGTGGACTCAGGATTGGGCCACTGCTTTTTGCAGATGATGTTGTCCTTTTTGCTTCTTCAGGCCGTGATCTTCAGCTCTCTCTGGAACGGTTCGCAGCTGAGTGTTAAGCGGCTGGGATGAGAATCAGCACCTCCAAATCTGAGACCATGGTCCTCAGCTGGAAAAGGGTGGAGTGCCCTCTCAGGGTTGGGGGAGAAATCCTGCCCCAAGTGGAGGAGTTCAGGTATCTCAGGGTCTTGTTCACGAGTGAGGGAAGAATGGACCGTGAGATCGACAGGCCGATCGGTGCGGCATCCGCAGTGATGCGGGCTCTGCATCGGTCTGTCGTGGTGAAAAAAGAGCTGAGCCGTAAGGCAAAGCCCTCAATTTACCAGTCGATCTACGTTCCTACCCTCACCTATGGTCATGAGCTATGGGTAGTGAATGAAAGAACGAGATTGCAAATACAAGCGGCTGAAATGAGTTTCCTCCGCAGGGTGTCTGGGCTTTCCTTTAAAGATAGGGTGAGGAGCTCAGTCATCCGGGAGGGGCTCAGAGTAGAGCCGCTACTCCTCCGCATCGAGAGGAGTCAGATGAGGTGGCTCGGGCATCTGATCAGGATGCCTCCTGGACGCCTCCCTGGTGAGGTGTTCCGGGCACGTCCAACCGGGAGGAGGCCCTGGGAAAGACCCAGGACACGCTGGAGGGACTATGTCTCCCAGCTGGCCTAGGAACGCTTTGGGATTCTCCCGGAAGAGCTGGAAGAAGTGGCCGGGGAGAGGGAAGTCTGGGCCTCTCTGCTTAAGCTGCTGCCCCCGCGACCCGACCCCGGATAAGCGGAAGAGGATGGATGGATGGATAAAAATAACAAATGGTCATCTTGTCAAAATTGAAAAAACAGTGAAACTATTATTTATATTTAACTATTTTTATTATTTAACAATTGTTATACCAGCAATGTGTATTTGTGCAACATAACTGCAATTGCTGGAGTATTTTAATTTGCACCGTTTATTACTTAACATTTATTTTTAATGTTGTCAAACACTTGGGGACGCTGTTGCCACTTAAACCCAACAGACAGAACTCAGGACACAAGGTAAAAGCAATAAGAAGTATTTTAATACTTTTTCTTTTAAGCAGTGCCTCCAAAGCACCCCAGCCACAATAAACAGGCAAGTGAATATACAATAATACTCTCAAATAATAATTACCTCTTCCACACCTCCCAGCAAGCTCTGTCACACTCCTCCCGACTCTGGCTCGCCTGCTATGTTCCCATCAGTTTTTTATATAGTCCTTGACCGAGAAGTGCTTCTGTTCTTCCTTCCACATGACTTGCCAGCACTTTCGGGTCAGATAGAGAATCCCCATTCTTTAATTAGGCCGGAAGTACTGTGGGGCTTCCGTCCCCATGACTTCACAGTACTTCCAGGCTGCCAGGGAAGCATGACTCCCCAGGTGCTTTCACAGCTTCCCCTGGTGGCACCCAACAGGGCTGAGAAACTGGACTCCGAGTCCCAGGATGCCCTGTGGGAATCCAGGGCACCGCTAGACTCCAGGGGAGCTGCCATCTAGCGTTTTCGGGGAGGTAGTGTCCTAGAAAAGCTGCCTTCCATCCTTTGGGCGTCCCGGACAGGTTGAGCTGCTGGCCGTCCCTCACAATGTATACTTTTTAATTTTATTGCACAGTACAGAATGTTCACTGAACTGCATTTCACTGTATAACCAGGTGTGTATATGTAACAAATAAAGTTTAACTCTCTAAAATCTAAACAAAATCTCAGTTCCTAGTGCAGGGCTATTCAAGTACAAATTAATTTGGGCCAGATATTCAAACTAAGAAATTCACCTGGACCAGACATTTTCAGCAGCCCATAAGCAACAGGTAATGACAAATTTTTAACCAACACGAATGTATTGAAAGACAACTAATGTATTTTCATTGTTTCCCTTTTAAATTTGGTCACATCTGACTCAGGCACAACAAAAGATACATAAAAGAAATAATTTAAAAAGCTATAACCGAATAGAATCTAAGGTAATAGCAATACCTTTTTTCCACTTTTGAAATGAAAAAATAAACATTTTGGTCATATCTGACCTAGGCATATCTCAAAGTGCATACAAACAAAATATTGCACAGTAGTAGCAGTAACATTTATTTCCCTTTTGAAATAAACAATAAAAAGAACTGTCAATGTTATCAAAGCTATCAGTGCATAAACCTATAACAAGTGATAACAGTAACTAACACACATGAACACAACATCTACTGCACACTAAGGGAACATAGGTTTGTTTTAAATCACCACATGTGTGATTAGGCATGGCTTTGTTGCACATCTGACTTTATGCTGGTATTGTGACATGTCTTGCTAATGCATGGGCTATCGGGGATGGAGTATTGCGGGAAAACACTTTTTTGAGGGCTCAGGGCACCACCCTAGGGAAAGCTGAGTGAATGGTAAAAGAGACAGAAGAGGCAGAAAAGCGAAAGGTCACTTTTTTTTTGGCAGTGTTCTCATGACCCTTAAAAGAAGCAGTAGGGCACCATTTATAGTGTGGCACAAAAAATAAAAAGCCAGTCGGCATTTTGAAGATTCCCCCCAGAGAAGTGCCACCTGTGTGTCTTAATTAACAGGTTGTCACAGTATCATAGACTACTACCACTATTTCTAGACACACATCGCACTGCATTATGGGTCAAATGTTGCTAAGCTATGCAGAATGTTGCATTCATGGTCTGTACTAATGTAAGAATTTATGTAGGAATTTCTGAAGACTTGCAAAATGTGTTTTTCTCGGTTTTTCTCAACAATTCTGGTGGGACCCAGCATGCCAGGCAAAAATTTAGTGGGTTCTAAAAAATTAAAAAAATAGGCGCTCATAGCTTTGATTTAGGTGCCAAATAATCAAATATGTTAAATATTAATCTGTCAGTCTATTATATTTCAAATCTCCAAATATGTATACCTAATTATTTTCCTTTGCCTGAGTAATGCATTCTTCACTTGTGCTTTTATGTCTGTTTTGATGATTTGGGTAATTTCAAACGATGTACAGTCATTAAGAACAGTATATTTTACTCAGGCTCTGAGTCTGTGTCACTGACAACTAGACTGTCAGTGTAAGGGGACCATCCAGAGTAATGTAGTCTTCTTTTCTTCTTGTTTGAAGTAAGCCAGCATTTGATACAGCTCAGGAAACTGTTCAAGTGATGGGCCTTCTGTGCTAATAGTGACTAAAACCTCCAAGGTTAAGCAATTGAGTAAGTTTCACACTTTTGATTTTATTGCATTCTGTACTGAAAAGCCAAGTTCACACTCAGCTGCTGAAACAGACAGAACAAGCATGATCTCAACTAATGTAGAATATTGGTGGAATCTTTGCAATAAAGCACTTTTGTCAGTAAGACAGCCCATAAACTGTTGTAAGACTTGTCTGAGAATTGGCCTTTAATCAGAATTTTTAGCAATCTCCATTCTGTTTGTATAGCCTTGACATCACATGCATTCTTTAACAAGACTTCTTGATACCAGTTAATTAAAGTGTCAGTCTCATTTTCTCCAATAATGGTTAAATCATCTGGCTAAAAATCACTATAAAAAATTGAGAAGCAGCTAATGATCGCAGACCCATGTGAGCTTCCAGGCTGTGTTTTACCCCTCATATTTTCGCAAAGGCCTTCCAGTTCTTTGACTGTAACCTTCATTGTTTTCTCAACATGTAATTGCAGGTTGTCTATTAAGTTGGTGAGACTTGTGCCTTTGAGTTGGATATTATGAAAGGTACTGCCTATATTGGTACTACTCATAGACTTTCCCTGCTTTTTAGTTTTCAGTCTGTCTGAGATGTTCGTGTTATCAAGGGGCACCACATTTTTATGCTGAGCAAGTGATTCTAGCCCAGTGTGCTGCAGAAACACCTACAACTTTCCATTCCTTAATGATCTGTCTCATATCCCCTTGATTGTGAGAAAACAACTGTCAATAGCTGCTACAGTTTGAGGCAAAATCAAAGAAGGCAGGGGGCATGCATTTCTACAGCTCTGCCCCAGCCATGGAAAATGAGTGCCCCTGATGAGACAGAAGGGCACAGCGGACATAAGAGTGAAAAGAAGACTTTCCACAACCTTTTAAAATACATTTTGTAGACTTTTAGTTATCCAGTGTTCATTTTGTAAGCAGCAGACAGGGGGCACACATTTTTACAGCTCTGCTCCAACTGGACCAATAAGTGTCCCTTCTAGTGCATAGGATAAAAGGGCACAGTAGAGAAAAAAGTGACAAATTACTTCCTAGATTCTTATAATAGTTTTAGCCCAATTTTAGCTATCCGATATTCATTTTCTAAACAGAAGAGCATTTCAACAACAAAGGCTCTTCAATGTAAAATCAGAGTCCCCTAAAGTGAATGGATGGAGAGGCAAATTAAATGTGAAATTGATGAAGACGACGTCTACAGTCTTTTAGAGTATATTTTGAACAATTTTAGCTATACAGTGTTAATTTTTTCTACAGCCAAGGCTCATATGGAAATGAGTGCCCCCTCTTGCAGAACGGATAGAGGGGTACAGTAGATAGGAACTTGCTAGACGACTGTCTGATAGGCTGATTAAAGACACTGCCGAATTTTAACAACCCAGTGTGCACAGTTTGATCAGTTTTAACCTGCTGTGATCAACTGTTCATGTAATATACAACAAAAAGAGTTTTATGGGATAATAGATCCTCCCCCTATTTAAAAAGTGGTCATGACAGGCCAGGGATTTTATTTTTTTGGATAGAACTTTAAACTATTTCATTCACACGGTTTTAATTACTCATATGACAAAGGTGAAATTTCAGTTCTACAACAAAGCCTTTTTCATGAAATTTTTTTTTTTCATCTTCTTTTGTCCCGCAAAAATAAACTACCTTAGTAAATATTTAAGAGCAAGGAACCACATATGGTGTGAAAGTGGATTAGTACATTTATTTAACGATTTGTCTTTAAAATGTCTTTATAAAGAGTTCTTTGGTGTCAAGTAAATAATTATTAATTATAATTATTACTATTGTTAATTTTGCCAAGTCTCATTTTCCATGTTTCTTTGTTGATGAACTCTCATTGAATAATTTTTGGTAACAGAACGTATACTGCACACGGCAAAACGACTGAAGTAACAACTAACAGAGTGGCATTTATCGATACCATTTTAACAAAGTTTACTGTCCGCCGTCAATCACTGCAGCCTTAAAACGCAGACTTCATGACATCGCCGTACGTGAGGAAACAGCAGGCAGGCGACTGAATGTGCATGTTTACTGACAGACATGACAGCATTTTGCATAGAGCATGCGTTAAATCAAAGAGGAAACGGCGCACAAAGATGCGTGAGATCCTTGATAATCACATCTTAGTGCTAAGTTCTTCAACCGATGATTCGGAAAATTTGAGACCCTACAAAATGGAGACAAAAAAGTCAAACGGCAAAACCTTTTAACCTTCTTTAGTAGAGGCAAGGACAATGTTCAGGAGAAAAGTAGTGATGGTACCGAAAGCATACCAAGTGCTTCAAGTTTAGAAGAAAGAAAGAAAAAGAAATATGCTGATACTCCGGAATGTGCAATAAAACCAAAAAGAGAAAAGGAAACGTTGTTAGGCATTATGATAAGGAGTATTTAAAGCTTGGATTTTATTATGGCCCCTGGTAGTGAACTATCGCCACGGTCTTTGTGTGTAGTATGTTCCGAAATTCTGTCAAATGATGCTATGAAACCTTCCAAAGTCGCTCGTCATCTGCATTCGAAGCATAGATATTTTACTGATAAGCCACGTGACATTTCTCTTCAGGGATCTTGTACAAATATTTTTACACTGAGAAATAAAATGGATGCGTTCAAAATGAAACTGGCTCTTTGGGATAGTCTCGTACAAGAAGAAGATATAGAAGTGTTCCACTTTTGGGAGAATTTTTGATTGCTGCTGATGTTAACCAGAAAGTCATATTCAACATAATAAGTCAACATTTAAGGGCGTTAGCTGAAAACTTTAATAATTATTTACCTGAAAATGAGGTTACTCGTAAAAGTAACCTCTGGATTAATAATCCCTTTTTGGTAGATATTAAATCATGCGCACTTGATCCTCGCGAAAAAGAAAAGATGATCGAGTTGTTTTCTGATGTCACTCTGGTGTCCAGACATAAAATGCAATCGTTGTCTCAATTTTGGATATCACTCAAAAAAGAATCTCCATCACTGAGTTATTAAGCTATTTGTGTGAAAAGACGTTTTCAGCCTTGTCAGTAATAAAAACCAAACAGAGAAATCAAATGGATGTTAATGCAGCACTTCGTCTCTCTGAATCCAGTGCTTCAGCCGAGTATATCATATTTTCTAACAAAGAAGTAGCAGCAGATGTCGCACTAAGTAAAAATTGTAATTTTATAACATTAAATTCAATAAGTAAAATGGTAAGTTGTTTTTCATTTCTGTCTTATCCGTCAGCCGGCCCAAGAAATATTTCTTCTATTTTCCCCGGTCCTAAGGTGTAAAAAGGTTGAAGAGCGCTGTCTTACTGTGCCTGCGCCAAAACAGAAAAGACAACTGAATTCCATGGGACACTGATATCTTCATAACAGGGGACCTCCGTGATGGGCAAATTAATTTCAAATGTTTTGCATGTCTTTCTTTTGTTTTGATGACCGGTTGCATCATATTCAGCACTTCGTTTATTATTCTGGCAGAAGCATAACCAGCCTCTCGTTGAAATGATTATTGGGGGGTGATTTGGAATACACTGCCACCGCATCAGCCGTGCCGTGCACGTACAAATATTTTAGCGCACGCGTCTCCAAGTTTGGCGTCGGAGTTTGTTTCTGGGCCACATGTGGCCCGTGGGTCGTCGTTTGAATGTAGACCAGAAAACACACACAGTACTCCAAATGTGAACTCCCTAGTACATGATACTGCCCGAGCACAATACCATTAGATGTTTCATTAAGTATTTTTATAGTACAATATGACGTTTTATTATCATTTGTAATTGCTCCTGTGACCTAGAGGATGAGAATTTTTTCATCAACAAAAACCCCAAAATCATTTTCAGAAATTGCTGCCAGAGTCATTCTGCTAATCCTAACATTAAGCTAGGATCCTTTGTCTATCAGTAATGTTCTTTGAACAGCTGTACTATATATTTCTGCTACTTTCTCATATATTTTACTGGGAGCGGGTGCCTATATCAGTAACAACAAGTGCAACGCTGGAACCAACAGTGGCAACAGTGGTCACATTTACTCCATTTGAAATAATAATATGTAATTCATCCAGAGATATTTTTAAGGAGTAATAACCAATGGGATCCACATTTGCAAGCTACACAGTACCCTAAAAGCTGGAAGATCCTGGCATTTCAGTGATCTAGGAGGCTAAAGAGACAAGCTGTCCAGTTGCGAGAAACAGTACACAGATATTCTACTGGAGGAATGAGTCACTGATGTCTCTATTGCCACAATAAAAATTTTGTGTTTTGCTCACAAGTGCAAATAAAAGTAAAGCTATTGAAAATCTTGGGATAAATATTTTCTAAATGTTGATTGTTGCCATCAGGCAGTATTGGGTGACAAACTGAACTGGAGACTACAGGTTCATGACTCCACCAAATTCATGGTCATATATTGTGCCAGGTTTAACAATTATCATTGTTAAAAAAGGTTCTGTATACGTAAAGATTTTTGAATGGACTCCTGGAATTTGCTGTTATAAATGAAAATAGATTATAATATAGTATCTTCAAAACCTGCTTAGTTTAGGTCTGTTTGTCTGCCAGCATCTATCCCAATAACATCAGATACAAAGCAGAAATCCATTCTGTATAGCAAACCAACCTGTCATATACACACATGGATAAATCTACATATGCTCACAACGGTTCAATTCAGTTTTGTCAGCTAGCAAGTACACATTTTTCAGGTGTGGGAGGCAGTGCAGGCATCCTCAGAAATTCCATGCAAACAGGAGAACAACTTGAAAATCCACACAGCCGTGGCCATATTTTATTCATGTTCATTTAAATTATTTGTGATACTATTATAATTTGTATTATTATTAGGGCTGTAAGATTATTTCATGCCTGACTATTTTGATGCCTGCAACCTGTGGTTGCACATCCTGTTCTGGGCTCCAGTGCCTTACCTCATCTGCTCACGTCTGTCAACCTGTGAATGTCACCCTGATGTCTCTGCATTAACATGATTAAAATTAATAATAATCAAATTAAAATAACAACCAATGAAACATATAAATTTGAAAATAATCCGTTGTTTTTATATTAGTGTGACCATCACAATAAAAAGAAATACATTAAACAATACAAAAAAGTGCATTTAACTTAACCAAAAAATACATCGTTAAAACTGAAACATTTTTCATATTTTAGTAATAAATGACAAAATGTAGACATAAACTATATAATGTGTAAAGCCTGAAGTGCAAAGATCAAACAAACACTTTCACTGTGGTAGGAATTGCTGACTTATAATCAAGAGTCCCCTGGTTCGTTCCTGACTGCCTCGTACATTTACCATTTTGAGTTGTGAGTTGCTCTTATTGTTAATATTATACAATAAACACATACATTTGATTTGCGTCTGTAACAGCCACTGTAAATGTATAGTACTTGTAAAAGTTACCTTTTTTTCACTTTTATTCTCTCAATCACGGTCACGATACATACTACCGCCCCCCAGGGATCTGACGCTGGGATAACCCTTATCTCGTACGTACATGAAAATATCTCGTACGTGCAAGATACTTTCACGTACGTACGCGATAAACATAGATTAAAATATTACAAAAATGTGCTTCGGGGCTTCCTAATTACGACCTTACCAAGGCTGTGGCGCTTCAGTTTGACGTCACTTCCAGCGCTTGTAGCGCGGTGATATAAAAAAGCAGACAGATGGGCTTTTATTCATTAAAGGAGTGTGGAATGGTTAGAGTTGGGTTTAACAGCAGCATGCAATACCTACGTCAGGTAATGCCCAGAACGTCAGTCACGAAATGCCCATCGCATACCCAATTACACTATGGTTAAGAGTAGGCTTGTGGGAGGGTAAGGGTTTAGTTTACAGGTATTCGTCTGCACACTCGTACGGAGCACCTGAGGAGATATG
>JANRMT010062789.1:33241040-33257839 GCA_026402145.1 Polypterus bichir lapradei | reverse complement strand
GCTTCCGTAGTTTTAAGACAATCGAACTGGAAATTCTCTGATCTAGATGGTTAAAAGCTGACACACAAACGCTGGCGAATCTGCCTTATTCGTATCTCATTATCACTTGATTACGCTGAATTAGTATGCGCCTTATGGCCCGTGATGTCAAAGCCACACTAACAAAAAGAAAGAGACACAGGTATATATGGTATTTGGAATTATTCATTTTATGACCTTTATAGCACATTTCGGAAAACATTGTGGCACATTATTCATATTCATTTGCATACCTTCTTGCAGTTGTAATCAGTGACCGCGTTTTTTTTCCCCACGATCTTGCCCTGTCTGCACAGGACTCCAGGACATGCAGAGGAAAGAATGTTCCTCTGCAAGGTGTGCCATAAACGCTCTTCTTTTCTCAGTGGACCCCGTACATGCCTTGCACAGTACATATGATTTCATCGCCACCAGGTCAAGCTTGTTATAGCACAAGCAACCGTCCACCTGCGTGCTCCTGCTAGCACTGAATAAGCTCACGCCTTCTGGTGTCAGCGCACAGTACCGGGAAAAAAAAAGAAAGAGACAAATATATGGGACATTTTGAAGAAATCATTGTATGACCTGAATAGTACCAATCAGAAAACATCATCGCAGTAATGCAATATTATTTGAAAACGAACAGATCGGGTATAAATTTGTTACTTGTAAAAGTTAGCTTTTTTCATTTTTATTTTCTCAGTCTCATTCACGCTCTCCTTCCCCTCCTGATCTGACCCTAACTAACTAACTAACTAACAGCACCAGCATAAACTCTCAAGAGACTGCAGCATCACAGCTCCAGGATGCTTGCGTTTCAGATGCTCATGCATTGCAGTGGTGCTGCCATGAAAAGAAAGCTCCACTTTGAATAATCTGCATTCAACTTTTTTTTTCTTTTTCGGTGAAGTGCTCCCACACTTTAGAAAGTTTCAGTCTCAATTTTTTTTTCCATCTCCTTCCCTCTCCGACTCGCCATTGCAACCACGTTTATTTTCCTCTACATTCTTCTTCTCCTCAGACGTTCTTCCTTGGTAGGACTGTGTGCAGTCTTGACAAACAATAACAAACGACACTACCCACAGACGTTCATGTAGTATATTGCAGTTACAAAAACCAATGTGGTTCTTTGTGACTGGAGCCTTTGTTGAAGGTTCTGTTTATGACGCGTCGACAATAAAAAATCTGCGTTGATGATTTTTTGTAGTCGACGTTGTCGATTACATCGACTAATCGTTGCAGCCCTAATTATTATAGATATCATCAATTTTTTTAATCTTTCATTATTCAAGGTAAAGGGTATTGGGTCTTCAGACTGTGCATAAAAACATGCAAGGACAGGAAGAATATGCAATCCCTATACAGGCAGTAATGAGGCCAAATTCTAACCCAGTGTTCTGGAACAGTGAGGTGACCGCTGGGCCTATGTTACCCCACCATTACTATTATTACTGTTTTTTTTTTTTCCTTTGCTGGGTTGTGCAGTCAATATATGAATTACTAACTAGGATTGGAAATGTGTTCCCAGTAGTGCACAAAAGACTACTCTTCACGGCAATGCTGGCTTCAATTACTTTATATGACAATTCAAAATAGATGAGCAAAGCAAATCTTTTGCCATTGAATAGAAAATACAGGACAATTGGGTATGTGCTAATAAGCTTGATTACTATCCAAGAAGTAAATAATTTGGGGTCAAAATTCCCCAGTCTTTTCTAGCTGGGATGAAATTCCCCTGCTTACTCTCAGGATGGTTTGCCTATGAATTATGGTATCATTACCTTTATAACAGTTCATCCAAGCAATTTAGAATTACAATAGAAATGAACAAAATTTAAGGAACCTCTGTGATGGCTACCTGAAATACAGTTTTAAGGAAAAGAGAAGAAAAACACTTCTATGGTATGGGATTGCAAATTACAAAAAAGAAAAGAAAAAAAAAAACCTCGACCCATAAGAGTCTCTCTGTGAGACTTGATGCACATCTCTGACTGACATGCTCTCCTCTTTATTGCCTTTCAGCATCAATGTGACGGTAAGAGTTTGTTATTTGCTTCAAAGCGGTTCGATTTTTTCGTCCCAATGCAAGTCTCCTAGGCAGCGCCGTGAGTGTTGCTGTCTTCCCAGTAATAATGGACTTATTATTAAATGATTACCTGTCAATTGGAGGGGAATGAATGGCCTGCAAATTGGGATTAGTTGATTAAGTCCACTGTGAGAGAGAGTAGGTGCCACACAGGAAGCGTTTTTGTGTCCTGTCAAGGCAGCTAGCTTTAAAAAAAAAAAAAATTCTGCTGCCTAGCCATGCAAGGCCAGATAATGAAAGGCAATTCTTTGACCACCAATATAACCTTTAGTTTCAGTAATTTGGCACAGAAAGAAACAGAATGTACATCCAATACAGAGGTACCCTGCTGGCCAAACTACCAGCATAATAAATTGGTCAATTTTTAGCTCTTATAGTGTGGCCTACTGACTAAAACACTCTACTTTAAACTACAAAATTAAAGATTCCATTCTCACCTCTAAGTCATTCTATAACCCAAAAGCAAATCGCTTAACTTGCCTATGATCCAGATGTACAAAATGTGAACGTATGTGAACAATTGTACAGATTCCTGATCCAGTGAATCTACTTGGATAAACTAGTCAGACAAGCTACATCATATTTTCAAAAATGTTTAATCCAATTCAGGATCAAGGACACCAGAACCTACTTCGGGAGGCATCAGATTTAGTGTAGGAACCAACCATGGATGTGGAGCCATTCCATCACAGGGCCCATAAACACAGACCCGAAAAATAATTGCCAATTAACTGTGGGAAGAAAACTAGAGTAGCCAAACAAAAATTCACATAGGAAAAACATGCAGATTACAAACAACACAGTTGTGGATTTGAATGCCGGGTTAGTGAGTCAGTATTGAAGAGAAACACAGAAATAGTAATGAATGCTCTTTACTCAAAACACATGAAATTGTGTAAAGCTGTCCTGGTATCCAGTTTTTAGTATACATTGTTTTGAATGTTTATGATAAATCAAATGCTAGTGTTTCATACAGCACAACTATATAGATCTGCCTGAACTGTACTACCAAATCAAATCAATTTAGATTTTTGTGACAGATTTTGTTCTACATGCAGAACTGTAATCCCTTTGCACACCTGACAATCTATAAAGAAAATGAGATGAACATAAAATATGCATATGTATCTTAATTTTGTTCGTACTGTTTTGCTTGCCTGACACAGCAATTCAAATACTGCCAGCAGGAGTGTGGATCGTGTGAGACAGATTTGCCATTACTGTTCACGCTGCTCACAAACTCTGATCCAAACAGTATAAATCCTAACGTTGAAAGTGGCACAGAGAGACTTCCAAGTAGAAATATGAGTTTAAAAGACTACATTTTTTACTAAGAATTCAGTAACATTATGGTAGGTTATTTGAATTGTCTAGTTGTTACCGGTACTGTTTCCATATAATATATGGTATATTTGAAATCTGATACATATTTTTATTTTTGAAGTTATTTATTACCAGTGATATTATTTTCATTGGTCTGCATCTGCTGATGATTGTACTCTACTGTCAGTACACATCAATATCTTACCATCAGCAAGGCTGGCAACAAATACATTTACCAGCATCTTAACAAAGTATAATGACAAAAAGATTAACTAAACTGAATTGACATCAGTCTGTACTGTGCATTTTCTAGATATCATATATTTTAATAATAGCTTGTTTTAGAATACTTATATCTAGTATATTATCTTAATACCCATAAATCACAAATTCTTTTTGTATGTTTTTCATGTACAGATTTGTTTTTCAAGAGACGAGACTTGAAATTTTCCACACATGCACAATAAGCCAGGTTTTTGACATGTAACATTCATCTTTTTCATCAAGGTTGAGTGGAGCCATATTGTCATTTGAGTTAATAATTGAAATTGGGTTTCCTTGCCCCATAAGGAAAACCCAAGAAAATTATATATAAAGAAGTTTTCCAGTAGTAACGATTGTAATGCACTGAATGCAAAAAGTTTATAAAGTAATTACAAATGATATCAAAGTTTATTACCTTTAATTTTTCACCTTTCCAGTTGCAGCCCTAACACAAATTAAGTGGCATACTGGCATATAGGAGATCTATCCTACTTGCAAGATAGTAAACCCAAATACGACTTTATGTACCAAATAGTATATATATATATAATAAAATATTCAGACTGTCACAACAATAAAAACAAATTGTATGAGAAAAAATGTACACTTTTCAAGGTGAATATTATTCCAAAGTGAGTTATATGTAAAGTATAACTTTATGTGTCAAAACAGTCCCACTGCAATGTTATCCTGCATATACATTTCTATTCTGCAGAACAACTGGCACAGAACACTAATCACTACCTAAAGCAAATCATTATGAAAGGCACTATATGAAATAACCATTTCTGGAAACAGGAACAACTTACCACCATTTTGTTCAAAGAAACCCAGCAGTCATTGGGGAAATCTTGAAGCATTGGGACCAAGAATTGCAGACAGCCATCCCAGTGGCACAGAAGCAGCATCATTCCAATTAAGTTGAAAATTCTCATCACTGCACTTGCCAAATCATAGGTCATGTGGAAGATCTGTAAAATATAAAATATATATCGAGTATAATATGTCATTGGTCATTATTTGGCATTTGAAAAAAATACATCTGCACTGCATTAACACTCCCCAAACCCCCTAATATACCATTAAAGGACTCAGGCAGGTCAGTCACAGAATGCTACTTACATGCCTCTCTGATCATGCTTATTGTAGACCTTCAAATTTGTCAACAGCTATTTATAAGGTGGTATGCTTCAAATATTTACAGCTAAGGTCTTGTGTTTATACACCAGAGCTGAGCAGCCTGGCACCACTGATACTTAGAGCCAACTATAATGGTACTTGAGAAATTATAAATAAGTAGAAAGATGCAAGAAACTTTGGCAGATGGCCATGCATAATTCACCTATAAAAATAAGAACAAAATGTAAAAAAATACACTAATTCAAATAAATGTTTAAAAGCATATTTTTTTATGATTGAAAATAGATTTTGTAAGGAAAGCAAAATTTCAATAATCCACCACTTATTGACAAATAACTCTGGGATTTCTGTACGCACATCATTTTTAAAAAGTATGTATATTCACACTGAAATATTTGGGACACAGAGCCCAACTCATATCTAAGAAGGGTTCAACAAAATGTGAAATACTTTTAGCTTATTTATTGACAAAAAGTCAAACCGTTGCAAGTGAAATACCAGTATCTCTTTCACCTATAGTGTATTCTTTAGGTTTAACTGTTATGATTTGATAGTTACCTAATACCTACGCTTCTCAATTTAAAAAGTATAAGCACCTTGCTTCCTATGCTAACATCTTTTAATTTTTTTCCATTAACTGTAAACATGAAAAAGTTGAAGGCTCTTACTAATTTAAGGATGGATGTTCTATTACAACATTGACATATTTTTAATTTTAGAGAAATGCATTTTGTATTTACTCACACTGAATGAAGGCATGATGAAATTTATTAACAGCTGTACAACTCCACAATGAAGAATAATTCAATTATATTGTTATACTGTAAACAGTACATTAAAATGGCCAAGGTTTCCTGTAAATTCAACATTGAAACGAAGTTAAATATATGAGTGGTTTGCTATATCCCAAAAAAGAAAATAAATCCTAATCAAGTGGAATAGAATGACTATTTTACTGCTATATTGAAGAATAATGAACTCAAAAAGTCAATTGCATACAGTCTTTTAAATAAATGTTAATATGCAGGCATCTCCAGGCATTTAGTGTCTTCTCTAATCAAACACTGGCTACATATTTGATCCTTTGATATGTGATGCTTTTCTACTCAGAAACAAGCTGTTAGTGTGTCCTGAAAGTCACCAGTGCACTTTCACTACCCACTACTCTTTTTGACATAAAATGGTTATGGTGATAGATGGGTGTTCAATCCTTATCCATATGAGCCATTTATAAATTTTGCATCAAGAATTAACATTCATGTTTTTTTGATTCCCTTACTGGGTGGAGTAGTGGCTCTGAGGCTAGGGATCTGTGTCAGCAACCAGAAGCTTGCCAGTTCGAATCCTGTAAATGCCAGAATTGATTCCATTCCATTGGGCCCTTAAGCAAGGCCCTTAACCTGCAATTGCTTGGTCCCGTGTATGGCGTTAACCTGCATCCAGCCCTGCAAGTAGGTCCTCAAACCTGCAGGAAAAACTTGTGGGTTGGTGGCAGGATTGGCAATTCAGCCACTATAAAAAACTTCACACTGTTCCACTTCTTTCAAACTAGTGTGGTGCTGAGGTGTCCTAACTTGTGATTCTGAGGTGGTTTGCCATGTGGTGGGTGCAACTACGTTCTGTATCAGTGCATGCTCCCAATCTCTCTCTGAGAATAGGGTTGACAATTTGATTTCTAAAAAAGCTTATAGCTCTGTTCTCACATCACTTATTAGCAATCGAGTTTCTCCTTTGCTGAAGGTTAAGAAGATATGTGCATTTTGCCATTTTATTTAATTTGTCCGACAGCTACAGTATGTAAGAAGTTAATCAAGTGTTTTACTGTGAAAGTGCTCATTCAGAATATTCTGAAATTAACTGTTGCAAGTAACCAGAGAGTATCAAATATAGTAATTCCTGGATAAAGAGCTGGGTGCCATCTTATTTCTTTATTTATGTGGCTATAGACTGCACTAAATCAGACATCTTAAAGTTCAATTACCTTTACCTAGTTTCACCTGTACATTTTTTAGACACCCTTCCCCTCTTATCCAGTATTCAGTGTAATAACTATATTTATAATAAAATAATAACTACTGTACACAGAAAATAAATTAAGAAAGTTCACCCATCACTAAAAACTAAACAGAAATACAACCCTTAGAAAAAAATAAAGTTGCAGCATTAAAACTAGAAAAGTAAACAGAAATGTACAAGAGCTCCTCTTTTTTAAACATTTCATGCTTTTGCCAGCACAAGACCACCAAGACCAATATCCTAGCTCCAGCCTCACTAATTTGAGCATATGAAATGCTGTAAAATGCAGAACAATTGGTTTTCCTTAGTAATCACCGGTTTCAAAAAGTTAACGTCAACAAAGAGCTGCGCTCTCACCTGATTGCTGTAAGCGCAGCTTATAGTCAACAGAAGAGACTATTTGATGGCCGATACTGTCAAAATATACAAGGACACAGAAAAATCTTCCACCAGCACTGCTTGTAGGAGGATCCTCTATACTAGGTAAATGATCATCAGCTTGCAAGCAGCCCCCACAAACATCAGAGCTATGATGATCATCAGACATTCCATGTTTGGATGTTATTGGCTAAGCTTCCAAAGTTGGTTTTCTTCCTCTAGATCACTCAGAGAAAGCATGGCAGGGGATGGAAAGAAAAGGAATTTAAAGACAATTGCAGGAGCAATGTGTAGAGATGCTGCATAGATATTACCTCTTAAGAGACCATCTCTCAGAAAGAAATTGGCAGATACAGAAAGAGGTTACAGAAAAGATCCAAATAGTTCCTGAAAATCAAAAGCTAAAAACAGAATTTGCCATGATCTGTGTTGACAACCCAGCAGCACTCATTCCATTTCAACAACCTAAACAGAAACACACTTGAAGCAGTCACATCAGCAATCTATCATTTAGGATAAGTCTAAGATTTGAACTGTGAATGACAGCCAATGATAATTAACATTAATTAAAAAAATGAGTTGAGGGGTAGAAGGATTTGTTGGTCTTAAATATTTTTGATATACAAGTGAAGGATATCGATCTGTTGCCCCATAAATTTACTTAATTACTAGCATGCTGCCTGTACCCAAAGAAATGGACTCTGAAAACTTTAATGGAAAACAATTCAAAATGAGCCTGTAAAATGTGGAGGAATGGATATATTTCAGGATGGTGTGTTTGTTTTTTTTTTTTTTTGCCAGAAGCATATTATCCGCTATTAGAGCCTTCATTAGTCAGCTGGCAATCATTTCAGCCTTTGCTATGCACTCGGAGACCCTGAGGGCATGTGATGCCCGCTAAACTAATCACAAGAGAGCATTCTGTAAAGCTGATTTACAAACGCAAATGACCTCTTTTGTTTGAATCTGATTGGCTAGAATATTAAAAAATATAATAAATGAACCCTGCCATGATGATGATGAGGAGGAAAAACACCGACACAGACCTTTACTAACTTACAATTGGATTTGCTGTTCTTCAAATGTGTTTCATTCTGGTGACATTGAGGAAAAAAATAAACTGACAGAAAAAAGCAGGGCTGCAACATCAAATTATTTTCATCCCAAAATCAGATGTCACAAAGAAAATGTATTTACAGCTTGGGCCATCTGCTGTCTACTATAAATCCCTTAATAAGTGCATAGATATGCAAAAAAGAAATAAAACGAATAGATAGATAGATAGATAGATAGATAGATAGATAGATAGATAGATATGAAAGGCATTATATTAGACAAACAGAATAATGGACTCTGCTATATGTGAGATCAGAAGCATCAGCCTGAAGGATTCTTGAAACATGGGCCTCCATCTTTGTGTCCAATGTTAAACTGCTACAGGAATAGCTTCTGCTAAACTAGGTCAAACAAAATAAACAGTAAGGAAAGCAGATACAACTAGGTGCTGGCCTTAGAAGCAGCACAAATTCTCGACCACAGCAGCAAAACAGCACCAAAATGCCTTGGGGGGGAAAAAAACTCATATTCCTTTTGGATACAAGAGCCCAATAAATGAAAAAGTAAAAGCTCGTATTGGACACTCTGGCCTCACAACAGACAAAGCAGCTTTCAGAATGTAACCCAAATGATCATAATAAACACATGGCAGGACCTAAAAATCATTACATAAAGTGTTGCTTATTACATAAAAACACTTTTTTTATCCAATGTGTAATTCACTACTTTTCCATATCTCTGCAACATTAAAATATTAGTTTAAGTGAATCACTTGAGGTTTTCACTGTCAGTGTGGTGGGGTTTAACCCTACAATGTTGCATTTTATAGTGTATCATATTAACAACTAGGAAACCACTTTGCCTTTTCTACCCCAAATATAAAGAGCTTCAAAAGTCACACTGCCAAATGTTACCACCCCCAATTTCCCAACTGACAAGGTCCCCATTTTCCAAAGACATCTGTGTTGCTTAACTGAGGATCTTACATTGTCCCTGTGTAAGTGTGTGCATTAATAGGCCATTCAGTGGACTGGTTTTCTCCTTCATTGTGCCCAATTGCAGGGAAGTGCTTTGTTCCCCACTGAATTGGATTAACAGAGTTTGAGAATGTCATGTTTACTGCCTTTCTAGAGCACACTTAACATATTCCTTCAATTGAAGTAGCTATCTTAGGGTTGAACATTAATGGATTGGTGCTGATTGATCCTCAGACCTTTTATAATACAATCTAGCTCCTTTGCCACTGGGCCACGCTGAAAGGACTGAAAACTGTCCTGTTTATGATAGAAGACAGAGCTATTTCTGGGACATCCTTGAACATTTTAGTAGTTTCTTGTGACCCCCATAAGCTTCTGATCTCAAAGCCCACATCGATGCCAGAGGATTATTCTTCTAATTAGTAAATTTCAATACTCTTTTAGGAAACAGATCTGTGGTAGGCAAAACTCCAAGCAGCACCACACACCTGGAAAAGGGTAGAAATGTGTTAGGTTACTCGCCAAGATGGTTATTTCTGTTTGTGGCATGTGTAAATTGGTTCTCAGAGTAAATCAGCAAGGGCCTCATTGTTTCCAAACTTACCTCAATAGCGTGCTATGTGACTGGCGTCTTAGCATCGCTGAGTTTGATTAAGTAATTAGGGGTCACAATCTGAGAAAATAACTGCTTGGCAATCAACAGAGTAATAATTCCCATTAGAGCACGACAGAGCTGGCACTCTGACTCATCAAAGCTCAGCAGGGTTGCAGCCCTAGAAGGGGTAAGGGCAGGGAAGGAGAAGAGGGCAGGCTGTCATTCTCCTGGTACAGACTGCACATCCTGCCACCCAACTACTCACTTATGGACATATGCTACCACAGATCTCAGGAAACAAATCATTACCAGAATGAACAAGTGAAAGTTAGGGAGATAAGGATGAGTGGCATCATGTATTTCCGGGGTCAAGATATATCCAGCCTATACAGTAAATGAAGCAGGCAAAACAAAGTACCAATGCAGTCCATTACATATTTTTGGCTGTATCAGCACAGACTACATGATAGCTACAATCAAGTCTTATTCAGAGGTTAAGACAATGGAACCAGAGAGTACAGAGTGATCAGTGTGGCCGTATCATGGCGGAAGGCACTAGTAAAGAGGTCAAGGACTGGGCATTGGTCCAGGAAAGAAATTTAATTCAAAGATTCATAACAACCACAAGCTGGTACGTATATGGTGAAAAACTGTGAATATACACCAAGATCAGTTGTCCAGTCAGACATACAGTGCATCCGGAAAGTATTCACAGCACATCACTTTTTTCACATTTTGTTATGTTACAGCCTTATTCCAAAATGGATTAAATTCATTTTTTTCCTCAGAATTCTACACACAACACCCCATAATTCACAACGTGAAAAAAGTTTACTTGAGATTTTTGCAAATTTATTAAAAATAAAAAAATTGAGAAAGCACATGTACATAAGTATTCACAGCCTTTGCCATGAAGCTCAAAATTGAGCTCCAGTGCATCCTGTTTCCCCTGATCATCCTTGAGATGTTTCTGCAGCTTAATTGGAGTCCACCTGTGGTAAATTCAGTTCATTGGACATGATTTGGAAAGGCACACACCTGTCTATATAAGGTCCCACAGTTGTCAGTTCATGTCAGAGCACAAACCAAGCATGAAGTCAAAGGAATTGTCCGTAGACCTCCGAGACAGGATTGTCTCAAGGCACAAATCTGGGGAAGGTTACAGAAAAAAATTCTGCTGCTTTGAAGGTCCCAATGAGCACAGTGGCCTCCATCATCCATAAGTGGAAGAAGTTCGAAACCACCAGGACTCTTCCTAAAGCTGGCCGAACAAAATTCTCTGGTCTGATGAGACAAAGATTGAACTCTTTGGTGTGAATGCCAGGCGTCACGTTTGGAGGAAACCAGGCACCGCCCATCACCAGGCCAATACCATCCCTACGGTGAAGCATGGTGGTGGCAGCATCATACTGTGGGGATGTTTTTCAGCGGCAGGAACTGGGAGACTAGTCAGGATAAAGGGAAAGATGACTGCAGCAATGTACAGAGACATCCTGGATGAAAACCTGCTCCAGAGCGCTCTTGACCTCAGACTGGGGCGACAGTTCATCTTTCAGCAGGACAACGACCCTAAGCACACAGCCACAATATCAAAGGAGTGGCTTCAGGACAACTCTGTGAATGTCCTTGAGTGGCCCAGCCAGAGCCCAGACTTGAATCCGATTGAACATCTCTGGAGAGATCTTAAAATGGCTGTGCACCGACGCTTCCCATCAAACCTTATGGAGCTTGAGAGGTGCTGCAAAGTGGAATGGGCGAAACTGGCCAAGGATAGGTGTGCCAAGCTTGTGGCATCATATTCAAAAAGACTTGAGGCTGTAATTGCTGTGAAAGGTGCATCGACAAAGTATTGAGCAAAGGCTGTGAATACTTATGTACATGTGATTTCTCAGTTTTTTTATTTTTAATAAATTTGCAAAAACCTCAAGTAAACTTTTTTCACATTGTCATTATGGGGTGTTGTGTGTAGAATTCTGAGGAAAAAAATTAATTTAATCCATTTTGGAATAAGGCTGTAACATAACAAAATGTGGAAAAGTGATGCGCTGTGAATACTTTCCGGATGCACTGTAAATAATTAGGCATGCTGTAAAAGAAATTGTTGTAAAGCCAGAGTATTAAAGTACTTGCACAACGAGTATATCCTGACAGGCCAAACAACAGCACCCTGTCTAATATCTTTTGGTCTGGAGCATACAGAAAGGAACGGAGATTTATGAGATTTTCACAAGACACATTTAGAAACACTCATCTTGAACATTAACTTTTAAGATGCCCTCTCGGAGTCCCAACTCAGTGGACATTCTGCAGAGATAATCATAACTGTGATAAAGGCTAGTACAGTCCAGTATTTTTCTCCTGAGCCACTGTTGTTTCTAACATGTCACCAGTACAGGCTTGAAGCTGCATGGAACTAAAACAGTATAGGATTTGAGAATGCTAAAATGTGAGACCTCTGCAAGTAGCATGACCAAATCTATGCCGAAGCCAATGTGAAAGATCCCTGGAGCATTGAAGCCAGGGTGACAGAAAAGCAGGGCAAAGGAAAAGTGGGCAAATTTGAAGGAGCATCTTCTGCCCTGAATGAAAGAATAACATATGCAATATTCCAATTTGATGTACAGACACCTAGCTTGTTTCTTAGCTGTAAGTATTCATTTTCTTACATTGTAGTTTTGCCCAAATTGTTCAGTTTGAGACTTCCACTAATCTCAAATAAATCCAATCACACTTTTTAACGGGGGTTTAAATATTGTGACCCTTGTTTTGGGGTGTTGACAGAGTAGTTCATAATATACAATTTTTGGCCCTAAACCACAAATGTTGGCAGTTGTCAATACAGTTACTGGACTGCACTCCAATCCAGATGATGACAACCTTCTTGCTTCTTTTAAAGTGTGAACAGATTGTGCTTCTAGAGGTCCTAAATTAGTGAAAATTATGACTCTGTGTTTGTGAGACAGCATGTGCAGACCTGTATGCAGTTCCAGACACCATAGCCCAGAAAGGACAGAGAAGGGTAACTAAGGGACAGGAGAAAGGTATTAAACCTCTATAATCTATTAGCCCAATATGGGGATCCAATTCCCAACTGGAAGGTTCTCAAAGACATCACTAAATCTGAATCTGAACAATTTTATTACTAGTCAGTGATAGATATGCAGGTACCTTACTGTACTTCATACAAATGACAAGGAACTTGCATCATGGTAACCATCACACTACACAGTTTTTCAAGTGTTCTTCAGTCATAGCTGCCATTTACATAATCTATGCAAGTTGTGGACAGTCGTAGCACCTATGACTGCCAGTCATGTAGTATGACACCTAAATCAACTTGGTCATAGAGCTTTGTGACTATCCGTGACAATGTCAAAAAGGTTGGATTTTGCCTCAAGTCGTAGGGGTGAGCTTCTGTGGGCAAGAAAGATCACAACTAGTGAATGCATACCATGTCCACAAACCAAGAATAGCCCAATCAAATCTACAAGAAAAAGAAGAGCAGAGAAGCACAATGATACCACCAAATACAAAGGAAAATTGTTATCATGGACTGTGCAAACAAAGAAGAGGCTTGTGAAACTTTGTGCTACCTAGAAATGTTTATTTGATGTCTTGCCCGTTTTGTACAATGACAGAATGGAAAAAGAGAAAAATATGCGATTGGCTGTCAAAATATGTCGAATTCGGTATACTTCACAGCACAATAGGAAATTTGTAACTGCACTAAGAAATCATAAAAGAGTCATGTAATGCATCATCCTCTGTGATTCTTAGTCACTTAACGTGACATTTTTAAGGCAACAAGGTCCAGCAGCTGCAGTCATTAAGTGTGTCAAACACTCTAACTCAAAGTCATGTGATGTGATGCCAGCCATAGTCAATCACATATTCGAGGACAGCAAGTGGAGACTGTGGAAGTGTAAGTGCAGTAAAGATGAAAAGCAGGAAATGCTTCTTTGCAGAAAGGGTAATGTAAATCTTAACAAAAATTGAGATTTATGAAGCAGACTTCTTAAAAAAAATAACATTATTGAGATATTGAGAAAACCCCATTAGCTAACCAAATGGGTTTCAGTGAGTGAATGGACTCCTATTAGTTGTAAAATTGATCATGTTCTTATCAATCTTTTTCTCATTAACATTTTCAATTCATGATAACTTGACATCTAGTGTTTGTTCTGCCAACATCTATCAAAAGGCAAGATCTCATTTCAAACATGACACCTGCACACCACACAATATGATATATTGCACCAGTTAACATGTCTGGATGGTAGAAGAAATCTGTGGCCCAACGGGATTCCCACTCTGATCGGACAGGAGTTAACAAATATTACACCGAAGGTACAGAATCAAACCCTAGGGATACCACCACTGCGCCAGTGTGATAGCACTGTATGCGAGAATCTTTGGGACCTTGCACAATGCCATTGCTGGAAAACAAGCAAATCTGCAAGGAACTAAAATCATTCCACCTTGTTGACAATGTACCACTACCCAACTGGGCAGCATAGTGAGCACCAGGGAGAAATGGAAAAAGTGAGAGAATTTCTCAGAGAGCTGTCATACTCAATCATTCATGAGCAATCCCATAGCGTGGCTCTGAAATCAGGCCGCTCCAAGGAGAGATTCCGCTTAATTAGTGGCTCTCCTGCTGCCAGTCACATAGAACAAGAATGACATGTTCAAAAACAGCAACCATTCAAGACTGGCTTGAGTGTAATGTAAATCCAAAGAACAGACAACACCATAGTGGCCAGGATTTTAAGACCAATATAAGCTGGAATGCGTACCTGGAATGATTTTATCTCGGGTAAGCAGAACTGTCAGGAATCAAATCCTGACCCGAATGTGTCACAAAGGAGGTAGCGCTCTTACTTCAACACCACACCTCCCATCCTCTGATACATGCTTTTGTAACAGAGGTCCTGGTATCATTTTTCCTCAACAGTGGACATCTGTCTTCAGTATAATTTTTGAGCATGTAATAGTCTTACTAATAGAGACTTAAAAATCTTTTTACAATTGTAGGAGATTGAAAACTAGGGAACATGATATGGGTGGCACGGTGGTGCAGTGATAGCGCTGCTGTCTCGCAGTTAGGAGACCCGGGTTTGCTTCCCGGGTCCTCCCTGCGTGGAGTTTGCATGTTCTCCCCGTGTCTGCGTGGGTTCCCTCCAGGTGCTCCAGTTTCCTCCCACAGTCCAAAGACATGCAGGTTAGGTGGATTGGCAATTCTAAATTGGCCCTAGTGTGTGCTTGGTGTGTGGGTGTGTTTGTGTGTGTCCTGCAGTGGGATGGCACCCTGGCCAGGATTGGTTCCTGCCTTGTGCCCTGTGTTGGCTGGGATTGGCTCCAGCAGACCCCCGTGACCCTGTGTTCGGATTCAGCGGGTTGGAAAATGGATAGATGGATATAATATAATTTATCCATCCATTATCCAACCCGCCATATCCTAACACAGGGTGACGGGAGTCTGCTGGAGCCAATCCCTGCCAACACAGGGCGCAAGGCAGGAACAAATCCAGGGCAGGGCTCCAGCCCACCGTAGATAATATAATAGAATATAATCCATCTTAATAAAAGGACAAGTGTCTGTGTGTCCACCCGGTTGCTATGTCTGTGTCATTCCAACACATGGCACATCACAAACATTTGTAGTAATGCATTTTATTCCTATGAATGTTTGTGATGCACCATCTGTTTGAATGACAAATGCACTTTATTACTAAATGCAGTACAAAGTACATTCCAATAGATGTTGCAATGTAGAAGGTCTACATTGATTACTCAGATTTCAACCCATCTTAGGCAGATAGCAAAAACAGATCTTATACCACTCACCAGCCACTTTATTAGGTACACCTTACTAATGCTGGGTGGGACCCCCTTTCGCCTTCAGTACTTCCGTAATTCTTCATGGCGTAGATTCAACATGGTGCTGGAAACATTTCTCAGGGACTTTGGTCAAAATTGACATGATAGAATCTTGCAGTTGCTGCAGATTTGTCAGTTACACATCCATGATTCAAATCTCCCATTTCATCACATCCCAAAGGTGCTCTATTGACTTGAGATCCGGTGACTGTGGAGGCCATTTGAGTAAAGTAAACTAACATGTCATGTTTAAGAAAGCAGTGTGAGATGATCTGAGGTTTGTGACATGGCACATTATCTTGCTGGAAGTAGCTATCAAAAGATGGGTAACTGTGGTCATACGTATAGCGATGGCCATGATCAGCAATAATACACAGGTAGGCTGTGGCATTTAAAGAATACTCAGTTGGTACTAAATTCTATTAATTCAATGGGTATGCATAGGTTTTCCATCTGGTACTCTGGCCTTCCTTTCACTTTCCCTACCACAAGCAAGTTAGGTTTAGAGATTAAAGTTGGTCCTGTTGGTGTTGTACAGTAAGTGTATGCATGAGTGAACCCTTAGATGGACTATGCAATGAATAAAAAAAAGACATCCGCCTTAGATTATGTGCTAATTGTAAACTGGCTAAGTATGAGTAAATGTTGTTGTATGTGTTTATGAACATGCTTTTTGACAGACTGGCATCCAGTTTATGGTTGATTCTTGGATACAATGCTACTCCACAACATTATAACAAAAGGCATTCTCAGAAAATTGTTAATAATATAGCCTTTCATTAATTTTTTAAGATTTAATCCAGTTCTTATAATACAACATTACATAACATATTTAAATGTGTTGTGCCGTTCTCAAGGTTGTGAGGGGTGTGAGTTGAAATCTAACTCAGCAGTATTGACAACATGGCCTTACATAACAAGATCTAAATGTAATATAGTATTAAGCAGCACTGGTGCCTCTCAGCTCACAAGTTAAAGCATTATCTATATGGAATGTACAGTGGTGTGAAAAACTATTTGCCCCCTTCCTGATTTCTTATTCTTTTGCATGTTTGTCACACAAAAT
>JANRMT010062789.1:33227228-33241030 GCA_026402145.1 Polypterus bichir lapradei | reverse complement strand
ATTTTGTGTGACAAACATGCAAAAGAATAAGAAATCAGGAAGGGGGCAAATAGTTTTTCACACCACTGTATATGTTGTCCCTGTATCCTCATCAGTTTTCTTACATACTCCAAATGTGTGCAGTTTAAATTGACTGGTAGCTCTAAAGTGGTCCAGTTTAAGTACAGTAAATGTGGGTGTTTTGAGTATTGTTTCCTGTGATGGATACCATTCCATCCTAAGACAAATTATGTGTGCCATAGAAAACTATGAAATAGAATTAGTGGGTTTGGAAGCAAAATAAATAATATGCCACACTTCCCTGCTCAGTTGATTTCCAAGTCGCTGAACTAAAAAGTAAAAGCAATATACACCAAGCGGAAACGAGCCCTAGATAAGACACGGTCACGCACACATACTCACATCAGGACAAATCAGTGGTAAGCTGACAGCATGTTTTTGGAATGTGGGAGGAAATCCACTCAGACATGATATTATGTTATTCAACCATTCTGCATAATACAATTCAGGACTGCAGGCCTAACTTTATTATATTATATTATATTATATTATATTATATTATATTATATCATTTTTATACCTCTTATTTCCTGATCATGGTACAAGAAGCTGGAAAGAATCCTGGCAACAACAGACACAAAGCAGAAAAATGTGCCCAGGAGGTAATACTAATCCATCAACCCTACACACACTCTCTCACACTAGGCCAGCTTAGAGTCATCATTAGTAACTAGACACATACTGATGCTCTCACACGTATTGCTTCAACTCTAGCACCCTGTAATAATGACAGAAAAGCACATGTTACAAATAGCTGGTTTGCAGGTTTAGCCACTAAGTCTTTCCTTAGAGCACATTGAAAGGCCAGTGTCAGTCCTAACTACAGCATGTACCAATCAAAGGACAGAATAAAACTTAGTGTAATGAGTAAAGGGTTGAGGTGCTTCAATAGAGTAAAGAGTATCTTTTGTTCTTTTATTGGAGGTAATGTTTATTGGGGTATGTGAGCATCTAAGATATTGATGGGCCCTAGCATCTTAAATATTCTGCTACCTTGCACAATTGTACATATTTTCATTTTACCTTACTTCCCCTTAACAGGTTCATCCACAGACAACGTACTGCTGTATGAACTGGTTTGTAAAAAAACATTATGACAGGTGCAATACAATACCAGCTGTATTTATCAGCCAACCAGATTGCTAGAGGTGCAGCAAAGAAAGGAGTTAGGAGTAGACACTACAAGGGTGTGCAAGGTAGACACTCACATTTTTCTCTGGCGAAACCTTATCCAACAGAACCAAGACAACACTGTACAAGTGACTTTGTGCGGACTCAGGAATTTGTGTCACCTCACATCTCCCCCCACCCAGCCCCGATTCCTATCCTACCTTATTTTGTTTGCAAGACATCCTTGTAGGAAAGGCATATACAGCTTTCTTCCTAAGATATTGAAATTGTGGGAGTGAAGCAACATTTCTATGAATAACCACTCATCCCAGTGTCATTTTTTAACTATTATTTCTCTCTATTATAAAAGAAAATCCTGTGACGAGACAAGACTTTTTTCAAAGAGATGATTTCAAGTCCCGCGAGACAAGACTTTGGCCATGAGATTTTTTTCAAGTCCCACTCTCCGCTCAACCATATTCAACCACGCCCACAGTCCTCTCATCTCATTGCTTTTGACAGACACAGTTCCTGTTCTCTCATCTCTTATAAATTTTTATATTTTCCTCACTTTAAGTTCCCAATAAAACAAGACTTATTATGTATAAATCTTATTGAAGAATTTCATCCCGAAGGGTAATCAACAGAAGAAGTGAGTACATAGGCAATCCTAGCACAAAGAAACGATGAAGTCAAACGTACTAACATGAAAATTGCCAATCAGTTACACAGCAAATTGGTTAAATGCGTATCAATAGACTATACTGAAACAGTTGGTGGTGATCGTGCAGAAGATGAAAACATCAACTTTACAATAAGAATAACGAAGAATATCTACAACCGTTAACACTGTCCAGTCTTCCTCCAAACGAATTACTGTAAAAGATGGATGTATCCAAAAAAGATAATATAGTACATCTCCCACAGATAACATTAGACACCAAAGGAGATCTTGATATGCCATTCGTATCAAAATGTTTACAGTTTCCCATTAGAATAGCTTTTGCAAAGACAATTAACAAATCACAGGGACAAACATTCGAAAAAGTCATTTTATTTAATATAGAGAAAGAAACAAGATTCACTCATGAGCAGTTATACGTTGCGTTGTCATGATGTAAGCCCAAACACAGAATCAAAATTCAATTCGATATTGACGAAAATTGAATTAAAAAATAGCTTTACTGAAGTTTTACAGTAAAAGTGGAAGTTTAAAAAGTATTTACGTGTTAATTTCAAATCCAAACAGAACGAAATTGTATAACGCAATGAATAACTCTAACACAACATGAAACATAATTTACTTTCAATTCATTACGTTTTACTATTTTTTACTATGGTTAATTACTCGCTGTAACAATTCCCATGAAAATAACAATCTGTTTAAATTGTACATCCGCATCCCTATACACGAATGGTAGAACTGCAAAGTGGCTAGCACATAGCGCCCGTCTGGGAGTTGGCAAGCAAAGCAAGCAGGGGCAAAGCCTCCTAGTTAGATAGATAGATAGACAGAGCAGCATCTATCTAACAAGATAATGGAGAGAGATTTATGTACTTTATGTAACAGAAGGAGATTTGATAAAAAAATGAAATGAAGATTCTGACCTTCACACAGAGTGATGGTAGCAAGAAGCAGTAGCTTATAAGGTTGAGGACACAGGTGTAGTCAATTTACACTTGACAATGTGGGACCCACTAAATAACCACAGCCATGATACCAGTGGTGCCCCCTTAGCCTCTTAGCTGCTGTGCCTAACACTGTACCTGAAGGCTGTCAAAATCATACACAGCCTATCAGCTGGCTTTGGTCCCCAGTCACATCACAATGCAGCACATGCTGATTAGTTGAGGGGTGGGGTGGGGGTGCGGCACTGGAGCTGTGGAAGTAGCCTTGCATCAGACAGTGTGTAGTGCCTGACGGCAAGGTCAAAATTAGGACACCGGAAAGAAAACTGCCATCCAAGAAGACAAGGCCAGACTTACCTCGCCTAGCAGGCCGCTTCCAATTAACAAACATAAAGAAGCCCCTCAGGGACATCTGATCATCTCGCTTACATCCCCGACAAGCAAGGCTCTGTTAGACAGTGAAAGGTTACACGCAAAGTGCATGAGCAGCGAATCTAATGGAAGCTGGACAAGTAACAGCAGTACTGCAGCAGCCTTCTCCTTCCACTGCATCCCCACAACTTGCTTAGCATTAATATCATTTATAAAGCGAATATGAGCAGCTGCAATGTGACAAGGTGTCTCCATAAGGGCTACCAGAAGGATCTCTCCCATTCCAAGGAGAGGTTTCTTATGCAGAGGGCATAGGAATGACGCAGAAAAAAAACATGGAAACACGACAGCGTGTCTCTCAAGACTTCAACTGTCTCAATATCTAACACCTCCCCCACTGAATGACCTGCGACATTAGTAGGGAGTGGTGATGGGACACAGGCTAGTGGCATTACTGCAGCAGAGTACAAGACAAGCAAACTGTAGGAGGTGCAACAAGCAGATGGAAAATGCACATAATAAATACATAAAAAGGAAGGAAGGTATCCAACACCAGTGTTGACCAGCAAAACAGGTCTAAGGAAAAGGATAATTGGGGTCAGCATTGCGTGTCATTTAGCTACTGTAGTCATGGATTCAAATTGCCCAGCCAGTTAATTCAGTGTGACTGCAAGGTTATGTACTGTAACTTCTTATAAAGTACACTAAATATAAAGCACAGATGGTCCATACCCTGAAAGATGCTAATATAGAATGACCTATGAAATTTTGAATTTCCTTATGCTCCAAACAAAAGTAGACAGAAAAATTACTACATAAATCTTTTACTGCTCCTTCTGAGCATTCTAAGAGTCTGCACTGAAAGGATTTTATATATGATGTTTAATCAATAGACTCAAAGTTGTCACATTACCAGCCTGACCATACTTTATAATAACATTGGTATCCTTTTGTAAGGTACTAGGTGTGTAAAGCGCTTAAGAATAGTTCACACCATGAAAGGCACTATATAACATCAAGAGTAAACTAGTTGTCCATAGTTATAAACATTTTCTTATGTTTCAGGAAGACACAACACAATGTTGGGTGACACAATGGCACAATGATGAGTCTCACTAATACAATATCCTATACGTTTAAATCCTGTACATGATCAAACTCTGTGTGGAGGTTGTACATTCTACCCATTTCAACATGGGTCATTCTGTAGGTACTCTGATTTCCCTTTTATATCAAAAAGATGTGTGGCGATAGCTAATTGCAATTCTAAACTGACCCTGTAGGAATGCACCCAGGTACAGACTGGCACCCTGTACAGGGCTGATTTTTCTCTTGTGCCTGATGCTGCCAGAATTGGATTGGATTCCTCTGACCTTAAACTCGATTAAGCAGTATATGACGAAATATGATTTGACATGATAAAAGCGTGTTTAAGAGTAAAATATTATATTGTACAATCCCAGTTCTGATTATAGATAGATGAATAATATAATATAATAGAATATAATATATGAATTAAAATGATAAAAGAACATGTAGGAATATAATATAAAAAGGTATGACTTGATATGAGGGTGGCAAGAGTGGCACAGTGGGTAGTGCTGCTGCCTCGCACTTAGGAGACCTGGGTTTGCTTCCCGGGTCCTCCCTGCATGGAGTTTGCATGTTCTCCCCGTGTCTTGTGGGTTTCCTTCGGGTGCTCCAGTTTCCTCCCACAGTCCAAAGACATGCAGGTTAGGTGCATTGGCGATCCTAAATTGTCCCTAGTGTGTGCTTGGTGTGTGTGTGTGTGTGTGTGTGTGTGCGCCCTGCGGTGGGCTGGCACCCTGCCCGGGGTTTATTTCCTGCTTTGCGTCCTGTGTTGGCTGGGATTGGCTCCAGCAGACCCCCGTGACCCTGTAGTTAGGATATAGCAGGTTGGATAATGGATGGATGGATGGACTTGATATGATAAAAGCATTTTTGAGAGTATGATATATAAAACAATAGGTTATATTATAATATGATAAAACAGCATCAAAGAGTATAATGTAATATATTTATATTGGTGCAGTAAACGATTCTTTCAAGGACAAGACATGATAAAGATGTCCATTAGGTTTACTGGTGACTCTGAACTGGCTTGGCCTGAATGAGTGTCTGTGTGTGCACGTGTGCATTCATGATAGTCTCCTTGAATGTATAGAATTAAGCTAGCTTGAGACACTATTTTCATTTTATTGTATGTACTGCTATATAGAGTGAAACTTGATTTATTAATGTACTGACGTATAGCAAACAATTTAAACAGTCTGTCCTCTGACTGTAACAAAAATTTGCCTTTGTAAGTTATGTTGTGTAGTAGTAGTGAAGCACATTTGGATGATCTTGAAAATAAAAAGGCACTTTATAAAGTAAAAGATTTTCTGAAGAGCTGATTAACTGCTTGATTTCCATGAACAAGGTGTGTATATCCTGCCTTGTGGTTCATTGCAGGAGTGCATTTTTCCTTATATGTCTATCGCTTTAGGATGGTGCTTTGAATTGAGATAGATAACTATTCCAAGAGCACACTAACTAACAAATAAGAAAAATTACAGTGATTTATGGAAGTATTTAAAATGAAATGGGTTTTACACTTTAAAGACTACTTGACTATGAAAATGTCCCTAAAGTTACAACACTCTAATTATAAGAGGGGCTTCTCTAAATTGTGTTGTACTGTGCGGACCTTGGCATAAGGAGTTAAGAGTTTTAAACAGCAAGGCTGTCAGTTCCATTCCTACCTAAAGCTCACTGTGTTACTCTGACCAAGTTTCTCAGGCTGCCTTTAACCCAACTATAAAACACAGGTAAAATACTTCTAAAGTGCCTTGGGATGGTTTTCACTGTACAAATTCACTATACAAAATAAAAGTCTGATGTAGTGTAGTGTTCAAGTATTTTTTTGATCCTGGCATATGAAACATATAAAATAAAAACATGAACAAGAAAAAGAGTAAACCTAACACTAAGGAGTTAATCTGCATGTCCCACAGACCAAGTTCAAGTATAACATACTTTGCCTGCAGGAGTGGACTATGCCAACACTAAAATACTACTAAACTGAAATATAAACATATGGGGTCCAATGATATTATGGTCACACAACTGAGAACACAAGACAAGAATCTCATATAGTTGTCCACTAATACCAATGCATCGTTTTTCTCTGAACTTGTACAACAACAAAGTTACAAGTAACCTCAAACTTCATTCTCCTTTGAAAAACCCAAGTATGAACAAATCACAAGCAAGATGAGCCAGTGTGACCATCAAGGGATAATGCAACAGAAACCTTGTTGAGAGACTGCCCTCCTCTCCATTTCCTGCACAAGATCAACAACAATCGAAGGACCCTGTGAGACACTGCACTAATTTGATAACTATCATGTGCAGGCATAATGGATATAGGAAATCAATGTAAATCCTTAGTGAGCACTCTTACGACTCACATAAACAATATGACCTTTCACCTCTTGCCAGTGACCCAACTGATCTGCATAAGAGCAAATGCTAACAATCTTTCTCCATGCATACAGATTTCAGTTTCATTGTTTCAGATAGAATCCCCCCAACTTCACAGCCAACAAACTCTGACAAAGTGAGATGAACCCAGAAAGCCTTACCTCCTCCCACTGGTGGATGTAGCGGATAAGCCTAGATAGACGCAGGAGCCTCAGAAGACTTAGAATTTTTGTGAAGCGCACAATTCTCAGTGCCCGTGCAGTTTTGTATACTTCTGAGTCTATGCCCTTCTCCACTATCAAAAATATATAATCCACAGGAATGGAGGAGACAAAGTCCACCACAAACCAAGTCTTTAGATACTTCTTCTTGATCTTCTTAGGGTCAAGGATAATTTCTGTGTTGTCCTCAATGACAATCCCAGTCCGGAAGTTCAGTACCAAATCCATTAGGAAGAAGGTGTCCGACACAACATTAAAAATAATCCAGGGAGTCGTGGTCTCATCTTTAAAGAAAGTGATACCCACAGGAATGATTATAAGGTTTCCCACCATGAACAAGAGCATTGTGAAATCCCAGTAGAACCTGGTGGTATCAAAAGAGAACAGTATCATTAGCATCACTCCCTAGTGCTGTTATCTGAAGATTCTTCTGACTGTCCAGACATTCCATAAATTAAATATAACAATGTGAAGCCACAAATGCAACAGTCCCTCACTCTATTTCATTCACTTTGCCTCTTAATGAAACGATTTTAAGGAACTACTCACCAAGTACATAAAAATAAAATAACAAGAGACTCATCTTGATGAACAAACTGGCTGCTCTGAAAACTATTTCAAATAAAGTAAATGAAGCATCCATTGACTACTGGCTTCATCATATAATGAAGCAAATAAACAGAAAGCAAGATTTCCTCTCAATCCACATACTAATTAATAGAAAACAAAAATCTACCCCCAAAACAACAAAGAACTGCAGAAGAAGAGCATTTACTAAACCTTCTCGCTTCAAAATTGCCTTCTACTTAACTCATCTTCACTAAATGTGGAAATTGAATATAGCATGGATTATCCTCTAGATCAGTGATTCCCAAACTCGGTCCTGGAGACCCACTGTGGCTGTTCTAACCAACTTCTGTTTTTCTTTGGACTCTTAGCCTAATTAAGTGAGTCATTATTTCCCAGTTTCTGTGTTTGGGAGTCAATGTAGAAATTACAAACTAAGTTTGGTAGATTTTTATTAAAAAGTAATAAGCAGTTATATGGAAATATGTAGGTTTTTTTTTAAGTTGTTAACAGTATTTTCAACGTAATTTTCATTCTGCGTGTCCAGGTGTTCTGGTTATTTAATTGATTATTTACTAATTAGTGGGTCTGACACTGAAGTTGTTGCTACTTTCATCATCCTGGGTGTCTGCTGTGCTGGTTGTTAATTGTCACTATTAGGGTTAAATGAAGGGAGCAAACTAGACAGGAAAAAGGGAAAATAATAGACAACAAAAGAGAGTTAAAGCATTTATAGCTTTAGAAAAAAATAGAAATATTTCTAAATGTCTTATAAAAGTAAAAACCACACTGTTGTGTTTTTCTGAATACAGAATAAGAGAAGAGTAAAAAAGACCAGGTAATTAAATGAGACCAGTTGTTATCAATAATTATCACCAATTGTGAATCTGGTTGGAACAAAAACCTGGAGCCACAGTGGGCCCCAGGACCACATTTGGGAACCACTGCTCTAGATCATGGGTGTCCAACTCTGGTCCTGGAGGGCCACAGTTTCTGCAGGTTTTCATTCTAACCCTTTTCGTAATCAGTGACCAGTTTTCACTGGTAATTAACTTCTTTTCCCTTCATTTTAATAGCCTTATTTTTAAGGAATCCAGTTCTGGTGGGCCGCAGTGGTTGCAGATTTTCATTCGAGCCCTTTTCCTAGTCAGCAAGCAGTTTTCACTGCTAATTAACTCCTTTTCCTTCATTTTAATAGCCCTGTTTTAAGGACACAGTCCTCTGAATTTATTCCTTTCTTCACCAAATGACAGCCAAACAAAAATGAGATGTGAAATGAGCCAACAGATGACCAGCTAATCTGAGATTTCAAACTCCAACAAATTTCACTCCAACCAATCTCTTAATGAGAAGCTGATTCTTGCTGTTAATTAAACCCGCTATTAAATTCAATGGCTTGTTGCTGCTCTCATTCCGCCACAGCAGACATTTCCAAAACTGTTGATTTTTCTGTTTTTTCTAAGAGCACCATCAAAATGTTTTGGTGTCCTGAGAGATCAACCTTACCAAGACCTTCACATTTCTTCATTTTCAGATATTGTGTGATGGACACAGATGAGCTGGTCTTGTGGTGGCTTGTTTTGTGCCTCATTATTGTTTGGCTGCTAATTAAGGAAAAAGAGACAACTATGGGGCCTGAGTCAAGTTAATTAAAACTAAGGCAAAAGAAGTTAATCAGCAGCAAAAATTGGTCACTAATGAAGAAGATGGTTAGAATGAAATCCTGCAGCCACTGCTGCCCTCCAGACTTCAACACCTGTGCCTTAGTTGCTTCTTTTTCCTTAATGAGCAGCCAAACAATAATGAGGCACAAAACAAGCCACCACATAACCAGCTAATCTGAAAATAAAGAAAAGTCTCAGTCATGCTGGTCTGTTCAGGTTACCAACTGCTCAGGTTACCAAAACATCTTGATGGTAGTCTTAGAAAAAACAGAAAATCAAGCAGTGTGCTGTGGCAGAATGAGAGCAGCAACAAGTCATGATATTCAATGACAGCTTTAATTAACAGCAAGAACTGGCTTCTCATTAAGAAACTGGTTGGAGTTTGATGTTCCAATTTAGCTGGTCATCTGTTGGCTTGTTTCACATCTCATTTCTGTTTGGCTGCCATTTAATGAAGAAACAAATCAATTCAGAGAACTGCGTCCTTAAAACAGGGCTATTAAAATGAAGGAAAAGGAAAAGTTAATTAGCAGTGAAAACTGCTCGCTGACTAGAAAAAAGGGTTCGAATGAAAATCTGCAACCACTGCGGCCCACCAGAACTGGAGCTGGACACCCCTGCTCTAGATGAAGAAAAACTACAGAAAAGGAGCCCACACTTCCAATACTATGATAGTCTATTCATCTTTGCCTTATGAAATGCTCAGTAACTAATAAAAACAGACATTCACTTAATAATTTTAGTTGAGAAAGGTACAAAAAGCTACATATATAAAATTCACTCAAACCCATTTCTCGAGTTAATGAAAAACATAAAGGAATCTTTCAAGTAACTGTCAGCTGTCTAATAATGTTAAACTACAGAAAATCTTCCTTATTCAATCTTCCCCAAATTATATAAAATGGAGCTTTTCCTTCATCCACTCACCCTGCTCGTTTCAAATGATGTGAACTATAGCAGACAGGTCTTCCCCCACCCTTGCTGCAGTCATCCTTCCTTTACCATCTTTTGTCGCTTGCATTTTGTCATTACATGCTATGCAAAGAGCATCGACAGATTTTTGACACAATTAGTTGTCTTAAAATTTTTCTTTTTTTTATTTTTAAACTGTAACCCCATTTTTCCAAAAAAAATGGTGTTTCCATTAAATGTAAATAAATAAGCCAAGCCTATCTATCCATTATTTTCCACAGCAGGCAAACAATAGCAATTTGTTAGGTTCCATGATGATACCAATGAACCATATGAATACTCACAATGATATGCCTTATATGTGCATAAAATAACATGCAGTTATACCAACATTGTTTACAGCTTGTCCCCATTAAGTTATAATAAGAAGACCCCATCCAACAGCAAAATTTGAATTTGGCTTTCTTTCTCTGCAGGATCTAACCAATGTTATTTTAATAGAATACTAAGAAAAACTGAGGATGTGCGATTGCAATAAGATCTCGACAACAAAAATGACACTTTAAACATAAGTAATATCAAACAAAGACCAATATCACCTGGACAATATATAGAAAACATACAGCAAAATGATTGAAAAAACAAGTTCAATGAGTTGAAAGTACCTATCTATATGAACAGATATACCAGAATAAAGTATAAAGTAGACCTGACGAACTGAAGTATGCCACATTGTATTATTGATTAAAAACTGCTTCTGTTATGGAGTTCTTTTGTAGCTTCATCCTCATCAAATTTCTTTTTTAATTGTGAATTTGATGTCACATTGTTTTCATCTTTTAAAATAACTCATATCTAAAATATATAACAAATTGATCCTAAGTTGTGTTCATGCTCACAAAGACCAGACCAGTCAACATCGATCACATTCTTGCACCATCTGGCATCACAGGTGTTGGGTCACTTGGCAACCCCACTTTCACCAAGTTTGAGAAATACTGTTAGGGAAAACTAGAGAAGAACAGCTCCACGTAACGACAGAAATCTGTAGAAGTGGGCACCACTGTCTTGTAAAACTATCATGACTGAAAAACATGAAGATACTTCCTCAACTCAGCTCTCTTAATAATTGATGAATTTTACCAGAAAGGGGCCTTCACAAAGATGGGAAATTGTAGGATAAAAGGTTTGTCATTTCTCCATTTAAATAATAGAAAACTGGAGAAAAGAAATCTCTAGCTCTGGCCCAACCATTACAATTGAATAAAATACAGAAAAGGGGCCACACATTTAGCATTTTCCATTTAAAGTATAAAAAACTTCAGAAAGGGCACTTCTACTCTGCCCTTCCGGAATTATGTAACATTGTATAGACTGGGCCTCCAATCTACCCAAAAAAGACAAGAGACTGTAAAATATGAAGCCCCACTCACTTTATTTACAGTAAGTAATGGAAAACTAAAATAAAGGATATTTAGGTCAACTCTATCCCTCGATGATGCATGCATTTGCAAACAAGGGACCACCATCCCCAAAAATAAAATATTGGAAAATATAGAATGGGAATCACCACTTAATTTTGCCCATACTAGTTGTGAAAACTATAAAAAGATAGTTTCTACTAACCACCTGCCTAAATAATGAAAAATGTAGAAATTGAGCTCCCAGACTGAACAAAAATGATGAACAATTGTTCAGTATAAATTTCCTAATCTTCCCTCTCAAAACTGCATAAGAAAGCACCATATCCCCTCCCTTGTACCCACGAAAAATTAAATCTGGTGAAAATGCAAAATACTGAACTCTACTCACTTTACTCCAACTAAGGGACTAAGTTAAATTAAAAAAGAATATCTGAGTCGAACAGAGTAGCAGGCTCCAGTCATATTGCCTAATAGAAAGGTTGAAATGCTTTCAGTCAACCCCTTCTATGACTAATACCAATGAATTTCTAATAGTAAATTCTCAAACCATTCCCCCAAAAAAATAAAATAAGGTCAAAAAAGGAACAGAAAAAAAACCAATGCAGCAAACCCATTTTACATGTAGTACCCTTGGCTTTAGGATTGCAGCCTTATTAACCACTGCAGTCAGTTCTAATGCCTATCTGCCACATACATGGCACTGTTGTTCTCCAGTTATTTTCATGCTCTGCGACACTCCTCACATCGGCTAAGTTGAGGAGCTTGAGCCAGGCACCTAAGCCAGACAGCTAAGCCTCTGGATCCCTCATGCACAGCACTTGTCACTGGGGAGATTTAGAGCTGTAGGAGCAGCCAGTCTGATCATGGAGACACAGACTAATTTGCGTAACCAGCTACAAAGTGAAAAGAGAAGAATTCTGAGGCATGGAGAACACTCTACAGAAGGAAGTAAAAGGCCTCCGGTTTGAGTTAAGTGACCACTGGGCTTTCTTCTTTTGTCATGGTTACAGCTCACAAAAGTCCACAAGTCAATGCAGAAAAAAAAACTGTTTGGAACAAGTTTAATAAAAGTTCAAAAAGCATGCAGTGCCTACAGCTTCAATGAAAAAACGACTGTCAAGACAGTTCTGATGACCCTCCTGCTTGGCCCAATTTATCAGCAAGTTCCATGCCGGCAGGTTTTGCTCTCCCAAAAGACATGTCGCATAAGTCATTTTCTTACATGCTACTGGGCACAGAGGTTAAGATTTGTTTTACAGTGTTCTATCATCGGCTGACAACGAGCAAGGGCAGTTTACCTTTTCTTGAAGTGAAAATGAAGACTAACCTGAGAGTATTTTCAGTGTTATTAACTGCTAAGCCAGACACAATTACGAACATGTAAAATGCGAAAGAGATGATCTCACAGGCTGACGTATGATTGTCCCAAGATATTGAACTAAGAATGTAAGGACTGGGACTTTTGTCACTTGCTGCAACAGGAATGAAAAACCCCCTTCCTGCCTTTACACATCAAATTATTCTCTAGATTGTAGGAAGCTACTTCCTACAGATAATTTATTTAAAAATGTAATAATACAGCTTAAGAAAATTGAATAAAACATATACTATACAACATTCTAAAAGGGCGCTAGCATACTTAAATTCAGTCTAAAGGACCTTCAAAATGTTTTCTTTAAACTGGTAAATCCCTCCTTAAAGTCTTCCTATAAACAACAAATTTCTACATTTAATCAGCTTTTCATAATCTATCATTTCATATTAAAAAAAACTTTAAATGGCTAGTGCTATACAGCAAATGTCAAAGGTGAGAAAAAAAATTAGCCTGATAAAAGTGGCCGAAACAATTGGCTCAGAGCCAAGAGGATGCTCTTTCAAGTGCTTCTACCTCTCACAATTGACAAGGTTGAATAGAACAAGCAATGTTAATGACATTCTGCCATGGTTATGTTATCCTGGTGGAGGCCAGATAGAAAGACTGCAGCATTTTTGTTGACATTCTAGTTAATTAACATCAGTGTGGGCTAAAGATGAAAGAAATCTGATTTATGGATAATCCAGATTACTTAAATAACCCAATGACAGAACTGAAAAGAGAATTTATATAATATGCTTGTGGTTTTACTTCCTCTGAAACTTGAATATTTATCACCACTGAAAATGCTCATACAGACAGAGAGAAACAAAACATACTGTATTATACATAGATAGAAATGAAATATACTATATTAAACAGACTATCTACAGTATACAGATGGAAAAGACAGACTGAAATAAAAGACACAATATTAGACAAATGAAGGACATTATGATAGATAGATAGATAGATAGATAGATAGATAGATAGATAGATAGAT
>JANRMT010062789.1:33213027-33227218 GCA_026402145.1 Polypterus bichir lapradei | reverse complement strand
GATAGATAGATAGATAGATAGATAGATAGATAGATAGATAGATAGATAGATAGATAGATAGATGCACCACTGGTTGCCGCATACCAGCTGAAATGCAACATATCATCTGACATCAGTGTCCACCCTAACATTCACTGTTCTTACTGCATATCACAGAATGTCCATGGCAAGACATTTTCTTTTTACTTTAGGACTGCATAACATGCAACTACTACAGGTGACTTACTACATGATGACAGATGATCATCTATCATGTCTCCACAGTCATCCAAACCCAATAACTAATCATTGACCTTTGCAGGTGTAAATAATTTACATAAAAGACCATTATTCTTTCAGTCTTGTTAACCCATCATAATGAATGAGAGCTCAGTTCTTTATATTGTTTCAGGACAACTAATATTAACTTTTTAAGACTGTATTGCTCATAGTCTTGCACCTATTCGAATTGCGACGCCCATTAACCCTGCACTGGCCTCAGTCTGAAAGACAGCCCTTGAAGTAACTGTCCAACTCCAAAACCCTAACAGGTTGCTCAACCCGACTACTGGATCACCGGTGAGACACCTGCGTTCGTAAACCCACCTGGGAGGCTAAGTCCGTACGAAGCCTCCTCCCTTCTATATTAACACTCTCCCTGACAACCTTTCTCACCTGAAATCGCTGTATGGGTGTATGATCCAGGACCCCGCTGACTTCACCCTCTCCTGCTCTTTTTCCACTGCCTTCTGGCTGCCAAACATCCGCAGGGAGAACTTGTTGACCCCCGGTTGCAACATCGCCCCGAACTGGCGTTGCATGAAGCTGGCTTGACTGCCGCGCTGCTCTCCATCCTCGGCAAGGATCTGCGGGTTGTCATCTGCTTTCAGGGTGCTACGGGGCAACGATGAAGATGCCTTTCTACTTGGGGCGCTTGAGAATGACACACGAGGGTCTCTGCGCTCTGGCTCGCTGCTAGGGGTCGTCCCGTCCATGGCGCCACTGCCTCCTCCTCCGCCGCCTCCGTCCTCTGGCTTGTCTGGCTCTCGCACGCACTCACCGTTCTCGCTTCGCTTCACGCCGCTCCTAGTCGCCGCATCGCCCCTCTCCCAGGCAGGCCGGCCGGACACTAGGTCCTGCATCCTGATCAGAGCTGCACCGCCCCGGCGAGGAGGCTGCGTCCGCGGCTCCTCCTCCTCCTCCTCCATCGCCGCGGTGCTGCGGCTGCGGCTGCGGCTGCCAGCTACTCCTGACGAGGAAGCCGGGGCGCCCAGGGCCGGGCAGTCGTGGCTTTGCTGCTGACTCCCCGCCCCGGTATTCGTCAGAGCCTCCGGGGCGCCCGCAGCTCCGTCTTTATTGTCCATGACATTGGGGAGAGCGAATATGAGCTCCGGTGATCTTGAGAATGAGACACGGAGAACGAGAGGGTGCGTGAGTAAGTGAGTGAGTGAGGAAGGGAGGGAGGAAGAGAGAGGAGGGAGAGAAAACAGAAAGACGTGACTCCTTTGTAAAGCGTGAACGAGCGATCAACCCTCCTCACGGTAAGGCTCCGCGCGCTGCCACCGAGTGTGCGAGGTGAGGACCGGGCACGCGCCCCGTTACACGGAGAGGAGGGGCACGCCAGCCAGTAGATGAACACCTGAGTGCTAATGGCATGTCTGGGAAAGGGTAAGCACAGTTGCATGGGAATACACTGGCAAATAGATTGGGCATCTCAACGTCTAGCGGTCACTTTGCAAAGAGACATACTAGCAAAAACAGGAATAGCCTAAATATGGGTCCACATTGGAAAGGGGGCAGACCCCAGAATGCAAAGGAAGAAAACGTCCAACACGGTGCCTAGAGAATTGGAGTGGTAGTTCTGTAGCAAAGAGGTTGATTCCTGTGGTGGACTAGAGCATGGTAATAGTGGCATGAGCACATTGATACCGGCTGGCGTATAACCAAAAGGGTCAAGGGAAAAGGATGACACAGTAAAAGAAGATTCACTTTAGGGATGCTAGAGAAAATCAAAGGGCACCACAGACACAAAAAGGTGGAACTCTGGGTGACAGGCTGGCAATGCAGGAGGAATGAACAGATTTGAGAACAACACTGAAATTTTAATGTTGCTGCGTTAGGTGAGGCAAAGGGTCAAAAATCATGATGAAAGGTACAGTAAATCTGCTTTGGTATTGGCGGGACTTCTCACTTCAAAGGCTTTTGATATCCAGGACCATTTCTGCATTTGTCTGATGTCCGCTAACTCATCGCTTACTGGCTCTTCTATCTTCTCTTCCTCGTCCATAGATGACTTTAAAATTTGCAATCTGCTTCTTGCCAGCATACCCACCTGTGATCTGAAGTCAATAACTTTTTTCAGTACCTCAATACAAGTTCCCTTCCAGGTCAATGTGAATTTCATTTTCTGAAAGTGACTGATAAGAGAGAATTACCATTCAGTCTCCTTTCTGCTTCTTTTACAAAGACTACCAACATACACTGTCCATTAATAGCTCTTCTTCTTTATTATAGACAATACCCTGCAGAATGTTTAAAAATTTGGCACCAACAGAAGTAGTTCTGGCAAAACTACTCTGCTTTCTGTAGCAGATATTCTTGCACTGCTGAAGTTCTGCACCCCTCCCCTCTGTCCCTACTGTTCTTGACCCTTCATTGCTTCTTGATAATGGTCACATTTGCTTATCTATTTTATTGCAATCTTCTGAGATAGACTGGTTGCCTATATTTTTGACCAGGTGTTTTGTGTCCCTCGGCATAATTTGCTGTTCTCACCTCACATTGCCTACATTATTGTGGCTCAAAGATCAAGGCAGGACCCTGTTTTCTTCTCTTTCTTAGCCCACTTTCTCAGCTGGTCAGCTCAATTAAACTTGATTCCTAGTTCCTTGTAGAACATCTTGTGATTGTGCTCCATCTGAAAGTTACTATTTAGTAAATGCATAGGAAAGTAACAGCAGAAACAGAAAGAAAATCTAGACTGAAAAGTCACTATATTAGAAAGAAATAAAAAATATATTGATATGAAAGGTACTATGATAGGCAATAAAGTTGATAGATAAGGTACTTTAAAATAGATAGATAGGTTTATCTATAGAGGTATATAATATATAGATATGAATGGCACGATAAACAGATATGAGATATATCAGATAGATAGATAGATAGAACAATCATGATAAGAACAGGCCATTCAGAAGAACAAGCTCACCCATAGATAAATAGATAGGGTAAAATAAAATATATAGTTAGATAGATACATAGATTAGGTAGGATATAACAGACAGATAAAAAATAAATACATGCAAATTACAATAAAAACTGATAAATAGACAAGGTACTAGATATGAAAGGTACAATAAAATAGATTGACATATAAAAGACACTATAAAATATATAGATATTTCTCTCTGCTGTACAGACATTTACAAGTATTATAAAATATATAGATAAGGTAATATCTAACTGATATCCGTGAAAGACAATATATAAGGTATATAGATACATAAGTTGTTAACCCCAAACATTTTTACAGCAACCTACACATGTAAACAGTCAGATATAAGCAAAAAGTACACAGAATACAGTTAGGTCTAATTAGTAAAATAATTCATTTTCAAACAAGATCCATTCCTGAAATAAAAATTGAAAGATGAGTATAAAATAAACAACAATTATCACTGTAGTAGTTTCCTCCATATTTATTTTTGTGGGCATCTATTTAAATATGTGTTGCTGTAGTAATCAAAGTATAAGTAACACTTCTTTCAGCAATCTAACCTCTAATGAAAAAACACATGGAATAAAGTGGTCAGCTTTCTTCTCCATCTATTTCCTTTTTTTATTTCCCAGGTTTCAGCAACAGCCTCTCTGCAATCTCATTAAAAATGAACATTATCTTAAACTTATCCTTTCCATGTACAATACCTTCTCTTCTGCATTTCTTTGCACAGATCTTTCTGTTAACATTTCACTTCCCTGACATACCCTTCTGACCACTGACTAAAACCCTGGACTGTAATGTAATTTTGCACAGCTCACTTTCTCTCTCTTTTAATCGTTATACTTTTTATTAGCGCAAACCTCTACTTTCTGTCTTCTCAGTGACTATGAGATCAGCCACTTCTGTGCCCTCAGCCCCTTATTCAGGCTTTTGTTCCCTCCACTTTGAACTGCTGGCAGGGCTCCTAAGGCAGCAGTGCCTTCCATACTGTAACAGTGGTTCTGGTTGAAGAGAACTCATTTGAGTATATACGGAACTTTATTTCCATAAGTGGTAATGTCAAAATAATAGCTATGAGACTTATTTTATAATTTATTTACTATATCAGATTTTCAGAATGTCCAAAGTTTTAGGTTTCCATACACCAACTTGAATGTCTGTTTAAACGGCACAGAATATTACAGAGATTGATATAATACCTTTCAGAAGCCTCTTATTGATAAACTCTTTTAACTGAGCTAATTAGGAGTGCACCCGTGGCTGTATTTAAGGGCATACCTTTACAGCCAATGCCAATTTGCCTTTAACACCACAGGAAACTCCAGGCAACTCAGCCAAGATCTCAGAGAAAAGATATTACATTGTTCGGGAAGGATGCACAAATAGCTTAGAAGGATGAAAAAACAACAACAAAAAGGAAATGGCAAAGGCACTGGAGACATCAGGTGCCAAAATATCTACATCCACCATTAAGACAGTCCTTCATCACAATGGCCCAAGAAGCTGCTGAATAAGAAGGAAATCCCTTACTTCAAGACAGACATAGAAAAGACAGCAAACGTTTGCAGATGATCACCAGGACAAAGGCTGGGCCTTTTCGAGGAGTGTTTTATGGTCAGATGAAACAAAAATTGAACTCTTTGGATATAATCATCATTGTTATGTATGGAGGAAGAATGGTGAGGCTTTTAAGCCAAAGAACACTCTTCTGACAGAGCAGCACGCGGGTGGCAGCATCATATTGTGCGGGTGTTTGGCTGGTAAAGAGACTGGGGCACTTCAGAAAAAAAAATGGCATCTTGAGGAAGGAGAATTATCTAGAAATTCTGAAGCAGCCTCTCAAGACATTAAAACGTGGTCATAACTTTGTCTTCTAGCAGGACAAAGATACTAAGCTTACTTCAAAAGTTGTAACAAAACGTCTCAAAGGAATAACCCATCCAAAATTATTTTTTTATATGTTACTTACCCCATGTACTTTGTAAATGGCACTGACATTTTGAAATGAAGACCTGCCTGTATTTGTTACTATCAATCAAACTATTCAATCCTAAACACTTGTAGTCCAATTTAGGTGACAGAGGGCCCGTGCCTATCCCTGCTGTGCAGCGACCAGCACAAACATTTTGGTGGGCAGTGGCTCACAAAGGGTAGACATGGCGGCGCATTACTGGACAGAATTAGTGACATTTTGACCTTGGACACAAATGAGTGTGCATGGTAATTTCTGTACTTTTGATTCCACTGGAAATTTGGGTGTAACTTTAGGGCTATTATAATATTTACATACTTGGCATAAATGTTTGTACATTATGTCAGATTTTCAGAAAAGACAGACCTCTGCCACACATATACTTCATTTTCTTCATATGACACAACTTAGCAAGACGAAAGGCCACATAGAACAATTTCTATCTACATACAAGTACCAACTGGATCTTAGCAGCAAGAGTTCACATCACACCACATGAAAGGAAAGATTTTGTCACCAGAACTGATTAAGTGGTAAAATTTATGACCGTTATTTATTTATTTATTTATTCTTTTTGCATTATACTTTCAGCAAGCAGGTGTAGCCTGTGTGGAGTTTGAATGTTCTCCCAGTGTCCCTCTGGTGCTCAGGTTGCCCCCCTCCCCACCCCACAGTGTAAAGACATGCAGGTTAAATGAACTAGCATTACTAAATTGGCCCTGACTTATGTGTGTGTGTGTGTGTGTGTGTGTGTTCACCATGTGATGGACTGGCACCCTGTCCAAGTGTTAGGCCTGCCTTGAACCCAATGGTTGCTGGGATAGGCTCTAACTGCCCTGTGACCCTGCTCTAGATAAGCTGGTTAGGAAGATGGATGGATTGTTACAGTGTGATCTAGAAACATGCAAAATGGTCACATATATATATTATGCATGTTAAGATTTTTCAGTAATAAAAACAAAAGAAAAGCAAAAATGCCCTTTTGCTAGACATATCATTAGTATTTTTACCCTGAGTTCTGTGAAATGGCAGGTAGATGCTTTTACCAGTTCCTACACCATTTTCCATTTTTCAGTGTCAAAGTACCATTAAGCCTCAGCCTCACTAACCTGAAAGGATCTCCTGTCACACACCCATGAGAACTTGACTTGCATGTATTTTAAACAGGCGTGGTAGATAAATAAGTCCTTTGTAGCATTTTTTTAATGTGTAAAGATTATGCCTTCCACTACTATAGTTTCTCCAACTTTATAACCATGGTTGAAAAATAATACTTTTACCTGCATTTGCGGGCTTAGCCTGCACTGTTGATAAACTCTTTTTGTAGGCAGAAAATGCTGTGCACTTTGAAAAACAGTTATCTGATAAGTCTCTAATATCGGGGACGGTATGTGGCTTGTGCATACACATTATAGGTACCATACACATCCTGACAGTATACAAAAACAAAGCGACCAGCACACAAATATTTATTGCACCTTTATGTTGACCTAATAGCAGTAATTATCATACACCATAGTTTATTTCTAGATGGAATAGTAAGCAGTACCCTACTGCTGTGGTGTGAAATTTTGTATACAAGTTGATAACTATTTTGTATGTCTTTATTTTTTAACATAGCAATGTAATATTAGTGTTATATAATTGATAAGAACAACAATGGTTTAAGAACCCCACCCTCCAGTCTTCAGGACCGAGTCTTTGTAATTTTAAATTTTCTCTGCAGGACTCTCTCAATCAGCCCCCACAGGAAAGCCAGACCACCTAGCTAGCAAGCATCACCTTCACAAATGGTACTGGGGGCAGATGTGAAACATATTGTGTGCCCCCAGTGGTCTGAAGTATGGCTCTTTGGGATTGGTTTGAATAAGAGGCCATTCTTTATTATCTATTGGTGTAAGAATTTGGACAAAGAATTTATAAATTTGGTTGCTTGACCCCTCCCTATGTCTCTTAACAACATGATGAAGGAGCACGTCACACACCATGAACTGAAAAGAAGACCACACTGAGAAGCACAACTCGGCAGCCATATTGAGACAGGCATGTGGCCTGTCCTGAAGGAAGCCATAAAATGATGACTATTATCAATAATACATTATTTATGTTAACACCTGCTTGTCATTTTACTCTAAGTAATTGCCTGAGGTTATAGATGTAGAAGGGAAGTTGAGGAGAAGTTTTATACCTTATAAACAGTGGTAAGCCTATGGGATCTGAGGAATTCTGACAAAGGCTACACATTAAAGAAGACAAAAAGAGGAAAGTAGAATAATATAGAGCTCTACCAAGGCACCTTCCATATCGATGCTTATTCTCAACTTCTTACAATGAAAAAAGGTGACACACACTCCAAATGGGAGGAAAGATCACTTTTGGGGCAAAGAACGAAAAGGAGCAGGGGCTTCAGCCATTGTAGCCACCCCTCTGTGCACATCCCTGCTGTAGCTTTGCCGGCAAACACAGAACAAACCCTGAATGGTATGGTAGTTTTTGGGGGATCATGGGGGAGTAGTGGCTCTGAAGCTAAGGATCTGAGCTGGTATCTGAAATGTCGCCTGTTCAAATCCTGTTGATGCCAGAAGAGATTCAACTCCATTGGGCCCTTGAACCTGAAAATTGCTCCAGGAGTGTTGTACAATGGCTGACCCTGCACTCTAACCCACAAATGTCAAGTGAAAAGACAATTTTCCCTCAGGGATTAATGCAATATACCAAATGAAAGAAAGAAAGTAAATACCAGGCCAAATTACAGACTAAGCCAACACAATGTCTTTGGGATGTGGAGTAGAGATCTCAATCTAATTCAGGGTCATTTGCTATCCCAGTGTCACTGAGTACAAGGCAGCATTACAGGACCCACTCACATTTACACATATCAATTTAGAATGTATATCGAAATGTGGGAGTCATACAGTACTTGGCTTAAAATAAGCGTGACTTCTCAAAACAAAGCAGCATCTCACAGTCAGGAGACCCTTCCCTTTCATTTAAAAGTATTTTTAATGTAATTCACTCAGGAAAACCCTTGCATTATATTTCCTATCGTTTTAAACGTATTTTTTATTTCATTCCTTATCACAAACCTCGGAAAAACTCTGCCTGGGCCGTTAGAAGAGCAGACTTCAAATGCCGGCGTCCTTTAGCTGACAGCTGGCGTCGCGTCTCCTTCGCTGCGCACGTCCCTGCAGTCAGAGCGGGAAGTTAGAAGCTTTGTGGCGTCAGCGGGTCGGCCTTTGGCGCCCTCTGCTGATCTCCTTTGGCACTGAAGGTGAATGAGAAGTGGAACAGCTCTGCGCTCAGAAGGGGGTCGGGTGTCCCGTAGGCTCGCTGTCGGCGTTATCGTGGAGCGAGCAGCAGCGCCTCTGTCATTACTGGTAGCACACCGGGTTTCCATAAATTTTACGAGTTAAGAGGCGCCTTATTGTGCACAGCTCGGCAACACGGAGTGCCCGAATTTTAGTCCTACTTAAGGATAACAAACCGTCCGTCAAGTAATATCTGTCGATAGTCTTTTCTGGTATAAAGGCCCAAATATATCTGCTGAGTAATGTCACCATTCAAACAGGTCAACTCACCGTTATAAAGCGCCATTCATTTGTCCGTTATTCTTATTACCGCATAGCGCCGTTTTCTTAACAGCTGCGTAGCGGCGAAGACAATGAGGACTAGAAAAATCTAACGTCCTAACTGTTAAAACGTAAGCGTAAAACGCTTAAATTCGGTGCTTTCGTAAGAAATATAATAATTTACTTGATGAGGCAGAAGTACATAATTAACCAGAACAGTTGGGTCAGATTAGGTTTACGTTATTAATCCCCGATGGTCTTTTCCCAGGGCGGCACGGTGGCGCAGTGGTAGCGCTGCTGCCTCGCAGTTAGGAGACCCTGGGACCTCCTTGAGTGGAGTTCGCATGCTCTCCCTGTGTTTGCGTGGGTTTCCTCCTGGTGCTCCGGTTTCCTCCCACCGTCCAAAGACATGCAGGTTAGGTGCATTGACGATCCTAAATTGTCCCTAGTGTATGTGCCCAAGGTTTGTTCCTGCCTTGCGCGCTGGGATTGGCTCCAGCAGACCCCCGTGGCCCTGGGTTTGATAATGACTGACTGACTGACTGAGTGACTGGTCTTTTCGCACAGTCAGATATTTGAAGTAATAAAAAATGTGTGCTTCGATTTAAATTTTTAAACTCTAAATATCCTTGATTGTAATATAAATGTGTAATTTTTCACACTTTGATAGACGACCATAAAGAGTGAGTTTCAGGATCAAAATTCAAAAACAACGTCATATTTATAATCACTGACCTTGAAATAATCTAAAATAATACCTCACATGCTTATGTTTGAAATGTAATTGTTAACCTTCTGGGTGTGATTCTTAGAGGGTTAGGTCATAACTGTGTTCAGCAACTTCAAAAAATACTATAAAACGACTTTATTTATTTTTTTGAAGTTTTCTGGAAAGGAGTAACTTTGACCCCTGGTATCCCATTAGGGGGGTCAACCCTCAGGGTTGGTTGATGTGTCATGCACAGCTTTGACTCCTTTGCTGAAGACACCTGTTGGTTTACTCTTTTATCATCCATCCATCCATCATCCAACCCGCTATATCCTAACTACAGGGTTACGGGGGTCTGCTGAAGCCAATCCCAGCCAACACAGGGTGCAAGGCAGGACGCCAGCCCACCGCAGGGCACACACACCCACACACCAAGCACACACTAGGAACAATTTAGGATCACCAAGCCACCTAACCTGCATGTATTTGTACTGTGGGAGGAAACCCACGCAGACACGGAGAAAACATGCAAACTCCACGCAGAGAGGACCTGGGAAGCGAACCTGGGTCTCCTAACTGTGAGGCAGCAGCACTACCCACTGCACCACCATGCCTCTTTTATCATAAGGATGTAATTTCCTGGTCAAAAAAAATGTCTAAAATTAGGGTCTTTCTGGTCAAAAGGGCCAAAAATGGGGGGGGGGGGGCACACCCCAATAAGCTTGATGCCTTGCATAATTTGACATCAAGACACGGCAAATTATATATCATATGTGAGGGCTTATATCAACGGTGAGTCAGGAGGCTCCAGACAAAACAAAACAAAGAGATTTCTAACCATTCATAATTCTTACGAACACAAAAACTGACAGAGATTAAAAATTGTTGTTGTGTTTCAAAGTATTTTATTGTACCAAAGTGAAGAATTGAGCCATTTGTCAGGATTTGAAAATCCATCCACTCCACAGATTCAGCCTCTCAAAGCTGTGTGACCCATGTGCTTGATCAGAGGTGCTATAAAATAGGTAGAAGCTACTCATCTTAAGGGTCTCATATGGTTACTGTGCAATATTTTTATAATTAGGTGAGAGCAGCCATGGACTTTGCAATACCTCCCCCTGGACGCTAGATGGCAACCCCCCTGGGTTTGAGCGGAGCCTCGGTTTCCTGCAGGGCTCCATGGGAATTGGAGTTGGGTGCAGCCCTGTTGGATCCCGCAGGCGCCGCCAGGGGGTGCTACAGCTGGGACTCCTGAGCCCTTATAGGCAGTGTTTTCGCCACACCCGGAACTCTGCAATCAGGCACCAGCAGCACTTCCGGGTGGACTATAAAAGGGGTCAGCAGCCACCACTCGAGGAGATGGAGTCGGGTGGAAGAGGACAGAGCAGAAGAAGAAAGGAAAGGTCTGTGAGCATTGTGGCTAATTGTGCACTGTCATATTGTGTTGAGGAATAAACCGTGTGTGGTTTGGACATCTGGCTGTCTCGGTGTCTGTCTGTGGCTGGGGCATTACAATATATATATTGTATATATATATATATATATATATATATATATATAGTGAACGATAGGGGGCGCTCTCGCTCCCTTGAACCCCTGTCCACGACTCCAGACACCAGGTAAAAGTCCAATAGTTGACTTTATTTAATCGCCACAGTGCACAAAGCACACTCTCCACCACAATACTCATTAAATAATCACAATACTCAATAATAAACAAATACTACAATCCTCCAGCTCCCAGACGCGTTGCCACCCTTCCACCCAGCTCAGCTCGCCATCTGGGAGCTCCCACAGTCCTTTTATAATCCCTGACCCGGAAGTGTTCTCAATCCCCAGTCCATGTGATCCTCAACCACCTCCGGGTCAGGTAAAAGTTCTTTTCTTCAACCCGGAAGTCCGTCGCTCTTCCTATGACGAACCTCCGGGTCACAGGGCACGAAGAAGCCCTCGGTCCTCCCTGCAGCTCCCTCCTGTGGCCCCCACGGCATCCAGCAGGGTTTTGCATAAAAACTCCATTGTCCAGGATGCCCTGCTGGTCTTCTGGGGACCTCCATGCTGCAAGGAGGGCTCCACCTGGCGGCTTGGGGGTATTGGCCGGGATAAATGGCCGGCCATCCTTCACAATATATATATATATATATATATACAATATATATACTGTATATAGTATGTATACTATATTTATATGCTAAATTTATTTATTTATTTTGTTATTTTCTAGAATGCTGCAGGGTACCTATGCCTGTTCTGGAAGCAACATGGACCAGTCTGCTGCAGGGCATACGCACACATACACATAGGGAGACCATAAGTGCTGCACACAGGAGTAGCACCAGTCTTGGATAATCCGAAGGAAAGTTTCATGCTGCAAAACAATTTGGTCTTTCCTATGGGATCATAATGTTGGCATGTTAGAGCAGACTATTTGCACCTGACAGATGGGATGGGATGTTTGCAGCCTTGTTCATCTAGTAAATTGTTGGCAAATTGTTTTAATTAAAAGGGCAGTTTTAATTGTTTTAATGGAAAGACAGTTTGTCCCTCCTTTTGCAGCTGTCACAGGGGATTAGGGACCTACACTTAAAAATAATGGTTCTAAAATGGTACTTCACTGGGTTCTGTGGTTCCTTGTAGAACCATGGCTTGTGCCTGAGTTCCTGTATGCAGCAAGAGTACATTTAAAATCTTGAACTCACGGGCATTTCACAACTTTGATATCTATTCATGGTTATTTATGGAACCTGTTATGGTTACGCAGTTAGTTCTTTTGGGTACAAAAAATAGCAACCCTATGGCTTCACTCTGAAAAACCTCTTTGGCACCATTATTTTTAAGAGTGTGTTTCCAGTCCTTGGTGTCACTTTAAATTTATTTGATGCTGTTTATTAAAATATTCAGTTTTTTTCCTAATTGTTTTATCTTTAGGGCAGCCATGAGTATACTTGTGGCTCATTTTCAAGGGTTATCTTCTCGATCGTTAAAGCAACTGCATTTCTTTAGAAGCACTTCGCCCACACTCCGTGAATGTTCTCGTGCTTTGTGTCTGAACTTGAAGTTATTTTAGTGAATGTGATGGAGACTAAGCAAGCAAAACACTGTTATTTTATATCCGTCTGTCTGCTTTTTAGGCAGGAAACGAGTGCCCATCCGGGTAGGAATGCAAGGTGGTAACCAAAATTGGGTGAAAAAAAATATAACGCATATGGTTTATTCAAAAAAATCGAGGACGGAATTTGAATGCACTTTACTTGGGTACATTTAGCCCCATGTTTCAGCAAGTAAAGAAAATGCAAAATGAGTGCATTAAACACATCCAAATAAATCACATCTACTTCATCTTGCAAATTTAGCATGTCAAAGTCAGAAATGTAAATCATATAAAGATTATCAAATTATATTTAGCATATTTTACTTTTAAATCATATGCTATAGATGCTATAATTACTAAGATATTACTAAGATATTAAGTACTATTTATTTCTAACAGTCTTTGTTTTTGTAGGTAATTGCTTCAGTTTTATTTATGATCTTAAGACTTCATGATAGAACCATCCATTTTCTAAACCCGCTTATACAGCTAGAGCCTATCCTAGCAATCATGGGTGCAAAGCAGGGGCCACACCTGGACAGGACGCACACACACACACATGCACACACGGGCACATACACACACACACATACACACACATACACTTGGGCCAATTTAGTATACCAGTCCACACAACCTGTGTGTCTTTGGACTGTGGCAGGAAACCAGAGAACCTTAAGAAAACCCATGAAGACACTGGGAGAACATGCAAACTCCACGCAGGGAGCAACTAGGACATGAATCGTGGTCTCCTTACTGCGAGGCAGCAGTGGTCTCACTGCACCACTGTGCAACAGAATATTCTCTTCTGGAACAGCATTAAATAATAATAGAGTATGTTCATATTGTTTAAATCAAATATTTAGGCAAACATAGCCACAGACTGGGCTCTTTGGTGGATGCAAAGCTCTGTCTCAAGTTTTTGGGGTAAACCATATTTATTTTTTGCAGTTAACACACTTAAAAACACAGGCACACTCATTCTTATTGGTCCAGTGTGCTATCTTAGAGGGTCAACTCAGTTTGGATGGTTGGGAGACAAAGTTAGAGAGGTAAGATTACATTGGTTTGGACATGTGCAGATGAGAGATGTTGGGTATATTGGGAGAAGGATGCTGAGAATAGAGTTACCAGGGAAGAGGAAAAAGGAAGGCCTAAGAGAAGGTTTATGGATGTGGTGAAAGAGGACATGCAGGTGATGGGTGTAAGGGAGCTAGGTACAGGGGACAGGAAGATATGGAAGAAGATGATCCACTGTGGTGACCCCTAACAGGAGCAGCTAAAAGAAGAAGAAGGTCTTTGGGTGGTAGGAGAAAGTCCATGCACAAATGTACTCAGGAAGATGTATAAATGTCTACATGTTCACATCTAAATGCTGGACTTTAGACCTCTGTGGCAGCAGTGCTGACTGCTGCACCACCCTGTAACTTTTAACAATGACGTGTTCCTTTTAGAACATCTTGTTATTGTGCACCATCTGGAAGGGCGTTGTTTAAATGCATAGGAAAAGTAACTAAAGAGAGAGAAAGATAATATTGAGACAGGAAAGTCATTATATCAGAAAGAAATAATGAAACATAACTATGATTGATAGATAGATAGATAGATAGATAGATAGATAGATAGATAGATAGATAGATAGATAGAT
>JANRMT010062789.1:33159602-33213017 GCA_026402145.1 Polypterus bichir lapradei | reverse complement strand
GATAGATAGATAGATAGATAGATAGATAGATAGATAGATAGATAGATGTAAAAGGCACCATACACATATATTAACCCCTAGCTCATTCAGTTCAGTCGTCTAGCCTGCATTTGGACATTCTATAAGTCTAAGAGAAACTGCCAGCTTTCAAGTACAGACCCTCTGAAATCAATCAACTCAAGCCCACCCACCACCTTTAATATTATTTGTGTAGCCTTTGGACTTTGTCTTTGGGTCCTTTAGCACCACCGCTCTCATAATTAGATTCACGTAAAAACACCAAGTAATAAAATAAAAAATAATAAACAGATAAACATGCTGTTGCGGTTAAGTACCTCCTGCTATTATCCACGGCCAAGCACACACACAGCCAGTCTTTCACTCTGTCGCATATCTACGCATATATGCCGGCTTATACATCTTGACATTTTTATGATATATAGCGCCTTTTAGAGTGATAAACATCGCCTTGTGCTTCGGAGCAAAATAAGGATTTAAGCGAATCTATTTTGAAAGTACAACCTTTATAACAGCAATTCCGAGACACGCTAACGCGTCTTGCTCCCCACTATTTCCCCAACATCAGCTAGCGGAGCCCCCGGTATTTGGTCATGCAGTCCAATCCGCCCTGCCCTTCTCTGGTACGCCAACCCGGCCACTCGAAAGACCGCTGCTGTAGTCCTAATTCACAGAAGCACACAGATACAGGTGGCTCTAAAAAAAACACACACACACACACACACAGCTCCGAGGCCCGTTTTCTCATTCCCGTTATCTATAAACACTCGCATTTAAAGAGGGCTTCCCGGTCGACCTCTGCTGCCGCTTCCGAAGGTCAGACAGCCTGCACAATAAGTTTAGGGGCTTTAGCAGCCGCCGCCGCCGACGCCCCAGTCCAGAGACAAGCCGCATTTTCACCTTGGTGGGGGTTCGTTTAGGATAATAGCATGCTGTGGGCACGACTCTGGGGGTCTCACATGGCCACATTTCATTGTCTGACTGCTCAGATGCAGCTGAGCAGAGACCATTTAAGTGTTGTAGGGGTTTCCATCCTTCTCGATTATTTACTGTTTCATTTTCGAAATTCCACGTGTGTGAACAGGTATATTAATTAAAGCTATAAATACACTCATTGTTACCCGGCAATGAGATACCAGATGAAGTGTGGCGATGTAAACATCACGTTCAATTGTTATGAATCGGCTGCGAGTTTTTAAACACCTTATATGGCGCCTTCCTTAAATCCATTTACAACCCACTTAACATCGTTACATGTGCAGGGATCAAAGAACGTGTCGAGAATACCCGCGTGTAGAAAAGGAGTAATTAAAGGGCGCAAAACGAGCAAATCAGTACATCAAAAGGGCAAAACCAGAAATAGGCGAGGGGAAGGCAGGACGCGAGCGTGGGCGCCTCCTCTGAGATTAGGAGCCCCTTGACAGCGGATAATTAGTCGTGGAATCTGCAGTCGGGCCGAGCTGAGCACTGCAAATAGGAAAGACAATTGTGTGTGGCATGCAGCTAACAAAAGGACAAAAAGAAAAAGACAGCAAACAGGGCGACAGCAGCACAAACACTGGAATGGATTTATTGCGGTATTTTTAAGCATGTCTTTTTACTAAGATGGTCTGATATCCCGTCAAGGAATGGTTCCAGACATAAAAGCCTCCGCCATCCCAAGAGGCCATAAAGGTGAGTTGAGATAATAAATTGGTGAATCAGACCCACACAAAAGCAATATATTTATATATATATATATATATATATATATATATATATATATTACAGTTATTACCGCTGTCTCCCAGACTTGGTACCCTGGGGTCAATTCCTGACTTTGGGCTCATGTCTTGAATGGGTTTTCTTTCCACTTCCCAGAGTCCTGCACATCTGTTTCAGAGAGTGACTGTGCCCTCCATTGGCCTGACCCCTTCTCCTGGGCTGTTTCCTGCCTTGAAACCCACGATGCCAGGATGGCACCTCAAGTTGTCACACTTTTCCACCATTGACACAAAGCTCCCTTCCTTAAAAATAACGATGCCAAAGTGGTTCTTCAGTGAAATGCCATAAGCATTGCTTCCCAAAAGAACCCTCCACGTGAAGTTTCTAGTAAGAAACCCTTTCTTCTTAGAACCGTGGAACCTGGGCAAAATCCGCCTCGTGCTGGCACCCCTCCCGAAGGCTCCTTTTGGGTCTGGACTTAGAAATTTTTCCAACATCCTACACCTGGATGTCCGGAGGGGCCAAGGCTGGGCCTGCTGTGCCCGGGAGAGAACTGTGGAGCCTGGGCAAAGTCCACCTCGTGGCGCCACCCCTCCCGAAGGCTCGTTTTGGGTCCAGACAGATCTGTAATGGGTTCCATGAATATATCAACAAATGACAGCATATTTGTGAAATATCAATGGGCTTCTGATGTTAAAAGGACTCTTACTGCACAGAGTAACTCCGATGAAGTTCAAGTCTTCCTGATCTCTTAGTGTCCAACTACACTCTTTAAAATCCTGGTTCTTTAATAGCACTGTATGGTTCTTTACTGGGTTGTGTACTCCCTTGTAGAACTATTGCTTGTCAAATAACCATTTCATTTTGGAAAGGTTTCTTTGCATATGAAGTTATTTTTTTGTGCTTTGAAAAACCTTTTAATATGTACTAAAAAACTGAAATCTTTAATCTATGATAGGCTACCTAGCAGAGCACTAATAGAGTAAGAAAACCTGAACTTATTGTATGCAGCAAGAGTCCTTTTAAAATCAGGAATCCATTGGTAATTCAGAAATCTGCCTGTTCATGGATATTACAGAGCCTGTTACAGAACTAAATAAATAATAGGGTTCTTTCTGGAACCTTCATGTGGAGGGGTCTATAGGGAAACAAAAATGGTTCCCCTATGGCATCACTCTGACGAACCTCTCCGGCACCTTTATTTTCCAATCCGTGGTGTCACTCTACATTTATTTGATAATTTATTTTAAAATAATCTTGTTTTTCTCTAATCGTTTTTTCTTTAGGGCAGTTGTGAGTTTACTTGTGTGTCCTTTTTTAAGGTTTATCTTCTCGACTCGGCAGCCTGCTAGTCTTAATCAGCAAAATTTGCCAAAATGTTTTTCACAGCAGATTTGCCTGACCTTCATGTAATCTTTTCCTGAATATTTTCTATGCGGTCTGCTTAGACAAACTTTTTTTTTTCTCCCCTGTGGCCCATGATGCATTGCAAGGCCAGTAGTGTAGCAGCGAAAGTTGGATGGGACAGCCCAATAACCCATTGCGTGAGTATATAATGCTGACCCTAGAAGTGAATGGTATGTATGACAGATCAACTGCTATGAAGTATGATATATGGATGAAATTCGTCTTCTGCTATGGATTTAGTAAAACTATTTTACTGGCATGCTAAACACAAAACATGCATACAAAATGAAACTGGAAATGTGGCAGCATATTCGTGTCTTAAAGGTAATGTCTTTCAGTATGGACTTCTATGTGACCCATGTGTAATACATGAGCCTACCAGTTTAATGGTATTACCCAGAGTGCTGTGCAGATGATGCAAACAGGAAGGAGTGCTTTGGTGTTGTGGTTATTTGATAGCAGTGATGGTGAGCGAACAAAAGCATCAGGGTAAAAAATAAAACACAAACGGCACTGTCTGGTTCAAGAGCAGTGAGTACCTGCTATGGAATCTGTGGGGTCCTCTATCCAGCAGGGGGCACTATCGCCCTGGTTGGAATAAGTTCTTTTGTAATTGCGGCATTTTACATAACCCGAAACTATACAGATTTAATATAAAAAGGCAATACCCCTCCCTTAGTGATACGGCGGTAAGAAATCACATAGGAGAAATAACTTAGCTTTCTTTAATAACGGTTTACGCAGCATAACAGACGAGGAAGCCATGACAACACCTTGTGTAGAATCTGCCATTTTCATCACTGCGTTGGAAGGATTTTCCGGATTCGATGACGTAATCTTCCATCCGTCCATTGGCTTCAAAGGTGTGCCGGGCAATGTTCCAAGGTTTTATACCCTTTCTCCATGTGCAGGCCCCCACTTAGGTAAATCATGCCATTCCAACCAAGGAAAAGAAGATCCAATGTCATGCTGACTCTGACACACAGAAATAGTACAATGCCCATTTTACAATTTGTCCTTAACTTGTGTTGTCTTAAAAAGCTTACCTAGCAGTTCTTATGTGGTGAACTCCTGTGTGCAGGGCCGGATTTAGAGGAAAAGGGGCCCTAGGCTATTCCACTTATGAGGCCCTTTCACCTCCCATTTTTAAGTCTGTTCAAATTCCTAACAATTTGAATGTAGGCCCCTCTTGATCTCGAGGCCCTAGGCTGAAGCCTAGTTAGCCTATAGGAAAATCCAGCCCTGCCTGTGTGCTAAATCATGGCCTTGTGTTAGCTGTACATGTGAGTGGATTTATAAAATATTTTTTGTACAGAGCAACGTGACATATTAAACTTAGATTCTGATTACAGGTCCAAGCCTCAGTAAATTCATGCACACTCCACCTGTTGACACTGCTGGCAAGCAATTTTACTGTTGTGATACTTAATTCTGTTAATTTTATCCCAGGAAGGTAGAGTGGTGCAGTAAGGCATTGCTGCCTTATAGCTCAGGTCGCTCTTTGGCCACAGTAATCGGTCCAGAAGAGTTGACACATAGCTGTTGTAATGGACGGCACACATGGAGTGGCATCCCGGCCAGGACTGAGCAAGGATCCTTCCCCGTCTGAGAGACCCGTGCAATTGAAGGATTGGAGTAAATGACCACAAATGAATATTTTCTTCTCCAATATGCTAGGTGGCAGCCTCCCTGGGTAAGGATTCCCACGCAGACACCTACTTGAGCATGCTGGGAGCTGTAGTCCTGTGAGGCAGCCCTGTTGGGTTCTGTGGGGGCTGCCAGTAGGAGCTGATGGGATTCTTAAGCCCTACTTTGTGAGACTTCTGATTGACCTGGACGTACTTTCATCGAGCTATGCCCTAGCAGCTACAGTACACCCTGGTCCAAGATAAAAGCGACTACTCGACCTCATCCAGACAAGCTGGAGTCTGGACGCTTGCTTGGGCGGTGTGGAGGAGAGAAAGAGAAGAGGAGAATTGTTTTGTAGGTGGTTGATGCCTTGTTTAAAGCCTTTGTGCAGGGTATTTTGTATTTGGGTCTCTGAGGTTGTGCCTGGGGTTTGGGGTACTGCAACACCATCTGGTGGTCCTGCTGTTCAATGCTTGGTCTTGTGCAGCCACTCTTCTGTAGCCAACTTGACATTAAAATCTATTGCCTATGAACTAACTGAAATGAAACGGCAACACCTCAAGTGTAGAACTGAACAAGCTTTGAAGTGAAAAATGACAAACCACAATAATACGGCCAAAACACGTCATCTAAAAACTCTGCATGCCTCAACCGGAACACTGCACATCCGGTAGTAGCACTAACTACCATGTAGCCAGGTATTTTCTAATCAGCACAAAGCTGACAAACAATTCAAACAATGACTCTCCGCAATAAGTTCCTGTTTATTCCACTCTTTTTCAGATTTGATGCCACTCCACTCATACTGCTAACTTCTCTTCCACTAACTATCAGGAGCACCGGTAGGCTTCCTTGGGGTTTTTTTTTTTTTTTTTTCCAATTTCTAATGGTCCTCCTCAATGGTGGGTAAAAATCAAAATGTAGTGCAACGACCTGTGAATGGTGCATTAATGATATTAATCTAAATCTTTTTTTATTTCATTATACCATGGCTATACTTAAGGGAGCAAATTGGATGTTTTGTATTTCTTCCCTGGCATACACTGCATGGCCCTGACTTGTAAAAGCTTGAACCAGAAATGCAAACATGTGATAAAAAAACAACAATGTGGGGCCTAAGCAAAGGTTTATGGATGTGGTGAGAGAGGACAAGCAGGTGGTGGGTGTAACAGAGCAAGATGCAGGTGACAGAAAGATATGGAAGAAGATGATCCGCTGTGGCGACCCCTAACGGGAGCAGCTAAAAGAAGAAGAAGATGACCTGTCAGTCTGGGACATATTATCTGAGCATGGGACATATTAGCTATCAGCTAAGCAAATGAGACTAATAGACTGAATGGTCTCCTCTTGTATGTCAGATTTCTTATTTTCTGATATTAGAAAGTTGAGGTTGGACATAAGTGTACACTTCCAGGAGTATAGAGGACACTGCAGGGCCAACTGATGCTTGGCTAAGGGGGCTCTGGATGTGGTGAAACAGTATAAAGCCTTGGAACATTCCCAGCTACACCTTTGAAGCCAACAAACGGATGCAGGACGTCACCAACTGTTCCTCAGAATGCCTTCCATATCTGCATTGATGACTTCGACAGAATCCACTCCTTGGGCCCCCACTCCCGACCAGGTCTTGCCACTTGCTTCATTCGTCTTTGTGATATCTGCAGTGTAAGCCGACATTAAACGAAGCTAAGTTATTTCTTACCGTCTTATCACTAGGGAGGGGGTTTTGTTTTTTATTTTTTTTATTTATTTATTTTTTTTACTTATTTTTATTAATTTTATTACAATCCATACAAAGCAATCAAGTTTTTACAAAAAGAAAAATTAAGTTAAGAACAGATCGATCCCCACCCCTGAGAGAGAGAGCAAGCCAAACGGCGTTAAATTTAAGGCTTGTAAACATACCTAAATTAATAAATTCTCTGTGCTTTATGAACTTATTTTAAAATATTACTGATTAGATCCTGCCATGTTTTGAAAAAAGTCTGTACGGATCCTCTAACTGAGTATTTGATTTTTTCCAACCTCAAATAATATAACACATCGGTTTCCCACTGACATAAAAGAGGAGAGTTTGGGTTCTTCCAGTTTATCAGAATAAGTCTACGTGCCAAAAGTGTAGTGAATGCAATCACAATTTGTTTGTCTTTCTCCACTTTAAACCCATCTGGAAGAACACCAAACACAGCTGTTAATGGGTTTGGAGGGATTGTGAGACCAAGGCTGCCTGAAAGGTTATTAAAAATGTTTCTCCAGAATAAAGTTAATTTGGTGCAGGCCCAGAACATGTGACCTAGTGAGGCTGGGACTTGGTTGCAACGTTCGCAGGTTGGATCATGCCCTGGAAACATTTTGGAGAGTTTTAGTCAAGACAGATGTGCTTGATATATAATTTTGAGTTGTATAATTGTATGCTTTGCGCATATGGAGCTCGAGTGAATTCTCTGCATTGCTACTTTCCACTCCTTTTCTGATATATTAATTGAGAGATCTTTTTCCCAGTGTCCTCTTGGATCTTTGAAAGGGAGGGGTTGTAAAATGATTTTATATATTGTAGAGATGGAATCTAAGTCCTTGAGATTGAGCAATATTTTTTCCAGCATGGATGAGGGTGCAAGATAAGGAAAATCTGGAAGGTTTTGTTTAACAAAGTTTCTGATTTGAAGATAGTGAAAGAAATGTGTAGCTGGAATGTTAAATTTGGAATGTAATTGTTCATAGGATGCAAAGACGTTGTCTATATAAAGATCTCTAAGCAAGTTAATTCCAAATTTTTTCCAGATATTAAAAACTGCATATGTTTGTGAAGGTTGAAAGAGGTGGTTCTCTTGCAGGGGTGCCACAGATAGAAGCTTCTCCGTCTTAAAATGCTTTCTACATTGGTTCCAGATTCTAAGTGAGTGGAGCACAATTGGGTTATTTGTATATTGCCGATAGCGTGTGTTTATTGGAGCACAGAGCAAGGAATACAAAGAAGAACTGCAGGATTTTACTTCTATTGTGGTCCAAGCCTGTGTATGTTCTTCTATTTGTGTCCAGGTTCTTATCGCCTGTATATTTGCTGCCCAGTAATAAAACTGGAAGTTAGGTAGAGCTATGCCGCCTTCTGCCTTTTGTCTTTGTAAGGTCACTCTTTTGATGTGTGGATGTTTTGAATTCCAAATAAATTAGATTATTGTTGAATATATTTGCCTAAAGAATGATTTATTAATGTATATTGGGATGTTTTGAAATAAAAAAGGAGTTTAGGAAGAATATTCATCTTAACAGTGTTACTTCTTCCAGCTAGAGTGAGATGAAGGGTTGACCATCTATGCAAGTCTTGTTTAATTTTTTCCATGCAGACGGTGAAATTTTGTTGATATAGAGCTTTATGTTTACTTATAATGTTTACCCCTAGGTATTTAAACTGTTCTGCAATGATAAAAGGTAGGGTATCTAATCTAATATTATATGCTTGAGAGTTCACTGGAAAGAGTACACTTTTATTCAGATTAATTCTGAGACCAGAGATCTTTTGAAATTCTGTGAGTGCTGCTAAAACTGCAGGTACAGAATTTTCTGGGTCTGATATATACAGTACCATGTCATCTGCATATAATGAGATTTTCTGTTCCAGTCCTTCTCTGCTAATCCCCTTTATCTGATCAGTATTTCGACAATGTATTGCCAGTGGTTCAATGGCAATCGCAAACAGCAGCGGTGACAAGGGGCATCCTTGTCTAGAGCCACGTTCTAGTTTAAAGTAGTCTGAGCAAATGTTGTTGATGCAAACTGAAGCTTCTGGGTTAGTATACAGTAATTTAATCCATGCACAAATGTTTGGGCCAAACCCAAACTTCTCCAATGTAGTAAAAAGGTATTTCCATTCAATCATGTTGAATGCTTTTTCTGCATCCAATGATAATAATATTTCTGGGGTGTTTGATTTAGTTGGTGAATATATTCCATTAAACAGACGTCGAAGATTTGAAGATAAGTGCCGGCCCCTAATAAATCCAGTTTGGTCTTGTGATATTACCGAGGGGAGCACTTTCTCCATCCTTCTGGCTAAGATTTTAGAGAGTATTTTAACGTCGTTATTCAGAAGTGAAATTGGTCTGTATGATGCACATTGTAATAAGTCCTTATTTTGTTTTGGAAAGACAGTGATTAGTGCTTGGCGAAAGGTTTGTGGAAGAGATTGGTTATCTCTGGCTTCTGTAAATGTTGCTAATAGGAGGGGAGCTAGCTGAGCGGAGAATTTCTTGTAAAATTCTGCAGGGTAGCCATCAGGGCCTGCTGCTTTCCCGCCTTGGAGTGACTTTATAGCATCTAGTAATTCTGATAACACCAGAGGTTTATCAAGTTCCTCCACACTAGAAGCGTCTATTTGTGGTATCTGTAATGTATCCAGAAATGCATTAGATTGTGTATTGTCTTCCTTAAACTCAGTAGTATATAGGGATTTATAGTAGTCTCTGAAAGTGTGCATTATATTTTTGTGTTCGACGATTTTATCTCCGTTCGTGCTAGTGATTACCGAGATTGCGTTGTGCACTTCTTGCTTGTCAATTTGTTGAGCTAAAAGCTTATTAGCTTTCTCCCCATGTTCATAGTAATGATGTCTGGATTTGTAGATTGGTTGTTCAGTTTCTTTAGTTGTCAAGAGGTTTAATTCCGAATGTAGAGCCTGCCTTCCCCTATGTAGAGTCTCGCTTGGTAGTCTGGCGTGTTCTTCATCTATTTTAATAATTTCGCTTTTTATCTCTGCTACTTTCTTGGCCTCGGATTTATTTCTGTGGGAAAGATATGAGATAATCTGTCCTCTTAAGAAGGCCTTAAGAGTTTCCCAGAGTATTCCTGCAGAGATCTTGGGGGATATATTTGTCTCTAGAAAGAATTTGATTTGTTTGGATATACATTCAGTACAATTCTCGTCAGCTATTAGAAGCGGGTTGAGGCGCCATCTGCGGGGTGAGTGTATGGGGCTTTGTAATTTTAGCTCCAAGATCATAGGTGCATGGTCAGAAATAACAATAGCATCGTATTTGCAAGATTTAATCTTACGCAAGAAGTTATTGTCTATAAAGAAGTAATCGATCCTTGAGTAACAATGATGTACTGGTGAGTAGAAAGAATATGTTCTTGAATTTGGGTTTAAAAACCTCCAGGGGTCTGATAAGTTGTGATCAGTTATAAACTTTGTAATTATCTTTGCGGTATTAGATGCCGTTCCCCCTGTGGAGGAAGTCCTATCTAAAAGTGGATTTAGAACACAATTAAAGTCCCCAGCCATTATAACTTTGAGTGTTCAGATTGGGAATGGATGCAAATAAATTTTGTATAAATTCCTTATCATCAACATTAAGTGCATAAACATTTATCAAAATCATTTTACAGTTAGATAAGTCTCCCATGACCATTACATATCTCCCTTCAGGATCCAATACTACATCTGATGCTACAAATGGTACAGTTCTATGTATAAGAATTCCCACACCTCTAGTTTTCTTTGTAAAGCTAGAATGGAACATTTGGCCAGTCCAGTCTTTTTGCAGCCGGAACTGATCCTTGCTTATTAAGTGGGTTTCCTGTAAAAAGACTATTTTAGCATTTAAAACTTTCTGATTCAGGCCTTTAACATTCCAGCTTATGAAGTTAACTGTCCCATCACGGAGACACTGATTCTGAGTTTTTGATGTCATTTCATAGTCTTATTATAATTATAAAGATTGAGAGGATAGATTAGGTATAGATCAGGCCTGCTCTCTTTCTCTCCCCCCCTTAACGCCCCACTCTCCCTTTTTGCCTCCCCAAGTGAGGCTAAAACCCACTTCACACAGTCCCAGTCCTCTGACATACCCAGAGACAGAGCACGTCCAAAGCAAAACAAGCCCCAGTGCAGCAGCGCTTTAGGGTTAAAAGATAGAGATATCGCTACAAAAAAAAAAAAAAAAATATAAAAATATATATATAGTCTTCAGCAATTTTAGTGCATTAAGATGATACACCCAGATAATAAACCCGGGGGATGGTGTTAAAAATGTGTCCAGAATAAGCATAACAAGTCGTAATGCAGTAATAGCAATAACAATAAACCAAGGGTATGATATTGAACAGTCTCGTTTAGGGTAGAGATAAAATAATTAGAAAAGAAAAAGAAAAAAAGAAAACAAAAAAAAGGAGAAAAAAGAATAATTAAGCACAATAAAACATAAACAGATAGCACCCTAGTAATACTAAGTAATAATGAGAATATATTAGAATATATGCTGATAAAAACCCGTATTTTAAAACGAATAGATCAGACAAAAGATTATTAATCCTTGCTTTATCATTAACCGCCATGACTCACTATTATGTATCAGAATAGTCCCGGGATCAGCTTTCTTAATTCCTTTTCTGCTTCTTCCTTGCTAGCGAAGACGTAGAATTGACCCTGCCATTCCACTTTCAGTTTTGCCGGATACAAGAGGCTGTATTTGATGTTGGCTTGCCGTAACCGCTGTTTAATGTTGTAGAAGGCTGCGCGTTTAGTAGCTGTTGCTGGAGAGAAGTCAGGGAAGATACGAATGTGGTTATTTTCATATATAATATCTTCCTTGTTTCTGAGGAGTGCCATCACCTCTAGCTTAAATGATAATCGTTCAAAACGAACTATAAAAGATCTTGGTCGAGGTCTAACGGTGTTTGATCAGCGTACGCGGTAAGCCGCTGCTATCTCAGATTCTGCTTTAAAGTCGTCCCCGATTATTTTAGAAAAAAGTTCAGCTGCGAATTTCACAGGGTTTGAACTTTCTCGATTCTCAGGCAGACCTTCAATTCTGACATTATACCTTCTACTCCCATCTTCCAAAGCAGCCAGTCTGTCTCTGAGTTTTTTGCATTCGGAGCTGACATTTACTGCTTTTTCCTCGGCACTGGCAGCTACATTTTCGACCATTTCAATCCGATTCGTGAATGTCTCCTTGAGATCCTCCAATTGATCAGTAAGCGTACTCAGTTTAACCGAGTTTTCCTGAATGCGCTCTTCAATTTTATCCAGCACCTGTCGAAGCTCAAGTTGCACCTCTTGACGCAGCCTTTCATTTGCCTGTTGGAATTCCTGTCGCAACCATTCATTTGCCTGTTTTAACTCCTGTCTCACATCTTGTCTCATTTTTTCGCTTGCCTTTGCCCTTGCTTTCTCATTAGCCTTTTCGCTTTTCTTTATATCTTGCATGAGCTCAGCGAGCAACACCTTCAGTTCAGACAGTTCAATTGTGCTTTCTTGTACCGTAGATGAAGCAGCAGACTTTGCTGTAGCCGGTGTCCCCGCTGCGCTCGGCTCGCATAATTGCGTAATTGAAGCCGCAGACTTCAAGGCCCTTTCTAGTTTCAGGTGATCTTCTCCGATCAGCGAGCTATCGAAATCTGCACTCACGATCGCACCTTCGCTCCCCTTTTCGCTCTCAGCCGGCGATGATGTAGCGGTCCGTGGTCCCGAGGAGTCTGTGCTTTCGCCCATCTGATCCAGGTCTGTCTCTGAAAGGCAGTATCTTGAACTAGGGCTTGCTGATCGTAGCTTCGGTGTAGCTTTAGTTTTCGATTCTTTCGAACCCCCCTTCTTGTTGGCCATGTTTATATGTGCTTACATATACTGTAGCAGTCCCTCTCGGGTTGAATAAATACAGGATATCTCAGGATAATAAGCAAATAATATGAAAAATAACGCCGCTGCTAGCGGAGCTCCACTTCAGACGTCCATCTCTCGCATCGGAAGAGACCAACTTTTGTTTTTTATGTTATATCTATATAGATTCGGGTTAAGTAACATGCCGCAATCACAAAAGAACTCATTCCCAGGGATCAATCGCCCCCTAGTGGACACAGACAATTGCACATACTACAAGAAGCAAGCGTTTTTTGCATTTATCATACCTGACCTTATTTCATATCTGGGCCCATTGGATTGGCTTCACACACAGCAGCCTAGCCCCAAATTCAAAAGGGAGGCTTCAAGCCTGTACCGGCCCTAAGAATTGGGTTATAGAGTTTTAAACAACAAAAACTCAAAATGTCCACTTGTGGTAGAAATAAATTGAAAATATATTAACAAAAAAATAAATCTTGTCTTGAGTTAGGACCAGTGGCTTAGCTAGGGGTGGGTGGATGGGGCAGTACACCCTGGTCGCACAATTTTGGAGGCAGCATTATTGGCCAAAAGGCTCAGTACAATTCGTGTGTAAGCAGCAGGGATTGGAAAAATATCACTCATGAATGAAAAAAGTAAAATTCTCTGATTGCTTCAAAAATAATTTTCAGACTGTCCTTCTGTGACGGCATCAGACACAGCTGTTGAAATTTATGAGGTAATAACAAAAATAAACATAAACATTACACCGATAATATATTTCTAGGAAGATAAGTAATAATAATAATACATTTTATTTATATAGCGCCTTTCCCATGCTCAAGGCACTTAATAAACAACTAATGTACAATTTATCATTTCGTTTCATTATCAGTCCGAATTTGTTCTTGCTCTGAGCAGAAAACATCCCTACCTATCACTTGTACACTACACTGGTTCTGGTTTTTGCAATTATTTTGTTAATTATATTAAACTAATAATTAGGACACAGCTTATTAGTGCGTCTATACTATATTCTTGTCTAGTTGAAGCTTATAAATAATTATATGTGAAAAATTATTGCTGTTTCTCTATATATGAATAAATTTATGCAAAATTTATCTTAATTTTTCTCTATACATCATTTAATTTTTCTATTTAAATAGGTTAAAATATTCAGATTTATTGGAGGGCGGCAATTTGAAGGACCGCCCAGCCCCTGAGCGGCACGAACTCGAGCTACGCCACTGATTAGGACCATTTTGAGTCAGGAAAAAGGCTGGCGGAAATTTGTCCATTGCGTCTTTTATTTTCTCTTGTGGTTAGAGCAGTCCACTAAGGGACAGTGCCCTGGGCAGAGGTTGTCAGCAAATGGTCACAGAATACAAGCAAAGGGCTCTATGTTTAGATAAGTGAATATGCAAATTCAGCTAAGATTTACTCTGATTGCTTCAAAAGACATGAGGTGTTTAGCAAAGAATACAACCAGCCTACACATCTTGAAAATTAAAGTCTCATTTCAGTATATTCTTGGTCTTTCCAATACTTCTTGAGTTCCTGTGTGCGTGACATCTGTAAGTCTTACTGGGTACATGATAGTCAGCAAACTTAAACCATCACCCAGAACCTTCTTGATCTTTGTTGTTTGCTGGACCTTTGTCTATTTCCTGATATACTTGAACAAGTTCTTGACACTTATTAACCTTTTTATACTATGATGCTATATTTTAATATGGAAAGCATACCGAGCCACTTCATGCGCAGTAACTATACTATCCCTAAATGACTATATGACCCCAAAGTCTAATTTTTCTTCCACACAAAGGCTGCTGGTTTTGAAAACTGTAAACACCAGAAGTGACTCTACTCTGAGCAAGGCCCTTAACCTGTAATTGCTTTGTTCCTGGGTAGGATGTTAATCTGCATCCAGCCCTGCAAGCAGGTCCTCCAACCTTCAGGGAAAACTTGGGGGTTGGGGGCAGGATTGGCACTCCAGCCACCGTATAAAACCTCAGACTGTTCAGTGTGGTGCTGAGGTGTCACCCACTGCACTTGGGTCCCAATCCATGTGGTTTGTTGTGTGGTGGGTGCAGCAGTGAACTATCAGTGCAGGCTCCCTCACAACAACACAAAAATGGAGAAGATGAAAAACCATGAAACATTTGATCCAAAGCAAACCAAGTACATTCCTTTATGTTGAAAGACTTTTTAAAGATGATTCCACAGGATTACAAAAAAGAAAGGCAAGGCAAAAAAGAGTATAAATCAGATTTACCCAAAAAGCAAAGCCTAATGCAACCAAATCCAAATCTGAGCCAAAAGGCAAAAAAGACCTTAACTCAAATTCAGGGTACAAAAGCCAGAGAAAATAACAACATGTACAAAGGTAAAGCAAAGCAAATCAAACACCAACACCAATCACTACTATACCGAGGTGGATGAACACTGTAAAGCTTCAGTTTAAATAATTCTGGAGTTTGAATGATTAGGTGGCCCCACCTTCTCAGGTTCCACATGCAGGAGGCAGGGCGCATCGCAAACACTACACAGAAACACAATAGCAAAGAAATCCATACAATTCAAAATATCCATCCATCCATCACCCAACTCACTATATCCTAACTACAGGGTCACGGGGGTCTGCTGGAGCCAATCCTAGCCAACACAGGGCGCAAGGCAGGAAACAAACCCCGGGCAGGGCGCCAGCCCACCGCAGGGCACACACACACACCCACACACTAGGGACAATTTAGGATCACCGATGCACCTAACCTGCATGTCTTTGGATGGTGGGAGGAAACCAGCAAACCCGGAGGAAACCCACGCAGACACGGGGAGAACATGCAAACTCCACGCAGGGAGGACCCGGGAAGCGAACCCGGGTCTCCTAACTGTGAGGGAGCAAAGCTGCCACTGCACCACCGTGCTGCCCCAATTCAAAATATAGAAAGACAAAACAAAATTAATAATATAATTTGAAAAATGAGATTTAAATAACAATAAAAAGGCTAAATAAACGTATGCCAGGCTAGCAACCCTGGCTGCACCATAAGAGAGTTTCATGCAAATGGTTCATTGCTGTGGCCTACCGTCATTGTAAAGTAAGGAGTCTGTATGTTCTACCTATGTGTAAGCAGAGATTTATAGTTTCTGTGCAAACCCTTCAAAATTAATGTGTGTTGGGGACTCAGCATGAATGGGTGTGGGTCCAGTGATAGACAGGCATCTTATCCAGGGTTGGTTCCTCCCTTGTGCTCAAGGTTTCCAGGTTAGGTTGCAGCTTCCTGCATCCACAAGACTGAATTTACATTTCCTCACTTTGCAGATGTTTTATTAATTCAAAGTGACTTACAAAAGAGTTGATAATTATCAAATAAACAACAGTGTGGGGTACTGATTTGAAACAAGCCTACAAAATTGATCACCATGACCAAATAGAACGCCAAGTTCGTTCATCTTTCCTTAGCCATCAGCAATTAGAAAGATGGCGCCAGAAGAAAAGAGTCTTCAAGTGCTTCTTAAACACATGGATGGAGTCAGCAGTTCACATGGTGGTGGGCAGCTCATTCCACCAGTTAGGAGCTACACATGAAAAGATGCTGGATTGAGATTTAACGCCACGCAGAGGGTGGCATCCCCAGACACCATTCCTCAGAATGAAGGGAGTTTAGAAAAATACACTCCAGTGCATCTTATATTGTGAGTCTCAATTAAAATTCATAATCAGGCATGGCCTTCAGTTGCTGCATAATGTACACCATTTCTGGCTGCCTACACTAATAGATGACAGGAAGCTTTCTGAAGTGCTCGGTCATTTTGAGCAGCTCTTCCCACAAATGGTTCACTTTCCTGAAGTTCTACAAACACATTTTGGGTGACATCTGCTGGTCAACAAAAGCAATAGCAATTTAAAAAAATTGCTTTATGACTTAGTACTGAGATATTTGGAAAAAAGACTTGGAAACTCAGATTTTAGCTCCTATAAAACACGTTCACCCCCTTGGAAGTTTTCACATTTTATTGTTGCACAACACTGAATCACTGAGGATTTAATTTGACTTTTTTTTGACACCGATCAACAGAAAAAGACTGTTTAATGTCAAAGTGAACGCAGATCTCTGCAAAGTGGTCTAAATTAATTACAAATGTAAAACACAAAATAATTGATCACACAGGTTATTCGCCTTCTTTATTGTGCCACACCTAAATCATCACTGGTGCAGCCAGCTGGTTTTAGAAGTCACAGAATTAGCTCAATCGATTGGAGTATAAATGTCCGTGAATGTGGAAGGGCCAGTTTGTGGTGGTCAGCATGGTGGTCTAAGATATGGAATGAAGAAAAAAGAACAGTCCAGTCAACTCTGTGAAAAGGGGACTGAAAGGCACAAGTGAGGAGACAGAGACAAGGAAATATGCAAGTTACTGAATATCGTTGGAGTCCAAGAAGTCCACCAGCCAGGAAGAAATGGAGTTTGTGTCAGTCGTAAATTTGTTAGAGCAGGCCGTCTACAAAAACTGAGAGCTCCTACAAGAAGAACACGGGGACACATTTGGAAACTTGTTAAGGGTAAATTTTGCACAAACATTAGGAAGTTTTTCTTTACACAAAGAATGATAGACACTTGTAATAAGCTACCAAGTAGTGTGGTAGACAGTAAGACGTTAGCGACTTTCAAAACTCGACTTGATGTTTTCTTGGAAGAAATGAGTGGATAGGACTGGTGAGCTTTGTTGGGCTGAATGGCCTGTTCTTGTCTAGATTGTTCTAATGTTCTAAAGAAGACCACACAAATAACACAAAGTCGCAGCTCGAGCGGTCTAGGCCAAGTGTCCCCAGGCAGATTCTACATAAGGACTCACTGGACACAAAGAAGAAGCAGATTCTTTCTATTGTAATTAATTTCATTAACTGTAGAATCGCACACAGCTCTCCCAATAGCTCTGGTGATCATTTCCATGAGCTTGGCACTATAGTAGTGGCACAGCAGGTAGAGCTGGCTCTCAACTAAGAGAAGCTGCCATGGCTCATCCCGTCAAGTGCTACTAGAATCAGCAGATACGTCTCCAGACACACCATGCTGGAATGGGGAGAGCATTGTTCTTATAAAAGTTTCAATATGCGTGAAGACATTTTTAGTAAGTCATGAATAAAATGATTCACACAAAAACTGAATGTGCCATGAAACTCAGGATTTGACCTTATAAAAATACATTTCAAAGAAAATTGCATTTCACTTCCAGGAGAATTCAAACCAATTACACAAGTGGAAAGGCATTTAATTCCCGTGTGGAAGCACTAACATGAACCTGCCTGACATAAAGATCTCTAGTGAAGGAAGTCATGGCACATGCAGCCATTTTGCTGAGCCTCCAGACGTTTTCTGGCAATATGTTCTCCAACTTTCTTAATTCTTGCCGATTGAAAAATCCTAAAGATGCATCGGTGACAGAAATGAAACTCAAAGGTCCACGGCACTTGGAGACGGCCTGTCCTGAACTTCTTCTGAAGGAATCAAGAAATGGGAAAGGATGGAAGTTAGGAGAGCAACGTCTCATGAAGCGAGATTTTCTGTGGCAGAAAATGGACACGCAGAATATCATGTTTTAAAAAGGTGTACATGGAATTGGCAGATTCTGTGCAGTTACAGAAAAGACCCAGGACATTATGAACAAAGCTTTAGGGAGCAACGCTCCAAAAACAAATAGTTTGGCATGGAAAACAAGGAAGTTTCACAATTGCAAAATCATTTGTCAAACAAACTTTAGTGTCAGTTTCTCAGAACTGTGTGAAAACTGAAACTTGTCGTTTGTCTCATCTCTCATTTTGAACATGGGAAAGGTGCTCCATACAATCCCAATTCCAAAAAAGTTGGGACAGTATGGACTGTGCTAATGAAAAGAAACAGAGGGATTTGTGAATTTTGTTCACTCTGTATTATACTGAAAACACTCCAACACATTAGTGATGGAACCTTGTGAATGTTTTTGTTTGTAATTTTGAAGCATAAAACAGATGCTTCAAAAAAAGCTGGGACACTCATGTTGTAGGTGCTAGAGAGGGAGGACTGGTGTACAGGCCAGGTGCCCAGCCAGGAGGCCATAATAGAAAGAGCAGGAAAACGGGCTTAATGGGAGCACACAACAGTGGGACGTGTCCCTTCAAGCTAAGCTCTATCAGGATATCCTCAGGGTGGCATGGGAGATGGAATCTGGAAACGCAGCCCTGTCGGGGTCTTTGAGGACCACCAGAGGGTGATGCCAGGGGAAGACTGCCCTGGTTACCACACAACCCGGAAATGCTTTGGGCATTAGACCGGAAGCAGTTTCTGGGTCAGGCTTAAAAGGAAGCCTGCCAACTCACTTAAACTGGATGGAGGAATCATGATTGGTTTATTTTGCTGGAGTTTCCGTAAAGAAGGTGTCTTATCAAATAAAAATCATTTATCTTAACCTGGAATTGTATTGGGTTTTGCAATGTCTCACCAGTGTAACATCACCATCACTTATTGAGGGTTTAGGCACTGAAGACACACGTTTAGCAAACATTATTTTCCACTGTTCATCCATCATGCAGGTCTTCAGCTGCACATGTGGACAGGACCTCCACTGCCATATGTTGCGCTTCATAATGTGCCTCACATTCTCCATCAGAGGCCGGTCAGGACCACAGGTGGGCCCCTCTTGTACCCGCACTCTCCGCTTACACAGCCTCACACTTGTAACTCGGGCAGAATGTGCTCTGCTGTTGTCCTGCTAGGAAGTACAGGGACATGCCAGGAAAAGCTGGCATCTAGATGGCAGCATGTGTTGCTCCAAAATTTGTTTATATCTTTCTTCCTGCATTGATCGTGCCCTCATAGATATGCCAGTTAGCCATGCCAGGGGCCCCGACTCATCCCTATAGCAGAAGCTGGCTTTAGGACCTGACACTGATAATGGACTTAATGGTCTTTGTCCTCTTTGACCAGGAGAACACAATGGCTGTTTTGTTTTTTTTTTACTAAAGAACTACAGGGTGAGTCAAAATTATGTTAACATTTGAATGGCGGAAACCATTTATTCACAAAACATACTTCATATGTGCAAGATGATTTACAGGACTGTCTCAACCTGTTCGCCATCATGTTCAACACATGTACCATACGTGGCACATAAATTGTCTGCAATAATTGTACACAAGTACATACATAGCAGTACCATTAGTGTTAACATCATTTGGACTCACCCTGCATTTGAAATGCTGACTCGTTGGACCACCAAACACAATTCCACTCTGCTGCTTTCCATCTGAGAGTACAGCGGGCCCAGAGCAGTCAGCGGCTTTTCTCGACTCAGCTGATTTTTAGCTTCTGCTTTGGCTAGTGACTGCGGCCGATGAAGTTTTACAAAGTATCCCCCAAGCCCACATCATAATATCCATTACAGATTGGTGACATCTAGGAGATTGGAGATCACGCACCTTCAGAAGTGATTCTCAGCTTTGCCCTTTATGGACTAAGATTTAACAGGATTCCTTGAATCTTTTAATTGCATTGTGTGCTTAATATCCTACCAGTTTGTCTTTAAGAAATGTTGCTCTTAAAGTGCTGGATTATCTCTTCTGCATTTGTTGGTAAAACGGTGAGCCTCGACCCATCATTACTCCTGAAGGACTGCAGCCTTATATAATCAAACACAACTGCCTCACGTCACCAGCGTGTTAGTTCAACTTGTCACACATGTCGTTATTAGTCCAAAACTGCCCCATCCTAACTTTTTTGGAAATGCTGATGGTCTCATTATCAGAATAAATGTACGTCTTCAAAAAAAACAACAGTTGATTAGGAAAAACATGAAATGCTTGGTCTTTGTACTGGATTTGTTGGAATGCAAGGCAAAGCAAGTTTCCAAGTCACTCCTTTTTAATTAGCTTTTTTCCCACATTATAAAATGTTATTAGCACAACTTTACAAAATATGCAGGTAAAATTAAAAATTCTGAGAGGCCTTGGAAGTTGTGGCTTGGCTTACCTTATGCCTAAGTCAGTTTGTGACAGCCGGATACAAAAAAAAAAAGGAACAGAATAGAGAAGGTTCACTAACAGTTGATGGCAAACATCAAGCTTTTACTGACAAGAGAGTTTTTGTTTGGTTTAATTAGCTTTGCTGCAGTTCTCTTATTTCCTCCATGAAGCTCCAATTAACTAGCGGACGAACAGTAACTGTCCATAGCTGAGCAGGATGGCAGCTTTCTATTTTGGGAAAGGAGGACATAGCGGACATAAAATAAAAAACTGGGTATCTCCGGAGACAGGAGCACCCAAATAAAGAAATGGGTACAGCATGAAAACAAAAAACAAGGTGCTGATTGAAATAGTAAAGACGGGGCACACGCCAGCTTTAAGTTACGGGGATGCACTGGTGGAAGCCTCACACTGGCGCTGGTTATCGATTTATCCGAGTATATGGTAGACGGAGATTGTTTTGTTCTGTGTTAGTGACTTGTGGTTAATGGCAATGCTTGAGATACTTCTGTTTCTTGAAAAGAGCCACAATTTCATGCCCATGCCTGGAAATGCATTTCTTCAATGAGAACAAATGAGTGACCCCGCTCTACCATTTTACCACTGACAAAGAAAGCCCAATGTGTTAAGTCTGCTATCAAGGTGATGTCTGCCGTTTTCTTTTCGCATTGACAAAGGCCAAACTGTGGCAACAGACATCCTTCTGTGAATTTTAACAGGTTTCATTCCCTCTCCCCAAAGAAATCTCACTGCAGCACACTAATCAACAATGGTGCAATCCTGCAGCAGAGAGCCTACATTCACTTGAAATTGGCTTCAATTAAGCAAATAGCAGAGCGATGCGCTAGCCCTGTTCAAACTTCCCATAAGCCTTTGCAAACATGTTGGATTGCATCTGCTTCTGCTTGTTATGGCTACGTCATAATTTTGAAATTACCATCACTCTTTGATTTACCCTACACACTATCAGTGAAAAGTTCCAGAACATCTCAGTTCTTACGGAAATGCACAGTTTCGACATTTTCATGTTTCGTGAAATCAAGGCCCAGAACAAAAACAATGGAAAAAAAAATAAAACAAATTAGGAATAATTAAGTGCAGTAAATTTTATTCAAATGTTTTATTCAAAGTAGCCATCTTCTGCACATATAAACAGCTGAACTATAGTAAACCTTTTGAGTCAGAATGCCAGTCACCATCTCTGCCTCCACAAACAGAATCAGACAATCACACATCTCCTCCATTCCTTCCTTCTTCACCAACTTGACAGCACACAAACCCACCCTACATGATGAACCAAAGATTTCAAAGTTTGACCCATCAGTTTATAAGACTTTCTTCCAGTCTGCAGTAGTCCACAGTCATATTTCAAGGACCTATTTTGTCCTTTACGGACTGGCTGTCTTACTGCCATTCACCCTGTCAAACCTCCAACACAAAGGCTCCCATTCACAGTAGAAACTGAGACTTGCTTCTTTGGACCCGCACTGTTAAACTGTTGTGCCTTTCACACAAGAAACTTTGGCTTCTGATTGGGTTGTGACTTTGAATGGCCTACACTTCGAAGGATAATAATGCTCTCTCATTTCATTTGTTAATTGCAGTTTTCTTGCCATTATCACTAGAATTTACAACTTTCGACAATTTTGTCCAAGTTATTGATCAGTGGATGTTGTAACACAGTCTGTTCCCACTCTGCTTTAAGACAGACTGAGGGTTTTAAAGTAATCAGCACAAGTTGGGACACGTGTGCAAACCATTTGCTCCAACGAGCCAGGCTCAATTTATTTTAATTGCTGGAAAACAGTTGTAGGTTGTAACCTATTAGTTGTTACCTGGAGGAGGCCTCTTTGTAATATTATAATATTTCCTTTTTGCGTTTAAGTTTTTCCTAACCTAAATTTTAAATTTAAACCAATGGCAGGTTACTGCTTACCTTTTCAGGTCATTCATCGCATCTCAACTGATTAAGTTTGAAGGAAAACTGGAAAAACGTAGATGTTCTAAAACTTGACTCATTCTGTAGGTATGGACTTTAATAAAGGTTATGTTGAAAAGAAAAAATTCCACATTTATTCTCTAAATAGTAAACTTCAACACTTGCCTTCACAGGGCTGTCATGGCCAAACTAAAGCCTTGTGGCACAAGACGTTCTCCCCACCCAAGTCAAGGTAAGCATAAAGGTCAGGGGAGCCGCACTGGCTGCAGGTTTTCATTCTTAATTAGTGACCAGTTTTTGCTGGTGTTTATTTTATTTAACTTGACTCAGGCCCCATGGTTTCTTTTTCTTTAATTAGCAGCCAACCAATAACAAGACACAAAACAAGCCACCACATGACCAGCTCCCCTGTGTTCATCACACAATATCTGGAATTAAAGAGGGTGAAGGTTTTGGAAAGGCTGATCTCCCAGGTCACCAAAACATTTTGACGGTGCTCTTAAAAAAAACGAAAAACAGTTTTCAAAATATGTGCTGCGGCAGACTAAGAGCAGCAACACGCCATGGAATTAAATAACAGGTTTAATTAACAGCAAGAATAGGCTTCTCATTAAGAAAGTGACTGGAGTGAAACTGGTTGGAGTTTGAAGCCCCAGTTTAGTTGGTCATCTGTTAGCTCGTTTCACATCTCATTTCTGCTTGGCTGTCATTTAATGAAAAAAGGAATCAATTCAGAGGGCTGAACTCTTCTAACAGGGATATTAAAGTGATGGGGGAAAAAGTTAATTAGCAGTGAAAACTGGTCACTGATTAGGAAGAGGGTTAGAATGAAAACCTGCAGCAACTGTGGCGCTCCAGGCCTGGAGTTCATGACCCCAATCAAGTTTCTTTAGCTGCGTCACACTCCCAAGATTTTCAGGATACGAGTCTTAACAAATCTAACACCCACATTACTGGGTTAAAAAAAAAAAAAAGTTTAAAATTCTTTATACAAATACAGTAAACACTTAAAATATATGGATTATGCTGCAAGATCGCAGTGCTAAAACAGGTGGTGTCCTAACAAATCTCCAGCAGATGAAACAACCTTGAAGGGAAACGAGAAAGTGTTACTACTGTCATCAAAACAATGATTAGTAGCACCTACTGAAGACGATGAAATGAAAGCTAGAGAATAAGAAAGCCATCTCAAAGACACTCTGCACTACTTGGTCTCCGACTCATTGTACTTCAACATAAGCATGCAATCAAAGCCAAGTCTTCAACTTTTGGTACACGTTTACCAAAAATGGATATTACAAAAAGAGGTCTCCATTATGGTGCAGGGAGAGGTGTTTCCATACAACACTGTAAAACACCAATTATAACTGGGACAAGAAATTAAAATCCAAACACAACAAGGAAAAAATCATTTATTGTGTGCAAAGTCAATAACAAATGACAACGCTGACTTCAATTAGACTGGCAACAGATGTATAGCGTAAAACACTCCAACATGAGCATTACATATTTAATACATTTTTATACCTCTGCTTTGAATTCAATTAAAAATATGGCTTTAATAGCATCTATTAAAAATAAAAAAAAAAAAAAAATTAAAAAAAATCAGGCAATTTCACTCTAACAACAAAAAAAACCAATGGCATACAATTTTATTTTAGCAACCTCCATCCTCACGGCAGGGGTGAGTCAGTTAGATGTGTGTGTGTGTGTGGGGGTGGGGTATTAAAACCACACACACACACACACAAATATCAAACTGACATGTTCAAGAAAAGAAACTGTGGTCCACTCAGTGCTTAAAAATGGAGGCGCTTAACCGACATTAACTTTAGGCCATTAACAGGCAACTTGCATGCTGTCAAATGTGAAAAAAAAGGAGGATCCAATATTACTTTTAAAAGTGTGCCTTTGCACTCTACGTCTATTAAACAAAAAGTAAATGGCAAAGTAGAGCAAAACAGTCACAACATATTCCAAATATTATAAGTGTTGTAATACTGAAAATGCCAGGTATGCACGCACACATACACAACCAATATACATCTGAAAAAACAAGCTCATCTGCTTCAACAGGAATAGGTATGCATGAGACATTTCTTTCAGGATAACCAAAAAAATAAAAATAAATAAAGCCTAGAATGGGCAATAGCCTCTAGCACTCCCAGTTTGCTAAAAACGTTCATTAATTAAAACAGGTCAGGGTCCCATAATGCCATAAAGGGAACTCTGCTTTTTATATCATTACAATGGCTACACCCCAAAACCAACAAGCAAGAATGGTGTGGTGTGTTTCAGAGATATCTTAACTGTAATGCTAGGTTATAAATACCCTTCCTAAAGAGGTTCATCTGCACACTCAAAGTTTAAAAACCCATTTAAAATTTTTATGCATCTATTCATCAAATACAGGCAGAAAGTATGTGACCTTTTCTTAATGATAAGGCAAAGGGCAGAGGAAGAAAGGGAGACCAGTATGAAAAACGGACACTTGAAGACACTTAAATTCTTCCACTAAACAATTGTTCCTCTAGTTTCCTCAAAATTCTGGTCACCTGTAAAAGAAAAAAATTACTTCAGATTCACAGCATTATTTCATACACATATACATTAAATGGTCCTTTCTAGAATATCATTTTAGTTAACTTATAATCATCAACACACTAGACCCTAAAAACCAATTTGTAAATAGCAGTTACCATCCATACAAAACGTCATACATGAAATCTAAAAGTGGACAATACTAATAATGAAACACTGAATCTGAAATGCAACAATTGAAAAGGATAAGTTTAGTATATAAAAAGTTACTTTTTCCCCCAGTTATAGTGTATACTCATTTGCCACAGGAAAATTAGCACTGAAATAATGCTCTTTTTAATTAAATTAAAATTACAAAAATACAGTGCTTATATTTGCCATTTAAAGTTAGTTCCAAAGGCCAGAAGCCACTTTAAAAGAAGTCCAGCAGGACTCTTCAGATGTCAGTCTTCCTTCCACTGCACCACATTTTACTCCTACAGGTAAAGATTCCCACAGCTTATGGATTCTACAATTATTTTAATTATATCTAGCAGTTAAGACAAGATTTTTCTTTAAGTTTACATGTGTACTGTCAGTGGCATGCAAATGTCTGGGTACCGTTGCTTAAAATGTACGTTACTGTGAATAGTTAAGTGAGTAGAAGAAATGGATGGAAATGTTTTCTGAAACTCCTAGTCTAAGTTTAATTGGTCCGGAAAAGTGGCCATTTAGTCCCACTAATAATTTGTACCACTTTTGATCTTCAGTGTTTTATAAAAATTTATGAGTTAAGCATGTGCCTTATACCAAGATATTAGGCAACCAGTAAGAATGGAATCCTGTGTGTGCACTCAAACGTTAGTGAGAACAAAGGGGGAAATCCAAGTTTCAGACATCTTAAGAAAAGGCATTGGTGAACTTTAACAAAAGCCAAATTAAGTTGTCCTGTCATTTTAATACCAGCGATGAGGACGAGGACATACTTAGCCTTCCTGTTGATGTCATTTACCATTTTTGTATTTTCTATAGCTTAAATGTTTTTGCATCTCACAACATGTTACATCATTTTGATAATCACATCTTTATGGTGATATCTTAATATTGGTTTTTCATGTGAGCACTACTATTTTGCTCGGCCATCACCATGTTGTTTATGCTGACTATATTCATTGCTAGTCTCATGGTTTGGATGTCATAGTCATGTCATTCGCTCCTTCAAAAATGTTGCATAGCAAGAACAAGTGGATTTACTGTATATTTAAAAAAAAAAAACAAAAAACAAAAAAAAAAAAACACAACAACCACACCCCTCAGGCTACGAGAAATCTAGACAGTGCACAGATGTTTTTTACTGCCTCTCAACTTGTGGACTGGGATTTTGATAATTAGTACTTTCAAGCCTTCTTTCTTTCTATCCCTGTCTCTCCTCTGTTGTGCATTTGGGCACTTACCATAATGTTAAAACAAACCGTATGTTAGCGTTTCAAGGTTTTACTGCTATAACTTTGGGGCTTATTTATAAAAATTCAGTTAATGTTCCCTATATTCCGGTATAAGATCCCTGCCTACAATAGTCACATTCCATACAGTATTCCACTTGTATGGCCTACTTCAGTCTGTATGAGATCATGCTATGTATCTATATGAACCAGGATAAAACTATCTGGAACTCCAAATAACTGTAGTTGAGAGGGGCAAAAGAGAAATAAAGAGATAAACAATGTTTCAGACAACTGGTAAAGTAACCTCAAGTTATCACAATTACTAACAATTCCTTAATCCAACCCCTCCGACCCTTTTTATATCCTGGATGCATGTATTTGACCGATTTTCGAAGAAAAGGCAGTGTCATGATAAGCTCTTTGCCTCATGCCATTTTACTTCCTTATGTACATGAAAACGATACTAACAATAGTCATTTTGAAATAAGCAAGCTAACGTAGTGTATACTTACCTCAGGAAAATAGTTTAAAGAATCTGTGATCTATACTAATAAAAGGCAAAGCCCTCACTGACTGACTCACTCACTCACTGACTCACTCACTCACCTCATCACTAATTCTCCAACTTCCCGTGTAGGTAGCAGGCTGAAATTTGGCAGGCTCATTCCTTACAGCTTACTTACAAAAGTTGGGCAGGTTTCATTTCGAAATTCTACGCGTAATGGTCATAACTGGAAGCTATTCTTCTGCATATACTGTAATTGAGTCGAGCTGGAAAGCCGTGGGGGCGGAGTTTCGTGTGACATCATCACGCATCCCACGTAATCACGTGAAATGACTGTCAACGCAGTGTGTAGAAAACCAGGAAGACCTCCAAAAAGAGCTGAAGAAAACATGCATTATATAATTGAGAAGGCAGCGAAACAATAAGAAGCGAGCAAGTGACATATACTACCATATTCATGAGTGCTGCTACTTCGGAAAGAAAGCAAGGTGTAAACCTAAACTTTAAATTAAGTTCATAGACAGGCTGCCGCTGGTGTTTCTCATGCCCACGGGTAATGCAGGATACAAGGTTAATGAGGACGCAGGATATAAACGAGAGTTTTGATCACTTTGTAACCAAGTTAAAATTGCAGGTGAAGGGGTGTGCTTATGCAAATTCTGAGAGACTGCATTTGTGGGGGATTGACAGTTAAAGCGGGTGGGGGAGTCACGTCATCATCTCCCCTCCCATTTACCTCATTTCGCTCTGAGCTGAGCTCCGCGGCTAACGCAGTGTTACGGAAGCGAGTTTGTGACGCTGACACCAAATAAATACTCACAGAAAAATCCACAAGTTAATACACACGCTGTCTCTAGAGTTTTTCCACAGTGAATCCTCCAGGCACTACTTACAAAAGGTTACATTGACAATCGTGTTACGTTATTTTTAAAATCTTTCCTTTTCTTAGCACAAGCACAACTGAGAAGCTTTGATGCATGTGCTCCATAACGCGTTAAAAAATAATGAATTTAAATCACACTTTGCATTACAAGCAAAGGGGAACTTTTGTCAATGCATGATTTCCTGGTACACCGATTACATTGATCAGCGCATCCCGATTCATTTTACCCTCGCACCACCTTGGTTTGAGAAGAAGTATGAAAAAATATGAGGTTAACACAGAAAAACAGATCACCAATTCAAGCTTTATGAATAATCGATTCGCCATCAATAATTGTTTTGGTAAAGCCATACTCAGTGTAATCCTCCTTCCATTTTATAATTTTTCCGCCATTAGCCATGATTAAATGAGCAGTAAAAAAGTAAGAGCAAAGCGAGGGTGACTTATTTAGGCAGGCATATATATGACAGCAACACTCATGACAATGTCAATCATGTTACGTTATTATTAAAATGTTTCCTTTTCTTTTTCATACCTTCTTTAACACACTACTTCTCCGCTGCGAAGCGCGGGTATTCTGCTAGTATACTAATAAAAGGCAAAGCCCTCACTGACTCACTCATCACTAATTCTCCAACTTCCCGTGTAGGTAGAAGGCTGAAATTTGGCAGGCTCATTCCTTACAGCTTACCTACAAAAGTTAAGCAGGTTTCGTTTCGAAATTGTATGCGTAATGGTCATAACGGTCAACAAACATCCGCCATTTTGAACTTTCTTATTTATGGCCCCATCTTCACGAAATTTGGCAGGCGGCTTCACTGCGCTAACCGAAACCGATGTACGTACTTATTTCGGTGGTATGACGCCACTGTCGGCCACCATATTGAACTTTCCAACGTCACTAATTCTGCAACTTCCCGTGTAGGTAGAAGGCTGAAATTTGGCAGGCTCATTCCTTACAGGTTACTTACAAAAGTTAAGCAGGTTTCATTTCGAAAATCTACGCGTAACGGTAATAAAGGTCGAACACGTCCGCCATGTTGAACTTTCTTATTTATGTCCCCATCTTCACGAAATTTGGTAGGCGGCTTCCCTGCGCTAACTGAAACCAATGTACGTACTTATTTCGGTGGTATGACGCCACTGTCAGCCGCCATATTGAACTTTCCAACGGCCTTTGTTACTTATGGGCCCATCTTCAAGAAATTTGGTACGCGGGTTCCCAACGCTAACTGAATCCTACTTGCGTACATATATATGTCCATAGCCTGCAGCTCGGTCACCATGTGAGGCGGTGTTGGGTCCCCCCTTTTTATTTAATCCACGGCTTCTCCGCCGTTTTATTGTTCGTTTATTACGATTATAATTAATTATTGTGTAGGTATTTTAGACTTACTTTACATTGTTCAGGTACCCATTTCCTTTATCCTTCCAACCATACCCCTATTAACATGTCTATCAAGGTGATCACCATCGATCAAAGACCTGTCATTTACCGAGTGGTTTCCATGCCCGGAGATGGCACCAACCTTTTCCATTCTCTTTGTTACATATTGCAGGCTCACTCTTGATATCCGGAGGAACATTGTGTCTTATGTATTGAATGACTGGGACAGGTTCAAGGTGTGGACTGATGATGGTACAGGAGATTATACTACACAGGAGCACTATAAGAGTGAAATGCTTAAGCTCTTCACCTATGGTTCTGCATGTGAGTTGATGGCTGCTGCTGAATTGTTCGTTTGTCGCTTTCAAGTGTACCAAAATGGCCAAATATTTTACACCTTTGGACAACCGCCAATGCCTCTTAAACATCTTAGATTCACAGGTGACGATTTGAGCAATGGACAGTTTGATGTTTATGAATGTTTAAACTCTCAAAAGCTGGATGTGAAGTTATCGATGAAACCGGTTGTATGCTTACAATGCTTGACAGATGCCAAATGTCACTTCAACACAAGTCCTGCAAATACTGTTGTAATTGAAACAAACCATGAAACTCAAACTGATTGTGACAGCAGCAATCCAAGCTCTGAGATTTGAAACAAGATTACTTTTCACATGGCCAACTGTACGTTGCATGCTCAAGAGTAAGCTCAGCTAACAGCTTGGTCATATTACAACCGGAGAGCCGAAATGACAATGCGGTATACAAAGAGATCTTTAACAAATAATTATTGGTATATTTTCCCTCAGTTTAAAAAGGTTTAAATTTTCTTCTTAATAAAAATTTTAAGACAGTACTCCGCCGCTGTGAAGCGCGGGTATTTTGCTAGTAAGGTATATTTCTAAAGTCTGTTTGTTGTCATAAATATAACCCACAAATGTGAAAGACTGCCTCCATGTGCAAGTATAAGGTCTTTTGCCCATTTTAATCTGTAAACTGTACTTTAATATAATTAATACTTCACTTTAGAACACAAGGTGGGAAGATGGCAGAGGTTCAGAATGCTCACCAATACAAATCTGCCAAATTCTACAAAAGTTCTGGAAACCCTCATGATGCATAAATGACTAAGTGAAAGAGAACATTCTTGCAGCAGTGCATTTTGAACTAAGACTTTCAGTTAAGTAAGATAAGCAAACATGCTAGTAATAATGGCACAAGTCACCATAATAGATAAAGCAGAACATATCAGATATTAATCCTCAACCCAAGAGTACTATTCTGAGTATTTCAAATCCAAAACTGTCATAAGTGAAAAGGTACTCAAATAAGGTCTGCTAGAGAGAGGTGTAAGATGGCACTTCTCACAATTAAAGTCTAGTTCGAATTACACTTGTAAACTCACTTTCCACTTGGATTATTTACAATTTGTATTTTATAAATACTAGACTTTGTACAAATTGATAATGTTTAATCAACATTTTTTATTTTCTGATATTGTAATTGAGAGGTTTTAGTCACGGCACTACCCCCAAAAATATCCAAGTAAAACTAAATACATACTGGCCCCTTCATGGCTAGTCAAACTCACTATGGGACAAGTTTAAAAATGTATCATTTGGGGTCATTCTCACCAACTATTTTAAACTCGTCAATGATTTTAAATTTCATCCAGGATTACAAGTTTGAACTCTTGGAGATTTTTTACAGACAGTTACAATATGTAATTTTCCATTTCATCATAGCTATTCAGAAGCGAACAACTTTACTGATAACATCTTAATTTCCTCTGATAAATCTTACAATTACAATGCCATTGTAATTTCAGAACATGCTCCACTTATCAGAGCTTACAGTATTAAGCATTTAATTAGCAATTTCCAACAGAGCTAATTACTGGAAGATGAAGATTTTATTAAAACTCCTCTCCACACAAATGTATTATTTTAAAGAAATAAATAAATCTCCAGAGATATCTGCTAAAACACTGAAATCAACCCCCGAGGTGAGAAATTATCCGTTATGTTTCACAAATAAAGTTGAAACTAGAAGGGCAATAGAATGAATCAGTAACAAAAAACTATGGAAGAACCCAAAATTCAATATATCCTCTAAGAACTAGGTTGGTTATTGCAATCATTTTTCGTTTTGAGAAAAACTCTTCAGTTATATTGACCTGTGAGCTAGGTAAAAATATTTAAAAAAAAAACCAAAACACGGCACTCAGAATATTCAACCCATATTCAAATACACTCAAATATATACCTATTTTTAAAAAATGGAGTATTTGGAGATAACTTTAGAAGCCTTACTTCAAAAGGGGTAACCCACAAACTGCAGTACATGAAAAATATTCACGGGGAATGGGCAGAAGCAAAAAATAACCAATTCACTTTATTCTTAAATTACTGTCAATTTTCAAAAGAGTCACCTTTAAACTTTCACTCATCAAGTTTTAATACCTTAGCCCTCTTCCTGATAAGTTAACATCTATAGTTTGTGAACATTCAGCAGTGGGTGTGGTAAAGTTTGGACTTCTTTTGTGTACTACCAGCAGAGTTGCATGAGCCTACACACATGTGCACTTTGTAAGGAGCATTGCCCTTATTGCTGAGCGCTAAAATTATTACCTTTGAAAACATAATTTGATATATTGACAAGTGGAATAACTATTAGGTCCGGTCATTCATATGATAAACACTGATTAAAAAGTAAGATGCCTACCTAGCAAATGCTGAGTTTGGTCCTAGCCGTATTATTGATTTATGCAATACAGCTAAAATGTCACCCAAACATGAAGAAATAAGTAACATACTCAAGGACTGCAATTGCACATGTTGTAGTAATTACTATTAAATGTTCAGTGTAATGTTCAATATAACAAAGTGCTATAACAAGAATAGCTTGACTAAGAGCATTATTTTTAACCTTTGAACAGCCGTGTACATCAGCTCATTTTTGATTAGCATACTAATCACTTAGCATACTTGGGAATCAGAATTACAAACTTTCAAAACCTACTCAAAATTAAACAATTCCAATGAAAATCATTAAATAAGATACTATGCTCTGGGTCAGGTCTGCATCTCGCATTAGCAGGGAGATGCTGCTTAAAGGAATATCCTTCCAAAGTTTCCTGGTTGAACATTTTATATATAATTAATCCTTCTTTAAAAATACTGAAGTAACTTTAAACTTCAGTGGAATTTGTAGATCTGAGGCATAGTGCTAAATGACTTCCAGTGTTACTACTATGTTGTAAACATACATACAAGACTGACTGTGGAGATAATCAATGCAGTGAATTTTGCAAACAGAGTACAACCTCATATTTTTAAATAAGAAAACCATCATGCAGCTTTTTGGACTGAAATACAAAAAAAGCATTGGGGGACATACATTTTTTTAATACTGCATATTTAGCATGACAACATTTAAAAAGATATAATGCTGCAAGTATACCGTCTGTTATGGTCTATTTTCAGGTGACCTACACTAAGTTAAAAGAGCTTTCTGAAGTCTTCCTAAGGTGCTTTATTATTACTTTATACTGTACCTGCTACAGGCATTTAAAAGATTTGCTTTGTAAAGGTCTGCAGCATGCTTTTGATTTGTTTCCAGTTGCCCTTTAGACCTACTGAAGCTTACAAAATAGATAAATAAAGCAAACAAGATTAGGAGTCATGGGTGTGCTTTACTCAAATAAATCAGTCACTTGAACAATGTGGAGTACATCAACCGTTAGCTCTATCAAATATATTTGCTGTCAACTGCAGCATAATACCAGGTAAGTGAATGACCAATGCAAAGGAGAGTTGCACTTACACAAGAGAAAAGATGTAAACAAAAAAAATGTCATTGCAAAGGGGGCAAGATTCAAATAAGTATAATAGGCAACAAATATCTTAATAGTGGTCTGCTTCCTGAAGTGACCTCAGATGCCCTGACTAACACACTGGGCTTCAGCTGTGGCATTACTTGTGCTACAGAGTCAAACTTGCACATTACAATCACTACTCTTCAAAAACAGAATAAGGGGTAGAAGCATTTAAAGTTTAGTAAGTGGAGAAGCGGTCACAAAGGCTCCTGTTAGTTTCCTAGGTGGTACCACTGTCTTCATGTTCATGAACAACAAATGATTCTAACAAAAAAAATACTTGTTCCCCAAAAAAAAAAAAAAAAAAAAAAAATTATTTTTTTTAAAGACAGTAAACCAACACTAAGCACTGAATATTCTGTACTACCATTACACACACACACACACACACACACACACACACACACACACGCATACATACAAAAACAGAATAATTTTTTGACCAAGATAACAGCCTTTGAAGAAAAGTCTTACACCAGTGTCATGGTTTCTAAATAGATTAGACAGAAATATTACATTATATACAAGTTGTACATATAGTTATCAGTCCATTGCTTTAAGGGATCATGAGATTTTAGTGAACTGCCCAGTCACTGGTGGCTTATCTGAAACAGCAAAAGACAACTTCAAAACTGCTTTATTGGGGGCGAGGATGGCAGTCACTACACGCATACATCATTCAGTGACAGCAAAGTAATATAGAGCTATGCTGCAAGACTTGCATTGTACACCAATTATTCTTTAAATTTAGTAATCTAGCCAAAATATCAAAAGGCAGGCAGATAAAAGTCCTTTTCCAGTTCTTGTCACTCCTTAACAGGCACACGCACACAGTAATTTTTTGCATAAACATTTCTCCTCAAAGTCTCTGCACTTGTTTCACTTCTTTTGCCAGTTTCACTCTGTTGGCATAGAACAGGAATGGAAAGGCCAGAAGTAGCCTAGGGTATGCTGACCTTAACACCGCTTTTAGTTCGAATTCCTCTGCCTGATATTTTTGTCCTTGTGGTTAACTGCAGCATTACTCTTCCTGTATTGTTTAGGGAGAGAAAAAAAAAAATTAGCAACAACCACATATAAAGTAAATAACACTATAAATTACACTGCTAGAGAATGAATATAGAACAGAAGTAATGTACAGTCAAAAAATAAGACTTCAGGGTATTTAGGTCCTTTTATCAGTAAAGCTGAAAAAAAAAAAAATCAGCAATAACTAAAAGTGTATTAATGCTGCTAAAGTGTAATGGCAAGCAGGATTACTTTGTGGTTTGTATTATTCAAAACAAAGACAAAACAGATGACAAATGGGATAACAGAGTAGAACCACACAATGGCCACTTCATGGTCCAACAAGTCATGTGTTTACATGCACACACATAACTGGGTTAAGATGAATAACCCGGTTAAAGCAGAAACCTGGTTTCTTAAATATTTTCTGCAGTTACATGCAGAAGTAATCTTCTGGAGTTCTCCATTGGCAAAAACTCTCCAAAGTCATTACACTATACAAACTGTAAATATCATCAGCTACTGTGAATCTGAAAATAAACATGACACCTCTATTAAATTTTCTTGTGCTTTAGAAATATTTATTCAAACTGACACGCTACAGTTTTCTGCAGCAAATTTTTTTTTTTTTTTTTTTTTTTTTTTTTTTTTAACATGGCTGTGTGATTGAGCCCTGAAATAGGACCCAGCAAGTGTGCTTCTTGCCTTATACCTAGTACTACTGGAACAACAATGCAGGTATTTTTACTTTAAAAAGTAATCAAACTACTTAACGCACGTTACTTTTAAAAGGTTATCTTACTGCTCTTGAGATTGTGTTGTGGAGTTTAGCTCTCTATGTTCAGCTCATCAACACAAAAATGTAACAATTTCCGAAATATTAAGACAAAAGTTTTTCTTCATCCAGGAGAAGGAATGCGTTTGCCCAAACAGTTGCCTCTGGAAATGTACACTGTGTGCACAATTATTAGGCAAGTGAGTATTTTGACCATATCATCATTTTTATGTGTATATTCCAACTCCAAGCTGTATTAACTTGAATGCTTATTGGATTTAAGCACGTCAGGTGATGTGTATTTGTGTAATGAGGGAGGGTGTGGCCTAAGGAGATCAACACCCTATATCAAGGTGTGCAGAATTATTAGGCAGCTAGTTTTCCTCAGGCAAAACGGCCAAAAAAGAGATTTAACTGACTCTGAAAAGTCAAAAATTGTAAAAAGTCTTTCAGAGGGATGCAGCACTTTTGGAATTGCTAAGATATTGGTGTGTGATCACAGAACCATCAAACATTTTGTTGCAAATAGTCAACAGGGTCGCAAGAAACGTGTTGAGAACAAAAGACGCAAATTAGCTGCCAAAGATTTGAGAAGAATCAAACGTGAAGCTACCAGGAACCCATTATCCTCCAGTACTTTCATATTCCAGAGCTGCAACCTACCTGGAGTGCCCAGAAGTACAAGGTGTTCAGTGCTCAAAGACATGGCCAAGGTAAGGAGGGCTGAAACCCAACCACCACTGAACAAGAAACATAAGTTGAAACGTCAAAACTGGGCCAAGAAATATCTGAAGACAGATTTTTTTCAAAGGTTTTATGGACCGATGAGATGAGAGTGACTCTTGATGGACCAGATGGATGGACCTGTGGATCAGTAATGGGCACAGAGCTCCACTCCAACGTGGAGGTGGGGTACTGGTATGAGCTGGTATTTTTAAAGATGAGCTAGTTGGACCTTTTTGCATTGAAGATGAACTCAAAATCAACTCCCAAACCTACTGCCAGTTTTTCGAAGACACTTTCTTCAAACAGTGATACAGGAAAAAGACCATGATTTTTATGCAGGCCAATGCTCCATCACTTGCATCAAAGTTCTCCACTGCGTGGCCAGCCAGTAAAGGCCTTAAAGATGAAGGAATAATGACATGGCCCCCCTTCCTCATCTGACCTAAACCCTATCGAGAACTTGTGGGCACTTCTTAAACGCTAGATTTACGGGGGAGAAAAACAATACACCTCTCTGAAGAGTGTCTGGGAGGCTGTAGTCACTGCTCCACAAAAAGCTGATCGTCAACAGATCAAGAAACTGACAGACTACATGAATGGAAAGGCTAATGACTGTTATTGGAAAGAAGGGTGGCTATACAGTATTGGTCATTGATTGATTGATTTATTTTTTTTGAAATGTCAGAGATGTTTATTTGTAAATTTTGAGGTGTTTATTATTCTCACTATAACAGATGAAAACAAACAAGTGAGATGGGAAAATTTTCATTTTTCCTTTAGTTGCATAATAAATCTGCACACTAATAGTTGCCTAATAATTGTGCGCACATATGTATTCCCCTGATGTTCACACTCACATTTCCGTTGTGAAACATTCAGGTTTCAGGTTTAACAACATTTTGGATTGACTGATAGCACTGTGTTTGTTCCATATTAAAATTAATCCTCAAAAATACAACTTGCCTAATAATTGTGCACACAGTGTATTTTGTGAACGCTGCTAGCAGAAGCTAAGCCTTCCTGAAGAAAATACATGCGTAGGCTGACACAGTACATCAGACATGCGCAAACTACAAAATCCTTAACAGTAATCCGGTTATGGGTTTACACAGCCATATAACTGGATTATTCGAGGAGAAATCTACCTCTATTAACCTGGTTTCAAAAAGGCCAATAACCAGCTTTCTCTAATCTGAATAAGGGTTTGTGCTACATTTTAGAAATCAGGTTTCAGTAAATATAAAAAAAGGGTCATTGAAGCACATGTAAAAAAGCTAAATGTGTGTTGATTGTTCCCATCTGGGTGATGCTTTCTAGCCGGCACCACATTTGGGGCTGCAAAAAAACTGCCGTTTTAAAAGAACACCATTTCAATAAATTGTAAATAATAAATTATTCCATATTCATAACTATCAAACTAGATTTTCATTGTCTCTTTAAAAAGCTGTGTGGGATGTCTACCACTTCAGACATAAATTTTGACCTTGTTCAATTAAGTAAAAATATCCTAGCTTTTCAGAAATATTATGAACTATTTGAATAAATTATATTTGAATGCCAGCAGTTCAAGCAAGAAACTCACCAAAAACAAAAAAAAAAAAAACACACACACAAAATGCTGAGCACACTTACAGTGGGGCAGATCCTGAGTCGTCATCTGAAAAGTGAAAGCAGATAAAAGGAAATAAGAGACAATTTAAAGTTTTAAGGGAAAGACTGACAAAACATTTTAGCATACAATGAAATACCGAAAAAAATTACAGTGAGAGTTAGCAAACCTAAATAATCTATCTAAAGACTGCAAATAGAATCGGCATACTTAATCTGCAGTACAAACCCAGAATACAATTTATCATTGTAAGTAACAGTTACTCATTACATGCACAGGATTAAATCGTTGACAAAAAGGGCCTTGTGTATCTTAGGCTGTCTCATTCTTTAAAAACTAACTGTCATTAGTAGAACATAACTTGTGCTTTGATATCTATTTCTAAAAGATCTGTAGGTGAAGTAATTACAGCATTCTGTATTACTGTATAGTTTAAGAATTCTGTATTGATTGGTGAAAGTTTTTTTTTTTTTTAAACTCAAGTGGCTTATATGTGAAGAAATGTTTCATATCACAAATTCAAAAAGCTGGCCAAAATTCTCAAACTAGAACAGATTTCGCTGTTAAATTGTATTTCATAATCAAAGACAAAAAACAAAAAAAAATAAAGTGTCCATTTTAAATCAGCAGGAGTATGTAGGGAACATATATACGTTAAAATATGTATGCAGAAATTAGTTTAAAAAAAAAAGTAAAATTTGATGATGCACAGCCAAGAAAAGCTGTGGCTAAACGGTTTTGTTTCACTTTTGTACATAAACAGAGGGACAAAACATTTAACACGTAAAAGCCAAGATACAAGTCAAGCACTGAGTTTTCATAACCAAGACATCAACAGGACTCAAGCAGTCATTAAAATACTTGGATTGTACTGCTTAGAAAGCAGACATGCATACACAGCATTGGTTATGAGGCTTAACATGCAAAATTAACCTGCTCATTCCAAAACAGCATAATAAAAAGCAGGTGATGTTGCATAACCCTCACATCTTTGTAGTACAAATAAAGTCTGCATCTATGGACTTCATGTCAGACTTCAATGCCCTTTCACTGGTAAAACAGACTTCAGCTTTGCTTATACTCATTTACACATGATCAATTTAAAACCAAATACCATCCAAATTATCCACGCAAGACCCCAAATAGATTGAGGCAGACCAGTGAAAGAACAGGCGTTCATATTACATATTCATATAAAAATACTTTTTCCCTTGCAAACCCCTCTTGCATATATGCACAAACAATCTGAAAAGTTTTAATCTACAGATTAAGGCAATAACCACTTCAGTCTGACATGCAGGTCTGTTCACTTACCAAAATATTAAAGCAGCAGGAAAATAATGAGAAAAAAAATCCTAAGAGGTTACAATTTAAATAAACATTTCAGAAATAAAACTAATAAAATAAGTGGGTTTGGGAAAAATACTAAGTATTGAAAAAATAAGGATATTTATGAGCTTGCCTGATCACAACTGATCTGGGCACATTAGACAGCGGAGTAGTAAATGAGTTTTTAAAAAAAAATGTTTAAATTCACCTAACAACCTTTCAAAGGTCAAACCATGAAAAGTGCAAAGATCAGGCACAAGTCTTCCATTCTTAAAAAGCAGTTAAACTGTAACCTAAATCAATATTAATCTTTAAATATATGGATTTCATTAAGGTGCATTTTTCAAAGTTCAGCAGAACTGGATTGTAGGATCTTAAAACCAATTATCAACAGCACATATATAATCTATTAAATATCACATACAAGGTTTACAAGATAGATAAGTTGTTGAAAATCAAAAACACTGAAGGTTTCAAAGATTTGTTGATTGAGGGGAAAAAAAAAAAAAAAAAACAACACACACACACAAAAGCCTATATCTTGTATATACACAAAGCTGTAGTTTTTAAAAAAAAAAAAAAAAAAAAAAAAAAATCAAAATCATTCACATAAAAACTTAAGTATAACTGTCATTTTAGATCCAAGATTTGCAAAAAAAGTATTTAAATTGTCAATGTATACAACTTAATGCTTACTCATTCACCTATCTGAAATGCACCACTATTTAAATTATTTTAAAAGACACTTTTAATACAACCCCCATGGGCATCTCCTGAACATACATTTCAAGACTGTATAAATGTAATATGCTCACATATATAGCAGCACAAATGTTAAAGTCAGCATGGGTAAGGAAGGGGGAAGCGTCACTGCGAAGAGTCAAGACTATCAATTTTTGTTTTTTTATAGAAAGACCCATCCACACTTGGACCTCACTTTGCCCTAACCTAATGGCTCCAAAGCTGGCCTAGGTGTAAACAGGCAAATGAGTACAATGTATGTGAGGCATCTAAACCATCAGAACGTTTGAACCATGCCATTCATTTGATTTTAAGGGAAAAAAAAAATTCTCCAACTACAAATGGTCATTTTATCAGTTTCTGCATTCAAATTAAGAAATAATTCAAACAGATCTTCAAGTCCTGTCAGTGCATTCTTAAACACACAATGTAATAAAATTTGGCAAAGATATACACTATAGGAATTTAACAAATTAATGCTCCTGAGAAACTTGTCTGTTTCAGTTTTAAAATTGCAAAATGAAAGGTGAAGCGCCAGCATCCTCTAGATACAGCATTTCTTAAGGAAGACCGGCTACGGACAACAAGGCTCAAGTTAGAGAGTTCATGTGAAAACAGGTGCAACAGCAAAACCTTAAACTGTCATCTTTGGGGGAGGAGAATATAGTAAACCTTGAAAAATCTAGGACCTATTACTAGTAAGCAATAAAGACGTCCTAACACATGCAAAGTTACTGCAGTATGTTTATGTACCTTAAGTATCAACATACCTAAGGAACCTTAGTTGTGCATTTTATCCTGAAGTTTTTCCTAAGGCTATGTCAACACTACTGTGTTTGTCTAAAATGGCACTTATAAGCAAAAACTCTCTTCATTCATATTAGCGCTTCTATATAGATTTACGAAATTATTTCTGACCACACTAAAATGGCCATTCACCTATACTAGTGCTTGTTAGGCTGCCAATCCATGGGATTTATCAAAAAAGTACCAACCAGTACATATGCCTTTTGAACATTTATGCAGCATTTGAACAATCGGAGACGTTGAAATAGAGGTATTGTAATGAGCAGGAGGATTCAATTAGGGAAAGACCACCTAATAAGCACAAAATAATAGTGCGATTATAGTCTGTATTTTCGCCCAGCCACACTGCAATGGCAAGGCTGCGTTTTCTGAAATATACAACGTTGGAAGGTGGTTTCTACGATTAAAAAACGGCAGAGTAGTATGAATGAAAGACTAAAACGGACCCCACTGTCTGCATTTTTAAATGAAAATGTAGTAGTGTGGACAGAGACTAAATTAGGGTGAACGGCTTAACAATAGGCCCGATGGACAATATATTTCCTAACTGAATGTTCAATGTATTAAACACTTTCCTGGGTGTAATGTTTGACCAATCTTCCATGAAAAATTCCTTTAGTTACAGTACGTTTGTGGGTTTTCATGTAAGTGCTGCCTACTTCAAATCCTCCCACAGCATTTCATTAGGATTCAAATAAGGGCTTTGATTAGGTCAGTCCATAACCCCTAGTTTCTTCTTTTTGAACCATTCCTTATTATCGAGTCTAAAGGTCACCTTCAGGACAGATGGCCTGATATTCTCTGCAAGCACACTTTGGTATGATGCAGAATTGATAGTTGACTTGACAACTGCAAGCAACCCAAGCTGAGGTAGCAAAACCACCACAAAATTATAACAGTTCTACCACCATACATAACAGTTTGCGTAAGATTCATCCTCTGAAATGCTGTTTTCGGTTTATTCCAGGCATGCCTACTGTTATTAGGGCCAAACCACTTTACTGTTGGTTTATCAGTCCAGAACAAACTGTTCCAGAAGGTCTGGTCTTTGCCTCAATGTTCAATGGCAATCTGTTGTCTTGCTTTTTCCTGGCATATTTCACATGCACATCAAATTAGTGCAAGCCCTTACCAGACTCCTAAGCATTCACTGCCTTCTTTCTGAGAGCCTTAGAGAGCTCTTTTGATTTTGGTATAATGACGACACACATGTCAACAGCAAATAGAACACTAGACCTTAGTCTTATGTAAACCACAAATATCAGGTTACATCTGCATACTCTCCAAGAAGTTCTACTTACTGGCAACTAATATGGAATATCAGATTCTAACTTTATAAATTTTAAATGGTAATAAATGTAGGGTTGTACATACTTTTTCCACATGATAAATCAGCATTTTTGTTAATTTAGATTATGAAAAAAAATATAAAATTGACTTGTATTATGTATGAGTTGTTCAAGTATATCACCTATCTCTCTAAATACTGTTTGCAAGAAAAATTATATGCCAGTTCACATATGCTGAAAAAGTTAATTTCCATTTGATGCATTTACTTTTTTACATAACTGTAAAGGTTTGCACTAGTGATGAGGGGAGGAGAGCAGTGGGAAAGTAGCATACACAATACTGTTAGCATTTTCCAGACTGAAATCTGAAAGATTTTCAGCAGCATGCTACCATTTCTCAAAATGAAATGGTCACTAGCACAACCTTCCATGGTTTCATAGTTATCCATACATAACATTTTAAGAGGAACTTTAGGAGGTGGACTCGATAAAGATCTTTGTTGTTTCCTTACTCCCAACAATCACACTTTTAACACTACACACTAAATTCAAAACCACCATTGGCATGTGAACTGTTTTTTTGGGCTACCCAGAAACACCTTTTTAAATTAAAGTCTACAAATACTCATTTACCTATTTTGAAAAAGGCATAATATAAATGGGGCAAGTTTGAAGAGGGTCTTCAAAATGAACAGAAATTTTGACTTTAGTTTTATAATTAACAGGTTAAATAAGTCAAAGCTGTTCATTTGTTTATTAATATTGCCCTCAATGTTATTTTCCACCTAAATACATAAAATGGTAAGGGGCAGGGGAAAAAAACAAAAACAACCAACCAACCACACACACACAATCCCAACACAGCCTAGAAAATGCTGTGCTATAGAAGGTTACTTCTAGTACACCCACCACAGGACCAGGGAACAATAGCTTGAACTCTCCAAAAGTTGTCTTCCCTCTCAAGCGCAATAAAAATAAGCACCAACCAAAAGCTAAACACTTTTAGACTAGAAAGCAATACTACATGCACTCCAAAATGCAGATTTGCATCAAAGACAAATGCATTGTTGTCACAAATTGTGTTTAAATGCACCTAACCTAAATGACAAACTATTCTAATCAATTTCAAAAGCAGTATCCTAAATTGACATTTTTTTTTAATAAAAAAAAAGAAAAAAAAAAAAAAAAAAAAAGGGAAATACACACAATCACACTATACATCCTACTGCATTCTTTAATCATTTACTAAATTTAACATACCGTCAGCCAGTTCATCAGGCTTTCTCCTCTTTTCATAGATGAAGATAATGGTGACCAGGATGATGACCTCTGCAACAATTCCCAGGAAAGGCCAAAGTGCAGCCAGACGGCTACGCACACGCAGATTTATCGTGGTACTACCTTTCCCACGTTCATTTTCTGCCTCACATGTGTATTCATTTGCATCCTTGTCCAAGTCAAGGTTTGAAATAGTAAGTACAGACTTATTACCAGAGTCATGGATGACATACTTCTCATTCGATTCATTACCAGAAATTACCTATTGGGGAAAAAATATATAATGAGGCAGAAAACACTCAACAGTACCCAAGGAATTTTTGATGTAAGAGATAAGACACCTGTGTTTGTCATTGTCTCTAAACTTTTCACAACAGAAGCACATACAACTACTTCAGTTATGGGATTTCTCTATTACTACACCTCCACTTCAGGAGGTTTTTATTTTTTAAAAAACCACAGGATTTAAACTTTAATGCTTGAGGCCATGTTTACCTTTCCATTCACTGACCAAGTCCACTTGAGTGCTGGAGGGTAACTATGCAATTCACATTTTAAATTAACTTTCTCTTTTTCATCAGCATGTTCTGAAGGCTTATATGGCTTAACCTGAGGAGCCACTGAGTAGGGGAGAAAGAGGACAAACAAGAGGTTATGCAATATTTTAACCAATAAAGGGCAACAGCAAAAATGAAAAAGGTACAAGTAACCAGAACAATGGGAATGTATAAAGATTTACAAAGCATCAGAAAAATGTATTGACTTTTAGCAAGAGCAAATCAAAAACTACATTGATGGTATTAACTCACCTTTAACTTCAAGGACTGCAGATGTTGACAGGTTAGTACCAAATACACAAGTATAATTTCCCCAGTCTGTGCTTTTTATTCTTTAAAATAAAGTCAGATATTCAGTTAAAATTATCATAACAACCAATATAAAAATGACCAGTTTGGCCTCTTCATCAATAAATATCAACAGAACATAACAGAGTCAGGGTAGGCAAACTGTTCTATACCACATAAAACTCTGAATGTCCCATTTCCAGAAGACTGCGTAACGAATGAACTTAGTTAAAAATAATGTGCTGGTTTTGAGAACCATGAAAGCTGATAGGCAAACATTGTATTGTTGTTTTAGAATAAATTGAAGGTATTTGGGTTATCTTAAGCAGCAACCCCAAAGAGGTAAATTAATAAAATGCAAAACCATTTCAAACCCAACAGCAGTGGTAAAATAAATACGGTGTGAAGTAATCCAATGAAAAGTCATTTGTTGACATTTAATAAATTCCCTTGAAATGAAAAATATGATTAAAAAAGCAAGAAAGAACATTGACGTTACATATTTCCTGGAATATGCTGAAACTAAAAACAATAGTGCTGAATTTCAAAATACTTTTGAGATTGCTGTGTAACATTGATAGGAGCATAGAAAAATTAGGCCATTAGAAGTTTGACACAAACAGCCCTGAAACAGTCCTGAAAAAAGTACTTACTATTTTAGACCAGATGTTTTTGCAAAAGGAAGAGGAGGATAGCAAACTTTATAATCAAGGCTCAATATCAAAATTATTGTGCGGTCTTAAAGCAAAAATTTCACTTTTACCAATACAGGAAAATTTCTAAAAATTCTAATTTTTCCACTAATTAGAAGTATTGTAACCAAACTATAAATTCTACCAGTACAACTGTATTTCTATGTAATTCAGCACAGTAAATTTGACAGCATGCTTCTCACACAAAAACTGAAACATGATCAGATTAACATACATTTGATCTCATTGATAACTGTTAAGTACTGACTTTAGGAAGAAATAGTGATAAAATAATGCTATGCCGATTTACTGTCAATCCTTCCCAAGGGTTATGGAAGAAAAACTGTATTCCCATCAAGTACCCTGAGGCCTCCTACATTTGTAAATGCACATTCATTTTTATTAGTAGGGCCCTATGATTTCAGTGACATGGGAAATGGGTGCAACCATGGAATTAACACATAAAAGCAAATTACAAACAAGCATTACAAGTTTGGAGATGTGTGTGAGACAATTACAAACTTTATGGTTATTTTAAATATTTGAAGAAATTTGTCTTAGCATTACACAGAGGATATGTACACAGTTTTTTTACCGAATGGTACTCTTCACAGAAACCCTGTTTTTGCCTTTGCCTTTGTGAATATATGCATATGTCATGGCATGCAGAGCAACCAGTACTTGCATACCAATAAAGGTAATTTAGTTGGCTACCTGAATGGGACTAATGCTGAAAATATACTTCAATATCATCCAGAAAACTACGAAACAAACTTAACTGAAAAATACAGGGCACAACATTCTAATGATATTTCTGAATCAGGGCAACAGCTTATAATCTATAGTGCACTTCAAATGAGTATCTCTTGTATTTACCCCATTTTTTGCCACCTTCTGTAGAGCTAACTCAAAATTGGAAAGTTGAAAGACCGCACTGCCAGAAAGCATCTGCAGTCAGCAAAATAAGCTAAATAACAATAGCTCCAACTTAAAACAAATCAAATTAAGGCCATTAGAATGTAAGGACTTAGTTTGGAGAATGCAGATGCAAAGTTACAAGTTACATAGCTTTGTTTTTTTATATACATACATGTAAGTTAACAAGGTACTGCTGTCTGTTTTTACATTGCCTTCCAGTCGCTTGTCATTTTTCATCCAGTAACTTCCGCTCAAGCCTATGGCTGGGTCAGTCAGGTTACATGTCAATGTTGTGGTGTTTCCCACCTGTTGAACGTTGGTCATGATCTCTGCAGCTGTGATTAAGTGAAAAAAGTAAGCAATATTTTACTTAGCTAGAGTATATTAAACCTAGAAAAAAATATTTACAAAATATACATTTCCAAACTTAAAGGCTAAAAAACTGCTGTCCAAAAACAGGAAAAAAATACCAAAGGGCAATTTCAATACATGTCAAAACTCAGTTTAAGACAAAGACAAAACAGGAAGTTATTGGAATATACACGTAGCTACCTATCCAGGTGTGGTGATAAGGGAGAAACATCTATAAATATAGCACCTCACTATGGCACAAAGAGACCACTTCAAAAGCTTAGCACAAGTGGCCAAGAACAAAAAAAAAAAAATTATAATTATATATATCTATATATCCATATATAAAGTTAAGACTATGGCCAAATCTTTAAGGCTTAATTTAAAAATATCTGAAGTGGTCACTGAATACACATACACCAACAAAAACAAGAGACTTTAGCAAGGCCAAGTAAGGGACACAGTCACACACTGCTTGAAGGAATGGATAAATTACTCAATTATAAGCACGCAGCAAGAAAGATGCATTTCAGATTGAGGCACAAACCTAATGAACCAAACACACTATACTATTCTACTTTCAAAAAGGATGGTCCACATGGAGGAGGTTTAGGGGGAGGTTTGAATTCAGACAACAAAAGCTAAGGCTACTAAAATAGTGCACAGGGCAGAACAATAGGGTGCTTGGGCCTAGGGCTCACAACTAAAGCTCCCCAGCACTCACGTTCAAAGATAATAATGTGCGCCTGTGAGCGGATCCACTTGATTTTGGGGCTTTTCTTCAGATCATTACGATCCGGATCATTGGACGCTCGGCACTCATATACACCTGAATCACTGAGTGTCAGGTTAGAGAAGTAAATGGTACTGGTACCATGGGAGATATAAGTTGCATTGATTTTGACCCGCTCTTGCCTTGCGCCATCAAACAGTTGTGTAAACGTCTCCTCTGGCTCATCACCCTCCATAAACCACCACTGTACCTCTGGAATTGGTTTTCCAACCACCTCACAGTGTAATTCAGCGCTGTCCTCTACAAGCTTCACTTGAGACAGTGGGGATCTGATGAACCCCACTAGTGCAGAGAACATGCAAAGCAGTTGTACAGATGCAAAAAGAAAAAAAAGTGCAATTTATAAATAGGGTTCATGTTAAAAGGAAACAAAGCAGAAGAGAAATGATAAAAACATGAAGATTAAACAAGAACAAGTACATAAAAATGATAAGAAAAAAGAAAATTATTTCACAAAAAGCTGTGTTTTTGGTTACAAGAGCAAAACACCAATGAAGGATGAACCAGTGACAGAGGGGGCTTGTCTAATTTATAAAAAAAAAGCAAACATAACTGTTTAAAGGGTATAAAAATTTGGTCCTAGGAGGCTGAAGTGACTTCTGCAGATAAAGTCTGACTATCAGGCTATAAGGAGACTACACAATGTCTGAGAGCCACTAATAAAGCAATGATCAAGACAAAAAAGGTTCATTTACAAGGATGACCGCAACAGAAAGTAGTCACTGCTGCCTTCCAAGACTACCTCTGAAGTAAAATGACAAACACAATGGCTTCATATTTACAGCTATTACCTAGATATAAGAAAAAAAAACAAAAAAAAAAAAAAAAAAAAAACATTCATATAAAGTAATTGAATCTTTTTTTCTCAAAAAAAAAAACCAAAACACATGGTTCATGCTACTCTTCTAAAAACTGAAACAAAATTTAGAAATTGTATACCAATATGTAAATCAAAAACTTCCTTTAAAACATCTACTAAAAAGGTGTAATTTTAAAGTATTAGTAACGCACATCATCATAAATGTTTATATAACAGTAAAGGCTGAAAACCAAAAATGCATTATTTGACTGCTATATGGCAAAGAATTTTTCTTCATCGGCTTTTTTTTTTTTTTTTTTTTTTAACAACATACACTGTATCAAAACACACGATGACTCAGGAACTCAGGAGTAAACACACAAATAGGCCCACAGACCATGAACCAGAATACCTCACAACAGGGAAATGAGAAGTGTATGTTAGTAAAATGTCTGCTATTATCAATGCTGTTTAAGATACTCTTTATGTCTAACTATTCATCTCCAGAAGGACTAACAGATAAAAGGCACCATAGAAGGGCTTGAAACTAAAGGTGGGGTTGAGGGGGGTTCTTAGATGAATGTCAGTCTGAAATATAAAGCCATGTCATTAGTATTATACCTGCTAGGGGAATTTCATAAGATCCCCAGATTCAAAATTAATTTGAATAAATGTGATTTTTCAAATGAATTCTGTGGATCATCATCAGTCTGGATACATATTTAAAGACAATGGAAAACATTTTATTTGTTTCTAATAGTCCTCCCACCATCTCACTACAGCAAACAGAAACAATATGGATAAAATGAAAACCTTGTAAAGCTCCTATACCTCTTTCCAGAGAATCCCTGTATACATCAAACAAACACCACAGCCTGCATTGTTCCTGTTCCAAAGAAGGCTGGCGCCTCTTCACTTAATGACTACAGACCAATGGCACTTACTCTATATCTTACATCATGAACACCTTTGAGAGGCTGGTCCTAGACTGTATAAGTCCTCTTGAGTATATAAAGAAAATTACAGTACTATGATTAAAGTGGAGGATGCAATTATCCATGTGCTCCACAAGGCCTATTCTCACCTGGACAAAGCTGGCATCACTGCAAGTATTATGTTTTCCTTTATTTCTCCAGTGCCTTCAGTACCATCCAGTCATCTCTGTTAAGGGGTAAGATCAGAGATATGCAAGTGGTATGAGATATGGTGTCCTGGATAATGGACTCTGTCGGGCAGTGTGCAGTATATCTAATAGGGGTGTGAGCAACAATGGAGCACTGCAAGGAACAGTCCGGTCTCTTTCTTTTCACATTGTACTCCTCCTCATATAACAGCAGGTCATGCCATGTACAGAAATTCTCAGATGATTCTGCACTTATGGAATGTATCGATAAAGGGGAGAAAAAAAAAAAAAAAAAAAAAAAGACATTTGCTGCACCAAACAGCCTTTATGTCAAGTCACTATTCAAGGAGTGGATGTAGAGGCTGCGCTCATCAATGACATGCTGGACTGGTCCCATAATACAGAGGAACTATATAACAAAAGGCTGAGCAGGCATTTTTTCCTTTGGTGACTTTATGTAATTAATATATCTATCCATCTAACATCTTTCATATAATTTACAACTGTGTAATGGCCAATGTGTTATTTCTATGCTGTGGTGTGCTGGACTGGTAACTTCACTACTAGAGAGGCCCATAAAATTAACAAACTAATTAAAACAGCAAGTGGTGTTCTAGGATTCACTTTGAACACCCTGGAAGTAGCAGCAAATGAGAGAATTAAAACTCCAACCGAGTGTCATTATGACCATTGATCCCCTCTCTGACTCACTAACACGGAGAACTTTCAGTCAAAAAATTATTCAGAGAAGCGTGTCAAGAAACACTACTGGAAGCTTCTTCATATCAAGAGCAATACATCTGCATTATGACTCACTGTGACTGTAAAAGAGTACTAAAATATTTACTTCAGTATCGATATCAGCATTTGGAACTCCATACTGGTAACAAAAACAGTGTGGAATGCAAATAATAGTCAAATCCAAGATGTACTGTCAACTTTTGAACTGACAAGTTTTTAACTATTTCCCAGCAGCACACTTTTTTCTACATAGAAAATAACAAACATCTCTCTTTCACTATTATCTACAACTATGGTAACAGTGACGAGGGGGGCTCAGATCTCAAACAACATTTTCAAGCTATATCAAAACAATTTAAGGAATGTATCCCTTAATAATCTTAGGGAACAACTGAGAAAATGCATCCAAATTAAAATCGAATTTACAATACAGCCTAGTTAATATGTGCCAAATAGGTCAAAATTAAATTAAAACTGTTCCCTGATCATACATCTTCTCAAAAATGGTCTAAAACATACCCAGAATAAGATCTAAATTGTTAGTTATATCATTGTAGGTTGGCATTGATGGGTCACATTTTGGGAACATACTAAAAAAATTCTGGACAAAAGCCCTCATCTCTGTCTTGGACGTACCCAAATTTCAAAATCACTCCTAACATTGAGCTTTGACAGCAATACTTGAGAAATGTAAGACAAGATACAAGTGTGTTATGAAAAAAGTATTTGCAATATCCTATACCGCAATGCCTGCGCATAGGCATTTTTTTTTTAAAGAAAGATTCCCTGTCCACACACAATAACTCAACTAAATGAGAGAAAAAAAAAAAAAAATCTATAAATTTTCTTAAGGAGTAGAACCGAGGATCTGTTTTTTTTCCCCCTAAAACTTAGCAAGAACTCATTATTGTAATCCTAAAGTAAAACATGCCTACCCTGTGCTCAATTTTAGTTGTTGCTTTATTTAATATAAAGAAATTTTGGACAGGTCTCTCTAGTCACATAGTTATGTTGTTTGGGTGGGGGTCGAGTTTCACATTTCTAGCGTTGCTGCCAAAGCATACTACAATACTGTGTTATTTCCATGCTAGACTGAGCTGTGTTTCATTTTTAGGTTTCCAAATAAAATAAATTGAGTAATGCATAAATATTAAGTTAAAAAAATATGCAGGAATGATCAATTTATGAACAAGAGACAATAGAAATTAAAGAGACACGGTGGTCACAAAGTAATGGGTATCACTACATAGTTTTTACCATTAATACAACATCTCTAACTCAGTCGGTCAACACTCCAAAAAAAAAAAAAAAAAATTAAAAAAAAAAATTCAGAAAAAATATATTTATATGCTACTTGCTACTCATTCTTCCAATTGTTTGATTAAAATAACATAAGGGGGTACTGTAAGGATGATTAATCTAAATTACTTATAACACACTCACTGTGAACCAGTGGTGGCGTAAAATTCCAGAAATATGCACAATTGCGATTACAGGCAGTCCCTGGGTTAAGTATGAGAAAGGGACTGTAGGTTTGTACTCAAGTTGAATTTGTATCTAAGTCGGAACAGGTACATTATTTTAATAAATGCTGTTGTTGACAGACTGTAACCAAGTGCCCTGCCAATGAATGATGGAGTTTCACCTCTCTCTGACCTTTTAATTATCTCAACTTTTTCAATGGTGATGGTTTTTCTGTTCTTTACTGTATTACCAGCACTTGCATCAGATTTGTGTTTCAGAGACATTTTTGAAGGGTAGACAAAAAGGTTAAGATGAGCTCTTCTGCACAGCACTGTACAGCTATCACAGCAGGAAGGCATCCGTCCTCAGCACGTCTGATGTATAGGGTGGGCCAGATATAATTATGCAATTTTCATTACGCTATAACTTATTCAGTTTATTACATAGAAAATCACCCGAAAAATCCCGGACCATCGAGAAGTTTGCGAACTGACGACATGAAGAATCGTCTTCGCACCGAACTGGAATCGTCCCTGCATAAATCAAAGTCATCCAGACGATCTGGATCTGTATAATTAGATCTGGGCCACCCTGTACTGACAAGAGACAACTTCCTGCTATGTACGTAACAGTACAAGCAGGTTTGCTATTGAGAATGAATGGGGGCAGCGACGGGCAGTTCATCACCAGCCCACCTCACAGTCACCTCCACTACAGCAAGCTGCCTACAGCGTCTGCAACACCACCGCCTCCATTCAACACGCAGCCATCCGAGGCACACTACAATGCTACCCCCCCACCGCCCCGTTCACCCTCAGTGGCCTCTGTTCAGCCACAACTGGGTCACCGCTTGCAGCATTATCAGCTGCCCACCTAGAACGAATGGGGCAGCCGTGTGTGGTGGGCAGGCAGTGAAACCGCTTGCCGCCAGGGGCCGGCCGAGGGACACTATACTGCGCGAGCTGCGAAATCGCCCCCCCTCCAGTCACTGCTTGCAGCGTCCCTAGACCGAAGATGACGGAGCGGCAGTTACTGAGGTGCATGCGTCGCAACTGCGGCCCCGTTCGTATGTCATAGGTCGGGTGTCTGTAACCTGGGGACTACCTGTATTTAGGTCAAAATAAGAATAAGCAAACCACTTAATCCTGAGGGACCATGTACAAATAACAATATCTGATAATTCAGTCTAGTACACTTCTAAACAGCAAAAGCAAAATCATTAAGATGGCCACAACACAGTCAAAGAGATCTGCATGTAGTCTTATCAGTCTGCAGCACTAGAATCATTACAGAAAACAATTGCCCATTTGTAATGACCAGAGCTCAAAATGTTACTGTCCAAAAAATAGATGTACTCTTCTAAAAGGCTGTAGTCACAACAAACTTGGTATCTATAAAAAGGCAAAGCCCTCACTGACTGACTCACTCACTCACTCACTCATCACTAATTTTCCAACTTCCCGTGTAGGTAGAAGGCTGAAATTTGGCAGGCTTATTCCTTACAGCTCACTTACAAAAGTTAAGCAGGTTTCATTTCGAAATTCTACGCGTAATGGTCATAACTGGAAGCTGCTTTTCTCCATTAACTGTAATGGAGATGAGCTCGAAAGCCGTGGGGGCGGAGTTTCGTGTGACATCATCACGCCTCCCATGTAATCACGCAGTACGTAGAAAACCAGGAAGAGCTCCAAAAAGCGCTGAAGAAAACATGCATTATATAATTGAGAAGGCAGCGAAACAATAAGAAGCGAGCGAGTGACATATACAACCATATTCATGAGTGCTGCTACTACGGAAACAAAGCACGGTGTAAACCTAAACTTTAAATTAAGTTCATAGACAGGCTGCCGCTGGCGTTTGTAATTTAGTGCCTGCCCATATAAGGCCATCCGTCAGCGGCAATCCAATAGAAACACTGCCGCTAAATATTCACGGGTGAAGGACTATGCTTATGCAGAGGAAGATGAGATGGTCAGGGTGGTGTTTGGCACAAACTCAGCGAAACTGCGAGAGAAAGTTTTAAGTGCCGGGACTTAGGTAACATTAAATACAGCCGTGGACACAGCATGACATGGCACCAGCACAGCTGGGAAACTTCGATGCATGTACACCGAGTAGCTCACGTGAACTGACGCAGTGCACAGACAAAAAGCAACAGTTCCAAAGAGCGCTGAACAAAAACCGAATTACACAATTGAAAAGGCAGCAAAAAAATATGAAACGTCTGATACATACAAGCATATTCATAAGTGCAGCTACTGCGGAAACAAAGCACACGGTGGAAAAAGTCAATGTCCCGCTAAAGGAAGACAGTGTAAAAAAAAAAAATAAAATAAAAAAAAACCCCCTGTGCATGCAGTGTGTCAGGTCTCAGATAAAGAAGACGACGAGCTGTTTATTGACGCAGTAAGAAACGAATTGATGAATGAAACCTGTTATCTTTACAACGATTGACAAACACGGAATGTAACTTGAACACAACACATCCTACAAATACGAAACTGATTGAAAGAAATGATAATCAAATCCTTGATGACAGCAACACTCAATAACACTCACAAAACAATTACTGTATATTGACAGTCATGTTACGTTATTTTTAAAATGTTCCTTTTTCTTTTTCATAGCTTCTTTAACACACTACTTCTCCGCTGCGATACGCGGGTATATATATATATGTATATACATACCCCGATCTACATACTCGAATAATGGATACTTTATTCGCCATCAATGATTGTTTTGGTAAAGCCATACTCAGCGTATTCATTAGATGAACGGTAAAAAAGTAAGAGCGAGGGGAGGGTGACTTATTGAGGCATACAGGAAAAACCACAATAGCACGCAGGCTCGATGTACTGTAGTGCGCGTCAACTCGATCTGAATTGCGCTATCACATTCGAAAAAATATATCTTTTCAAGTTCTATTTAGTCCATATGTGTCAAACTCAAGGGCTGCGGGCCACATCCGGCCCGGCGTGTAATTATATCCGGCCCGCGAGATCATTTTATATACTGTATTATTGTTATTAATGGCCCGGGTATATGAAGCACTGTTAACACAAACTAAAGATCCCATAATGCAGCGCTTCAGCTGCCTTGCCGAACACTTACCGCGTTAATCAAGTCTAGCTTATGATGCTGCAAGTTATTGCGAAGCTAGCCCACACGATGCTGAAGAGAAAAGTTGATTCTGAAAATAGAGCCTTTAAAAACC
>JANRMT010062789.1:33104524-33159202 GCA_026402145.1 Polypterus bichir lapradei | reverse complement strand
ATTTTTATGGAGAGCAAAATATTATAAGTTGTTTAAGGTTTGAGTTGATTTATTCAGGAATAATATTCCTGTCTGTTTTTACCATTCCTACCAAAGATATTTCTGTCGACTAAATAAAAATTCCTTCTATTTAAAATTTAAATAGAACTTGAACAGATACAATAGTTCATAATATCCACGCAGACTTGCACGTAAGAGCGGGAGTCATACGTTTTAACAAACGGCGTATTGCACGGATACGAAATAGCCTGCCCATTTAATTATTTAGGAATGGATAAATAAAGATTTTGTACAAATGTTTTTCATTTTTCTTCCTTGATGGATTCTGCCACCCCCAGCAACAGTTGCTCGCACCCCAAAGAGTGTGTGAGTATAATATAAATATATATATATATATATATATACATACTCAGCAAAAAAAGAAAGTGAATGAAAAACAGTGGTTTCCTCAGTTTCTACAGAGACACATAGCGGTCAGATTTATTGAGAAGCCAAACTTCTATTGCTCAGAAATGGGGACTTGCAAGCAGTGCAGTTATATGCATTAATAATTCATGGGGCACTGAGGCCACTAATTCAACCACCCCTGTTAAAATAACACTTCAGCCCTTTTAAAAATTTTGAAAGTTGATTTAGACCAGGATTCATTTGGCCAGGTTAATAACCTCCAGTTTTTTCCTTTGCAACCATACTTGTATGCATGTTTTGGGTCATTGTTCAGTTGTAGGATCCACAATCTTTTCTCTATATCTAGGTTTCTGACACTTGGTACAATTAACCCCTAAACAAAAGAGTAACCTTTTGATTTAAAGATTCCCTAAATATGTTCCAAAAAACCTGTACCAACAGCCACCCCAACATTACAGAACTATGTTGAGGTCCACCCTCCCCCCGCTGAATTACTAAAGAGCTCCTTTAGGGTTTCATTTGCCCACAGAACATTTTCCAAGAAGGATGTTAGTTTCTTTCGGCAGGTTTAAGCAAAGATCACTTGTGCCTTTTTATGCTGGTCTTTAAACAGTCGAGACTCTTCCTGTCCTTTGCCCATACAATATTTTTCTGTGGGGCACATCGAAACCACCACCCCAGATCTCTCCGTGACAGCTTTTAAGCACTCCAGATATTCCAGAGGCATTTTCCCCCCTCCGTCTTTACCAACATTCAAAGACTTGTTTGATCAATTTCACTCTTCCTACCACCAGGTTATTGACCGTTTCAAGAGCACCAAACATCTTAACAGTGAAAACAGGATTGCTTTGTACGCTTTCACATTTGTGTCTCATGATCATTTTTTCCCCCCCGATGGTCTCCAACAGCTGTCTTGTCTTTGTCAGTAAACAGGGAATGAAACTGACATTTATTAGACATTTTTCATTGTGTAATTCATGTCCTGCACTTGATTTATCACAGACGAGTCCATTTTGACTGCAACGCAATCAACCTGATTTGAACCTTCAAACAAAAAAAAAAAGTGTTAAGATAATTGTGTCATAGTATAAAACCAAAGTGTTTGCTAATGATTACTATTTAGAGGGGTCAATCATGAAATGATTTTTCCTGAAATTTTTCACACATCTTGTTTGAGTTATAACATACAAACTATGGAAGAAATAAAAACATAAAATACAACTAAAGCTACTTGGAATAAATACCTTAAAAGTAGAAAAAGCCCAGTTAACAAAACCAATCCTAATCAGCACCTCCCCAATAACTGTGAAAAAGGACAGACATAGCAGGTGGTGTCAAACTAATTTCATGACCAAAGGTCACTTCAGGTCCAGCCTTAAAAGTCCTTGTTGTAACACAGATGGCATTTCCCAGTGTCTTCACTTCATCTAGTACTCTGAGTAGTTACAAAAGTGTTACAGAAATAATAATTCTTAATATCTTCATAAAACCTAAAACTGTGGGTTACTTTTGTAAGGCATTGGGGATAAATGTGTATTGTTTCCACAGCTTTGAACGCTTAGAAGTACATGCTACAATCCTAGTCCTAAATCACTTAATTCCCTTATTTAATCCTTTAAATGATTATGGACTGTTTAAGAAAAATGCAAATCACAGTTGTTTAGAGGCAATGGATTCATTCAAGATTAGAGAAAGCAATTTACTTACTTACAGCCCCAACACCCTGTATCCAATACAGACAGAATACTTGCTCTTGAACAAAATCAGTAGCAAAAGAAAATCCTTACTTTGACAACCCTAGATTGTTGTTTCTCTATTTAGAAAGCATATATGCGTCTGTTGCGATCCTTCAGCTTTACAATACTAGAAATAGCTAAAACCCTTTAGCCGATCATGGGAATACCCGCTTGACCACACAGGAAGATGACATAAGTTACCCTCAAATGGGTGGTGACAAGTGGCACACAAAACTTAGTCCTGATATGGTGGGGTGATCACATTATGCTTTTACACTCTGAAAATATTTTTTAAACATTGTAAAGAAAAAAGAAAAAAAAAAAGTCTCAAACTGTATACCCTACTTACACTGTACATGCCAAGGCCAGTCAAAAGACAGTCAGTCTCAGTTCTCATCAAGGAATATACAGGTGGAAACCACTTTAGATATTAAATACAGGTTTTATGTTAATAAGACAGAGACAGGTAAACAATACAAAGTTTATATTTAATCAGGAAAAAGACCATGATATGAAACTCAACACCACTTTGTGGTAAGCAGATGATAGAGTTCCTGAAGATTGTGCATAGAACACCAATGTTGTGTGGCTTAGTGAAGAGGCCAATTAAATGAAGATTCCTCACATTCAGTTTTGGTTTAAATAGTAGGCCGTCTTAACAAGCAAAAATGGATCAGTTGTTGCAACCCTGCAGGAACAGGTCTCCAGAAGGAAAGCAAGTCTGCGTTTTAAGTGCCAAAGGAATCTTATTACTACTTCACCAATGTGAGATTTAGCAGGTATATTAAATAACACCAATGTGGTTTCATCAGGGTACTTATAAACTTGGCAGTGTGGATTGCCTAGGAGGTTTCTCGGCACATGGCTAACTGAACAAACACTAATTAGGATAAACTAGATCAGACCAGTCCCTCCCCAAACCCAGCAGCTCTCCTAAGGGAAATGCTACCAGGGCAAAGGTATGACGATTTATTTTATTTAGGTTACATTACAAAAAGAACAGCAGCAGGCAGTCCCACACTACAAAAATAAATAAGGTAATGGGTTAAAACTGTGAAACTTCCATGACATTAACACTCATTTTCAGATTGTCTAGCCAGCTCTCAAATGACAAAATGGAAGCAATGGTACTGCGAAAATTAATATATAACTCAATGATCTGTGAGGTACTCTTAAACACCGAAGAAAACATTTAAACACACACACACCACTCTCTTTAAGGTTACCGATCCACTATATTCTGTAGTATCGGTTTCATCGTTTTGCTCAAAATCAAAAAACATATGATGCAAATGCAGCTAGACAGCAAAGAAAGTAATGCCAGACGCGGCACCTACTAATGGAAAACGAACAGTATATATTTTTCAATTATAAACTGAATAACCTACGGTGCCAGAGTAGAAACCTGCGTGGGAAAACGATTAAATACTCTAGAACAGTAACACTAATACAAATATGCTATAAATAAAACATCTTTAATTACACCCATTCTTTAAAATATGAGAACTTCTAATCCCTGTAATAAACAGCCTTAAACTCAAAAAGAAAACCGAATATTGCCAAAAACACTACACCTACCAACCCAAGCAACTCCATCTTTAGGATTTGCTGGACCTTCGTTAATACCACCAAGACACCCATGATAGTTAATACGGCGATCGACTGACTGATCGATTGATCGATCGGGCGGGCGAACGAACGACCGACCGACACACACACACACCACCCCCACAAATGACCCTTGACCTTTAGAGTATCGACTACATACAGGACAATTTTAATCGTGGGTTACAACCGCTTTAAAAGGTGCCACAAGACATTCTATAAAAATTGTTAATGTAAATGTAACGTTCGTACAGAAGGGCCTATGGGCGAGTCTCACAGGCCTAAACAGGGCCAACACTAGTCATTCGACACGACGTACTTTAAACAAAACTGGGCTCCATTGTAACTGTTGCTTATTATACACATCTTTATATTTGATCTACCCAAAAACTATTAAAGAAATACTTTACGTGTACATATAAAAGAAAATGAAAAAAACAACCTACCTGCAAAAGAATGATAGCTAGGCAAACACATGATAATAGCAACTGAAAAACAGAGTAGAAACATGGTGAGCGGTATGTTTTCGTCGGTTATTAGTCTAAAACATAAACACAAATTTTCGTTATCTCTTTCAAATGTTCATCCACTCCAAGAGCTCAAACGTCGCTGCCCATCAGCTGATAAGTAGCCGAGCTTAACTGCTTGTCCTCTATTTGTTCCTCGTGAGCACGCGCGTGCGCGCACAGACAGGAAGGCACGTCCTCACACGGGTGACGACAAACGAGTCACGCTTACGTGCATTACGTAAAGCGGGAGATGGGCGTGTCCCTACGACGAGTGGAAAATGAGAGACGGGTCAAATTGTAGACAGCCTGCAACTACGTTTCCTTGGAAAATGATGCAGAGTTTAGAAAGCAAATGGTATACATCGGTTTGAACACCTCATTGTATGATTTTTTTTTTAGTTCGCGGAAAAAGCGTGCTGTATGGATGCTGATGATATGCAGCTTTGTTGTGTTTTATTTGATTTTCAGCTTTCTCTTTTGGGGACACCGTTATGCAAGTACAGTTTCCTGCCCCATATAACATAGATACACCGATAAAAAATACACTGTATATAGGTTAGCACGGTACAAGACTGTACATTGGCATAATCTATCAAGGACGGGACGAAATACGATCGTAGTACATACGTGCAGTTCACGTTCAGCTATAGCCCACTTTAGCCGATTATTATGAACATTTTCGACATGTCTAAGGAAAATAAAATAACCAGGGAAAATCAGTTCTGACACGTTGAAAATACACAACTCCCTGGCCAAAGAAACGAACGCAGGACGCGAGGCAGTGAATCAGTCGTACACTGTAAATGTGCGCCGTGCTGTGCTCGCTGGCGTCCACCCAATGGAGTCTTGCTCAGTTACGTATCTCACTGTTGATCTTCTCCATCACCAGGTGGTATTGTAGTGTCACATACATTTGTGGATTCACCCTATTAAAACAAAGCAATTAAGTTTGTCATAAATTCTGACCCACAGCACCCCACACTAAAAAAACGTGCCAGAGTGATGCCATAAGGGAACCATTCTGGTTCCCAAAAGACCCATCCATATGAAGGTTACAGAAATATCAAATTATCTATTTAGATCTGTACCAGGCTCTATATAGGTATAACCACAAATTGATGTTAACAGATTTGTGAAATACCAGTAAGTCATGATTTTACGCTTACTGCATACAGTAACACAGGCTAAGTTCAGGTTTTCTTAATCTGTTAGCGTCCTGCTAGGCAGTGCACCATACATTAAGGATTTCATATTTTTTCTGCATATTATGACGTTTTTCAAAGCACAAAGAACCAACTTCACATGCAAAGACCCCATCCTCAAATGAGATGGTGCTTTGTCAAGCAATAGTTCTATGAAGAACCACAAAACCCAGTAAAAGAACCATAAAATGCCATTAAAGAAACAATATTGTGCACCCATTATCTACTCCCGCTCTGCTTGATAAACATCAAAGTCTGTCAGGACACAGTGCTTACCTAAAAGGTGTTGGATACTTTAAAATACTGTACACATGTCTTAAAAATTAAACTAATAAAAAACAGTAATTGTGAATAATAATTTATGCTCATAATAAAAAAATAATTAAATTGTTTAAATCTCATATTTAAATGCAGAATTGAAAATAGATTTAATTAAAACTTAAATTACACAATTTATTCATGTAAACAAAATTGTTCTAAATCAGTTTAGCATGAGAATATTTAGTCTAATATTTTTATACATTTATGTAAAGCAAAAAAAGCAATACAAATTCATTGCCTTATATATAACTTCAGAATCAAAATCACATTTACTGGCCAAGTCTGCTCTTATATAAGGAATTTGGCTCCATTTTGCATGACAGACCTACAATTGATAAGTAGTCATCTGAGATAAACAGAAGACAAACAATGTAAACATACAAAGTGCAAGGCAGTGCAAGAAATAATAAATATATACCGAGTTAAGTGTAAGAATAAGTGTAAGAATACTGTGAGATATTGGGTTCCCAGACTGATTTTCCCTGCAGTAGCACAGGTCCTGTAAGGTGGGAAGACTGGGGCCCGTGATCTTTTCAGCAGGACTGACAATTCATTGTAGCCCCTTCTTGTCACGCTTAGTTGTAATGATTGAGCTTAGAACTTAGAACTGAATCAGAAGCTTCTGTGGTAGATTGAACTCCCTTAGCTGTTGCAGGAAGTGTATCTGCTGCTGTGACTTTTGTATAATAAAATCTATATTGGTCCTGGGTGATAGCAGATGCCAGAAATGTTAAGGTTTCCACAACTGCAACATCATTGTTAAAGATGGACAGGTATTTTAATAGTCCACTGTTATTGCCACAGTTTGAAGCATTTTTAGCTTCAGATTGTTCTGACCACACCAAGGTGGTGGGTGGTTAACCTCATTTCTGTATGCAGATTCATCACCTTTTCTGATGAATCCAATTATCATTGTGTCATCCACATGTTGCACAAGTTTGACAGAGGGGTCCTTAGAGGTGTAGTAATTAGTATGAAGGGAGTAGAGCAGGGAGGAGAGCACAAATTTGTGTGAGGCACCAGTGCTGATTGTACAGGAGCTAGAGGTGAGTTTCACCTGCTGCTTCTTATTTGCCAGGAAACTGGGAATCCACTGAAAGCTGGCGGCAATGACAGAAAGCATCGGAGAGTTGAGGAGTTCAGGTATGGTTTTGTTAGAAAACTGAACTTTTTAAGTCCACAAAAAGAATCCTTGCATAGGTCCCTGGGTTGCAGGATGTAGTACAGGCCCATATTGACTGCACTATCCATTGACCTGTTTGTTTGGTAGGCAAACTAAAGTTTTTGTCACTCCTTCATTCTTCTTGTATACATTTTTCTGGTGTGTCCCAATGAATCATCCAGCAGTAGTCCACCATCATATTGACATCTCAACATGCTGATAGCTTCTTTCCAAGACTTCAATTGAATTTTTCACCCTGCCCTTCACTCACCACTCCAAGATTTTCAAGGTAAAATTCCAACTGCAAATCCAAAAGGTAAACTTTGAGACTCATGTTGCAACCCAATTTCTAAAACTTAACTAATACATTTTTCACATTATTTTTATAATTTGAATCTTTATTCTTACCTAAAAGTGTAGAAATTACTTCTTTGAAAGATACACAAGCCTATTGTTCCAGGTCATTCAATACACCATCAAATTCCGCATGAGAAATCAGATTTCTAACATCAGGTCTGGCAAAAATGCCCTCTTTGAATTTAACCTCAGACAAACCCAGAAACTTTCAGCCTAAATACATAAAACAGACCCCATCTTTTGATAGGGCTTTGACAAACTGCTTCATTATTCAGACCTATAAATACTTGGGAGTGCAGCTGGATGATAAATTGGACTGGACTGCCAACACTGATGCTCTGTGTAAGAAAGGTCAGAGCCGACTATACTTCCTTAGAAGGTTGGTGTCCTTCAACATCTGCAATAAGATGCTGCAGATGTTTTACCAGACGGTTGTAGCGAGTGCCCTCTTCTATGCAGTGGTGTGCTGGGGAAGCAGCATAAAGATGATGGACGCCTCACACCTGGACAAACTTGTTAGGAAGGCAGGCTCTATTGTAGGAATGAAGCTGGACAGTTTAACATCTGTGGCAGAGCGACGGGCGCTAAGCAAGCTCCTGTCAATCATAGAGAATTCACTGCATCCACTGAACAGTGTCATCTCCAGGCAGAGGAGTAGCTTCAGTGACATACTGCTGTCACTGTCCTGCTCCACTGACAGACTGAGGAGATCGTTCCTCCCCCACACTATGCGACTTTTCAGTTCCTCCCGGGGGGATAAACGCTAACATTATTCAAAGTTATTGTCTGTTTTTACATGCATTTTTATTACTCTTTAATATTTTTTTATTTATTTTTTGTATCAGTAAACTGCTGCTGGATTATGTGAATTTCCCCTTGAGATTATCTATCTATCTATCCACCTACCTAAACCAAGCATCATATGAAGCAACAGTAGCAGAACTTAATCTGAATCCACCAAACTCGTTCTGATAGTGTTGGCAGCAACAAGCTGGAACTTCCTTCTAGCTGGTCATTCCTTCTGAACCCATCTCAATTTTTAGCTCTGCTGTCCCACTCACAGTAAAAACTGAAGAGTTTTGTAGGCCCCAACTGCTGACCCAGTAAGATACGGAAGAACTTAGGTCCCCACATATGAGCCAGCAGTGCTCATTGTAGGTCATTTTCTTGAGAAGATTTTTGAAGTTCTTGCAGGCTTCTTAGAAATGCACAGATTGACCATCAGGTGGTGATGCATATTTATTACTGTTATGAAGAAGGTCTCCTTTTAGGATTCTTCTGCATTGTAATCTCATCAAGTTTCTACATTGAGCCGCTTAGGTCAGCACAGCAAACCAAGATTTCAATATTAGATAATATTAATAAAAAAAAAAAATCAGTTAAATAAAGTATTTATATTTAATTGATTGTAGTGTGAAAACAATAAAAAAAACTTGGCAGCTAAAAAAATGTGCATTATGAAAAAAGGTTAGGTGATTGAGAAATATGGTTTTCATTTTTTAATTCAGTGCTGAAAAATATAATAAATTACATGAAATAATGATTTTTTTTCTATGTATACCTGTTGTAAGTGCCCTAAGGGATGGACTGGCACCCTGACTGTGATGAAAGGTGATTTCTGGTCCAGATGGGAGGCCATAATGGATGGACACTATATATGGAGGTGTAACCTGGCTGGGATAGTGCTTGTTTATTATCCCAGTCAGGTTGGAAGATTAATGGTTGGACTAGGGGAGGTTGTCTGTCAAGAGCAGTTTCTTCCCCAGTACAATAGATGGCAGTGCTCCTCTGGCATGGTCACCCGCAGAGATCCATGGGACTCATAGTCCTGAGGACAACCCTGTTAGGGTCCCTGGGTTTCACCAGAGGGCACTGCAGGGAGAATAACCGTGCATCACGAGGCTTCTGCCATTCACTATCACTGCAGCAGAGGTACTCATGGGTCCAATGTGGAAGAAGTCCCATTCATCCAGTTGAGCTGGAGATGGGTGGAAGAGGGACAAAGCCCACCTGGAGGAGTGGAAGGAAAGGGAAAAGAAGAAAGGAGAAGAATACGTGTGATTATGTCACGTTTTAATCATTTTTTTGGTAATGTATTTTTGCAAGTAAACCTTTTATTTAAACCAGGACTGGTGTTGCTGACTTTGTGTTTGAGGTGCTGCAAAGCTCCCTACTGGTCCCACTGTATTATTGTCAGCTAATGTCAAAAGTTATTTGTCACATTGGTTGTTTGCGGGACGTTCAGGAATGTAGTCTACACCTGTGGTTTCCAGTCCAAACAGAGTCGCAGATTATAGTTGAAAGAAATGGTTTGAGGAGGATGTCTGAATTTAACTGCAATATAATTGGCATACAGGCAACCACGTGCAGCACAATGTAAAATTGGAATTGCTTAACTTCCCTCAGTCCCTCATCTTCCTTTGCCCATTATTTACCGGTACATGATGTCACCATGTCACCCACACCACAATTATTTTAAAATGTTTACATCAACTCTTTACATGCACAGGGTTGCTTTCTCATCTTGTGACAACTGTCCCACCAGACTTAAAGCAATTCATTCAGGCTTCTTTGGTGGTCTGACGGACACTACCCCATGCTGCACACAGCTCCACCCCACCACTGCCATTCATTATTCTCCAATGAGTTCTCAGGAATGTCATCTTAACTAGTCATCTGCTCTGATGTTTTAGGATCTAATTCTACACTCTTAAAAATAAAGGTGCCAGTGTGGTTCTATAGAGAGATGCCATAAGAGAACCATTTTTGTTCCCAAATGACCCATCTACTTGAAGGTTCCAGTAAGAACCTTTGTTTATTTAGATCTGTAACAGGCTCCATACAGTAAATAACCATGAACAAATAATAACAGATTTGTGAAATATCAGTAAGTCATTATTTTAAAAGGACTCTTGCTCCACACAATAACAAGGTAAGTTTCAGTTTTTTTTTGTTCCACATATTAGAAAGTTTTTCAAAGCGCTAAAATAGTATTTTTACAGGAGAACTACTTACTAAGCAAGGATCAGTTCTGGCTGCAAAAGACTGGACTGGCCAAATGTTCCATTCTAGCTTTACAAAGAAAACTAGAGGTGTGGGAATTCTCATACATAGAACAGTCTCATTTGTGGTTTCAGATGTAGTATCTGATCCTGAAGGGAGATATGTGATTGTCACGGGCAATTTAACTGTAAAGTGATTTTGATAAATGTTTATGCACCCAATGTCGATGATAGGGAATTCATGCAAAATGTATTTGCATCCTTTTCCAATGTGAACACTCATATAATTATAATGGCTGGGGACTTTAATTGTGTTTTAAATCCACTCTTAGATAGGACTTCTATCACAGGGGGGAATGACATCTAACACTGCAAAGACAATTACACAGTTTTTAACTGACCACAACTTATCAGACCCCTGGAGGTTTTTAAACCCAAACTCAAGAACATATTCCTTCTACTCACCAGTGCATCATTGCTACTCAAGAATTGATTATTTCTTTATAGATAATAATTTCTTGCCTACGATTAAATCTTGCAAGTATGACACTATTGTTATTTCCGACCATGCCCCTCTGATCTTGGAGCTAAAATCATTAGGCCCCACACACTCATCTAACAGATGGCGTCTTAACCCACTTCTATTAGCAGAGGAGAACTGTACAGAATTTATATCCAAACAAATCAGTTTTTTCCTACAGACAAATACATCCTCAGAGGTCTCTGCAGGAATACTCTGGGAAACTCTAAAGGCCTTCTTAAGAGGACAGATTATTTCATATCTTTCCCACAAAAATAAATTAGAAACCAATAAGGTATCAGAGCTAACAAGCAAAATTACTAGAATAGATGAAGAACATGCCAGGTGTCCAAGTGAGGCTCTTCATAGGAAAAGGCAGGCTCTGCATTCAGAGCTCAACCTCTTAACAACCAAAGAAACTGAACAACTCATTTTTAAATCAAGACATCATTACTTTGAACACAGAGAGAAAGCTAATAAGCTCTTAGCTCAACAAATCCACAAGCAAGAAGTTCGCAATGCAATCCCAGCAATCACCAACACGAACGGAGATAAAATCATTGACCATAAAAATATAATGCACATATTCAGAGACTACTATAAATCCTTATATTTTACTGAGTTTAAAGAAGACAACACACAATCTAATGCATTTCTAAATACATTACAGATACCAAAAATAGATTCTTTTAGTGCAGAGGAACTGGATAAACCTTTGGCACTGTCAGAATTACTAGATGCTATAAAGTCACTTCAAAGCAGGAAAGCAGCAGGCCTTGATGGCTACCCTGTAGAATTTTATAAGAAATTCTCCACTCAGCTAGCTCCCCTCTTATTAGCAACATTTACAGAAGCTAGAGACAATCAAATTCTACCTCAAACTTTTCGACAAGCATTAATCACCATCTTTCCTAAACAAAATAAGGACTTATTACAATGTGCATCATACAGACCAATTTCACTTCTGAATAATGATGTTAAGATACTCTCCGAAGTCCTAGCTAAAAGGATGGAGAAAGTGCTGCCTTCGGTAATATCACAAGATCAAACTGGATTTATTAAAGGCCGACACATAGCTTCCAATCTTCGACGCCTGTTTAATGTAATATATTCACCAGCAAAGTCAAACACCCCAGAGATATTATTATCATTGGATGCAGAAAAAGCATTTGATATGATTGAATGGAACTACCTTTTCACTAAATTAGAGAAATTTGGGTTTGGCCCAAACATTTGTGCATGGATCAAACTACTATATACCAATCCAGAAGCCTCAGTTTGTATCAACAACATTTGTTCAGACTACTTTAAACTAGAACGTGGTACCAGATAAGGATGCCCCTTGTCACACTGCTATTTGCAATCACCATTGAACCATGGGACAATGGGAAAAAGATCTCTCACTCAACATATCAGAAAAGGAGTGGAAGGTAGCAATGTAGAGAATTCACTCAAGCTCCATATGCACAAAGCATACAATTACTCAACTCAAAATTATATATCGAGCACATCTGTCTTGCTTAAGACTGTCCAAAATGTTTCCAGGGCAAGATCCAACCCGTGAACGCTGCAATCAAGTCCCAGCCTCACTGGGTCACATGTTTTGGGCCTGCAGCAAATTAACATCATTTTGGACCAAAATTCTTAAGTGCCTTTCAGACAGCCTTGGCGTCACAATCCCTCCTAACCCATTAACAGCTGTGTTTGGGGTTCTTCCAGATGGGCTTAAAGCGGAGAAGGACAAACAAACTGTGATTGCATTCACTACATTTTTGGCATGCAGACTTATTTTGCTAAACTGTAAGAATCCTAACTCTCTTCTTTTAAGTCAGTGGGTAACTGATGTTTTATACTATTTGAAATTGGAAAAAATCTAATTCTCAGTTAGAGGATCTGTGCAGAACATTTTCAAAACCAGGCAGGATCTAATCAATAATATTTTAGAATTAGCTCTTAAAGCACTGAGGAAGTAGATTCTCTTCCCATTTCTTTTTTTTTCTTCTCCATTTATCTTTATCTGCCTATTAAACTCATCAATGTATGTATTTTTAGAAGCTTGAAGTTTTACTCCGTTGGCCATGCTCTCTTTCTCAGGGGTGGGGGTTGATTTGTTTTCAATCCTATTTTTTGTAAAAATTGATCTATCTGTATGGAATGATTACAGTAAAATCAATAAAATTAAAAAAAAGAAAGTTTTTCAAAGCACAAAGAACCAACTTCATATGCAGAGAACCCCTGTCAAAATGAAAGGGTGCTTTGTCAAGCAAAGGTTCAACGAGAAACCATACAACCTATTAAAGAATTTTGATTTTTTTTTAAGAGTGTAGATACTCTGTGCTTCATAGGGCAGTCAGATTCTACAGTACATTCACGCTTTTACCCCTGGTGTTTCTAATAACCCCTTTCATGTCATAGCCAGCTTAATATTACAGTATATACAGATATTTTACTTAATGCTCCGGAATGAAAACACACTGCCCATGGAGTGGTGGCCAGAGGTGGCAGATATGATTTGTGCTTTAGTGTTTCATTGTTTAAAAGGAAATCCGGTTAATTGGCCATTTATTGCTGTGAAAATTACAGATGGCAAACTGTCAAAGTAATTACTACACTCAAAGCTGTGACCAGTTCCTGTGAGGAAATGAAATGAGCAGGCAATGCTTGCAAGGAACATCCTTTAATATGATTCTAATTAAGCTTTTCATGGACTAAATAAGGCCTATTTTACTAAAAAAAAAAAAAAAAAAAAAAAGGATAAGCAAGAAACACAACACTCCTAAAGGTGATTTGTAAACCTTTTGAGAAAAATTGCCTGTACTGGCTTCATGTAGTGTTTGAATGCATGTGGGAAGCTTTTGTACTCCAAATAGCATCATCATTATCGTCATAGGTGTTGTCTCTTAGAAACTTGAACTGCTGTATCATCATTCAGTTTTGTTTGGAAGAGTCAAGTTTCTTGTGTTTATCATCACTGTTTCCTCTATCACTCATCACTTTCATAACTTTGAAATGGTTTTAGGAAGTGACATGTTAAAATTATATGTATCATGACAAATGCTGCTGTTGACATAGTCAGATGACACTCTTTTTATATTCCATTTCATAATCTTACATAATCTCCCTTCCTTTTTGAAATCAACCCCCTTCCTCCCCTAGCCGGCATGCAGAACGAACGTGAAGTGCTACGCTGCAGCTGTTGCGGCTGGAACATCGACTGGCAACTAAATCCAAGTTTTAAAAATTTTTCCACAAGTTCTACCTACATTTAAAATCAAAGGTTATGTCTCAATAATAATGTATGCATTACTGTTTATTTTGTTTAAAGCTGTTTTAAGGTACCACAAGTCATCCATGCTCATATGTACTTCATATGTTTGGTTTTACATTTAAACATTAGATTATAATAATAACAATAATAATAATAAGTTTTATTTATGTAGCGCCTCTCATGCACTCAAGGACACTTTATAATGCAATACAAGACAGTAGAAATTGAGCAAAAAGACTCCGGTGAGAAGCGGCAGCCGGATCGTGCACAGTGTACTCTCACCCGGAACCGGAAACCTCAGTTAGGTACACTCTGAAAATTCAGAGGCATACAGCAGCAGAAACATAAAAAACAAAGATTTGGACTCATGGGATAGATAATAAAACCAACCAATCAACTGATAAATAAATAAAAATAAATACATTTAAGAGCATGTTGGGAAGAAGCATCGAATAGCTTTATAGTAGTGGGCAGAAAAGACTACCAGAGGTGCTTCTTAATACACCTTGTTGGAATGAGCCTGTGGCTAAATGTGCTCCCAGACAGCGCCTGTTGGAGGGAATGGAGGGGATTTTTTTCATGATGGCATCCAATTTTGCCATAACAGCTTCCAGTGTGTCCAAGGTCGTCTCTGTGATGGCGTAGCCTTTCCTGAGATAGATTTCTCTCTATTATAATAAAAAAAAGTCCTTGGAAGGAGACGAGATGTGATTTTCTCAGTGAGACACTTTCACGTCCTGCGAGATGCAGATCAAGCAGCACGGCAGCAGCAAACTAGCAGCTGATCGAGCAAAAACTGTATTTGTTTCCCATTGAATCACCATTTAAGAGGGGTTTCAAGGGAGCGGACACGTCTCCTTGGGGTGTGTTCAGCCCCCCTCTTCACAACGCGAGTGGAAGAGACGCGAAGTAGCTGGTGTGTAGCGCAGGCCGGTTGGGCTTTTGACAAGCAGGAAGCGAAGCCCCCTAGTAGTATTAAAACATATTCATGAAGTCAGCATCCAGTATGGGTCTGAACTGGTGTCTTTCAATGGACTAGAAAGCTTATGATATGTTAAGCGACAACAGTAATTGCCTGCACCTAAAAGCTAATTCCAAAGCATGACACAAACATTTGTAAAATTGTGACGAAGAGAGGCTATTCAACTCAATTGACAAAAATAACATCAAGTTGAGATGTGAAGGTGCCTAAAGTCCTTCTGTCCACCACACTACTTGGTAATTCATTTCACGTGTCTCTGGTTCTTTGCATGAAGGAATACTTTCTTTAACTTGTGCAACAGAACAAACTCCCGAGGCATTTAGTTGAAGCAGCAACCTTGACCACCATTATGAAGCATCTGGATATGATATTGGGACAGCTGTTCTATTAGCTAAACAAACTGGTTTGATGGACTGAATGGTCTTCTCTCGTTTGCCAAATTTCTTAGCTCTGCCCAAGTTTCCAACCATGTCCCCATGTTCTTGATACAGAATTTATTTTAAAGCAACAGCTACATCAACTTTATTAATTCCTTTCACAATTTTAGACACTCTTAATCCCGGTTTGATTAAACTGAAAAGGCTCAACTCTTTTAATCTGTCCTCATAGCTTGTACCTCTTAGTTCTGAATCAGCCTAGTTGCTCTTCTCTTGATTTCCTCTCATGTTGCTATGTCTTTTTTTTGTAATAAGGAGACCAGAACTGCACACAGTATGCTAGATGAGGCTTCACTAGTGCATTTATAAAGCTTGAGCATCACCTCCTTGGACTCCTTGTGCTATATAACCTAACATTCTTTTAACTTTCTTTATTGCTTCTGTACATTGTCTGGATGTTGATAGTGATAAGTCCACTACAATTCCCAGGTCCTTGTTATAAGATGTACTTTCAAGTATCAGACCTCCCATTTTGTATTCAAAGCTAACACTTCTACTTTCTTCATGTAATATTTGACATTTGCTTCCATTAACTTTCATTTGCCACAAACCTTTACAAGCATGCATATTATCCAAGTCCCCCGATACAATTTAGACAAGTTTATATTATCTTTCAAAGGTTAGCTCTTAGCTAACTCAGTGAAGAGTACTATATATCTATATATACAGTACAGGCCAAAAGTATGGACACACCTACTCATTCAATGTGTTTTCTTTATTTTCATGACCATTTACAGCACTCCATCACTCTCCTTCTTGGTCAAATAGCCCTTACACAGCCTGGAGGTGCGTTTGGGGTCACTGTCCTGTTGAAAAATAAATGATCGTCCAACTAACCTGACTTCTGCACAACACAACTGCTGGTCCCAACCCCATTGATAAAGCAAGAAATTCCACTAAATAACCCTGATAAGGCACACCTGTGAAGTGAAAACCATTTCAGGTGACTACCTGTTGAAGCTCATCGAGAGAATGCCAAGAGTGTGCAAAGCAGTAATCAGAGCAAAGGGTGGCTATTTTGAAGAAACTAGAATATAAAACATGTTTTCAGTTATTTCACCTTTTTTTGTTAAGTACATAACTCCACATGTGTTCATTCATAGTTTTGATGCCTTCAGTCATGAAAATAAAGAAAACACATTGAATGAGGAGGTGTGTCCAAACTTTTGGCCTGTACTATATATATATAAGGTCTGGAAATGTATAAAATTAATTGCATAAATGTAAGTTATTAATCACATCTAACATTAAAACATGTAATTGTAAATTTAATAGGTAAATCATGAAGCAAAAATACAGTGAATTACAAATGTAACGTAAAATCAACACAAAGAAATTAAAGAAAAAAGGACTAGCATCGTGAAAATTTAAACAATGACCTTAAACCTGAACTTTTAACAAAATACTGCTTGAGCAAGTACCTGAATTTAAACGCCTTCTTAACAGGCAAATACGTAGAAATAACAAAAAAAAATAATAATAAAAAAATAAGTCAATAAGAAAATGAGGCCAATGTATTAATTATCAAATTGGTAGAGCATAGGAGACACAGATGTGTCAATGTAAAAATGAAACGATCAAAACGACTGCTGAGTAAGCATCCCTTAAATAGGCATCCATTAAAACCTGTGTTAAAACACCATAAATAATATCCTCATTATTGTTGATGTTCATCTCCATCAATGTCTTGATAATTATACCAGTTTTTCAACTGGTTCCCCTGGGTCCTGACCTGAGAGAAACACACTCCTCAGGTAATCAAGACCTGTCTGAGGAGAATGGGACTACCTGGAGAAGCCGAAATACAAGCAGCTCAGAGATCGCTGTTTTTGCCTGGGGGCATGTTCACCAGCGACTGTTGCAGAGCCAAGGGACAGTGGGCATTACAAGTTGCTTCTAACCACGGGTCAGTGCAGTAAGGCAGAGAGAGGACTACCTGTATGAGCGCGAAAAGGGATGAAGCAGCTGGAAAATACCAAAGTGCTCACTAAGTGCTGTGTCTGCGAAGGACAATATCCAAGGAGTTTTGATTTTTTTTTTTTTTTGCTGCCCCTTGTCCCACTCCTTAGGACAGATTAGCACATGTACAGATTTAATGCTTTCGTGGTTGGTAGAATTGTGGTGTGCCACCACAGAAAAACAGTTGGAAAACACTGCTGTACCTACACCTTTGCTCCTGGTAAGCTAAAAAAAGATCTCCATAGCTTTTTGTCTCACTTAAAAACTGACACTGGGCATTACTTGGATGGTTATATTACATTCTTTGCATAAATTAGCAAAAATGCTTCAAACCTGAATCATGGGTAGGGATAATCATTACACTTCTGTTTCGTAGATGATTGTCATTATATTAGGGCAGTCAGCACTTATTTTTGTTTTAGTGCCACTCAAATTCAATCTTCTTACCGAGACATGCAATATGGGGTTAAAGAACGTTAATTTTTGCCTTTACAACTTCTCTCTAGCATTGCACCAGGACTACAGTATACTCCCTCCCCACACCCATCCCTTCAGCTCCCAAGCACCTATGTCAGTATGTGTAAATCAAGAAAATGAACACCAGTGCTACATATTGACATGAGGTGTATCATTGTGCATCGCATAATATATGAAATATTTAACCTTTAAATAATTTTATTTCATAACATTTTTAAGGTAGTACATAAATACAGAACAGAATATTTATTTTTTATTCTTTAGGAACATATTTGTTTGTGTTACTGTTTCATAATATTAAAAAAAAAATAAATACAGTACAAGAAAATGCCAACCTGACCAAAGCTCTGCCTGAGGCATTTGCCTTACCACCGCCCCAGGTTGTGACAATATTTTTTTAATGCATTAAACACATTAATCACAAAAATTAATGCGTTAACTTTCCCAGGCCTAATCTATATTAGTGACCAGACACAAGTACAAAAACTGCTCAGAATATGAATGAAGTGTATTTTATTGCATTAAATACATTTCACAGGTTCTTCCTCCAACACCAGTAATCACAAGCGACAATCCAAAACAGTATTTCCTCCACTCTCCTTCAGACAAGCCTTGTCCTTTATCTCCCAACTCCAGTTCCATGATTGAGGCGAGTTGCCTCCTTTTATCTTGGAACCCAAGAACACTTCTGGTGCCAGAGCATCGTATGACCGAAGCATTCCCGGGTCACAGGGATTCTGCCAATAACAGGGAGGTCCTGCCCTGACAACACCCCTTGACGGCAACGAAGGACTCTGAAAGGATTACTCTTTTGCTTTACAAATTCCAGACAACCCTGCTGGTGTCCAAACTTGAACTCGGTTAGAGGAGCAGCATGCTGGGGGAATCGCCTGTTCATTACTTGTTCTTTCTGTATGGAATAGAAACATGGGATCTTCTTGGCCGGGTTGTCTCTCCATCCTTGCACTCCTTCCTTTATGGCCTTCCGGATGAGTAGGTAATTTTCCTCAAACCTAGTTGGAACGCCAGTCCACCCACTCCTGCACTTACAATATAAATATATACTTGTGAACCACTGGGGATGGAACCTTGATCTTAGCCTTCATCAAAGCTTATGACCTGTTATGTTCTGGAAATCAAAAAGTTTAGGCTGATCACAAAACCAAGTGATACCTGGTGAGTATCACAGCCCACTATGTTCTGGAACATTTTTGAAATTCAAAACGTTTTAGGTTGTGGATATCTGGTTGCCAGGAAAAGTTTATTGCACTAAAATCACGGTCCTCACAAGCCCTTTTGTTAATTAACTCCCAGAACATGGTACATACGTGTTAAGAATTCACATCAAACTTTATTAAACATCAGTAATAGATGGCAAAAAAGTATTCAAGCTAAATTAAAAAAACCAAGTGATTACCACCATAATGGCAGAAAAAAGAGGCACTGCAACATCTGCTAAGTACCAAGCAAATTGCAGAAGGTGATTAAGCGATGAAGAAAAAGAAAGAATAAGACTTGATGCTGAATGGCACTGACAAGGAAGAAGTAATCCTGAATATATGATGGATCATAGGCCTGCAAGATAAATGCCAGGATACACAATGCAAGAACGCCCTACAGACAGAAGTGCACACAGTTGAAACTTCTGACCATATGAAAGCATTATTGTTACATCCTTACACGGATGTTTCTTTGAAGGCCACAACTTTACATGATTAATGTTACACCAAATTTGTTAATGTACTGCCAAAATCAAAAAGTTTTGATTTTTTTTTTAGATTAGCCACCAACAGTAATAAAATATATTGACTTCTAGAGAAACTAAGAGAAGTAAATATCACATGCAAGGTCTGTAAATACCCAGGGAATTTATTATTGTTTATATGTAGCATTTTGTAGCATTTTATTTTAAGAGCACAGGACCACGCGTTTTAACGTATGCTTGAGATTTGATTCTTTTAAAGGTTACAAAGAGAGAGAAAAAAAACTATATGAATTCTCTACTCATTAAGGTTCCCCTTATAAGTGGAATATATGCCTATTGTCATATTTACATTGTTTTTAAAATAATCCAAGCTACTAATGCAGAGGGAACAGACATACAGACGGTCACAGCTCCAAGGACATTTGTAGAACAGTGACCATGCTGCTTAAATAGCTTTCTGTTTTGTGTGCTAATTGCATGGATTTTTTGTCCAGCTAGAGACTTGCTAGGGTAATAAAGAATTGGGTCAGAGCAGACACAGACTTTTGATTGTTCAGAGTAAACATTAGCATAACATACAGTAGCTATTAACTCAAAGGGGACTGTTGGCTTCTCATATAATGCACGTTTCTGTTTAATGAGACCTACATGTACACAATTCAGCATTTGATGAAGGGGATTGGAGTGTGAAGAATACCCTCAGAGTGGTGGTGCTCTACTTATTGATATAGCAACCAGCACCTTTCTCACTCAACTGTTTTTGAAGTGTAAAAAGCATTAAGACTTCATAGAAACAAACATTAAAGCTACCAGCCTTTGACTGCAGCATTTCAGTTACATTTTTGTAGCACCCGTCTTCACAAGAGTCCATCACACACTTGACTAAAGTGCTGGCAGTGAACCCACATTCGAGGAACAAACCTTATATTACAGAACATGTTGCCTTACTTTAGCAAGCACTCTTTTTAAGGCACTAAGGAAGGTGTGTTTACATTTACTCATTAAGAAAACCTTTTTTTCCAAAACAGACAAAACAAACATATATACATCTCAAAGTGGAGCTCTACATTTTGAAAGAGGCTCTGATGTAATATCTGAAGACAAGGCCACAATGCAGTTATCGCATATCTCCTGCACTTTCTTTGAACCGTGACAGCAATGTCTGTCCCCTCTTTGCACATGAACAATGATAATGTAAATGTGCATCTCGGCATTTTTGAAGGCAGACAGTTGTGCTCAGATTTAATCCCAGTTTGAATGTGGGCCTATCCCTATGGTATGCCCACCTCGCCTGCAGTTTAGAACATTAAAGGTTGATGCTTGCCATTTGTAACAAAACAAAAAAAAAAAAGACTGTGCTAGGTCTATCATTGTATTAAACCTTCTGTTTTTGATAATGATTCCTCCACAAGGGTACCTACAGGGGCAGCCTGACCAAAGCCATATACAGTTTCCTTCTAAAAGTGCTGGAAAAGAAAGGCCAATTCATTTGGGTTTGATATCAAAAGATGAATACAAGGCAAGACTTAAAATTTCAGCTTTAATGCTCTGGTTTTAACATCTTGATATGCTAAAGAAAGCACCTTTTGTAGGAGACCACCTATTATACAAACATTAAATAGTAAAGGCCCACGTGACTAACAGGTGTTTCTTGCTATCCAGGTATGACCTGTTAGAGACGGATTGTTTAAACAATAAACAGCTTTGAATGTGAACTCTTGGTTTAAGCCTTGAGTTTCACCTTTGAAGACTGCATTTTTGTTAAAAAGGATAAACCACCATAAGACCACAGAGCTGTCTATGTGAGAAAAGGAAGCCATTTTGAAGCTGAGAAAAGAGTGGAAATCAATTAGAGGCACTGCACAAACATTGGACATCGCCAGTACAACCATTTGGAATGTTTGGAAAAAGAAAGGAACCACTGATGTACTGAGCAACAGACATTAAACAGGTTGGCCAAGGAAAACAGCAGCAGCTGAAAACAGAAACCATGCGAGAGCTGTGAAGAAAACAACAAAAGCATCAGTCTGGATTTTGTCGTGTAGCATCTTATGTTTTCCTTATTTTCTTATTTATATTCTTTATTGTATAGACTTAACCAACATGCCTCAATTCCCATGCACTTACCACTCTGCGGTCAGATACACTACTTCAGTTCAGCACTCTCCCCCTTCACTTCTTTATCTATAACCTCAGGCAGGAGAAAGATCTACACTTAACTATGCATCATAGGAAATGTGTTTTATTATACAGTAACTAGTGCTATATAAGCAAATAGAATGTGACTTTGTAAACAAAGATCATAGAATCAGATAATGCCAAAAAGTGTGGTTTCAGGTGGCGCAACAACATATTTACATTGAATTGTTCCAGGTCAGTTCATCATCTGCACAGGCCTAGGGTGCCTTTTTTCTTCAGGTCATCATCTACTCTACCTTCATTAGGATGCAACATGGCAGAGAGAGCATGCCTTTGCAAGGCTCTCTCTTTATTGCCTGTGCATAACTCCTCACAAACGCACCTTCCTGGAATAGCTCAGGCACTGAAAGAGGCTGTGGTAATGGCCTGGAAAACCATAACAAAAGAAGCCGCCAACCATTTGGTGACATCACTGACTCACAGGCTTGATGCAGTTATTGCAAGCATGGAATATGTACCTAAATATTAAGTGCTATTATTTATTTTAAGACTATCTGCTCCTATACTTTTGCCTGCCTAAAAAAGTTGGATGGTCTAATATAAAAGGTGCAAACTCCTATATTGGTTAACACATCGAGGCGTCAATAAAAAGAAATACAAGCTGAAATTCTCAAATCCTTTTGATCTCAAACCCAAATGTTTTCAGTGTATACCAAAAACAAATTGCTGTTCCAATACTCTCAGAGAGGACTGTAAATAGGAAATCCATTCCCGGACATTTTTCATTCCTGTATTCCCAGGAATGAAACTGCTGTAATTCCCGGGAACGGCCAAGCTCGCATATATAGCGTGTAAAAGTGTAAAAATCGATCAAGAAATAACAGAGTTACAGTTGAAAATAATTAAGTGATACAATTTTTTGGCCCACGGTGTAGTGTGTTGCTCATTAATTCAGTCAACAACAGACCAGCAGTCAGTCAGTCTCCCGGCTCAGTGGACTGGGAGGAGTCCGCACTCTGCAGCTCACGAATGCCGGGACGGGGCAGACTTCATTGACATTTGTCAGACAACAGCTTTGAACAGCAATGTGAAATTGCAATGCATCAGTCTGTTGCATCCGCATTATCTGTGCCAAGAAACTTGCCATCACAGAATGATGACAAGAAACTGGATGCTTAAGTAAAAGCTGAAATAGCGGTGTTTCAGAGTAACGGCAAGCACGGGCGTTGTTTAGAACAAGTATATCAGTATCTGATGACTGTGCCGCCTACTTCAGTGGAGGCAGAGCGTGCTTTCTCAGCGGCTGGCTTACTCTACATGAATGTGCACTCTCGCCTGGACGACCGCACGCTGGATACGTGCTTTCTACGCTCTTATTACCGCAACTAACTAGATACATGTACTTATATGACAGTATGAACTGCTTGTAGATAAGGTCAGTCTTTTATTGGTGTCAACATATTGCAGTAGTTTTATTAAAAAATAAGTGTTGGTCGTTCTAAAACCGTTCACATGTGAGATGCCCCATCCCCGGGATTCCCGGGAATGACATGCGGGATTCCCGAATTCCCAGGAATGGATTCCCTGAATGTAAATAAAGAAAAAAGACAGTATATGGGTAACAGAGGTTTAAAGGCAGTACATTTTACAGTGAGAATGCTTCCCCCACTGCCCAGTGTGTAATTCAAACAGCCTTGACACTGCTCTCGCTCTCTCTCTCTCTCTCTCTCTCTGACCTCTTCCATGAAGAAAATCCTATCCCAAAACTGGAGAATATGAGGTTAGGAGCACATGCTGATAGAGTGCATTGCCGCACCCACCACATGACAAACCAGCTCAGAATGCCAGATTAGGACCCAAGTAAGGCCATGCAATGGTTGACACCTCAGCACCACACTAGTGGTGGCTGGAGTGCCAATTCTGTCACCAACCCCCAGATTTTTCCCTGCAGGGCTGGATGCAGATTAATGTCATACCCAGGACAGAGCAATTAATCCATGCCCAAGGGCCCAACGAAGTAGACACACTTTTGGCATTTACAGGATTCAAACCATCAACCTTCTGATTGCCTGTGCAGATGCCTAGCCTCAGAGCCACCCGCCCCTAAATATGCCCATAGAAAAAAAAAAATGCCCCCATTTTTAAGCATTCAGCAGCTTCGCTTGGTACACAATATTTTGTTTAATCATCAGGGAAACACAGCCAGTAACCACACAAGTATGCAGGTTATCTTTCCAGTCTACAATCACAGGTTTGCGTCAACCTGTTCCACACAATGGAACACTAAATGAAGGAACTGTCCTCCCAAATGTAAATGTCTCTATATTGCTGAAAGCATGTCTGCGGAGTTTACAGTTATTCATAAAACATAGCTCATGGTTAATTGCTATCTAACCAATGGCTGGAGACAACACTCAAATTCTAAAAGGAAAACAGTCAGCACAATTTCACCATCCTTTCATGATTTTAAAGCATGTTAGAGGTAACTAGAAGCATAATCCATTATTCTGTTAGCAGAACTCAAAGAGATTTACCTACGGCTGATCAAAGTCTAAACATCTGTAGCCAATATCCATACAGTATAAACCATTCACATATTTTTTGCTGTGTAACAGCCAATAATGAAAATTACAGGGTTTGGCATATTGCAATTAAATCAGTGCTATAGTATTTGTTTATTCATTTAAAAAAGTAACTAATTAGAATCAACAGAAATTACCTATCTGCAGGTGAAAGCTTTCTTTAAAGCAACTACAAGTCTATTGAAGATCTAAAAGCATTTCCATTTCTTCAACATATTCAAACCTGTCAGACAGGAACACATGAAAATGTAAACTTGTTTGCTAGAATGTAAACACAAAAATGACAGCAGTGGGAGGGAGACACACAGAAACAAAAACAGTGAATATCATAGATCTTGGCACTATGCAGGGTGTGTTGATTCTGCATGGCATCCAAGTGAGTTTTGCAGAGGTTTTCAAGCCTTTTTTCATAGTCTGAAGACATGCAGGTTAGGTTAGCTGTAAAATCATAACACGCATAGTACAGGTTAATTGTGCATTACAATGTTATTTCACAGTGCTCTGGTTTTTAAGAGGGGCTTGTTGTTAGAATGCTGCCAAAATACAACATGTATGAGCACAACACATCCTGCAAGCATATGCAGCACATTTTGCAAGTGTTTTGTACTGATGTGACTTGTGGCAGTTTTTTTGTGAACATTCAAAATGTGGTACACACAATTATGGATGGGTGGTGCCAGGAACACTCACAGGTGTTAACATATTGTAACTGTAAGGCTTGTCCAGGTGGTCATCCATGGAAAAGTGTAGTTTTTCACCTATTTAAAAATCCAGCTTGAGAAATTTAGTGGAGCTACCCAGCTACCTGCAGCTTTTTATTATGGCTGCCTTCTTGACATCTAGACTTGGAGTTTGCAATAGTGTACAGTAAACAATACCAAAAGCAGTCTTTTTACCCTCCTAAAAAGTTTTGAACTGCCTTACCTGGCACTTATCGTATTGTATGTAAAAAAACAATTCACAAAATTCTCAGGTAAAAGTTATCTGCTAATCAAGAACAACCAAATATATATTTTAGACAAAAATGTTTGTTTTAAATGTCTCTTTTGTAAGTTAGGATCTTCTCTCTGTTTGCCATTATCTCTAACAAGCTTTATTGGGGGGGTTTAATGTATTATATTTTAAATATGCGGAAACCTGCCAAGGCCAAAAGCAGGAAAACAACCCTGGACAGTTTGCAAATTAATTCAGCCACCTGCATACATCCACACACATTTACAACTTGGCCCATAAATCTTCATATAACTCAATCTAAACATCTTTGGGAGACAAAGGAACCTCTACATGGACAACTGCTGGGCACAGACTTTGATCCTAGGAAATCACCGAGGGCATTGATCTTTAACTAACTGGAGCACAGGCAGTTTAAGTAACATGCTCAGGGACACAGGAGGAAACTCTGCCACCAATCATGTGGATTAAGGTCTAATTTCATAGCAACTACACATTGCCTATTATAGCTTGTTAAACAATGGTGAGGTGAGCCATCGACTAAATATTTAAAAGCTTGCTGGCATTCAGAACAGAAGTATGGTCACTGTCAGGTATCCTAAATCACACTGACTTAATTTCAGTTTCTGATAGCTTGTTAGGGCCATGAGCAAATTTTCTTCCCATATTTCTGCAATCTAAACTAAGGAAAGTAAGAGCCACTGAGCTGCTATTTCAGTTAGTTAGCACAGAAGTCATGTAAGAAAAATAAGAAAAACATCCATATTAAAATCCATCCATATATATAAAAAACACACACACTCTTTCTCATGCGGGTCTAACCAATCAGAATCAGGTGACTTTAAAAACATTTTAACTTTAAAGAATAACTTTACAGCAGCCTATACAACCAAGATAAAATGGCATCCTGAAGCTTTTCAATTGTTTAAACCACTTCCCTTTGATGTTTGTTTATTGATTTTTTTTTTTTTTAAACAGGCTGGAACAAATGGCTGAATTTTCCTTTGATACAGAAAGTGCACACAAAGGGATCAAACACTGCAGTGCGTGACTGAGAGCAGGGAACATCAAGCAAGGCTGCCAATAAATGCAAACTTGTAAAGAAACCATTGTAAAGCAGTTTGCATGTCAGTTACTCAACACATAACCTATGCCCATTTTGTTGGGCTGGCATATAAAGGAATGCCAAAGAATATCAGCATGATGAGGCAATCATCAAATGAGACCACAGAAAGAAGTAACCTGATAGACTTAATTATTAGAAATTGTAAAAAGTACAGAGCAAAATGAAGACAAGTTATAAAGAGGCAGCTGTAATGCTTGGATGTGGCAAACTGCTCCATTAAGAAACATACTAAAAACACAGCCAAGTAGGTAAAAAAATTAGCTCTATTTGACAAAAAAAAAGGAAATCAATCTATTCGATGAAAGATTCAATTATAACCTCATTATCTGGAATTCAAGTCTTCCACACATTCAAAAGGTGAATCAACACAAGCCTACAGCACAAGGTGGCACGGCACTGCCTTTCAATTTTATTATTGGTCAGCACACAGACTACAAAGACCTGGAATTGGGCAAAACTGAATGAATTTACACCAGCCAGGTCAGAAAAGAACATTAAATATTTCTCTACATCTTTTTATGCCCTGCTTTGTGCCCCTGTAAATACTAATTATGTTCAATATAACAATAATCCAATCACTTAGAATATGAAACCAATGCAGGATGCACGTCAAGGCAGAGCAGCTTTTATCTGTTGCTTATCAACACAAGCATCTTTTTAACCTTCTCAAACTTACATAGTATTTAATCTTTGGAAAACACTTAAGAGAGATAATATATTTGCATCTTATGAACACTTAATTTTTCCAGTATTTAAAATTTTGTTAAAAGAAATCTACCCAATTTTCCATATCTGCCACCCATTTCAAATCTATAGGAGATACTGTTCAATCTTGAAGACTAAGACAGCAGCTCGACAATACATAATACCAGTAACAGCGCACTGCATGTTACAATTGACTTGAGCATTCATGGTTTTCATCCTCTTTCTCTGTACGTTCACCATTCATTTACTCAGAGGTTGATGCGCTTGCTGCTTCCTGAGCAGCTCTTCTTTTCTCCATCATAGTGGCCCATTTCTTCTCTTCTTTTGGCAGCATCTTTTTTGCATTAAAACTGATTAAGTCAGTGTTTGTGTTGCAATTACTTAGTACGCTTTCTTTAATTTTTCACTTAAGCTGGCACTTAAGTCTTCAATCTGCCTCAAGAATGATTTAAGATATGAAGAGGTAAGGGAAGTGACGGCGAAGGTGGTAGGAATGAGAATGGCACCCATACGCATGCGCTGCAAGGCTGCCCTGGTGGCCACTGCTGAAAACTGATTCGACAATAAAATAAAAAGAGGAATAACCTTGGAGGTCAATCGTCACCCCAAAAGCCGATAGTAGACGTCACATAGAATACGTGTACCAAATTTCAGGTCAGTAGGTTAAACGGTTTGCGAGCTACAGGTGGATTTAAAATCCTGGACAGGCAAACAAACAGCCACAGTAGCATATTATATATAAAGAAAGACATCTCAAAGAACCTTCCCTGCTACGATCCTAAGCTACAGTGGGAAAAGATCTTTCAATTAACAACTCAGAAACAGAGTGGGAATCAGGCACACACAACATACACTCTAGCACTAAATGCACTAAGCACTCAATAATTCAACTTAAAATCTTTCATTAATTACACCTATCTCATTTAAAATTGTCCACAGTGTACCCAGGGAAAGATCCAACCTGCAAGCATTACATTCTAGCTCTAGCCTCACTAGGCCGCTTGTTTTGGCATAGTGAACTTCAAATTAGCATCATTTGGACAAAAATCTTTAAATATTTATCAGACAGCTTTGGAGTCACAACCCTTCCTAAACCATTAACAGATGGACACTACCCTCAAAACAATGCTGCCCTCACATATGCAGAACCCCTACTGCTGAAGATACAATCATCAACAGACTTCTTATTGATGCCTTCTCAGACTTTAACCACATCCAACTGCAGGGGTTACAGATAGGCCCCTGATCTCATCCTGTGGATCATGACCTTCTTCCTCATCAGAAGGCAGTAGGCTAATGCAAGCACTAATTAATCTACCATAAAACTTTCATAAACAGGAGTCACCCAAGGTACAAAACAGAGATCATCCTGTACACTTCTCTAATTATACTAAACACCTGAGGACATAAATATGAAAATAACCATGACTGCCAAGTTTGCAAATAACACCACTAAAAGTGCATCTCATTTTGATGGAGACGCAAAGAGGCTACAGGGGTCATATTATTTAATAAAATGTGAGAAAAAATAAAAGAGCTGTACACAGATCCATTATAATCACTTATTGGTTATCAATGATAAGCCGGCTGAAAGAAAGAGTCAACTGTTTTAAGTATCTGAGAATTGTATTTGACAGCACCTGGAACTTTAACATAATTCTCAACTCCGGTACAAAAAAGGTCCATATTACAGGTATTTGTTAAGAAGGTCGACAAGCATACTAATCACCTCTTTCCCAGCCTAGAGGCAATCTTTGTGGGAAGCAAAAGTAAACAGAAGACAAACCAAACCCAGGGTCTCCTCAAATTATGAGCAAGAACACAAAAGCAGTGTTAACCCCACTGAAACCAAACTTATTCAGTAACATGGCAAAGCATTGTAATAGTTTAAGTTTAGTCCTTTAAAAACAGTAATGCCTTTAGAACGTTCTTAGCCAGAGTCAAGCAATCACTGTATTAAGAACAAGCATAGCTTGTACTTAAGGAAGCAGCTATATGTGACATAAATTTCTGACTTTCACTTTATACTATATGATGTTTATTTTAAGCTAAAGTGTAGACTTTTGGGTACAAAGGTCATACACTGGAAATGAACAAGATTAGGAGACTTACTTTCTCAGGACTGATATAACAAAACAAAAGCCCATAACTAACATTTACAGTCCCATCCATAATTATTGGCACCCCTGGAGAAGAGGTGTAAAAAGGTATATACATAAAAATCACCTTTTGGTGAATTACTTTAATCTTGCACTAATAAATGAGATAAATGCAATCTTTAGTGCATTAGTACAACTGAGAAAAAAATAATCCCTCATCAAGAAATAATTATTTTAACAAAACTACATCACAAATATTGCCTTTTTTCCATTTACATCTGGCTTTGTATGAAACATTCAACCAGAAATCAATGAATTTGTGTTTCACTGGGGTATAATTATGAGGTGGCACAGAGGCAAAAAAATTCTTTTATGTATTCATCAAAAAAGGAAAGATAAGAACACACAACTCAAATAGGAAAACAATGCGTAAGCTTAGGAATGACTATAAAAAATTGCTACTTGCCTGAAAATGCCCTAATCTACAGTTAGGGCAATAGTTAAAAAGTTCAAATCAACTGGAACTTTTAAACAACTTGTATGGAAGAGGAAACAAATGCCAGACAAAAGCATTTATCATTTAACCACAAATGCAACTGTCTGGAGAGAGTTTTCTACTGGTTCTTTGATTGGAGATAGATTCTATGATCAGACAAAACAGAAATTGTACTTTTTAGCAATAAACATTGAAGGGGGGTTTGGCATGAAAAAGAAGGATGACTATATCAAAAAGAACCTGATCTTCATTATCAAGTGGACATGCTGTAATGATGTGGGGTCATTTTTCCTCCAACAGCCCTGGGAACCTTGTTTGGGTACATGGCAAAATGGACGTCATGAAATGCCTTGAGATTTAAAATTTAAATCTGGCTGACAAAAACTAAAACTGGGTCATCGCTGATCCAAAATGCATGTCCAAATCTACACAACAATGGTTAAAGAAACACAAAATCTTCTACGATGGCCATCATAGTTGCTAGATGGTGATGCTATATGACAAATGGAGGTTGTACAAAGTATTAAATGCAGTGGTCCCAATACTTCTAGCATTTTGTTAAAATTGTTTCTTGCTGGGGAATTATCTCTCAGAATAAATTTGCTTCAGTTTAGATTTCTTTCATTTAAGGTAATTTGCCAAAAGGTGATTTTTTTTAACCCTTTTACATCATTTTTACTGTGCAAGTAATTGTAGAGGGAACTGTATATACTGATTAACTGAAGTGCCAAGAATTATAAATACTCATGCAGCAGTAACCTGCTTAAACTAACTGTGCTGGGCTTTCTTGGTACCTTGGCATTAGTAAAAAAGAGCCTTTGGAACTTCCAGAGTTACAAAAGATTCTTTAATAAAGAGAAAACCAATGACACACTAGACCCTGAAGACTGATTATCTCTACTCTCAACTAACAGTTTTATTCATAATAGGATATACTAATCACTTAGTTCTCACCAAGTTATAAAATTAGATAAAAATCAAACCTTTTGTGATATTTTATAACAGAAGTTCTAATGTCTCTATTTGATCAAAAAAATCTAACATGCAGTAACCACATCCAAAACAGTAAGAACCCCCAGATTCAACAGCTTGTAGAACCATACTTTGTAGAAATAGCTTACAATAAGTAAGTAGGAATTCTTTTGGCAATGCTCTGTTCAATTTTTCTCCAAACTTGATGGTGCGCATTGTAACCAAACAACTCTTATTTTGCTCTCGCCTATCCAGAGGATATTTTAGCAGATTTCTTATTCAAGATCCACTGCTATGTTCATTCTGAAGGGCCTTTCACCAAGTTACAATGAAATAAATTGATATTCATCTTTTCTGATGATATAGACATTTAAGATGGTGACACTGACTTAAATACCCTGGTTACAGCTTTTTGGTTTCTTCATGCTTCTCCATGCATCATATGATTTGATCTTTGGGTGCATTTGCTGGAATTCTCATTCCTAGAAAGACTGGCAATTGTTTTGAATGTTCTGTTTCCGAACAATCACTTTAGGAGTATGGATTTCTTGTTTTTCCACAGTTTAGACTTATGATCAGCAAGAGTTGCTTCTCCTAAATCAATAAAGAGGACTTTTGTCCTTGGCTTTAAGAATGCTCCCGGCCAAACTGCTGAAGGCAACGTTTTTAAATCAAAATAGCTGCACTTCTCTATCATCATCTAATCAAGTGAACACAACTAACAGAGCTCTCCTCAGATCATCTTCTTAACTGATAAGTAAGAAACAAGGGTGTGTTCACTGGTTCACACACTGCTTTTGCATGTTTACATATAATTAAATGACTGAAAATTGAGAAATTACAATGTTAAGTGATATTTTACCCACAACTAAGCTAAATGTGAGTCCTGGCAAGCAGTACATGATGATTTTTAGTTTTGCCTTTAAACAAAACCACATAACTAAAATGAAAATGCACTTTACACATCTCTATTCATTACCCTTTAACTTCCAATAAATTGTCAACGTTCTTTTAAAAACAAAATGTCTAAAAAAACAGTATGAACACTTTTTTCTTTCGTTCACACCCTCAAAATCCAAGAGCACCAAAACAAACTTTTAGAATTACTACTGAGCTCTTTGCTGAAAATTTAATGAGTAACCCAATTTCAGATGCAGGCAGGAATCCATATGAGAACAGCAGAGCAATGTGCACAGAATGATAAAAACAGCAGTATTTTATTTATAATCTGTGTATACATTTCCAAATATGTACATTTAATATTTGAGCCCTCAACTCTTCTTAAGATGAGGGCCTTACCAGTGCAGATTGTTTAAAGCAGCACAAAAGAATGTTTTTATTTTATATATGATCGAAAGTATTTTAGCAAGATCACCTGTGAAACTGTGTCCGTGTCAACCAATTCCCTCCCTTGCCACCACTGGTGACAAATCAAGCACTGAAGCATGGTAATCTGCAGGCTGCTGGTTAGGGAAAATATTTAATTTGCAGTATAAGCCACAATGCTGTCAAATGATCCAGACTTGTCAGCAAGGAAATAAGAAGGAACATGGGACACTAACGCTAGATGTGAATGCTAGATCAAGTAAAACCACCTGAGAATGTGTACAAAGACTTCACAGGAAGAATGTGAATGATATTTTTGGCATATGTCAGAACAAACAAAAAAAGTAACTTTTTATAAAGGGAAACTAATGTTTGTCTATAGTGGAGAAAAGAAGCAAACACACACACCCTAATTCACATAACAACCATAAGGATGAGGGTTTTTCAGGAAGAGAAATTCTATATTTGGTTAACAAAAAGCACACATCACTCATTTTTGTAAAAAGGCTGGGATTATCATTTATAGCATACATTATATCCATTCTGGACTACTAAGAATGCACTGCATTATGAAAATCCTTTGAAACAAACCAGAGAAATTGATCAGATACACTCCCATAATAAGTATAGTATAGGAATGTATTTTGAGGAAGCATTAAAAAATGCAAGGCTTAAACATACAGTATGCATACAAGAACACCTGAAAAGAAAGTGATTTGGGTACCTGCTTCCTTATGTTTTCAATACACACTTTCCTTCCCTGGAACAGAATGCAAATGGACCCATGGCTTTATCAACCTGGTTTTTCCAATTGTAGTATGAGAACAATACTTAAAACATTCCAAAAGTCACCTATAGCACCACATGCACTCTTCATTTCTGAGAATGAACAAATGCACATAACAGAAAAAACAGATCTACAGCCAGCTTTTCTTCTTAAAATGCTTGAAGAGGCTAGAATAGGTTGTTACCCTATAGCTCAAAGTAGAAGCTTATGTCTTTTCTTGGGGGGAAAAAAAATACATAAATAAAATCACAAAACAAATCAACTGCTTTTATCAGGAATGGTAAGTAATCCAGATAGCTTATAAAAGCAATCCAGATTAAATGAAACAGAAACAAACATGTAAGGTAGGGGAAGAAAAAAAAGTCTGATAAAGGACCATATTACATATGTATTTAAAATGGAGTTCATAACACTTCAAAGCATTTTACAAATCATGAAAACCAAACAAGGTAAAAGTGTGAAACATATCAAAAAAAAGTGTTCCATTAACCTACGAAAAAGGCTAAAGCAGAAAAGCTGTGTGTACAGTGTTTAGCTCAGAAAAGCATAATAGGACCACCTCATATCCATAAAGGGCATACAAATACCCAGTACTCACTCAAATACTGCACGGTAACCCATTTGTAATTCTTAATGTGGTATTTTCTAATAATCACAGAAACAATGCAATAAGTATCCAATTACTTATTCTTAGATTTTAACAGTAGAAGGGACCAGAGAATCCACGCTTACATTTGATAAAGCTAAACCCGATCAAATAATATATATCTCATCCTTCACAATGGCATTTACCAGCACACCTTTACTCTGACATCTGTTTACTGATGAACACTTTGTCCCTACTGTTGAAACATAAGGACAAAGTAACAAACAGCTGTCCCAGAGCTTACTTTTCAAAGCTGAGGCATTAGATTTGTGAAGCTGCCATTTTACCAACAAATGTGGGAAAAAGAAAACAAAATATTTATGAATCCTCCATAGATTACAATGGCTGTAGAACAGCTAGTTAAAATAAAACAGTAATAAGTGAATTATATTTAAATCATTGCCCTTGTAGTGCTCCCTTCCCGAATGGACACTGCTTCAAAGGATTTGATGAAGTAAAAAAGTTAGCTGGCTATTGAGTTAAGTGGAAAAAAGAGACATCATAAACTAAAACTGTTTAGAATGCCGATTAAGAGATATGGAGAGCAACAGTGCAAAAACTATAATTGAAAATTTCTGCAAACATAAATATTCCCCACTACACCACCACAGCCACAGAGTCTAGAAATTTTTACTAAAACAACTATAAACTACTTAACAACCATCTTGATGTGCTTTTAAGCATAAAATCTCAGCAATCACAATGTTACTATATGCAGCAAACTCCTTTGCATTGCATGTGGGCACCAAAAGAAAGATGCTTTTTCCAAAATATTACTTCTTTAATCTCTGCCACACACTTATGAGGTCAAGAAAGTAAATGAACTCAAATGAGATGGCCACAAAACATCTGCTCCAATCCCTACTGCTAGGCAAACCAAACTTACAAAAAGCAACCAGCATTAAAAGTTGTGTAAACCTCTGCCAGAGTGCTACACAGTAGGAAAGGCTGGATTTCACTTTGAAAAATACAATGGATTCAGAAAGTATTCTGACCCTTTCACCTACTGTAACTTTAACCCAAAGAACATCTGTGAAGAGTCTTGAACATGTCAGTTTGCAGAAGCTTCCCATCCAGTCTTATAGAGCTTGAGAAGTTCTGCAAGGAAGGATAAGATAAATTTCCTCCATCAAGATGAGTAAAGCTTGTAGAGACTTACCCAAGAAGATTCAAAGCTGTAACATCTGCCCAAAGGGCTTATGCAAAGTACCAAATTAAGGGTCTAGATACTTCTATTGATTGATAGATTTAGTTTTTGATTTTTAATAAATTTGCAAACCTTTCTGAAAACATGTTTTTCATTTGTCATTGTGGGCTATTGAACGTAGTTTGATGAGCACAAATGGCAAATGTATCCATTCAAAATTAATCTATAAAACAAGGTGTGCAGAAAATGAAGGGATCTGAATAAGATCTTAATCTGCTACATATCAATTTCCATCCGCAGGTCAAAAGAGATGTATCCAAATTGCACACAAGAGGGAAATATTTCCAAACTTAGATATCAGGTCCTTGAAGCTGTGGGGTTTCTCTCCAACTAAATCATTAATTGGAGAAAATGCAAATTGACATCCAGTTTTACTGAACACATTATTTCTTAGTCACTAAATTGAATATGGCAATGCAGGAATACTTTGTTGATTTTGCATTTCTAAGGAATTTAGCAAAAATCTGTCTGTCGTACAATAAACAATTTTCCTGAGCTTACATGTTAAGATTTTCTTCTACTTTTAAAGTGCATCATATTAAAGCAGCCATATAATCTTGAGCATAAAGGTGTTAGGAGAACTGAAGTAATAACTTAAAATAATTTTAAAGAATTTCAAAGCTATGGCAAAACATTGATCCAAGTCGGCTTATCCTAGCCACAGCACTAGTACAATAGCACTACGCATGCAAAATATCTAACAGATTGTATTCACTCTTTGAGGTCTATATCCAACTTCAAAGAATGTAGACAGAAACAAAGTGACAAACCAATAGTCATGAATTAAAAAAAAAACATCAAATATCTTGATTAATAAATTGGAGGAAAAAAAAACACAAAACAGTGCCCATAGTGAGGTACCAATAACTGGGTTTGGGAGCTACTGCACTAACACAGCAAAGATGGCAACTGGAAATGACAGGTGGTGAGAGACATGACATTTAAACAGAGCACGCATCAAGCTTTACACTGCAACACAAAGTAGTGCTGATGGATTCCCCATTGATTGCCTGTGGAGCGTGGCAATTATATCAGGCACAATCAAATAGTTCATGGACAGCTTTTGTTTTAATTTTGTTTGCACTAAAAACATGCAAAAGTCCTTATTTTTATTTTCAGAGTTAAAAAAATAACTTTTATGATTAAAAGTTCACTACTGACCCACTGGGATCACTCAGGAAAAGAAAATCCACATAAAAATGTAAACAAAGCTGACTGATGATCCAATTTTGAGTAGCGCATATTTTTGTATTTATCCTGTCCAAGTATTTTAAGGACTCAAAGTCAAGATGATTACCGGGCTCTCCTTTAGGCACTGCTCCCCACTACTATAACAAACTTAAAAAAATAAATAAATAAAAATAGAATCAACTTGAGCCAGGTGCCAAACCAAGATTTTGGCTAACCACTACTTTCATTGTTAACATAGAACCCAAAAATCATATAGTTCCTGAAGTTTCAATCTTCACAAAACATTTTTTTTTACCAGCCTTTTCATTTCTCTACCTCTTGTCACATTTTTCAAATTACTTTAATGGGATATAATACAGATTTTAATAAAATATATACACACACACTAATATATATATATATATATATATATATATATATATACACACACACACACTATGATGTTGAAAGTCCTGTACAGTGCCTAAGAAGACATTTTATAAATAAAAGAAAAGGAAAAAAAAAAAAAAAAAAAAAAAACAGAAAAGAAGGCCTCCTACTGACTTGTATAAAAACACTATTGTGGTTGCAGCTGGGAGTAGCTGATGATGTTCGGCGTACCCAACGTTTAAATGGTTTAAAATTGCAACCTTAAGAGACTGCTTATGGAATGCCACTCTGTTTCACTATCCCATTCAAAATGTTCTATGATGTTGCTATGGACAAAGGAAGAGGGTGTTTTTGATCATAGAGGAGAAGCTGGTATCTTGCCGTGGCATTTTCTTTGCTTCATTGTTCTTTCTCACTATCCTTGATATTCCCATGTTGCTTTTCCCAATGAACAGAATTCAGGTGGGACTGCAGGTGTGAGTCCATATGAAGGAGCAGATCAGAACCTTGTGTTTTAAGAGTTATTTCCTGTATTTTCATTGCTCGGTGAACTGGAGGAAGAGGAAGAAGAGGAAGAGGAATAATTCATCCCTGATAACCCTGGAGGATTTGTTGCTGTGTTCTGTCCACTTAGGCTTTTTCTGCATACTGGACATGTATCATGCTTAATGGAGACAAAAGAAAGAAAAGATGAAAAATATTTGAAAAGGTTTTACATCTGCTTCATTAACAAAGATACATGTTAAATAAATCAGTACAGCAAGAAAGCCATAAGCCAACTTTAGGTGATTCCACTTATCCATAGAACTGAAATACTGTAACAGAACTGCAACGGATTTCTCCAAGGCAGTGAAAAAAAAATATTCACTTTACTTTGCCCTTAATGGTGTTATGTTAAATCATTTGAGAGAGTATGATACTATTATGCACTCTATAAAACACTATCTCAGCTTAATGGATATTTTATTTCATAAACATGACATATATGTATTTTGCCTTGGAAACTTGTTAACTGAGGCATTATTAATACATAAAAAAACACTGACAATGGCAGTCAACAGGAACAGGAATAACAAAAAAGCATTAAATTTGATCAAATATGTCAATTTAGAAGCAGCTAAAAATTGATTTTAGAAAAAGCATCTTCCACATTTCAAGAATCATGTTTGACAAAAAGGCTGTTATGTAATTTAATTTTCATCACATACTATTGGCACAATCATTTCTGTTGGAAGGATACATAACTCTTGTTTGTGTTCAGTGAGACTAGCATGGGTGGAGTTTAATATAAACAATGTGTAAAGGAAGCTACACTGAAAACAGGAAAAGCTAGAGAAATAAATGAGACATTTTAGCACAATATTATTTTTCAGCTAATAATGTTAAAAAAATGTGTCTAGCTGGGACACAGTTTGAAATAATCCTCCTACTTTGAAGCTGTGCCATGTAGCACACTTAGGCTACATGTAAACACCCAACTGAAGATCTTCAGAAAACTTATGAAAGAATTGTGGCACAACTTGCAGCCTAAAATGATTGTACTTTTTCTGAAGCTTGCTGCAATTCCAAATAATACAAGTTTCTTGCCCTGTAGCAGAAACTGCAACTAGAACAAGACACAGAGCTGTACAGCTTTGGCAAAGTCACTTGCTAGCCAAATAAGCATATGCAAGCAGCTAGTATATAATAAATCTGTGCCCAGATATAAAATTGGTAGAAAATGTTAGGAAATGAAAGGGCATCCACCATCAAAACGTATGTTAGATTTAACCACATTTTGCTCTAAACCTTACTGTAGCTGCAGACTATAAAATTCTCTCTTTCTCTTCTAAGGCTATGCTTTCATCATCTTCATAGCTGGACACAGTGATGTGATGCTATAAAGAAATGTTTGTCTGCCTATGTCTTTATCAAAATGTAAAATTCATGATGGAAAAATAAAACATAACTTTGAGAGCTTAAATCACTATAAAAGTACAATACACACTGCACCACTCAAGAAACAAGCTACAAATAGCAATCCTAACAGGGTAGAAAGGATGTTGTATATGCAGAAGAGAATTAAGTAAACTTGACAGTCAAGCTTGGGGAAAAAAAAAAGGAGTCTCACAAAAATATATTTCTGTGAAAATAATATGGATACTCATTTTTCTGATAGGTGTTCAATGTCAAGACATAAACCTACACTCATAAAACATGCTTAGCTTTAAAGTGACATATTTAGTTTAGGTTTCAAGGCTTTATCATCACAACTCTCATGGTGCCCACTGCCCAACAATGTAAGCTACTGGGGAAGATTTTTTTTTTTTAATTATAAATAATACTTCATTTAACAATTCCATATTTCTGGGGCAAAAATGTACAATATGCCACAATTGTAAACACAATAAATAACTTAAAACAATAACCAAATTATCCTATAAAAATATTTTTGCTGTTCAAATCCAAGACAATTTGATACTTTAAGAAGTACTTTTTACAATAATAAGGAAAAATGACAAGGAAATGTTAAGAGTTGTACCATCAACATGCAATTACAAAATCAACAGACTTTGTTTTCTGTATGCATTTTATCTCTTACTCTATGCATGAGGTAACAATTTATCTCAAGAACAATCACAAAATGCGAGTTCATGAATTCAGTACATCAGTTTTGTCATGTATATTTTGATTAACAAAATATGCAAACACAAAATTTTACCAAAAACTAACAATGCATCATTGTATTAGGTTTATGTTATTAGAAATTAGGGATGCTGCAACAAAAACTGTAAAACACATATTAGTTAAATACAAAATATGCAACAGTGAAAACATCAACAGCAAAAAAAAAAAAAAAAAAAAGCTGAAAGAAACAAAAAAGGTAACTGTTCAATACAGTAATCCCTCCTCGATCGCGGGGGTTGCATTCCAGAACCCCCCGCAATAGGTGAAAATCCGCGAAGTAGAAACCATATGTTTGCATGGTTATTTTTATACATTTTAAGCCCTTATAAACTCTCCCACACTGTTTATAAATATTCCCCGCAGTTATACAGCATAAACCCTTTGTATTCTCTTAGATATTAGGCAAGATTCATTGAAATTATGTATGTAAACACACTGTTTATGTACAGTAAAACCTAAATATTATTTTAAAGATATCGAGCGTCTCCGATATCACATATGTTACAGCCATTACGATAGGTCACCAGAAATAAATACGTACAATGCAAGAAAAACTGTATACAGTAAATGTGTGTACAGTGACACTAAACGTACGTACATGTACTAAGTACTGTACAGAGAAAATTATTTATGGTTACTCACCAACAATGACACAACAACTTGTCCGGTAACGATTTGTTTAGTTTTACTGCACAACAAAGGAGTGTGTTACAGCTCTTCTAAAGGAGCCTCTTCAGGTGACTGTGTAGCACCGCCATTGTTGTTCTTCCGGCAGTCTTCAATCCAAATCCCTAAAGCAGATTCCATCCGGACTACTGCCTTATTACGTCCACTTACAACTCGTTTTGCGCCCTGGTTAAAAGGACACTGTGGCCGTAGATCTTATATTCTTTTCCTCCTTTTTAAATAAAAAGAATTGTGGACTCATTGATGCCGTAATGGCGTCCTACAGCAGTGTAGCTTTTCCCTTCCTTCAACATATCCAAAACTTTTACCTTTTCGGCAATCGTTAGCATCTTCCGTTGGCACTTGGGCACGGCCCCTGAAGCAGTAGCAGGAGCAGATCATTTTGGAGCTATAATGAAGGGCCTGACTACGCACAGAGATAAACACAAAAGTTAACTCTTTACACAGCGAAACACGTTGATGCTGAATGAGCGAGACGAGACTTCCTGGTTAATGCCGCGGAATCGAATTCAGCGCTCCGTCACTGAGCCAATCAGCACACAGGAACTTAACTGCGTGCTTTGATTGGTTAGCTTCTCAGCCATCCGCCAATAGCGTCCCTTGTATGAAATCAACTGGGCAAACCAACTGAGGAAGCATGCACCAGAAGTAAAAAGACCCGTTGTCCGCAGAAACCCGCGAAGCAGCGAAAAATCTGCGTTATATATTTAGATATGCTTACATATAAAATCCACGATAGAGTGAAGCCACGAAACTTGAAGTGCGATATAGCAAGGGATTACTGTAACAGCAATCCAATCTTTAAATAAAAAAATGAAATGGTGAGTTGAAATGTCAGTGCAAAGCTTGAATATGCCTAGTGAGAATCTTCCTAAATACATTCTAAGGGGGATTCTCTCCCTGCTTATATATTCTGCTACAGTCAAAACTGTAGTTTTTCTAGATTAGGAAGGTTTCCTCTACTATTTGGTACACTATGGAGCATTGTTTTCCCAGAAACTGCTGAACCATGGCTGAAATGCACCAAATCTTTCTCATTCTCTTTTATCCTCATAAATAATAAAGTAAATATATTTTCATTCAGTTTCCTTTCTTAATATTGTTAGATTTCAGTATGAAGACCGCAAAACATTAAAAAAAACCTGCAATAATAGAGTAAACCTGCAAGAGTTCAAACACTTCTTCAGATTTTATTTATTAATTAGACTGCATGTGTCTAGTAAAAGAAGTGTGAGAAGTAATAAATTAAACTGAGATGTGTACAAAATGATGCAAGGTGATAATCAAACAACATAAAAGCGGGAACTTTTCACACATTTAAGTACCTGTGGATCCACATCAGACAGATTGGACTAGTCTCGTAACACAGAATTAAGAAAAGGCACAGCTGGCTCTTTTTTCTTAAGAGGCTGTGTTCCTTTAATGTGGATAATGACATCCTTCATATTTTCTACAACTCTGTCATGGCCAGTGCATTTTTTTTTTTTACACATTATGGTAGCCTGGGTTAGTAATTTGAAAAGAGGACCACTGAATCAACATGCTAATTAAAAGGGTTGGGTCAGTTATCGGATGCTCTCTGGACCACCTGGAGGTAGTAGCAAATAAGTAGCAAATAAGAGAATTAAAAGAAAGCTTAGTGTTATTATAAACAATGCTACAGATCTTCCCTCTAACACACAAATTCTTACTTTTAGCCAACATATTATTCAGCAGATGTGTGTCAGGAAACACTACTGGGGCTCCTTTATACCAACAGCAATATGCCTGTATAATGCCTCACTGTGACTGCCAAGTCAGAAGTTTTTTTTATTTAACCTTCCATTTTAGTCTATCTGGTGTGTGTGTATATATTTACAGTATTTGTCTGTCTGTTTAGTAAGATTTTGTAAAAAGCCAAATTTACCCTGGGACAAACACATTGTAAAGTTTTAATTTGCTATCAGAATAATTCAATATTGTCTTTAGCAAATCGTCTGGATAACCTAGATTCCTCCCATATCCTAAAAGGAGTACATGTTAAGTCAACCCATGTCTCTAAATTGCCTTTGTATGAATAGGAGTGTGTGTGTGTTACAAAGTGGTTGTTGTCTCATTATTGGTGGATCTCTTCTCTCAACCTAATGTTGCCAAATGTAAATGTTAAAAAAAAAATCTCACTTGTTTTAATACAAAAATAATATTTTCAGCTATATATGATTTTTTTCTATAAACAAGCAAAATTACAGATACAAGATTATTTTGATAAGGGGTTGTTTAGTACAGCAGCTCACATTTTCGATTAGAAAAAGAAAAGAAAGAAGAATTTGAAATTGCTTCACTGTATATAATAGACTTGTTACCTTAACTCTTTTAGGACGCATATCGACTTTTGTCAAAAGGATGGTGGTAATCAACTGTAAATGGTGACAAAACCCACTATTATGTTTTAGTTGGACTCTCTTTGCTAGAAGGTAAGTTAGCTTCATTGGTTTGACCAAGATTCCCTACACTTGCATGAGTAGCGAGGAGCAAACGACGGCAAAAATGTGTCGACATATGGCAAGAGATCAAAGTGAATGGGTAAAGCAAAATACTCTGTGGGCGAGGTTTTGCATATTTTCTCCTAATTGGACTCTGACTTGTCAGACTCCAATTTTGATACAAGTGATTGAAAACGAAAGTGATGTACCAGGATCAGCTGATCTGTCCTCAGCTGATCGTGCTGCTGAACAGGTTCGTGTAGCTCACGTGCCTTCAGCAACATTTGCCTGGTAGGATCGCCACTTACAATGATAAGAGGTACAAATCAGATTGCGAAGCACTGTGACCGCTGCTGCCGAGGCAAGTACTGCATAAATAAAATGGAAACCCATATTTATAATTACACCTCAAGAATTAGGAATGTCTTGCTGGTTTTTATTTTAAAAAATAAATAAGCCTATGTAAACATAGTAAACATGGGATTTAACACCCCAAAAAAGCTGTAGTGCAATTAATGATTAAAAATGATTCAATACTATAAGTGCATTTATCTTTACATAGAAAGAACTGCAATTCCCAGCAGTCCTGGAAGTGCTGCACTGTTGGGTAACCTCAGTGCACCGTCTTTAAAAAGAGGCCTGGTCTGTTGCTGGACAGGATTTCTTCTTGTGTTTTTTTGATTCATCACACAAATATAACCATATGAGAATTAGAGTTATCTCTGGATTTGTGTTGGTGTCCCATGCATGATGTTTGTATGGTCTAGTCTGGGTTGGAAAACATCTATGCCTGCAGAGTGCTTAATGCCATGTACTCTGCATCCTGGTAATACAAAACTTTACATTGTATACAGGAAGCTGATCACCTGGGAATTTTTTTTAGCCTTCATCTGCGTTTGGAACTGGACTGTGATTGTATTTTTATTTGTCATGTTTATTGTTGATGTTTTTGTGCTTAGTATTTTGTCGGCTTTTGATAATATTGGTGTTATAGAATTACCATCAGGATTATTTGAAATGGATTTTGCATGCGTGTGGTTAGTTAAGGCTGAGTGGGTTTCTGGCATCCCTGAATAAAATAAATTGCCATTCACCAGCAGTGTGAATCTGTCCATTCCGTAACCACTACTGGCAGTGTTTAATTGCCATTATCACATAACTGAATCAATGCTTGAGATTATATTTTTTTCTGTTAAACAAATGGTGAATACTGTTTTTTTTTTTTTTTAAATTAAGCTTTGTTTCAGATAAGTACATTAATATTACAGAAAAAAATTAAACAATGGTAGTTATGAAGCACTTTATTTTCTTGTATGCCATATGTAATGTGGATATGTTCTGTTCATATTTTATTAGTTAAAAAGTGTGCATGTTAAGGTGATTTATTTTTGTATTTTTAGGGTCACTAAATAATAAGTCCACAGTACTTCATTTTTTAAATATAAATATACAGTCATTAGTTAAATTATAAAAATACTGACATTAATACTTTAATATAGAACATGATGCTTCTATACATCTGGTTATGTGGGGGCTTAATGTAAAAAGTTTAAGACATTTGAAAAAATAAAAATTAGTTTAGGAATTAGCCAATTCAATAACATGAAACTGGTGATCGGTATTAGCCCTAAAAAAAGCCTGATCATAGCATCCCTGGTTGTAGTGAACTAACAATGGTATCAGGCAAAAATTAATTAGAAATTAATTTTTAGTTGGCTCAGGATGTAAGATGTAAAAGGCTGTTAAAACTTTCTTTAAATGCTAAAAATGTAGCATCCATTTACAATATTAGTTTTATTCTACCTTATAATCGGCGAGCCTTTGCTTGATATTACCTCTTGCTTGGACATGCCGCTTAAAATATGCACTCAAGTGCTTTTTTTGAAAAAGACTGACATATTATAGTATTCCCTTAGTGTTTTATTTGAGACCCAGATGATAGTGTTAACAAAATACACTGCTCAAAAATTAAGGAAACACTTATTCATTTCACTCTAACACCAAGTCAGTTAAGTTTCAGGGATATCAATCTGTTCAGTTAGGAAGCACAAGCAATTGTAAATCAACTTTACCTGCTTTGGTGCAAATGAAAAGGACGTAAGGTGCACTGAGGAGGCAACAGCAAGACAAGCCCCAAAAAGGGAATGGTTTTACAGGTGGTGGCCACAGAATTGTTCTCTACTTATACTTTCTGACTGATTCTTCTCTAGCTTTGCATTTTGCTAGTGTCCTTGTCACTACTGGTAGGATGAGAGGGTACCTGCAACAGATTCAGGATGCACAGGTAATCCTTCTCCTCCAGGATGGCACATTCATACATGCCGTTGCAAGGTTTGCCGTGTCTTCCAGCACATTCCGAAGAGCATGGAGGAGATACCAAGAAACAGTTACAAGAGGAGAGTTGGACAGGGCTATAAGAAAGGCATCAGTCCAGCAGCAGGACTGATATCTGCTCCTTTGTGTAAGGTGGAATAGAAGGAACATTGCCAGAGCCCTACAAAATGACCTCCAGCTGGCTACTGGTGTACATGTTTCTGACCAAACTGTCTGAAACAGACTCCACGAGGGTGGCAAGAGAGGCTGACGTCCTCTACTTGGACCTGTGCTCACAGCCCATCACTGTGCAGTTCAACTGGCATTCACCAGAGAATACAATTGGTTGATTGGCACCCGTTCTTTTCACAGATGAGTGAAGGTTCACGCTGTGCACATGTGACAGATGTGAAGGAGTCTGGAGATGCCGTGGTGAACGTTATGTAACATCATCCAACATGACTGGTTTGGTGGTGGGTCAGTGATGGTCTGGGGAAGCCTATTCTTGGAGGATCACAAAGACCTTCATTTGCTAGGTAACAGTAGCAACTGCTGTTAGGTATTGGGATGATATCCTAGGAGCCGTTATGAGACCTTTCGCTGGTGCAGTGGGCCCTGGTTTCATCCTACTGCAAGGCAATGCCCGGTCTCACATGGATAGAGTATGTAGGCAGTTATTGGATCCCAAACGCATTGATGCTGTTGACAACCTTGCACGTTCACCTGACCTGAAACCAAAGGAGAACCTCTGGGCAGTTAAATATTGGTGCATCTGACAACACCAAGTAGCTCCACAGACTGTCCAGGAGCTCACTAATGCCCTGATCCAGCTTTGGGAGGAGATCCCCCACAGCACCATCCACTGTCTCATCAGAAGCATGCCCAGATGTCAGGAGTGCATACAGGCACATGGGGACATACACACTACTGAGTCATATTATGAGTTGCTGTGATGAAATTCACGCAAGCTGGATCAGCCTATTGTTTCAATTTTTGACTTTGATTTTTGGTGTGCTGTTGAATCGGCCCTCAATAGGTTGATAATTTTGGTTTCCATTGACTGTTGTTGCATCACTTTGCTCAACAAATTACACAGTATTACTCAGTAAAGATTTTCCACTTGAACATTTCATTCATCAAGATCCAATGTGTGATTTAAGTGTTCCCTTAATTTTTTTGAGCAATGTATATTCTTTTTTCATTTTTATTAATTTTAATTAAAAGCAAATAATCCATACAATCCAATCAAATTTAACAAAACCAAAATTGAACCCCCACCCAAAAGAAAGAGAGGAGATTAAGCCAATAAAGCAAATCTTTGAAGCAGCAAGGAAAGAAGAGGATCCTTTTCCCCGATTTTTCTAATAGGTTAGTGATTAGATCCGGCCATATTATAAAAATGTTTTGAAAAGATCCTGAAAGTGAGAATTGGATTTTTTTAAAATCTTTATAGTTTGATGCTGTCTTATTCTTCTTGTTGTAGGTCTATTATTTCTTTCATTAAATCCTTCTTTAGATCACTCTTTATACCATGTCTCCCCCAAGTGCGGAAAAACTGCGTTTGGTCATCTCTGCACTCTGTAGGCCAAGTTGTAAGTCCAGTTGACGCAGCTGACTCAGGGGGGTATTAGATGTGGTTGACAGCTGGGATAAAAGGGCTCAGTTCCAATAATCTTACTGAAACTGACGAATCCTTCTTGCCTGCCTCACTCACAGTTTTACTCCCATTTTCGCTTTTGGCTGGAGGCAGTAATGCAGCGTGAGGTCCTGGCAGATCAGTTTGCCTGTCTATTCCTGGTCAGTCTCTGGAAGGCTGCACAGTGACCTTGAGGCTGGTTTTGACTTTGAAGAATGTTTATCTGCTTTAATCTTTATTCTTTTTTTTCTGAACCCTTTTGTTTGCTGCTTATGCTTATTTATACTTGCACATAATGTAAATACAAAATACAGTACCTCGGAATGATTTAAAAAAAAGGAGTAAAATAACACTGCTGCTAATGGAGCTCATCTCTAGCTGTCCATTTCACGCAAAGGATGACACCAAAATTGTACATTCTAAGAAATAGTTTACTCAAAGTTCTACAAATTTATGGTGCAGTAAAACATTTAAGTATATATTACACATTTTTAAATGTTTTTCAGTTGTCAGTTGGTAAGGAAAGCATTCCCATGTTTATAATTAGTGTCATTATAAAACAAGACAGGCAGAGCAAGGATTCACATTCACTCTGCCCTAATTCTGGCCAAGTACAATGAATAGATGACAAAAAATAAATAAATAAATAATTTGAATATATTGAAAAGCAACTTTTGTCAGTCTAAATGGTGACAGCAATAATAATTTATTTTGTAGATGTAGAAGTATACATAGTTTACAATATGATTTATATTTAATGACGTTTGATATGATGTCACCCAACATTGTTAAGGAAAACAGAGTTGCCAAAGTGGAGTTCTTTGTGACTATGAAAAAAGAAAAAGCACACAGCAAGAAATTAAAAACGTGGCATGAGTAAAATATAAGGAGCAACAATATATGGCATAAAGACATATACAAAATACAAAACAGAAGAATGATGGGTTATGGAAATAATTGTTAAATGTCCCTGGCATGGAGTTTTCTGATCTAGTGGTCTGCAGAGACTGGGAAATTTTGTTTACCTCAATTTAAAACAAGTGGATGCACATTTAATGGTTGTTTCATGTATTATATTGAAAACACTACTCTGAAATATCCGTACCAAACAGAATGTGTGCATTATGTGGCTTTTGTGGAAAACTGATTTGATATTTTAAAACAGCTACCACCCACAAACACCAAAGAATGTCACTCCCAGATTAGGTTCCTGCTTCATCACTGCCCCCAAAAATCAAAGAGACCTTTGAGGAGGTAGGAAGAGGAAAAAAAAAATCCAAAACCTACATAACAGCAAATATTCCTGGATGAAATGCCTACCTGTTCCAGCCATGGCACAATACAGTCATTGTGGAATAAATGATTGCATGGAAGCTGCCGAACCATTTCACCAGCAGTGTAATCCTCTTTACACACAGGACATTCTAAACCTGACCCTGAAATAGAAAAGGTTTCAGGTGAAAAAAAAATACCAGACATGTAAATCTCAGAATCATTTTCCAACAAATGACACCCCAATTATTATGTCATTCCCAAAGTTTAATACTAGCAAAGAAAGGAAGATGTGTTCCTTTAGGATTAATATGGCTTGTATGTTTTTTCTTTCACCCTAGATCTTAATTTGAAAACTAAAAAAAAAATATTTTGTGCTAATTCAGTGGTCTATAAAATAGGTTCTCAACCTTTTGTCTTGATGCATCCTCCCGAGTAATTTTAGATGCCAAAAATACTGTATTTGGGGGTTATAACAAGGTATTACAAATAATTTTTGTGTGTTAATTTTTTATGCATGTCACTTTTTTAAAGTTTATGTATGAACAGTGTGGTTTGATATGGAATAAAAATAAGAAAACCTTACATCTTATCTGTTGCTTCAAGCTACCTCACACAATTGATTATAGACTTTGCTGCTGCTGTTCATGCCTGTACATTACTGCATAATCAGTCACTGAATTGCACTATTTGAAATTAGTTGCAACTGGAGATATACAATATTCAAATTTGTCATATGAGCTTTGGTCAAATTTCATTTGGTGCAGTGAACTAATAAACATTATGTTTGTTTGAAAAAACAGTGAACAATAGAAATTTGGTGTTTGCTGAGCTGCTTTCAGGAATTAAGATGACCCTCCAATTGCACATATCTGAGATTATGCATTTACATTAACATATTGCATGTCGATTGTTTGAAAAGGTTAATTTTGTGCTTCAAAAAATTGCAGTGTACCTCAGTGTTTTTGGTGTTGCGACCCACTTTATTCCACCATACAAGTGCCTTTGCTATACACCAAATTCCCCCCAGCAAATTGAGCACCATCATCTGACCCAAGGGAGGAGGTTTAGTGGGACAGGTAGGGTTTTGGGGGTTATGGCATGGGAACTCAGCTTGACTGTCAGAGAGGTAGACCAAGGTGATCAGAGTGGCGACTTGCCACACAACCTGCTACCAACTGAAAAAATACAACTCGTGATCCACTGCTTAATGCCCACCATTCACTCAGTGTTTAACACTGCATTGATGAATATTCTGGAAATTTTGAAACAAAAACTAGACATTTTTTTTTTTGGGAAATGTGCTGTTGTGTGCAAAGTTGGTACACTGTTCAAGGTTGGATTCTGTCTTTTGCCTAGTGGAATTAGAATAGGCATCGATTCCCAGCAACCCTGAACTCCATGTTAGTCAGAAAATGGATGGTTGGACAGACAGCTGTAGTTAATATCCATGAAAGAATTAATGTGAGGCTATTCAATAAACTCATTCAATTACAGATGATATTGGTCACAACATCATACACGCAAAGAATGCACAGTGTATTTCTATTTCCAATTCTATAATGGCATAAGAGAAATAACGGATTGATGAAAGTCTTTTTGCCTTGAAAGCATAGCTGTATTAATCATTTTTGTTAAGTTAAACACTGAAGAATTTTTAAGACACTTGTAATTCTACATTGAAATACAAGCTCCAGAAGCACGTCTTGACATGTAACTGCAACTGAGACATCTATTTTTCCCTCTGCCTGTGCCTACTAGGGTCTTGACCATTTTTTTTAATCACATGCCACCCAGTAATAACCCTCATACTACTGGTAGTATGCATGCCACAGGTTTTGAAAACCACTGGTCTATAATGTTGCTTTCACTTTTTCTGCTTTACAACACACCTGGTGTAGTCTTGTAGTCAACTTAAGAATATAAGTATGTATACAGTGAGTTCACCTTGCATTTTAAAAGACTATTGTCAACATTAAGTTCAAGCTCCTCAACCAAACCTGATACCAGGTAAAGACTAAAAAAAGAGAAAACATTTAATGTGAGCCCTTCTTAAACAAGGAATTGTTTGAATAGTAATTAGGAGGAAAACGAACAATAATTAAGCAATAAAATAAAACCATAGTCTTTAACTTGTGGAGGAACTTTCACTTTAAATAAAGTAACAAGAAATTCACCTACTACAGCGAAATACACGCTCCCTCTTTAAGAGTTAAATTGCTTCCCATTAAAGGATAATTAAAACGTAGGTTGAAGAAAACACTGCACATACCTACATGTTCTTCTGTAATTTGTATTGTGGGGAGGCTTTTAATCCTTTCTCGGTCTGCTGGTGGAGGACCAGTGTTTTCAAATTGATTTAGTAACTTGTTTTTCAAAAGAAACAGAAACAGATACAGTTTAGTAATACAGAGATGTTAAAAGCAAATCAAATATGATCTTGATGGCAAATGCTGCTATACCTGTTAATGTCTGAAAACAACAAAATAAGTCAGTACCCACGAACAATCTGCGCACGGTCCTCTTTAATACTAAAAACAAGAAATCGACAGCAGAAACACGAAACACAGTTTATAGTATTCCATGCAGTTCTTACCCAGCGGTATACATAGGATAAACATCAAAAAAGAATCGCAACACGCATACATGAACAACGCAACGTCATCAGAAGAAAGGACTCACGAACATTGACCTATACGCATACTAAATCAACAGGACATACATTTAACTGGGACAATGTACAAGTACGATTTAAGGCCAGTACTAAAAGTGCCAGAGAGCTGGCCAAATCTTGGCTATCAAATGAGAACACCATAAACAGACACGTGGACATAAATCCAGCATATGCAAACTTAAGAAGAACATGTTCATAATAAATAAAACTTTACAACCAATAACCCCCCCAATCACACTGACTTAGCCCCCGCATGTAATTTTTTCGCTGTATTGCCTTTGATTCTTGTAAGTAAAAGCATTATCCTCTGATGAAGGCTCCTGGCAGGGGCTGAAAGCTCAGGAATAAAAACTACTTTATGATACGTGATTCACTTTCTCCCTTTGTGGATCTCCAGCTGCAAATATGCAAACCGTATCACAGACCTTCTCTTCTACACATTTTATTTATATATATCTATACTAATAAAAGGCAAAGCCCTGACTGACTGACTCACTCACTCACTCATCACTAATTCTCCAACTTCCTGTGTAGGTAGAAGGCTGAAATTTGGCAGGCTAATTCCTTACAGCTTACTTACAAAAGTTAAGCAGGTTTCATTTCGAAATTCTACGCGTAACGGTCATAACGGTCGACAACGTTCGCCATGTTGAACTTTCTTATTTATGGCCCCATCTTCACGAAATTTGGTAGGCGGCTTCCCTGCGCTAACTGAAACTGATGTACGTACTTATTTCAGTGGTATGACGCCACTGTTGGGCGCCATATTGAACTTTCCAATGGTCTTTGTTACTTATGGGCCCATCTTCAATAAATTTGGTACGCGGGTTCCCAACGCTAACAGAATCCTACTTACGTACATATATACGTCCATAGCCTGCAGCTCGGTCATCGTGTGAGGCGGCGTTGGGTCCCCCATCCCAATGCCTCCCATGTTGTTGGCTGCCTGTCTATATAAGGCTGTCCGTCGCTCCGGTCTCTACATTCCCTTCCTTGCTTTGCCACAGGATTCACGTCTCCCTGCTGATAACTACAGCCTTTTTATTTAATCCACGGCTTCTCCACTGTTTTATTGTTCGTTTATTATGATTATAGTTATTGTGTAGGTATTTTAGACTTACTTTACATTGTTCAGGTACCCATTTCCTTTATCATTCCAACCGTACCCCCATTAACATGTCTATCGAGGTGATCACCATCGATCAAAGATTACATACATACATACATACACACACACACACACACACACAGAGGTGTGAAAAACTATTTGCCCCCTTCCTGATTTCTTATTCTTTTGCATGTTTGTCACACAAAATGTTTCTGATCATCAAACACATTTAACCATTAGTCAAATATAACACAAGTAAACACAAAATGCAGTTTTTAAAATGATGGTTTTTATTATTTAGGGAGAAAAAAAAATCCAAACCTACATGGCCCTGTGTGAAAAAGTAATTGCCCCCTGAACCTAATAACTGGTTGGGCCACCCTTAGCAGCAATAACTGCAATCAAGCGTTTGCGATAACCTGCAATGACTCTTTTACAGCGCTCTGGAGGAATTTTGGCCCACTCATCTTTGCAGAATTGTTGTAATTCAGCTTTTGAGGGTTTTCTAGCATGAACCGCCTTTTTAAGGTCATGCCATAGCATCTCAATTGGATTCAATTGGATTCAGGTCAGGACTTAGACTAGGCCACTCCAAAGTCTTCATTTTGTTTTTCTTCAGCCATTCAGAGGTGGATTTGCTGGTGTGTTTTGGGTCATTGTCCTGTTGCAGCACCCAAGATCGCTTCAGCTTGAGTTGACGAACAGATGGCTGGGCATTCTCCTTCAGGATTTTTTGGTAGACAGTAGAATTCATGGTTCCATCTATCACAGCAAGCCTTTCAGGTCCTGAAGCAGCAAAACAACCCCAGACCATCACACTACCACCACCATATTTTACTGTTGGTATGATGTTCTTTTTCTGAAATGCTGTGTTCCTTTTACGCCAGATGTAACGGAACATTTGCCTTCCAAAAAGTTCAACTTTTGTCTCATCAGTCCACAAGGTATTTTCCCAAAAGTCTTGGCAATCATTGAGATGTTTCTTAGCAAAATTGAGACAAGCCCTAATGTTCTTTTTGCTTAACAGTGGTTTGCGTCTTGGAAATCTGCCATGCAGGCCGTTTTTGCCCAGTCTCTTTCTTATGGTGGAGTCGTGAACACTGACCTTAATTGAGGCAAGTGAGGCCTGCAGTTCTTTAGACGTTGTCCTGGGGTCTTTTGTGACCTCTCGGATGAGTCGTCTCTGCGCTCTTGGGGTAATTTTGGTCGGCCGGCCACTCCTGGGAAGGTTCACCACTGTTCCATGTTTTTGCCATTTGTGGATAATGGCTCTCACTGTGGTTTGCTGGAGTCCCAAAGCTTTAGAAATGGCTTTATAACCTTTACCAGACTGATAGATCTCAATTACTTCTGTTCTCATTTGTTCCTGAATTTCTTTGGATCTTGGCATGATGTCTAGCTTTTGAGGTGCTTTTGGTCTACTTCTCTGTGTCAGGCAGCTCCTATTTAAGTGATTTCTTGATTGAAACAGGTGTGGCAGTAATCAGGCCTGGGGGTGGCTACGGAAATTGAACTCAGGTGTGATACACCACAGTTAGGTTATTTTTTAACAAGGGGGCAATTACTTTTTCACACAGGGCCATGTAGGTTTGGATTTTTTTCTCCCTAAATAATAAAAACCATCATTTAAAAACTGCATTTTGTGTTTACTTGTGTTATATTTGACTAATGGTTACATGTGTTTGATGATCAGAAACATTTTGTGTGACAAACATGCAAAAGAATAAGAAATCAGGAAGGGGGCAAATAGTTTTTCACACCACTGTATGTGTATGTATATATATATATATACACATATACATACACACACATATATATCTATACTAATAAACGGCAAAGCACTCACTCACTCACTCACTTCCCGTGTAGGTAGAAGGCTGAAATTTGGCAGGCTCATTCCTTACAGCTTCCTTACAAAAGTTGGGCAGGTTTCATTTCGAAATTCTACACGTAATGGTCATAACTGGAAGTTGTTTTTCTCCATTTACTGTAATGGAGTTCAGCTGGAGGGGCGGAGTCGCGGAGTTTCGTATGACATCATCACGCCTCTCACGTAATCACGCATTACGTAGAAAGCCAGGAAGAGCTACAAAACGCGCTTTAGAAAACATGCATTATATAATTAAGAAGGCAGCGAAACAATTAGAAGCGAGCGACTGACATATAAAACCATATTCAGCGGCTCACGTGAACTGACGCAGTGCGCAGACAAAAAGTAACAGTTCCAAAGAGTGCTGAACAAAAACCGAATTACACTGCTACGCTCAAATAGATAAACCACACGCAGTGGCGTGATAGTAAAGCATTCGCCTGTAGCGCCCACGTCCTAGGTTCGATTCCCGAGAGGGGATGCACTAAGTATGTACGCGCGCTTCTCGATTTATTTTAACCTCGCATCACATTAGTTTGAGACGTATGAAAACGCATGCGGTTAACGCAGAAAGACAGATCACCTATTCACCTATTGAAGCTTCATGAATAATGGATACTTTATTCGCGATCAATGATTGTTTTGGTAAAGCCATACTCAGTGTATTCATTAGATGAACGGTAAAAAAGTAAGAGCGAGGGGACGGTAACTTACTGAAGCACACAAGCAAAACCACAATAGCACGCGGGCTCGATGTACTGACTTGCGCGATCACATTCCAAAAAATATTTCATTTCAAGTTCTATTTAGTCCATATGAGTCAAACTCAAGGCCCACGGGCCACATCCGGCCCGGCGTGTAATTATATCCGGCCCGTGAGATCATTTTATATACTGTATTATTGTTATTAATGGCCCGGGTATATGAAGCGCTGGTAACACAATAAACTACAGATTCCATAATGCAGCGCTTCAGCTGCCTTGCCGAACACTTACCGCGTTGCTGCAAGTTATTGTGAAGCTAGCCCACACGATGCCGAAGAGAAAAGTTGATTCTGAAAATAGAGCCTTTAAAAACCGATGGGAGGCTGAGTATATGTTTACTGACATTGCCGGTAAACCCGTGTGTCTCATTTGTGGAGCTAATGTGGCTGTAATTACAGAATTTAATCTTTACAACGACTGACAAACACAGAATGTAACTTGAACACAACACATCGTACAAATACGACCCTGATTGAAACAAATAATGATAATCGAATCCTTGATCACAGCAACACTCACAAAGCAATTACTGTATATTGACAATCATGTTACGTTATTTTTAAAATGAACGGTTCCATTGCTTACCATGTGTTTACTACGCGCGACCAAAACTCTAAATGTGTGTAGTCCCTTAGTCAACGTTCAACTTGCATGTTTCATAGTTGCGTCGCGAAGGCGATAGATTTCATGTGAGACGCGTACGTTCCTCAACGGGATTGCGAGTCAAGAGAAGCGGCAAAAGACAGCGGGGCTGCGGCGATCTCTGAATTGACTGTTTGTCGCTGTGTGCAGAGCTGCCTGCCGCTTAGAACGATTAAATAAGCCGGCTTTCTAATCTAGGCTGGTTTGGTTTGGTTTGATTCTATTTGTTTGGACTACACAAAGGCTCAGGACTCGTGGTTCTACACAAACGTACGTTATGATTATGATATGCTGTTTCATTGAGAAAGTATGTACAGATTTTTTTAACACTTTGAGC
>JANRMT010062789.1:33086443-33099524 GCA_026402145.1 Polypterus bichir lapradei | reverse complement strand
TGCATCAAATAGCTGAATCTACAGTTATCCCACTCAAAAAAGTTGCTAGAACAAGCAAAGGAGGCCATCAGTCAATTGAGGTAGCTTTTGCTAAAAGTAGAAAATATAAATGAGAACTTGTAAGCTGGACACAGTGTACTACGGCTGTATTATGTCATTTAACTAAAGAAACTGTCTCTTTTCACACTACAGAGAATAATGCTTTCAAAGAGATGCTGCACCTGACACAGAAGTCTCAAATAAAACAGTATCAGTATGGTGGATGAAATGTATTGAAACTGTACTAGCACACTGAGAATCGCTGCACTGTGTAATAACCTTATCTATTAAAACATGAAAAAAAAACCCTTCTACATAATTTCTGGACTTCATCACTTATAACTGCCTTAAAAGCTATGTGTTACCATACATTCTAGCTGGAACTATATAGTTAAACCAACTTTTTTTTTTTTTTAATTTGTTAGTCGTTTAAAATGTTAGCACATACTCATTTATTTTTCCAAATTACACTGTCTCTCTTAGTCTGAAACAGGCTTTTCAGTGAATGAAGAATCTTCAAAAGAGAAACTTCAGCTTGAATGCAGGTGTACTTACTGAGCTGTGCTGTAAACTAGTAGATCATGGTGACCTCTGAAACTGGGCATCTGTGTATTAGCTAATTTGGCTATTTCCCTGTCACTATCTGTCACTCCTCTGCCTCTACATCCACTCTGAAAAAGGGGAGAAGGAAAATAAAACAAAAAACAAAACACAACACACCATGGGTAAAGATGTGCTACTATAAACTACAATGGTACAGGAATCTCAGACTCCTCCAGCTACAAATAAGACTCTTTGGCAGCTTTTCTGAGAGGTCCTCAGGATTTAAAAAAAAAAAAAAAAAATTAAAAAATAAATAAATAAATAAATAAATAAATAAATAAAACTTGCCCTGGTGCCCAGTACATTTGTTTTGTTGCAGGTGTGGCAAGGTCCATATAATGGTGCAGTACGTTTAGGCACACAAAAAGTTATTTCGGAGAAATACGTACCATAGTGAATGTGGACAGAAGTGTAGAATCAATGATGAAGGCAAAGGTAAGTGCTCCACAAAAGTAGTTTTGGGTACAGTCTCCTATTTGGACTGTTAACTTTAATAGCAGAAAGTCAAATAAAAAAAATATTCAAGCTATGCAAGGATATTTAAAATAATATATGGATCTGTTGAATTTCTTTGTTGTTAAAGAAGTGTGCAAAAAGGATGATGCAGGATTGGTACTGGGGCAATAAATAATGTGGTAAGAAGAAGCAAGCTGAGGTAGTTTAAGCATGTGGAATGAAAAAGAAAGAATAAGTAAAAGAGCATAATGTGACTAAGGGGCTGGGCACAAGGCGATAAAATAAATAAATGAAAAACCAAAGCAGTGTCAGATGATACGAGTAGAATATGTCTCATTCCTAAAAATTCCAATAATAATAGAAATGACAAATGTTGAGAGCAACTAGATAACCTGGGCACCACTGGATAATGACCTCTAACCTGGGTAGTACAGACAGCAGTAATTAATTTTCCAGTTTCAAAAACACTGAGGTTATACTACATTAAAACTAATCACATTTCTTTTTAACAGGTAAGATTTACTACAAAGTCACAAACACCATATTTTACTTTCTCGAGTAAGCTGTCAGCAGACACTTAAAATGGAAATATGTCAGATACAATTAAACATCCAACACTGAAATGAATGGAACTTACAATTAATAGCATACTGTACTACTAGAGAAAAGTTAAGGTTTTCTAGATTTAAAAAAAGGCTGGAAATTATGTGTTGTGCACAGGCACATAAATATTTAACACAATTACAATTTTTAGTTGACAATGGAAAAGGGGTAATCCATACAGCACACTGTACAAAATGAAGAGACGCAAAGGATATGCAACTGATGGCTGTACAAACATTTGACATACACAATTATAAATTGTGCATTTCAGAAAGAGACTGAAAACACAGAAAGCTTTTACTTTAAGAAACAATCTTAGGAAAAGTTGTAGCAAAACAAAAAAAAACAACAACTATTTTTAGTACTTACGATAAGTCAGCTTTCAACCTACACCAACAGAAGGTGTTAAGACGAAAAGAATTATAGTAATGTAAACCTTTTTCAGAGTTTCTCTGCTTCTGTGTTTGTTTACACTTGTATACTGCCCCTGCTCACTTTCCAGATTTCTATACTTCAATTGGCTGTCACTATAACAATTCACGTAAGTGGGTGGAAGTTTTTAGCAACTGTAGTCCTTAAATTTGATGTTTTTCATGTAAAACTTGTTTAGAGCAATAGTTATTCCAAGATGTAAACATTTAGCACTGTGCAATAATGTGATCCTCCCTTCGGCCATAAAGCAAATTATTTTCCTTAACTCCCATCCTCTTTCAATAATGTACCTTATAATGCAAATGAAAAAAATATTTTGCTTATTACAATCAGTTAGAAAATGAAATTAAATTAAAAATATGAATTCCTTTTTATTGAAAAATGATGCTCTTTGCCATTTTTGAATTCTTTATTCTAACACTTTAGTTTTTTTCTTTTTAATTGGAGCCCCCATACCACCCCAAAACACCGAATTAGCAATCAATGCCACAAACTAATAAACATTTTCTAGGGGAAATGCTGGATTTTGTTTTTTAAAAAAAAAATTGCATTTCCGTTATTTTATCCTGATTTCCAAATGTTACTGTTACCTTTATTTTACTATGTAATGACAAACAAATGCATTATTAAGTTCCTAAAATATTAATTTCCTTTAAAAAATTCTGTAATAATTGACTTTATGAAGGGGTTTTAATTTAATGAAAAAGAATAATTTCTTCATATCATAAATGCAAACAAGTCTTCTCTCACCTGTGTAATGATTGCATCGAGTCCATTGGCCCCCCAGGCATAATCCATTGGATTTGAGTGCAACATACCCCTAAATAATTGGAAAAAAGCTTATATCATCATCCTTGGTCTAATGAAACTTTTTAATTGAGCAAATTCAGATGATTATAACAAAAATACTATAATTTGACCACACTTGGTCAGTACATGTCAAGAGGCAATGCATATACAGTACCTTCAGAGGCTGAATACTTAAAGCTCAAAAGATGATTTTTAAAAACTTAGATGATATTTGAAGAGCACTGTCAAATTATCCATCTGTTTACATTATATATCTATTAAATCAATATAATGTCCAAAATGGATACAAAAAGTAGTAATTAGTTCCTAGATTTCAGTGTTTTAAAACTTAGTTAATACTTTCTGAAGCTGAAATTGCTTACCATGGACCCAGTCCTATATTTGGCATGGCAGTGGGTGCTATAATTCCATTTACTAACTGCTGAATAATTCTGTAAAAAAGAAGCAATTAGAATTCATGTAGTAAAATACTGCCACCTAATGTCATCATAAAGATTGCAGTAAGCTTTTACTCTATTCTCTCAAAATAAATAAATACATAAATAAACATCTGTCATAAAAATAGCCATGCAATTTCAAGAAATTTTGACAGGTTCAATCAGTAACTACTGACAGACGCCTACAGCAGAACAGGAAAATATCAATAAAAAGGACATTATCAAATGCTCCAGAGAGAAAGGTTGAACAGCAGAAAACACCTTTAGTATATGAGTGTATGACTTTTAAACATGATTCCATATACTGGTAAATTACCCACTTTTTGGACAAGAAAGGATGCCACTACCTTTATTTGGTAAAAAAAAAAAAATAGTTTGACAACGTTCTCTCATTTACTTAATAAAGCATGTTGCTCTTGCTGAATCTCTAGATGACACTTCAAGGACATACAGTTGCAAAAGAACAAGCTCTGAAAAAGTTTTGACCTTGAGAAAAACATGTAGAGGCCGACCCACATATGGATGATTACTCTTTCAATAGTTAAAGTTAAGAAAACGACATTTAGAAAAATATAAATAAATAAATGTTACCCCTCCAGTGTAGGGACACCCTCATGTCTGCCTGTTTGCCGTCTTGCTAGGTGGCGTGTTCTAGGCTGCATTGCCCCGTAGCGTTGCCGAGACGCTAGTTCACGTTCCCTGCGATTTTCTGTTTCTCTGTTATCCTCAGAGGTTACACTAGACCCAAAATCAAAACTCTCATCAAAAATACCCAGTGCAAACTGGCCATATCCTGGCGGAAAGCTGAACAATTGTTGGTCCAGGTTCTGTAAAGAAAGTTATGTTTTTTTTAATTATATTGTACAAATCCATTTACTTATTAGAAAACACAACTTAAAAGTGGCAATTACAAGAAATGGAACACAAAACTCCTAGTTCATATTTGCAGTTAACTATAAACCTGCTTGAAACATGACAACAAACCTCAAATGGATGGCGATTCTGGTCACTAGTTGATGCTGAAGTACTGGAACCATTTTCAGTGCTGTGTGGAAACACAATATCAACAGGCATTGGGGAGTCAGGAAGGTTGTTTTTTTCAGTCCCAAAAAAAGCAAAAGTGTGACCATCTCTCTTCCTAGCAGAAACAAAGGAGTGCTAGCTGTTAAACTTCAGCTGAACTCACAAGCGAGAGTGGACCAAGTTGCAATAATTACAGTAACATAACTTGTTTTCCCACTGAGAACCATGCACATAAATGAACCAAAAAGGGGATTTTTTAATTCAGAATATTTACTAAGCTGATCTTAAAACATGTTTGAAAAATGAAGTAATAGCAATTAAGGAGACAATTGCAACTTAATGTGTTTTGCTACATATTTTTAGAACATAAATCCTCTATGTGGTTAATGTTAATAAAAAAAATCCGAAAACTAAGGTGATTTTCTTAATTTTTCAACTGGCAAAAATGTACCATTCTATGTAGAAGGTTGGAAGTGACAGTAACGGCTATAGCTCCACAAATGACAAATCACTATCAAAAAGGAGAATCATTCTGGCGACTGAAAAAGTGAAATTACTTTTTTCATAAAGAGAATTTATATGTATCTTTTATGATGTGATAGATTCAGTTTATATTTTTTCAGTTTGTAAGTAAAATTACTTATGAGAAAATACAATAATGTATGAGAGATAGATGGATGGATGGATGGCTATTTAACCATTTATCTAAAATTTATTTAACATTTTACACAGCAAAACAGAAAAGGGTTGTCTTCACAATCTCAAGACAAAATTTACTATTCACCCAAGAGAATACTAAAAAATAAGCACCATAACCTAATTATATGATATAGTATGAGTATCAGATATGCTCTTCAGAGTACAACATTACAATATTTACAAAAAACTCAATCATAATAAAATGACGTAAATGATCAAACCTTACCACATTTACATAAACAGATATATGGTAAGATATATCAAAATTTTGACAATATCAAGTTACAATATCACAGTCATTAAGATATAGCCAAGTGAAAATGAAGAAGAGGTAAACAAAACTTTCACTGGTCAACATTCTTTGTAAAAGTAAACCTCTGGACATTCCAAATTCTTTTAGATCATGATCATCAAAGACACATGATATCCGATTTGGTGTTCCACAAGGCTCTATCCTGGGTCCGCTGTTATTCTCAATCTACATGCTTCCGTTAGGTCAGATTATCTCAGGGCACAACGTGAGCTACCACAGCTATGCTGATGACACACAGCTGTATTTATCAGTAGCACCTGATGACCCCGATTCTATTGACTCACTAACACAATGTCTGACTTGTATCTCAGAATGGATGAATAGTAACTTTCTCAAGTTAAATAAAGAGAAAACTGAAATCTTAGTGATTGGCAATAATGGATACAATGAGGCTATTAGAAATAAACTGGATACATTAGGATTAAAAGTCAAGACGGAGGTAAAAAGCTTAGGGGTAATTGTTGACTGTAATCTGAATTTTAAATCGCATATTAATCAGATCACTAGGACAGCATTTTTTCACTTAAGAAACATAAGTAAAGTTAGACCTCTTATATCACTGAAAGATGCTGAGAAATTAGTTCACGCGTTTGTTTTCAGTCGACTAGATTACTGTAACGCACTCCTCTCAGGACTACCCAAGAAAGACATAAATCGTTTGCAACTAGTGCAGAATGCAGCTGCTAGAATCCTACCTAGGAAAAGAAAATCCGAACACATTTCTCCAGTTCTGATGTCACTACACTGGTTACCTGTGTCATTCAGGATTGACTTTAAAATTCTGCTTATGGTTTATAAAGCCTTAAATAATCTCGCCCCTTCTTATATATTGGAGTGTCTGACACCTTATATTCCAAATCGTAACCTCAGATCCTCAAATGAGTATCTCCTTAGAATTCCAAGAACAAAACTTAAAAGAAGTGGTGAGGCGGCCTTCTGCTGCTATGCACCTAAAATCTGGAATAGCCTGCCAATAGGAATTCGCCAGGCTAATACAGTGGAGCACTTTAAAACACTGCTGAAAACATATTACTTTAACATGGCCTTTCTATAACTTCAATTTAACTTAATTTAACTTAATCCTGATATTCTATATGTTCAATTTCCTCATAATAACTATTCAGGGTAGCTCTACAATCCGTACTGACCCCTACTCTCTTTTCTGTTTCTTTTTCCGGTTTCTTTGTGGTGGTGGCCTGCTCCACCTCCATCTACTCAAAGCTTCATGATGCTCCAACAATGATGGATGGACTAAAAGGCAGAATTCTACGTGACCATCATCATCAAGCCTTTCCGTGAGAACCCTAAATCCAAAGAGGACTGTTTCATTTATGTTAGGTAGAATGCCCAGAGGGGACTGGGCGGTCTCATGGTCTGGAATCCCTACAGATTTTATTTTTTTTTCTCCAGCCGTCTGGAGTTTTTATTTTGTTTTTTCTGTCCCCCCTGGCCATTGGACCTTACTCTTATTCGATGTTAATTAATGCTGATTTATTTTGTTTTCATATTGTGTTTTTTATTTTTCTATTCTTTATTATGTAAAGCACTTTGAGCTACTGTTTGTATGAATATGTGCTATATAAATAAATGTTGTTGTTGTTGATGTAAAGTCACAGTTTTCATAATCCGAACTTAACACCTACTCCCATGGCATTCCAATGTATCATAAAAACAGGTCATAATAAACAACTATAAAAAGATGTTTAGGTAGTAACAGGTGAATGATACAGGAATATGCATTTAAAATGTAGTCATTTTTAAATATCCAATGTGAATGTGAGCAGTGTAACTTCTAACCCATAATAAGTAGGTATTCAACAGTTAGAGGTCAGAGCACAAAACACCATGCTCAGTCATAGGCCATATTTGTTTACACACCCACACTGGCTCATAGGTTAACTGGTGAGTCTAATTTGACCCTTTAACACAAGCCATTTTTCTGGGAATGTGAGAGGACAACCAAAGTATACAGGGAAAAAATCTACACATTGCAGACTTTAAGGGTATTTGTATACATTTTGGTCATAAAATGTAGAAATGACCATTTTTATACACGGCCCCCCCATTTCAGGGCACCATAATGTTTGGGACATAGCAATGGTAGGTATATTAAAGCAGTCATATTTAGTACATCATTGCATATCCCTTGCATGCAATGACTGCTGGAAAAGCATGTGATCCATAGACACCACCAGGTGCTAAGGATCTTCTCTAGTGATGCTCTTACAATCCTCTAATACAGCCATCTTCAGCGCCTTCTCCTGCAGCTTGTTTCGGGGGCTTGTCCCTTCATTTTTCTCTTCAGCATATAGAAGGCATACTCAATTTAACTTAAATCAAGTGACTGGCTTAGCCATTCAATTTTCCATTTAACATTTAAAAACTCCTGTGTTGCCATGGCAGTATGTCTCAGATCATTATCTTGTTGTAGAATGAAGTGCCGTCTGATGTGTTTGGGGGCATTTACTGGAACTTGGGCAGATACTTCTGTACACCTCAGAACCTCACCACCATGTTTAACAGATAATGCTTTGGATCGAGGGCAGTTCCTTTCAGTCTCCATACTTTGCACTTGGCATCACTCTGATAGAAGTTATTTTTTGTCTCATCTGTACACAAGACTTTTTTCAGAATTCTGCAGGCACTTAAGTACTTTTTCACAAACTGTAATATCTGGACATTCTGTTTTTGTAGTTTGCATCTTGTAGAGTGGCATCTGCATTTCTGATCATAATGTCTTCTGCGGATAGTATTCTCTGACACAAACATCTGCCTCCTGAAGACTGTTTCTGATTTGTCAGGGATTTACTTTATTATAGCACATCAGGGTAAATTTCCCCCTTGGGACAAATTAAGTGCTATCAGTCAGAATCCGATGTTTTAGAAGCAAGAACTTCCATTCCAGTTCTTCAGGAACTAACTTAACTGTTGTGCTGAGGTGCTGTAGATGGGAGTGGTTGATCACAGAATAAAAAGAGTACTAAAATAATTAAGATTCTTTAAACCCTTCCACTCTAGCAGTTGTAGCAGAATTGCAACAGATATGACCTTAATCATCAATTTAAAATACTTCTGGCTGTTTTAGGCAACAGAGAGTAGCCAACAAGGATGCATACAGAGATAGCCAGAAAAGTTCCTCTTGTGGCACTTAGCAACATCAATGCTGAAAAGGCTAATAAAATTGTAATTTTAAAGGCAATATAATAAAAAAGAAAAAACAAATATGGCAGCCATATTCCATTGCAGGTCAAGACAAGGGACACCATCTGTCATTTTGTTGCTGTCATTTAAGTTTTAAAGCAATAGCCATAAATCAGGCAACAACAATGCTAGAACATCATATGAATGTCAAACTAAGCTGGCATTAACAAAGATAAAAATGAAAAAAAAAGTGAAAAAGAGGTTTATTTTCAGGATACACAGCTATAATATATTTATGCAGCCCTTCACTGACACAGATGTCAGAACTATTAAATTAAATGTCACTATAACACTGCCACATCATTCAACAATATCAAGGCATGTGAGATGGTGCAATACCTAAGAGTGGTAGTGTGAATGAAATAACTTGTCATAGAAATGTACAAAGGTGTTGTAACAAACCATATTTGAAAAAGCCATCACAAAAGCATGTTTTAGATATTTTTGTAAAGTGCGGATTTTTCTTCCTGCACGTCTTCTTCATTCTTTCCCACTTTAGTCCTGCACCTCCAACACCTTCAGACCCTTTTCCTTTTTTTACTATATTCATCCTCCTCCACTTTGGCCTTCCTCACTTTCTTATCCCCTGTACCTCCTTTTCCATCATTCTTTTGCTGATGTTTTCATGGTCTCTCCTCAGTACATGTCCTTACCACTTCAACCTTTATTTCTATACTATCTTAGATATCTCTTCCACTTTTATTTTACCTCCAATTGTCTCATGTCTTGCTTTGTCCTTTTTTATAGCTCCAAACATCCATCTCAAAATTCTCATTCCTGTCACATCTATTTCTTCTTCGCTCCCTTTACTGCCCATGTCTCAGCTCCATACATCGTTTTTGGTCTTACCACGGTCTTAAAAACCTTAGCTTTAACCTTCTCCTTAATTATTCACAGATCACAAAATACTCCAGATACCTTCTTCCAATTGTCATATCTATATTGTACTCTATGGGTTTCATCTACATCTAATTTTCATTTTGGGCTACCACTGATTGTAGATATTTAAATTTGTCCACTGTTTTCAATAGCTCTCCCAGCAGGCTAACTGCTGAATCATAATCATCATTAAACCTCATATATTCTGTCTTTTTCCTATTTATTTTCAATTCTCTATCTTTCAAAGCCCTTCTCTGTTCTTGTTATAAATATTACATGCTAAAATAAAGGCAGGAGCTTCCATTAAATCATTACAATGAGCAAATAATAATGGCTACATAACTGATTATATGTAGCATAAATGAGACAAATAGGGCACTACAACTAGGCAAAAATGTCTAACTTCCTTATTGTTGTGTATTCAACACAGTACAGTCATAGGAACAGGAGTGTAATGACAATAAGTATTTTTTTTTTATTTTTGTACAAAGTTCTCATTTTTAAACTGTAAATTTACTTGTTTTCACACCACTCACACGTAGGTGTGTACATGTTGTTAAAGGGGGTTTCAAACTTTAGAGAAATGCTTCATTTATACATACACAGCTTAATATGCTGTAGAGACAGATTAATCATAATTAAATGGGAAGATCTTAACATCTTTTCCGTAAGAAATGATCAAGAGAATGCTGTACCAAATTAAAATGTGAAATGCACTTAAAATTGTGTGGCTAATCTTGTCAACTTTTATTAAAAAGCACCTCTTACAGGGGCAAAAAAGGAAAATGAAAGCCAGAATTAAAGGTCAGAAATTTTATTCTTATTAACTGCAAACTGATTATAATGTTAAGCTAGTTATTACTACTAGAATTTGAAGGCGGCTTAAGAGGGTGATTTTTAAAGTATAAGTGTCAGCATATTTATATACTAACACATAAGAATGATAGAATAATGTTTTACAATCTATGTTCTAGTGGTAAAGCAGCAACACTAAATAAAATCATCCAACCAACATACCTTCTCTCTTCAGGTAGCTCTTCAATAAAGCCAGACTCACACCTCGGGCAAGTGTACTCCTGTTACAAATACAAACATAAAATTGGTATGTCAAAATGCAAATGATGAAATATCAACAAAGTATTTAAAAACCAACAACGCAGATTCTCACAAAATGGCCTTTTAAATAAATGTACTGTTTATTAGTTTGGAAGAAATAATAGACAAAAGACAAAGTAGCTCACTATGCTCATAATTTCCTCACTTAAGCAGCTTTTCTTTTGAGGAAAGACACACGTAACATGGTCTCAGTTTTCTCTTTCGCCATTGCAGATACGACCCACTCAAACCTGAGATGCATTAAATTGATTTAATAATGGATACATGAATTTGATTTAATAAAATTACCTATCTGTCCTTTCATAACAAACAGCCTATTTTATGACTTGGTAAGCATTTTAATTAGACTTGAGTACAGCTGAAAATCAGCAAAATCCTGGAGCTGGTTATTGATTTACACAGTACCAAAAACCTTTATGGCTAGTCACTATTGAGGGAGTGGATGTAGACGTATAATACTGATCCAAGTACTGGTGGGTCCAAGTTAATGACAAGGTGGGCTGCTCTAGTAACACAGGTGGACTTTATAAGTAACAGCAGAATAGACATTTTATTCTTAGGACACTGCATTCCTTTAATGTAGGTAACAATGATCTTTACATGTTCTACAATTCTGTGATGGCCAGTATTATTTTCTATACTGTGATGTGCTGGACCAGTAACATTATGTCTAAAATACACAAGCTAATTAAGGCGCATCAAGTTATTGGATGTATTCTCAACTTGTTGGAAGCTACTGCAAAGAAATGGATGAAAACAAAATTAATGGTCATTATAAATAAACCTACACACCCTCTTCCTAATGCACTACTAATAAGTACTTTTATTCAATAAACTATTCAGCAAACGTGTATTGTTACGCTTGGGTCACAGAATTACACAGAAACACAGGAGATTGCTGAGTCAGGAACTTTTATTCAAACGAGCATATGTCCCTTTCAAAAGTAAAACAAACTCCGTGTGAAGACAGAGGGGACAGATCCGTCTCTCAATTAAAAGTAAACACAAACATCTTCCTCTTCATAGGGGTGTGCGTCAGGAGCGAGACCCCTAACAGGAGCAGAGGACATCTGGGGGAGGAGAGCGAGAGAGAAACAAAGCAAAGAGCAAAAAAAGACAGGTGCTGTACAGGCTTTTAAGTATGTGCTCTGGTTTCCTTCCAAAGATATGCAGATTTGGGGATTTGGTGCCACTAAAATGACGCTAGTGTATGCGAGTGCTTGTATTCACCTTGCGATGAGCGGAGACCTTGTCCAGGGATTGTTTCTCAGTCGTGCCCAATGCTTGCTGGAATGGACACATCCCTGGATTTATGGATTTAATCAATAAACATCCTTTTCAGAGATATTGCGGTAAGGTGTTATCGGAATTTAATAGGTGTTTTAGGCAATTCACAACACAGAGAAGCCGAACATGTTCTCACCGTGATATCATCTCGCACTGCCACCTGGTGAATTCCTCCAGATTTACGTAAAGTACGCACGCAAGTATAAACACTACAACGCTTGCGTAGCAGGAGCGTCCATTGCAGCATGCGTCACGTGAAGTATAACTCCGGCCGGCTTCTGCCACACAACTTGAAGTTTCCTCAATGGAATTTTACAGTTTTATTTTTTCAGATATCTTTGTACAATATTGGACAGAACTTGAAGTTAGTAATTTGTTTCAAAATTGTTATAGGCTTTCACTTTTTTTATATCTTTGTGCAGTAAATGACAGAACTTGTTTAAAAATGCTATAGTTTTTTCCTGTGCAATGTCTGACAGAACTTTTTACTATCTTTACAGGATTTTTACACAACAGTACAGTATGTTAGATTTTTGTTTTTGCTTGAATACTGAACAATTCACCTTACAGCAGAGCAGTTAACATTTATTCACACTGTAATGTCCATGCCCTGTATTTCAATTATGATTAGTATTTTATTCCCTTCGAATTCATATTTTGTTTACATTAATGGTTATTGTCTTTTTAAAATGCTCTCATTATAATTGTTTTGTTGGTCTTGGTACACTTTTTTGTATAAATCCTATAGGCCACTTTGAAATGGTTTACTCATATTTGCATTGTGTGATCTCAACAACATTTGACTAGTGAGTTTAATGTTTGTGTTATTTTACTTCAGTTTTAAGTAAATAAAATCTGCTTTTGTTAACTCGTTTCCATTAATCTCATTAGTAAGCTACAATGAATATCCTAATATCAAGAACAAATCAAGATCAATAATACTTTTACAAACATGTTTTTAAAGGATGCAAAATATCATCTGATTATTATTGTCAACTAGCAAAATACCCGCGCTTCGCAGCGGAGAAGTAGTGTGTTAATGAAGTAATGAAAAAGAAAAGGAAACATTTTGAAAATAACGTAACATGATTGTCAATGTAATTGTTTTGTCACTGTTGTGAGTGATGAGTGTTGCTGTCATATATATATATATATATATATATATATAAATATATATATATAT
>JANRMT010062789.1:33035866-33081443 GCA_026402145.1 Polypterus bichir lapradei | reverse complement strand
AAACCAATGTACATACTTATTTCGGTGGTATGACGCCACTGTCAGCCCCCATATTGAACTTTCCAACGTCACTAATTCTCCAACTTCCCGTGTAGGTAGAAGGCTGAAATTTGGTAATTATTTCGGTGGTATGATGCCACTGTCGGCCGCCATATTAAACTTTTAACGGAAACCGATGTACGTACTTATTTCGTTGGTATGACACCACTGTTGGCCGCCATATTGAACTTTCCAACGTCACTAATTCTCAAACTTCCCGTGCAGGTAGAAGGCTGAAATTTGGCAGGCTCATTCCTTACAGCTTACTTACAAAAGTTAAGCAGGTTTCATTTCGAAATTCTACGCGTAATGGTCATAATGGTCAACAACGTCCGCCATGTTGAACTTGCTTATTTATGGCCCGATCTTCTCGAAATTTTATAGGCGGCTTCCCTGCACTAACCGAAACCAATGTACGTACTTATTTCGGTGGTATGATGCCACTGTCGGCCACCATGTTGAACTTTCCAACGTCACTAATTCTCCAACTTCCCGTGTAGGTAGAAGGCTGAAATTTGGTACTTATTTCAGTGGTATGATGCCACTGTCGGCCGCCATATTAAACTTTTAACGGAAACCGATGTACGTACTTATTTCGTTGGTATGACACCACTGTTGGCCGCCATATTGAACTTTCCAACGTCACTAATTCTCAAACTTCCCGTGCAGGTAGAAGGCTGAAATTTGGCAGGCTCATTCCTTACAGCTTACTTACAAAAGTTTAGCAGGTTTCATTTAGAAATTCTACGCGTAACGGTCATAACGGTCAACAACATCCGCCATGTTGAACTTTCTTATTTACGGCCCCATCTTCACGAAATTTGGTAGGTGGCTTCCCTGAGCTAACCGAAACCAATGTACGTACTTATTTCGGTGGTATGACGCCACTGTCAGCCGCCATATTGAACTTTCCAACGTCACTAATTCTCCAACTTCCCGTGTAGGTAGAAGGCTGAAATTTGGCAGGCTCATTCCTTACAGCTTACTTACAAAAGTTAAGCAGGTTTCATTTCGAAATTCTACGCGTAATGGTCATAATGGTCAACAATGTCCGCCATGTTGAACTTTCTTATTTATGGCCCGATCTTCTCAAAATTTTATAGGCGGCTTCCCTGCACTAACCGAAACCAATGTACGTACTTATTTCGGTGGTATGATGCCACTGTTGGCCACCATATTGAACTTTTCAACAGTCTTTGTTACTTATGATAAGAAGATAAGAAATTTGGTACATGGGTTCCCAACGCTAACTGAATCCTACTTACGTACATATATACGTCCATAGTCTGCAGCTCAGTCACTGTGTGAGGTGGCGTTGGGTCCCCCATCCCAACGCCTCCCACATTGTTGGCTGCCTGCCTATATAAGACCGTCCGTCGCTCCGGTCTCTACATTTCCTTCCTTGCTTCGCCACGGGATTCACATCTCCCTACTGATAACTACAGCCTTTTTGTTTAATCCACGGCTTCTCCGCTGTTTTATTGTTTGTTTATTACAATTATAGTTATTGTATAGGTATTTTAGACTTACTTTACATTGCTCAGGTACCCATTTCCTTTATCATTTCAACCCCCATTACCATGTCTATCGAGGTGATCACTATCAATCAAAGAACTGTCACTTACTGAGTGGTTTCCATGCCCGGAGATGGCACCTACCTTTTCCATTCTCTTTGTTAAATATTGCACGGCCATATCAGGCTCACTCTTGATATCCGGAGGAACATTGTGTCTTATGTATTGAATGACTGGAACAGGTTCAAGGTGTGGACTGATGACGGTACAGGAGATAATTATACTACACAGGAGCACTATAAGAGTGAAATGCTTAAGCCCTTCACCTATGGTTCTGCATGTGAGTTGATGGCTGCCGCTGAATTGTTCGGTTGTCGCTTTCAAGTGTACCGAAATGGCCAAATATTTTACACATTTCGACAACCGCCAATGCCTCTTAAACATCTTAGATTCACAGGTGATGATTTCAGTAGTGGACACTTTGATGTTTATGAGTGTTTAAACTCTCAAAAGCTGGATGTGATTTTATCGATGAAACCGGTTGTGTGCTTACAATGCTTGACAGATGCTGAATGTCACTTCAACACAACAAATCCTGCAAATACTATCGTAATTGAAACAAACCATGAAACTCAAACCGATTATGACAGCAGCAATCCAAGCTGTGAGATCTGAGACAAGATTACTGTTCACATGGCCAACTGTAAGTTACATGCTCAAGAGTAAGCTCAGCGCACAGCTTGGTCATGTTACAACCGGAGGGCCGAACTGACAACATGGTATACAAAGAGATCATTAACAAATAATTATTGGCATATTTTCCCTCAGTTTAAAAAGGTTAAATTTTCTTCTTAATAAAAATTTTCAGGCAGTACTTCGCCGCTGCGAAGCGCAGGTATTTTGCTAGTATATATATATATATATATATATATATATATATATATATATGACAGCAACACTCATAACAGTGACAAAACAATTACATTGACAATCATGTTACGTTATTTTTAAAATGTTTCCTTTTCTTTTTCTTTCCTTCTTTAACACACTACTTCTCCGCTGCGAAGCGCGGGTATTTTGCTAGTTCAAAATATACAATGATATCAAAATTTATTTCAACATCAAATGAAAAAAGATTCCACATATTAAAATAATCACACTTTCCTTTAAGCATCAAGTCTCAAGATTTCAGATTTAAAATGTAAACCAGCAATGACGAATCACCAGTAAAAACACAAAGGGTGCCAGAATAGTATGTAGAATGAAAATATTAACTGCATGATATGTAATTTAAATTCTTGCATGTAATTTTAAATCTCTTACTTGCCTATTGATTTTAATAGGTTTACAAAAAAAATCAGTGTGTATGTCAATGAAAAAAATAGTTTCTTTGTATATAAATTTTAATGAGGAGGAGTAGCTCATAAAAGCCACGATCACTCTGGGTCAAATACAAAGATGACCTTTGTTAAATTCAGCATCTATATCCAGAAATTAATAAGGTTTTATAAGAAAAAATACACTTTTAGAAGAATAAAAGTAGAGGAAGAAAAAGGAAAGCAAAAACAGGGCTAAAGAGATTTACTGCATGATGATGTAGCTTTGCATGCTGGCCTATAAAATCACATTTTATTTGTCACATACACTTTATACATGCAGTACAATATACAGTGAAATGCTTAGTTGCTCAACTCCAATGACTATGCCACGCCTTTAAGAATAATTAAAAGGACAATAACAATAATACATTAATTTTATATATCAAAAAACATTAATAGAACTTTAACATGTGATTGTAATACTGTCTAAATATATAACAACTTAAACAACTTAATGTGAGAGTTCACAATAATACAATAATGTAATTCTATACACATTCTTTATTCAAGATGAGGATGGACTATAGGGGGGAAAAAACTCCTCAGTCTCTCTGAACTGGACTTTAGGCAGCAGTAACGTTTACCTGACTGTGGTACAGAAAAGAGGTTGTTGTTGGGATGTCTGGAATCACTGATAATTTTCTTTGCACATGCTCAACACATCTTGGTCAAGATATTCTTGAAGTTAGGGAGAGCACACCCAGTGATACATTCAGCTGAACACACCACTAACTGCAGAGCCTTGCAGTGCTGCTGCAAGCTGTTCTCAAACCAGCAATACTTCTTGTCAAAATACTTTCAATGGTGGATGAATAAAAGGATCAAGGTAATGGCATACTAAGTGGATCTACTTGAGTGATATGTAAACTGTAATGGATCTAGTTCTTTTGACAGGGAACAGCATATGGGATTTTGGACTAGCCTCTTGAAGCACCTCAATGTTATAGGAGTTACTGAAACAGGCAATAGTCATTCAGAAAGGCTGGATTTAATATACCTATCAGCACAACAAGAAACGTGTCACTTACCAGTTAAGTGTCAGGAAGTGATGATATATATTTTCCGGACATGCAAACAGAGTTGTTTTGCTATATTGTAAAACACTGTAGTTTAGTTCAATAAAGCCTGAAGGCTTAAAATAGTAATTTTTATCTAAAGGGCTTAAATGCTTCACCTATATAAGATTTTCTTAAGAATACCTTTGAAATGCTTGCAACTTATCCCTGCTTTCTATACTTTCAAATATCAAAACATACATCCTATTTATAATGCTTTATTACATGCATTGTTAAAAATTCAGCATTTTTCCCGTATTTTTTCCCTTATAATTTATTTCATACTAAAGGGTGAATAAAGTACACACAGTTCTAAAAGTAAATTAGTATCAGTACATTTCTGATACACAACTTTCTTGGACATAGTATTTGTTATTTTTTTTTTTTTCCACCTGGAGCTAATATTAGTTCATATGAACTCTTTTCTCAGGAATATACTAGATACAATTGAGTAAAATACTCAATTCCTGTTTTTCCTTGTGAATGACCTTGGCTTTTGTTGATGGTCAATGCAAAATCAATTTTACAGGAAACTATTCTGCTTAATTGAAATGGATTATCAGAAGTAATAATGGAAACTTTTGAGTATAAATATAATTTCACCCTGCAGGCACATTTTACAAAAATAGCGGCTTTAATAAGATTTCAGTGTAATGCTTTCATCTTTTTTTTTTTTTTTTTTTATATTTTTATTGATTTTATTATAATCATTCAATACAGATAGATCAATTTTTACAAAATAAAGGATTGAAAACAAAACAACCCAACCCACCACCCATGAGAAAGAGCGCATGTCCAACAGAGTAAAACTTAAAGCTGGTCAAAATACATAAATTGATGAGTTTAATAGGCAGATAAAAAAAATGTGATGAGAATTATTTCCTCAGTGCTTTAAGAGCTTACTCTTAAAATAAAATGTTACTGATTAGATCCTGCCAGGTTTTGAAAATGTTCTGCACAGATCCTCTGAGAATTAAATTTTTTCCAATATCAAATATTATAAAACATCAGTTACCCACTGACTTAAAAGAGGAGAGTTAGGATTCCTCCAGTTTAGCAAAATAAGTCTGCATGCCAATAGTGTAGTAAAGGCAATCACAGTTTGCCCTTCTCCGTTTTAAGCCCATCTGGAAGAATACCAAACACAGCTGTTAATGGGTTAGGAGGGATTGTGACGCCAAGGCTGTCTGAAAGGCACTTAAACATTTTTGTACAGAATGGTGTTAATTTGGTGCAGACACAAAACATGTGACCCAATGAGGCTGGGACTTGATTGCAGCATTCGTGGGTTGGATCTTGCCCTGGAAACATTTTGGACAGTTTTAAGCAAGACAGATGTGCTTGATATATAATTTTAAGATGAATAATTGTATGCTTTGCACATATGGAGCTTGAGTGAATTCTCTGCATTGCTACCTTCCACTCCTTTTTTGATATGTTGAGTGAGAGATCTTTTTCCCATTGCCCTCTTGGATCTTTGAAAGGAAGGGACTGTAAAGTAATTTTATATATTGCAGAAATAATGTCCGAGTCCTCCAAACTGAGCAATATTTTTTCCAGCATGGAGGAAGGTGCAAGATGAGGGAAATCGGGCAGGTTCTGTTTAACAAAGTTTCTAATTTGAAGATAGTGAAAGAAATGTGTTGCTGGAAAGATAAATTTGGAATGTAATTATATACAGTAATTGTTCATAGGATGCAAAGATGTTGTCTATATAAAGATCTCTAAGCAATTTAATCCCAAATATTTTCCAGATATTAAAAACTGCATATGTTTGCGAGAGTTGAAAGAGGTGGTTCTCATGCAGTGGTGCCACAGATAAAAGATTCTCCATCTTAAAATTCTTTCTACATTGGTTCCATATTCTGAGTGAGTGAAGCACAATTGGGTTATTAGTATATTGGCAATAACTTGCATTTATTGGGGCACAAAGTAGGGAATATAAATAAGTACTGCAGGATTTTATTTCTATTGCTGACCAAGCCTGTGTATGTGCATCTATTTGTGTCCAGGACTTTATAGCTTGTATGTTTGCTGCCCAGTGATAAAAATGAAAGTTCGGTAGAGCCATGCCACCTTCTGCCTTAGGTCTTTGTAGGGTCGCTCTTTGGATACGTGGATGTTTTGAGTTCCAAATGAGGTTATGGTTAAATCTAATTGCTTAAAAAATGATTTATTAATGTATATTGGAATGTTTTGAAATAAGAAGAGAAGCTTAGGAAGTAGTGCTGGGTGGTATGACCAAAATTCTATATCACGGTATTTTTGAAAATTATACCGGTTTCACGGTATTTAACGGTATTTTTTTCCCCATGCATGTGTGGATGTTAACCACATTTTCTACTGCAATTACTGCAGAAGACTGGCTAAGAATAACCTATTCCACTGTCATGAGAATTGTACATTGTACAAAAAAACATTTTAATGTGCACAAAAGTATTAATACAGGGTTGCATGGCCCCATAAAGTGATAGCTTTCAAGGGGGTGGCACTAATGGAGAAGGAATCACACTGCATGACAGATGCAGTTAAAATATAGATCCTTTTCATTGAACAAATTTTGCAAACAACTTAAACTAAAAATTTGACAACATATTTTCAACCATCCAAAGAGGCATTTAGGCTTCGTAAAATATCCAGAGATGCTTGTCAAAAGTTGTATTGTACTGAACATGTCTTAGAAACGGAATAAATAGTAAATATTTTTTGTAAACCAACTACACTTTCTGTTAATGTTAACAATCTCTGTCCACTGACACATTAAAGTGACTTTTTAAACAACTTTAATATCATTAAACTGCATAATACTTAAACTAATAAATAATAACAATAAAATAAATAATAGTGCAACTTCCAGTAATAATACTATTACTTCATGACTTCAAGCCCAGGTGCATTACACAGTATTCACCAAATAAAAATAAAATAAAGTGAAACAAGTGCAACTTGGTGATGACATCTTTACCAACATCTTTACCAACCATCATTTATGCAAATTGCATTAATATGGACCTTGCTTCAAGCTAAGCTAAATACATAAATAATAAAACTGCAACTTGCATTTAGTCCTACGGAATCATATTAGGGCCATGGTGAAGAAAAAAAAAATATGGACACGGAAGAAAAAAAAAACAAAAAAAAAAAAAACTATACAGTATGTCGAGAATAAAGTTAACATGTTGACTTTATTCGACATTTCCACTTTATTCTCGCCGTTTATGTCGAGATTAAAGTCGACATTTCCACTTTATTCTCATAGTTTATTTTATAATTAAAGTAGAATGTCATAAACTAAACTTCACCCTAAAATCAATGTTTAATTTGCTAAATTTTCTCAAACCCTATCATAAGTTAATGTAGCACATGAAATGCTTTGTGTTAAGTGTTTCCCGACCCAGTTTTTAATCACTACGCGCTTCTTAAACTGACTTCCTCCGCACTAAGAGAAGGCGCCGGCAGCGATCACCGCACAGAATACATTCACTTCATGATATTCCTGCTCTCTGAAAATTTAGAATGCTACGATTAATACTTGATATTATTTTCAGGATGAAATGCATTAAAGCAGGTATTAAACATCCACGGTAGTGCTGCTCCCTAGCAGTAAGGGGTCCTCATGTGTACATTCAGTGTAGAGAAATTTGAGGCAGGTGTGACGAGGCTCAAAAAAACTGGATGTATGAATGGGTATCGCACAAGTTTAACTTAAATATTGTGTAAATGTTGGGTTCGTGATCTGGTGGTCGGACACATGAACACTGAATTCAATGGATGTTCTTCTGAGTGGGCTTTCTTTATTGCATGGATGCTGTCTCTATCTGACGTACCAAACCCTCAGCTACTATCTTTCCTTATTCTTTCTCCACATAACCAATCACCACACGACAAACGTCTTTGTGAAATTAAAATTAGATATAAACTAAGACCATGGAGTGTTCAGAACTTTAAAAAAAATCTTCGTTATACATGTTTAATTATGCCATCCATTCTGGGTTGCGTCCATCCCAGCAAGCATTGTGGGCTGGGCAGGAGCAAATCCTGAACGCCAGCACATCGCAGGGTGAATACGAGCAAAACATACACTAACAGGTTCGATACAGCATAACAAAACCCCACATCCTACAGGACTTTGAAAGGAAACTGAAGCACGGCGAGTAAACCCACCAGAAAACAATGCAAATTCAAGGCAGGGTACACCCGAGACCCCCCCTTGCTGCGAGGCAGCAGTGCAACTTCCATGCCACTGTGCCCTGACATGATTAATACATGCTTCAATGCATTTCATCATGAAAATTATATCAAGTATTTATCTTAACATTCTAAATGTTCAGGGAGCAGGAATATCATGTATTCTGTGCTGCGATCGCTGCCGGCACCTCCTCAGTAAAAGAGGAAGTCAGTTTAAGAAGCAGGTACCAATTTAACATGGCTCGGAGAACACAACACAAAGCATTTAATGTGCTACATAACTTATGCCAGGGTTTGAAAATCTAGTAAATTAAATATTCATTTTACGATGAAGTTTAGTTTGTGATGTTCTACTTTAATGACAAATTACGAGAATAAAGTCAACATGTCGTCACACTATTACACAGTACTGAGAAAAAATAAAACAAGTACAACTTGCTTGCAGTATTACCCAGTAGTATAGAAACGGTATTCACAGATTTGAATGTAATGGTCCACATCTGACATTTTAAAACCAAAGTATCTCCAGGCAACGGACGCGACTCCTTTTTTTCGGCAAAAGTTCTTCGTGTCATCATGTTCAACTTTATCATCTGCTACAGCTATAGTTTTGGAATGTTCTCTATCCATTTTCATAGCACAATACCTCCATTACCGCATATACTCCGTTGCATACGTGTATAGCGGTGTAGCAGTGAAAAAGATCCCCCCCTTAAACAGTTTCCCGCTGTGCCACATTCTGAACGTTGTTTAGGCAATTTACACCGGTATTGCGGTATAAGAAAAATTCATATCATAACAAAAATAAAAAACAGTTTTCGGTATAAACCTGTATACCACCCAGCACTATTAGGAAGGATATTCATCTTAACAACGTTAATTCTTCCAGCTAGAGTGAGATGAAGGGATGACCATCAACGCAAGTCTTGCTTCATTTTTTCCATACAGACGGCGAAATTTTGTTGATAAAGAGCTTTATATTTACTTGTGGTATTTACCCCTAGGTATTTAAACTGATCTGCAAGGATAAAAGGGAAGGTGTCCAGTCTGATATTGTATGCTTGAGAATTCACTGGAAACAGCACACTTTTATTCAAATTAATTCTGAGACCAGAGATCTTTTGAAATTCTGTAAGTGCTGTTAAGACTGAAGGCACAGTATTTTGTGGGTCCGATATATACAGTACCATATCATCTGCATATAGAGAAATTTTCTGTTCAAGTCCTTCTCTGATAATACCCTTTATCTGATAAGCATTTCAACAGTGAACTGCCAGTGGTGGCAAGGGGCATCCTTATCTGGTACCACGCTCTAGTCTAAAGTAGTCTGAACAAATGTTGTTAATACAAACTGAGACTTATGGAGTAGTATATAGTAGTTTAATTCATGCACAAATATTCGGGCCAAACCCAAATTTCTCTAATGTAGTAAAAAGGTAGTTCCATTCAATCATATCAAATGCTTTTTCTGCATCCAACGATATCATCATCTCTGGGGTGATTAATTTAATATATTCACCACTAAAGTCAAACAGGCATCGAAGATTGGAAGCTAAGTGTTGGCCTTTAATAAATCCAGTTTGATCTTGTGATATTACTGAAGGCAGCACTTTCTCCATCCTTCTAGCTAAGACTTTGGAGAGTATCTTAACATCATTATTCAGAAGAGAAATTGGTCTGTATGATGCACATTGTAATATGTCCTTATTTTGTTTAGGAAAGACGGTGATTAATGCCTGGCAAAATGTTTGAGGTAGAATTCTATAGGGTAGCCATCAGGGCCTGTTCCTTTCCCTGTTCCTTTCCCGCTTTGAAGTGACTTTATAGCATCTAGTAATTCTGACAGCGCCAAAGGTTTATCCAGTTCCTCTGCACTAAAAGTATCTATTTGTGGTACCTGTAATGTATCTAAAAATGCATTAGATTGTGTGTTGTCTTCTTCAAACTCAGTAGAATATAAGGATTTTTAGTAGTCTCTGAATGTGTGCATTATATTTTTACGGTCAATGATTTTATCTCCGTTTGTGTTGGTGATTGCTGGAACTGCACTGCGAACTTCTTGCTTGTGGATTTGTTGAGCTATGAGCTTATTAGCTTTTTCTCCATGTTCATAATAATGATGTCTTGATTTAAAAGTGAGTTGTTCAGTTTCTTCAGTTGTTAAGAGGTTGAGCTCTGAATGCAGTGCCTGCCTTTTCCTATGAAGAGCCTCACTTGGACACCTGGCATGTTCTTCATCTATTCTAGTAATTTCGCTTGTTAGTTCTGTTACCTTATTGGTTTCTAATTTATTTCTGTGGGAAAGATATGAAATAATCTGTCCTCTTAAGAAGGCCTTTAGAGTTTCCCCAGAGTATTCCTACAGAGACCTCTGAGGATGTATTTGTCTCTAGGCAGAAACTGATTTGCTTGGATATAAATTCTGTACAGTTTTTGTCTGTTAACAGAAGTGGGTTAAGACGCCATCTGCGAGATGAGTGTGTGGGGCCTAATGATTTTAGCTCCAAAGCGGCATGGTCAGAAATAACAATAGTGTCGTACTTGCAAGATTTAATCGTAGGCAAGAAATTATTACCTATAAAGAAATAATTCTTGAGTAGCAATGATGCAATGATGAGTAGAAGGAATATGTTCTTGAGTTTGGGTTTAGAAATCCCCAGGGGTCTGATAAGTTGTGGTCAGTTAAAAACTGTGTAATTGTCTTTGCAGTGTTAGATGTCATCCCCCCTGTGACAGGAGACCTATCTAAGAGTGGATTTAAAACAAAGTCCCCAGCCATTATAATTTTATGAGTGTTCACATTGGGAATGTATTGGTAAATACATTTTGCATGAATTCCCTATCATCAACATTAGATGCATAAACATTTATCAAAATCACTTTACAGTTAAATAAATTGTCCATGACAATCACATATCTCCCTTCAGGATCAGATACTATATCTGATACCACAAATAAGACTGTTCTATGTATGAGAATTCCCACAGTTTTCTCTAGCTTTCTTTGTAAAGCTGGAATGGAACATTTGGCCAGTCCAGTCTTTTTGCAGCCGGAACTGATCTTTGCTTAGTAAGTAGGTCTCCTGTAAAAATACTCTTAGCGTTTAAACCTGTTAGGTGAGAGAATACTTTCTTTCTCTTTAATTCGTGATTCAGGCCTTTAACATTCCAGCACACAAATATAACTGCCCCATCATGGAGACATTGATTCTGAATTTTTTATGTCATTTTGTAATCTGAAGTGAGACTGCTTTAACCTTAATTTCCAATTTTCCCACGAGATATTGCCGTGCAGCTTATTGTTACGTTGGTAGTTATCATTATAAGGATTAAAATAGATTAGATATAGCTTGCTCTCTTTCTCTACCCACCTTATCCCAAACCCCCTGCCCCCCATTTTGACTCCCCACGTGAGGCTGGATCCCACTTCACAAAGTCCCGGTCCTCTGACATACCTGGAGACAGAGCACATTCAAAACACAACAAGCCCCCCAGCAGCGGCATTTGGGGATTAAAAAGTAGAGATATTTATTGCCGATAAAGTCTAAATACTCTAAGCATAAAGTATAATCATTAACAGACTATAAGCATAAAATATAATCATCAACAGTCTTTAAATATTAAGACAGTAAACCCAGGGAGTGGTGTTAAAAAATGGCCCTGGATAAGCATAGTAAACCCTAATGCAATAATAACAATAAACCAAGGGTATGATGTTAAACAGTCTCCTTTAGAATAGTTAACAAAAATAAAAAAACCCTGCGTTAATTTCTTCCACACATACGACTACAATTATAACTACCAAAATAGCCTCGCTTCGCAGCAGAGAAGTAGTGTTAAAGAAGTTATGAAAAGGAAAAGGAAACATTTTAAAAATAACATAACCTGATTGTCAATGTAATTGTTTTGTGACTGTTATGAGTGTTGCTGTCATCAAGGATTTGATTATCATTATTTCTTTCAATCAGGTTCGTATTTGGAGGATTGTTGTTATGAAGTTACATTATGTGTTTGTCAACCGTTGTAAAGATAACAGGTTTAATTCATCGAAGTGTTACCCACGCAAATCGCTACTCGTGAACGTAAGTTGTTTAACAGGCATTTCTGGTATTAACTTGTGCTAAACGTACCATGGTGTGACGTAAGGGGAGCTGACTGAAAAAAGGCAAGGAGGCGTGTATTTTGAACGAAAAGGGAGAAGACATCGAAGGAGCTGAAAAGTGAGAAGGAAAAGTGTTTAAATAAAGAGCTAGGAAGGTGAATGGAAAGAAGCAGCCAGCGGTAAAGCAAGAAAGACTTTGTAATAAGGACAGTTCGGTGCACGTAGAAGGTGTAACAATAAGATTGTTAAGCCTTATGATAATATTCTCGCATGGAGGATTTAGAGAGATGCACTGGGAGAAGTATAATGTGAACCTCTCTACAGTTTTGTTTATTTTCAGGTTGTAATGTTCATCAAATTTACATATCATCTGGTCCATTGGCGGACCGTGCATCTCATACCTAGTCCTTCAGTAATGCTCCGTCTGAATCAACCTGCCCATCAAAAACTAATTTATGGTTATAAAAACCATCTTAATATGCAGAAATACAGTATAAAGAGCCGCTGCATCGCAGATAGATAAATCCTGTAGCCACAATAAATGCCTTTATTAAATAGACAAACCAGGGGTGAACAAGTTCCTTTCTACTGCAGCCAAAGCCGCGACACACAAACATCAATAATAACTCAAACTTGCAATATTATTTAGGAAAATCGCAACATTTTACTTAACAAAAATTCAGATTATTTGTAAACAAAATCCATCCTCCTCTCTTTCCTCAAAAACAGTTCAATTACTCTGTCGTACGGATTATCCGTGCGCTTCAGTTCCATCAAAAAGTCCCTTTCTATCGCCATCGAAGCTAATGCTGAAAATCGAACCTGCCCTGTCGTATTTCTGGGATAAGTTTTAATTCGTTTTAGGGCTGAAAATGTCCGCTCGACAGAAGCAGTGTACACGGGAATGGTCACCGCCAAATATACCAACGTGAACAGCTGTCCCATGCTCTCATTCAGATTTTTCTGATGAAGGAAGTCAAGGAGATCACTGGAAGATTTTCCTGTAAAATCATCCATCGCATATATTACAGTCAGTTCTGTTTTTAGCCGAGACAGATCAAAAACCGTTCTGTGGCTCTTGTGTTAACCTGGAGAAGGCTGCATGCGGGAAATTTTTCTTGTATTCCCGAAACTTCTGGGGCTCGAGGAGCATGACAGACATCAGGTTTTCGTGGTCTTGAAATCTGGTCTGTGTCTGGCAAATAATATTGTCCAGAATCCTGCCATGGAGTTGGCCGTAGTGCGTGTGAGGATCTTGCGCTCGGAGCACTTGCAGTGCGTTCAGTGGCCTCGTAGAGTTCCTCATATCGGCTTCTATCCAATCAACGGGTCTGAATACGGTGACGTTGCCGTACGCCTGCTAGAGGGCCCTACTGACACCAACTCAAAATCTGATTGGTTGAAACAACAGGTTAATCGACATTTATTCTGTGTTAGAGTGTCTGCACAACGGATTGTGAAGGCCTCTCTGCCTGGCAACGAATGATGGCTGAAATGTGATTGGTTAAATGCTTTAATACGAAAATACATGCCTGGAAGCAGCACAACTATTGGAAAAGCTATGAAAGGAAGCGGACAGACTATTAGGAATTATTTAATAAGTATTCATGGACAAAATATAATTAACATCAGTTTGTGATTCAGCTATTTTTACTTATGAATATGCTAAGCACAGTCCTTCACCTGCGAATATTTACCTTATATGGGCAAGCACTCAATTACGTGGGAGGAGTGATGATGTGAGACGCAACTCCGCCTCCCACGGCCATCGAGCTGCAGTCTATTACAGTATATGGACGAAAATAGGTTCCAGTTATGACCATTACGTGTAGAAGTTCGAAATGAAACCTGCCCAACTTTTGTAAGTAAGCTGTAAGGAATGAGCCTGCCAAATTTCAGCCTTCTACCTACACAGTGAGTGAGTGAGTGAGTGAGTGAGTCAGTCCTTTGCCTTTTATTAGTATAGATTATAGACATAAACAAAAAGTGTCCGAGTAGAGAAAAGAATGCATAATTATGGTCCTGTATTATTGCAAGTAGATCAGACAGTTCGTAATATCTTCTTGCCATACCATGACGGGATGCGTCTCACTTTCATATTTCAAAAAAAGTGTCTGGATCAGCTTTCTTAATTCCTTTTCTGCTTCATTCGTGGAAAAGAAGATGTGATATTTGTCTTGAATTTCCACTTTCAGTTTGGCAGGATACAAGAGACTGCATTGGATATCGGCATTCCGTAACCGCTGTTTAATGTTGTAAAAAGCTGCACGTTTAGCAGCTGTTGAGGGTGAGAAATCAGGGAGAATATGAATGTGGTTATTTTCAAGTACAATCTCGTTTGTTTCTGAGAAGTGCCATCACATCTAACTTAACTTGAATTCTCTCAAAGCGGACAATTAAAAGACCTAGGTCTAAATATATTTGATCCACGTATACGATAAGCTGCTGCTATCTCGGTATCTGATCTAAAGTCCTCCCCAATTATTTTTGAGAATAGTTATGAATTTCACTGCATTTGACTTTCACGATTCTCAAGTAAACCTTCGATTCTAATATTTATTATTCCTTCTGCTTCCATCTCCCAGAGCCGCAAGTCTGTCTCCAAGTTTTTTGCATTCGGAATTCGCAGCTGTAGTTTTTCCATCGGCGTTAGATGCCAAATGTTCCGCTGTTTCAATTCAAGCCGTGAATGTGTGCTTAACGTCTTCCAGCTGATCAGCAAGTTCTCTCAGTTTAGACGCATTTTCCTGAATGTGTTCCTCAATTTTTCTCAGCATATCTTTAAAGACTGCATCAAAACGATTATATATACGTTTTTCCAAGTCCTTATATTCCTGCCGCATCTCTTGCAGCTCCAGCTGCAGCTTCTCGTTTGTCTTGAGCAAGCCATTTATTTCTTTCTTCATATTTTTCTGCTTTAATCTGTAATCTTGTCCCGTTACAAAAGTTGGACGGTTCAGATGAAAAGCAACATACAATGAATTGTAGTATACTTTAACTTATCACATACAGCATTGACGGTTATAGGCTGCACATTTATAAGGCACATTCAATTAACTGAACTTTTTGATAGTGGTGAACAATTACGACAAATTTAATAACCGACAATTATTGCCTTTGATATTATAATTACGATTATTAATTTAAACTGTCAGTACAATAAAAATGCTCCTTATCTATCCAAATGCATATCCAGTATTTCCATTACATACAGTACAACCATCATTGTGAAGGAAATCACTTAAATTAATATGAAACTGTTAAATGCTGGAATAGTTTAAAACTTTAAAATTTAGTGTTTAATAGCGTTTATTTTTTTACAATGAAGATACAGCACACCAAGAAAATGTGTATTATTTTAATATGGTAAATTACTAATATACTAATATCCATGAAATAAAATTTAAGGAGCAATATTTGTGTTATACTTTCCTCCCAAAATTAATTTTCCTTCTGGGGGTAAAAAAACACCATCACCACCACTCCAAAATGTAAAATGAGGAAAAACATTAAACATGAAAATGTTACTGGGGTTCTGCTGTATTAAGAAAAAAAAAAAAACACTGTACATGTATGTAAATATTAAACTACCTGAAGCAATGACAGTAATGTGAAATTAATGTAGACAACTGGATATTTCTGGTGTACTGGCATGTAAAAGCATTAAATTTAACAATAATATAGAGTAAGCTTGAGAAATATTTCGAAAGTAACACATTATTACCTGCTGCAACCAGACTTGTTTGAGCAGCAGCATCCACCATTCTTGAGGAAAAGTAATGTAACTCATTTAAAGAGGCAGCAAAGAAAGCATCTGCTTATCAATGAATAAATTTCACAACAATATAATGAACCATTATGTTCAAGCATGTTTCCATAGTTCTAATCAGCCACAATCAACTGTAGCTGCATAAATCACCACTTATTTCAAATGCACTAACTTTTGTCTGACATTTGGAATAAATGTCAATGAAACCTCGGAGCAGTAACTGTAGGAGATTAATTGATCATCTTTCAAAGCGGTAGATGAACACTTTTTTAATCAAAGCCTTGTTTTTATTGATAAAAAACACAATGGCTACTTGTATCTGGTTTTGTTTTTGACAGCCTTCAGTATATTCTGTCGTAAACAGATAATGGTTATTAATGCTGGCCTACATCAGTGTGATTTGGTGCTGTTGTAAACAGAAAAGAAATTAAGTTGCTTGGGATCAGCCTCCTAAAAAATTATTTAGCCATTAAAATGTACTTAGTTCTATGATGAAAGTGCCACTAATTTACCACTGCACTCATGCTTAGTGAATGTGCCGTTTACAGCAGTTCTTAACTGCCGAGACCTCGGAGAATGGCAATACTAAATGGAATGCACTAATCATTCCTTTTCCATGATTTGTATAATGAGGCAGTCATAACAGAAATCACAATCAATATACAATTAATTATGCAGCCGTACTACATACTATACTCAGTGGTGGGTAGTAACGAGTTACATTTACTTGAGTAACTTTAAAAAAAAAAAAATTGTACTTTTAAGAGTAGTCTTACTGCACCATACTTTTTACTTTTACTTGAGTACATTTGTGAAGAAGAAATGCTAGTCTTACTCTGCTACACTGGACAACACTTGACTCGTTACTGTTTATACATTACACTATATTTTTGCCAGAGAAGTCGCCAGTGGATCTACTGCATGACTGTTTCACCAATCAGACGTAGCAACAATAATCACATGACTACGTTTCACCAATGGCAACGTGAGACTTCTTGTATGCGCACAAGCTGCCTTGTTCTAACGTTATTTTCTATTAGCTGTGCTATTTGGAGGGCAAGTGTGTGACGATGCTGGTCCCCTAAAGACTCCCTCTTCCCACATGGGAGTCTGCTGAACCCACACCGTTAATAGTTATGACTGAGATGAGCTGACATATGAGGATAATTCACCGATGAGGCCAGAGGATGGTGGAAAAAGTCCTCAAGTGCTTTTATTAAAAACCAGTCAAAACAAAAGTAAAGTCAAAAGTGTCAATGGTGAAGTGTTCAAAAAAACAGTATATATATAAATCCATAAAAAAAAAACATTGTGAAAAGGACAATAAATAATTCTGTTAAAAATCCAAGGTTTAAAATGCAGACTAACTCCTCCTGATCTCAGCCCACCTCCTTCTCATTCTCCTGGCTCACCCATTGCTTGCGTAGCCGGCGGAGACTCAGCAGCCATGAGCTCCTTTCGGCCAACCTCCGTCTTGGCTCTTTTCTCCTTTTCTTTGATTCCCCCTTCCTTTTTTTGTGCTGACCCATATATATATATATATATATATATATACACTCAGCAAAAAAAGAAACGTCCCCTGACTTTCAACTGTTTTTACTTTCAGTAGACTTAATGTGTAAATATTTGTATGAACACTAAAAGAGTCAACACCATAAGACATAAACTAAAAATGTTTCACAATGTGTCCCTGAATGAAGGGAGGCTCAAAATCAAAAGTACCAGTCAGTATCTGGTGTGGCCACCAGCTGCTTGAAGTACTGCAGTGCATCTCCTCCTCATGGACTGGACCAGATTTGTCAGTTCTTGCTGTGAGATGTTACCCCACTCTTCCACCAAGGCACCTGCAAGTTCCTGGACATTTCGGGGGGGAATGGCCCTGGCCCTAGCCCTCACCCTGCGATCCAACAGGTCCCAGACGTGCTCAATGGGATTGAGATCTGGGCTCTTCGCTGGCCATGGCAGAACACTGACATTGCTGTCATGCAGAAACTCACGCACTTTTTGCCACTCCTGTCTGGTCCAGCGAAGGTGGGTTTGTGCCCATAGGCGGCGTTGTTGCTGGTGATGTCTGGTAAGGACCTGCCTTACAACAGGCCTGCAAGCCCTCAGTCCAGCCTCTCTCAGCCTATTGCGGACAGTCTGAGCGCTGATGGAGGGATTGTGTGTTCCTGGTGTGCCTCGGGCAGTTGTTGTGGCCATCCTGTACCTGTCACGCAGGTATGATATTCGGATGTACCGATCCTGTGCAGGTGTTGTTACACGTGGTCTTCCACTGCGAGGATGATCAGCTGTCCTTCCTGTCTCCCTGTAGCGCTGTCTTAGGCGTCTCACAGTGTGGACATGGCAATTTATTGCTCTAGCCACATCAGCAGTCCTCATGCCTCCCTACAGCATGCCTAATGCACGTTCACGCAGATGAGCAGGGACCCTGGGCATCTTTCTTTGGGTGTTTTTCACAGTCGGTAGACAAGTCTCTTTAGTGTCCTGCGTTTTTAGAACTGTGACCTTAAATGCTTACTTTCTGTAAGCTGTTAAGGTCTTAACGACCATTCCACAGGTGCATGTTAATTAATTGATTATGGTTAATTGAACATGCATGGAAAACATTGTTTAAACAATTTACATTGAAGATCTGTAAAGTTATTTGGATTTTTAAAACATTATTGTTGAAATACACAGTCCTGAAAAAGGGACGTTTCTTTTTTTGCTGAGTGTATATATATATATATATATATACACATACACATATACACACACACCTGTCTCTGTGGGCCTTAATCACACACCGCAGGAAGCCAACGAAGCAACTGAAAACGATCGCACCCACCCATGCAGGTGTGACTCGCTCCAACTACCTCATTAATTCCCCGGGGTCGTGCAATTGCGCCCACGAAGAGTGACACGGCTTTATGGATTTGAAATTGCCCTTTTTTTTTCTTTTTTTTTGAAGACGTGGACCCGCTACACCACAAGGTGAATATACAGTATTATACTGTCAGTGTACAGTATATCTTGTCACTGTAAGTAGTTTGCACTGTTCAAACATACATTTTACCTACTGTAGGTATTGGCTTCAAAAGCTTTGTTGTAAAAAACAGATTTGGAACTTTGTGTTATTTGTGCATCTTTATTTTGTAAAGATGTTATTTATTTTTACTCTTCTTTTATTTTATTATTTGGAAATAGCAGAATTTGCACATTATTTTATATTTTTGTCTGTCTTATTACAACATTTCTAAAAAATTAATTTATTATGTTCAAACAGTTACTCAGTACTTGAGTAGTCTTTTCACCAAATACTTTTTTACTCTTACTTGAGTAATTTTTTGGATGACTACTTTTTACTTCTACTTGAGTAATATTATTTTGAAGTAACGCTACTCTTACTTGAGTACAATTTGTGGCTACTCTGCCCACCTCTGACTATACTGTATAGTTATTACACTCACCAGCCACTTTATTAGGTACACTTGTTCAACAGCTTGTTCAACGCAAATATCTAATCAGCCAATCACATGCCTGCTACTCAATTTGTGGAGGCATATAGACATTGTCAAGATGACCTCCTGAAGTTCAAACAAAGCATCAGAATGGGGAAGTGATTTAAGTAACTTGGAATGTGGTATTGCTGCTGGTGCCAGATGGGCTGATCTGAATATTTCAGAAACTGCTGATCTACTGGGATTTTCACACACAACCATCTCTAGAGATTATAGCGAATGGCCCAAAAAACTCCAAGTCACAAACATCAGATCATCTCAAACTGGTTCCTTGAACATGACATTGAGTTCGCTGTATTTAAATACCTTCCACAGGTACCAGATCTTAATTCAACACAGCACCATTGGGATGTGGTGGAACAGGAGATTTGCATCATGGATATGCAGCCGACAAATCTGCAGCAACTGCTTGATGCTATCATGTCAATGGGGACCAAAATTTCTGAGAAATGTTTCCATCACTTTGTTGTAACGATGCCATGAAGAATTACTGCAGTTCTGAAGGCAAACCTGGTCCAACCCAGTACTAGCAAGGTGTACCTAATAAAGTGGTCAGTGAGTGTATACTGTAGCTAAAACAAAAAAAAAAAAATCACTGAAGTGCACATCAAATTATACAAGTCATGAGAATAGATTGCTGAATAACAAGAAGCAGAGTTAGCAGAGTTGATATCAACTTAATAAGCTATTGGAAGCAGATTTTTGGTCTATATAACTCTCACCATATGGAAAGTTGAACTTATAATGAACCTCAATACAAAACAGATAAAGTTAATTAGAAATACAGGCTATTTCAAACAATTGTTAAACTATTAATAGCTTTCCCTCTCAAAGCCTTAAATCAACTGGGTTAACTTAGAATTGTTAAGCCTAAAACCAAAAGCTCGTCCTATAAACCTATTCATTCAAAACTAGTTTGTGAACTAGTATCATTTATAACTCATTTACAATATAAAAATATGACTATAACAGACTACAATGTTAACCAAGTTAAATGAAAATGAAGAGAGATAATACATATATTATTTATCTGTGTTCATCACCACAGCTTACACCAGCAGATGAACAAAGACAAACTAAACACGTTTTCCTACACTCGCCAAGCCTGATATGGTCTTTTTCTTCTATTCCTATGAAAACACCACCATTAGTGTGTCGTTAGTGCAGAAGTACACTTCTGATCAAAGAACAGAGCAAGCTTGACGTGTGAACATAATCTTCCTGTCATTGTTTTATTATCTCAAAATTGTCTTTTCTGAAACATCTGGAACCATGTTTCAACTCAAATTCATTTAATTACTGCAGTTCGCTGACAGATTTCAAGTGAATTGTTTGATATTTATAAAATCATGATTTTTTTTTAATCCTTTTTTTAATACATTATTGATATTAGATATTTAAAGGAAATGAGCATTATTCTGAATTTTACTTTGTATGAAATTTTATTCTGAAAATTAAGAGTTAAAGAAAATTAAGTTTTGTATTTCATTTTTTAATCGAATAAAGGTATTTAGCTGATGGCACACTATTTGTCACAGTCTTTTTTTTTTTTTAAATAGACTTTCAGCTACGCCAGACAACTTGATCCAGTTTTGTACTCATGTGTTCAACACAAAACATGTATTTCAAGAAAACATTTTAAAAGAAAAAAGTGAAGGTCTGATAAAGATTCATCTCTCCTAGTTCACAATATGTTTGGATAATGCTCTAAGAAAAAGAAAACAGAATCAATATAATTGGAAATTTCTACAGTGGCAGAATGAGAGCACTAACGAGCCATAAAGTTAATTAATGCAGACCATTAACTGCAAGAATTTCCTTCTAATTAAGATATTGGCTAAAGACAAAATGGTGGCCTTCCATTATTTGAGTTTAGGAACCCTGAGTTAGATTATCACCTATTGGCTTGTTTTGCACCCTTATATTTTTTGTCTGATTTCAAAGGAAAAAGAAACAAGAGTTACAGATTTGAAAAAGCAAGTCAATTAGAATTAAGGTAAAATAAAAATTGGTTACTAATCAAGAAAGTGTCTAGAATGAAACCTGCAGCCACTGCAGTCCCCCAGGATCTCTATTGAGACAGACCTGCTGTAGCGTATGGTGCAGCATGTGCACATACAATAAGCAAAGTGGTATTTTACTGCTTAAAGAATTACAGTGACAAAGACGACACAAATACTGTTTTCCTGTTGATCATTAACACTTTAAACTCAAGCGTTAAATTTGTCAGTTTTATGCCACTTTGATTTAACTACCAATAACTTCATCCGTTACTTAATATTCACAATCCACTACTCAAAATAAGGGGCAGACACTCCCGTTTTAGAATTTTACAGCTAGTACTTGTGTTGTATAATATTTTACAGCAGAAAGATGCAAAATTCAGCAATGTTTTTACCAAAAAATGCACTTTGAACACTATTCTTATTTTTGTAAGTGTTGGAATAAATTTACAGACACCATAAAAGCTTCAGTAAATGTGTCAGTAACAACCAGTAATAATAATATTAAACACATACAAGAAGTGTATCTAATTTATTGTTTTGAAACTGTATAAGGTTCTCTTTCTCCACTTTCATGGTTTTCACCACAGCATCAAGAAGCCTACTTGAAATGTATAGTATACTGCCTATTCCATATGTCATACTAAAGGGCAGGCAATATTCTTTCAAAATATAAGAGTCTGGTGAAGGAACCATGTTGCCAGCATAACTTGCAGTATGTAACAACATTTTTATTCAAAAATAAATTTAGAATGTTAACTTATTCTGTTATAAGGGTTGGAATAAGCTTCTGAACACCATAACAGTAGCACAAAGTGTGTGTACAAATATTTAGAAACACCAAAAATAAATTTACAAAATATCTGCAATCAATATTTTTTATTTTACTGTTTTGAAGTAGTAAAATAAACAATTGTTTTTCTCCATTTTTACTGTTTTCAAGTACTGTAAGTATACATAGCATTCAAATCCATTATTGAAAACCCATGGCCTATATATCATTTTGAAGAGCTGAGCTTACTCTGTCAGAATAGATGTAGTTGGTAAAGAAATGATACTGTATATCCAAATTACACCACCAATAGTTTAAAGACTTAAAAATGTCTATACAAAAACAAATTCTAAAATATAACCATATAATTGAGCTGATTTCTAATGACCGAGGTTTAGTAACATTTTAAATGAAAAAAAGATACACCCCACACTTCAAGAAAAAAAAAGTTACATTTTGTAACTTTTTTTTATCCCGACACTTTGAAGTACCAAACCAATTATGACAAGATATAACTACATACAAAAATAATTATGAAAATGACATCTATTTACAATAATAAAAACATCTTGATAAATAAAGGAATGATTTGTGCCACAAAGAGAAACAGTTTATGCCTAATGGAATGCATAATGACACCTTGAGGCTCACACTCACCCAAGTTATCCAAAAACAAACAAAAAACCCCCTTCCTTGCCAATTACCACTACACAGGAAAACACAATGACAGCATAAATTTTTTTTTTTTTAAAGTATGCAAAAAATATGTAAAAACTAAGTCTGACTTACTAATGACCACTACATTAGAGTTACAGATAGCAAGACACAGATGGTGCTCCTGCTCCAACCCCCTGCCATTCACCCAATCTCTGAAAACAAGTAATACACCCTACATCAATCACAATTAAAGTGCAAAACATAACTGTAAAACAATATGCAATACACGTGACACATTATTTTTCTCTCTCTGTAGTGTTCTGAAGAAACAGATTTTAGTGGAATGGGGAATTAGAAAGTAATCAGTCCCTTTCGCTTTCTGCACACTTCAGCATGTTGCAAATTTTAAAGGGATAAATTTACAATTTTTATCCAGCAATGTAACTCAATAAGACATAATGACAAAGTGAAAAGGTTTTCAAATCCAAAACTAAAATCTCACATTGTTACATAAGAATTTAGACCGTTTGCTCTGATACTCCAAATTGTGGCCAGGTGCATCCTGTTTGCTTTATTTATTTTTGACACTCTTTGAAGGGAGCTCACCTGCAGCAAAACTAAACTGATTGAACATCACTTAGAAAGACACATGCAGCGGTGGACAAATTGAAAATGCATATGCGGCAGTCTGCTGGGTTACATACTTTGCAAACCTGGTAGTCTAGCTTTATATCTGGGGGTGAAGGGTTACCAGCCACTTTTTACAGCAAAGTTTATTTGTAAAGTTTAGTAGTACATAAGTGCATAGCACTACTTCTACCACAGTATAAACACAATCAGCATTTTGGAAAAGAATATTAAAAAACATGATTTTTAAAGGTTTATATCATGTCGATGCAAAGTCTTTTTTCCAATGTACACAAAAACATTACCAAAAAAAATAAATACTTAATACTGTATTCTCAAATTCTGTTTTCAGATTGTATTTAGACCACACCAAATTAGTTTCTCTATAACAAATATTATCAGTTTCACCTTCAGGGCTATTCTAAAGTGCAGTATATCCTTAGGTCGGGTTTATACTTCATGTGACGCAACGCATGCCGCAGTGGACGCTCCTGCTATGCAAGCGTTTTACTGTTTATACTTGCGCACGTACTTTACGTAAATCTGGAGGAATCCAGCAGGTGGCAGTGTGAGATATTATCATGGTGAGAACAGGTTCGGCTTCTCTGTGTTGTGAATTGCCTGGAAGTTTAAATCTAAAGATTCTAAATTTGCAGAGAGTTGGAATATCATACATTTAATGTGTTCTGTGTGGTGATTAGGGCTGGGCGGTATGAACAAAATTCTATTTCACGGTATTTTTCAAAATTATACTGGTTTCACTGTATTCGATGGTATTTTTTTCCCATGCATGAGTGGATGTTAACCACATTTTCCACTGCAATTACTGCAGTAGACTGACTAAGAATAACCTATTCCACTGTCATGATAATTGTACAAAATTTTTTTAATGTGCACACAAGTATTAATACAGGTTTGCATGGCCCCATAAAGTGAAAATAAGTTTTCAAGGGGGTGGCACTAATGAAGAGAAGGAATCACACTGCATTACAGTTGCAGTCAAAATATAGAACCATTTTATTGAACACATTTTGCAAACCACTTAAACTATAATTTTGAAAACATATTTTCAACCATCCAAAGAGGCATTTAGACTTAGTAAAATATCCAGAGGTGTTTGTCAAAAGTTGTATTGCACTGAACATGTCTTAGAAAAGGAATAAAGATTAAATATTTTTTGTAAACCAAATACACTTTCTGTTCATGTTAACAATCTCTGTCCACTGACACATTAACTATATGGATTGTAAGGGCTCATTTATACTTCATTCTCAGAACTGAGTTGCTATACCAGCAAAAAGTCGGGGGGCGCAGTGTGCTAAAAGTCGGAATGTAACATCAGAGTCTCTGTTTACTATCTACATGTGACAGAAAGCCTCTATGCCGATCCTACGGGGATCGATGTGCGTGCTTCGCTGTTTGATGAATGGTTCGATGTGGTGAAGCAAAATGCCGACATACAGATGCATTCGTACTGCTTTTATATTCAAGCGTCGCATATTCCCGATCGTAATGACACGATGCATTTTAAAAGTCTCACATAACATCTTTGTGCCGTCTTTTTTTTTTTTTTTGCAACTTCACAACAGCAACATAATGTATAGTGCTGTATTTGAGCCACTAGGCAGCTCTCAAAGTACGGGCAGTGATTTTGAACTGTGAAGATCAGATGTACTCTCATTAACCTGGCCTGACAGACAGCAAGCTACTGTTTATGTACAACCACCTACAGTCAAAGAGTCTCCAAAAAAAAAAAAAAAAAAAAAAAAAAAAAAAAAAAAAAAAAAAAAAAACAAAACACACCCTTTTACAGGTGAAATATAGTTGTAAAAAACTCATGGGACCATACAAATACTTTGTTGTAACAAATACGGGGAAAACAGGTATACTACAGGGTGGTCCAGATCTAGTTATGCAGATCCAGATCATCTGGAAGACTTTGATTTATGCGTGGACGATTCCAGTTTGGCGCGAAGACAATTCTTCATGTCGTCAGTCTGCACACTTCTCAATGGTCCGGGATTTTTCAGGTGATTTTCTATATAATAAACTTAATAAAGTTATAGCATAATGAAAATTGCATAATTAGATCTGGACCACCCTATATTGTTACTAGGTTCACTGGCGATTGGCCATCTCTAATGGTAGTGGCAGAAGGACAGCTCTGTAGCTGCTCTGCTGCACCTGGTAAATAGTAAACCAAGGGCAAAGTAATTGGTTATCCTCTGCTGGACCAAGCTTATCACATAACATGCTTGTCGTACAATGTTTAAAACATTTAACACAAGGTTTTGACCAGCACTTCCTCTAACTCTCCTGATCTGTCTTCTCTAGATCAGTGGTACTTCCAAGCTACTAGTGCTCTTCTAATCTGAAGATGGGAGCTAAAGCAGTGTCATGTGTCACATGCTTGGCCATATCATGGCTCCTCTCTCGTGTACTTGAGTGCTGAAGTAACAGCTCAATATTTTGAATGAAGTTTTGAGACTGTACCTGCTTTCTCTATAAAGTAATAAAGTATGTGTATTTTCCTTGAAAACCTGGACTCACCTTTCTGTCTCTCATGCAACTCTGTGACCCAAGCTTGACAATGCCTGTACAAAAAAAAACCTCCGTTTAAATTGCTCTTGTTATAATAGGTTTGTTGGTCTTTTGTGTAAATCCTGAAGGCCACTTTGAAATGGTTTTCTCATACTTACACTGTTTGATATCAATAATACTTTGGTGATTTTAATGTTGTGTTATTTTACTTCAGTTTTAAGTAAATAAATAAGACCTGTTCTCCTTAACTGTTTTTTTCAATTAATCTAATCAATCAATCTAATTAATATCCTATAAACCAGGATAACTGCTTCTTAAACTGCAAAAGATATTTTATTTGAAAATGAGACATAAGATTTAACTTTTTTTTTTTTTTTTTTTAAACAGAAATACAGGTAAGACTACAGAATGAAAATAAGACGTTGGATGTAACGTTTTTTAATAGAAATACAGGTATCAAAATACGGAATGAAAATGAGAAATCAGATGAAGAGAAAGGTACGATTCTGAATGCTTTTGCCACATTATTTTTCTTCATTCTAGAATCAACTTTTTCCAGGATTGTGAATTTTTCTTTCGGCATAAACTGACACAGTTTCTCGCCTTTTTTGTTCATCTCAATGTAACTTTGAGAACTGCTATGAAAGTCGAGCAGTACACTATCTGCACACAATACAACTACCCACTTGAATGCTAGGTGAAGCACTGACTCAGAATACGACCATATGAATGATGTCGCACCTACACTCTCGGCAAGCCTCATCTGAAATTTTGCAACAGACGGTCACTTTCTTTGAGACTCAGTGTGGAAAGTGTAGGCATAATTCGTTTAACATGATGTTGTATGAACATTTGTTCGGGCCAACAAAAGTATGCCATTTGACCTGTAGACATGTTTGTCACATGTGCAGAGAGCACATTGCACATTTTAAAAATAACCTACTGCTGCGGAAAATCTTTTCTGTAGCATCACATTACATATTGGGACTGATCATCATCAATGGACAAACGGTAAATGTGAACGATAGATGTGCATTCTGTTGTTCAGTGTTATGTCAATAGTGTAGGAGTTGATGTACAAATGAAGGAATTGGCAACTTTATTCATGAAAATATGAACTGCAAAATATGCATTTCACTGTGTCACACACTGTCAAAATGAACACCATTAAGACTGCTGATAACGAACAGCCACAAGAGATGCAGTTTTCAGTACTGAAAACACCTGAATCAACACTTCTGCCTTACAAGACCAGTACAGGAACAGATGAGGCTGCACAACATACACTTACTAACTGCACATTTAACCAAATAACTAAAGAAATTTAACATTACTGTCTAATTGCAAATGCAAACAAGCCACAACAAAATAGCTACATAGTTTTAACTTGTATATCCATAAACCACAATTCTTATCTACACTCTATCTGCTGTTATGTCATATAGTGAGGAAATAGTTAAGATGACAGAAAGATATTGCAGCAGACAGACAAACTTCTCAAACGTGTGGAGCCCAGTAACTGCTTGGTCCTGCACCTCCTCCCAGTCACACTCTATTCTTTCAAATCTTCCTTAATTTATCCATCCACTTCTACTTAGGGATCCCTTGCTTTCTTTTGCCATGTTTTTCCATTCCCATCCCTCTTTTGCCCATATATTCATGGTCTCTCCTCATCACATGTCCATACTACTTCAATCTACTTTCCTTTACTTTGTTAGATATCACCACCATTTCTCTGTGGTACATGTGATTGCCCGGTTTCTTATTTTGTCCTTTTCTGTAACTTCACACATTCAGCTCAACATTCTCACATCTGCTATATTTAACCTTTTTCCGTGTTCCCTTCATTGTCCATGTCTCACCTCCAAACATCATTGCAAATCTTACCATTGTCTTAAAAACTTTACCTTTCATAGTCTTGCAGGGCCACATGTCACTCTAAAATGAGAATGCAGGGACAACCCTTTTACAAAGTGTGTAATAGAACAGCTATTAAATCCTGCACTGCAAGGGCTATACCCACAGGGCTGCTTCTTAAAACATGAGCCCCCAACTTCTCCAGTCTGTGTGCTTTATACCACTCTGTGGGCTGAACCTTTGTAGCACAGGATTTCAATGTTATTCACTATACACTTTTTAATTGGGTTGTTCCCAAACGTGTAATCTCATTTGAGAATCGTGTCTTACCTTGCAAAACCATGAACTTCAAGGAATTTTCTGTAGACCTTTGTGGTGTGGCATAAGGTATACAAACCATTATTGAAGCTTTATGTGTTTCTGGGAGCAGAGTGGCCTCAATAATTGAGAAATGAAAGTAGTTTGGAGACACTGCTACCTGCATTAAAGAGCATCTGCCTGCACTCCACAGAACCTGTTGGAAGGATGACCATCTTAGCAGTATTCTATCAATCAAGCATTTATGGTAGAGTGGCTACCTGGAACCCAGTCTTGAGTAAAAGGTATATAAACTATTCTGAGAGCATGAGGAAAAAAAAAAAAAAAAAAGATTCTCTGGTCTGATAAGACAAAAACCAAACCCATTGGGCAGAACTCTAAGCACTATGTCTGATGAAGACCAGTTACTGTTCATTACCTGCCCAATATCAACTCTTAGGTGAAACGTGATAGTAGCATCATGCTAAGGGGTTTTCCTTTGCAGCAGGCACAAGGAGACCGATCAGAATTGAGGAAAGGATGAATTCAGGCAAATATGAAGGGGTCCTTGAAGAAAACCTGTTCCAGAGTGCATGACATGGTTCACCCTTCAGCACAACAATGAACCAAAGCAAACAGCTAAGACAATGTCAAAGCGACTTTGGGACAAGTCTCTGACTTTGGCCAGGCAAAGACCAGACTTAAACCAAAAAGAACATCTGCGGAGAGACATTAAGATGGTAATTTACAGATACTTCCTGTCCAGTCTAACTGAGCTTGAGAGGATCTGCCAGGAAGAATGGAGAAAAACTGCCAAAATCCAAGTGTGCAAGTTTGAAGATAATTACTGAAGAAGAAGAATCAAAGCTGTAATTGCTGATAAAATGGCTACTACAAAGTAATGAATTAAGTGTATGAATATTTTTTATGAATCAGAGATAAACGTTTCTGATTTTAATAAATATCAATAAGTCTATAAATGAAATAAGTGTCAAAGTAAGCAATGTGTGACTATTTACCACCACAAAAGACAGGAAGTAGCAACACATTTCTTTCATGAAAAGTTCACTCTTGGGAGATTTATGAATTGCGTTTTCTTACCATAAACACATACCAATAGGCTGGCTAACAAAACGTAGTTTCTGGGGCATCTTAAAAATTGTGCATTCTTTTTTAATAAGGAAATATAATACATCTCTCTCTCTCTAATGTTTTACAATAGTTGACAATTAATGCCATATTTAAACATATTTCAACTTCAGCATCTTACACTCAGAAAAACATCAAGTCTGTCAATTATAACTTCAAGTCAACAAAAATGCAAAACCATCCAAATCATGCCAATCCCTGCATGTGAATTTTTACTATGTAACAAAACAAAAAATAGCTTTGACCACAAATAATGAAACAATTTTCATTGTCAATGAAGATAAAAGGAAAAACAAACACACTCCTACACTGAGGTTGGGAGCATGTGCTCCTACACAACCACCACTAATACAAAGCAAATGCGCTGAGCAGCAAATTTGCAATTTCAGGTGACAAAAGAGTTAAATCAGTCTTGTTCTAGAAATGAACTTAATGCCCTGCTGCATAAAGATGACAAAAGTACATGTCACACATGTTAAAACAAAACTGGATCAGCAAGAGCCATTTGCCTTCACAAAATAATGAATATGTCTATAACGGAGATGTCTTCATCCAGTATTAAAACACTTTTTTTTATTCAAAAACAAACTAAAAGGCCACGGCAAATTTCCTCTAAAAGCTGTTAAAGAATTAACATATTTGCATTTTCTTTTCAAGAAACATTTGAAGAAAATTTTGAAATATTGGTATAGGAAAAACCATGTTTCATCAGTGCTCTATGGTCTATTATTTGGGAACTAGTCTGTAAAACAGGCACTGATAAATGTTCTAACCAACTACAAACTTGACAAAAAAAGATAAAATATAGCACATCCAAGTCTGCTCGTTAGACTTAATACAAAACTAACGAGCAACTCAAAATCTGAACCTAGACTACAATATATTAGTGTATTTATTGAAAAAGCAGAGATAAAATAATAAGGTGTTAAACATACAAGTGAAAAAGATACAGCTAAACACTGTTGCCTCACCCACTACTGATTCCTGCCTTACTGAAAAAGAAATATGCTAAGAAACTGAATGAATGAAAGTTTTGATTATGACTGGCAATTCAATTAAAACATTATTTTTCTAAATAATTCTTAAATAGCAAACACCTGCTGCCCTGGGAGATGCCAAGTAAATTCATTCGACTTCACAAAGACAAAGTCATTCATGAACTTAAGGCTGTATTATCCAACTTATTTTCTTCAATAAATTACAGTACTATAACATCACTCCCAGTGGTCTAAGACACATTCGGCAAATCTAGTAACAAAAATCCAAAACAGGTGGTTTTTGTTAAAAGCTCAGGATATCTAACTTAATTGTTTGCGATACAAGTCACCAGATTTTATCCCTGAATCAGCAATGGCGGTTGAATGCGCTGATAGAGAGTTGTGGCACCTCCCACATGACAAACCACCTGAACTGGGACCTGAGTGCAGCAGGTGACACCTCAGCACCACACTGGAACTGGCCAATCTTGCCACCAACCCAAAAGTTTTCCCTGTAAGTTGGAGGGTTTGCTTACAGGGCTGGACGCAGATTAATGTCATGCCCAGGACGAAGTAATTGCAGAGTACAGCAAAAATACATGCAATTAAATCCATGCATCACAGTCATATTTGGTAGGGAAGATTTTTCATTCATAAGCACAGCTTTAGGAAGACAAGAAAACGATACAGCAAAGAAAATTCACAGGCACAAGATGGGACAACCTCTGAAACTAATATTTCAAAAACTGCATACATATATATTAACTTATAATATATATAAATTTAATATTAACTTTATTTGCCCCCAGGGGGAAATTTGACATACACAAAATAGAAGTACACAAGCTCAATTTTAGACGGTTTGGGGAGATTACAAGTATGTGGTTCAGTTAACTCTAAAGATGTGAAGCTAAACTTATAGGTGAAGCACTTATTAACTGGACTGTGCTTTAAGGGGGGAAAAGGGCTCAAAGACTACCTGTCACAATGTTTTAACATCTGTCTTTAATTCTACTGAAATAAACATTCCCATCCAAGCCTTGGAACTTTTGTCTAAACCCAGTTAGATGGACAGAAATGAAACACTAAGAGTTCTGTAACAGACAAAAAATTTGCTCATGTTACAGTTTTCACTACTGGACAAGAGATTCTTGTCCCGATGAGGTAAAACTTGTCTCTACCACTGTGTTTAAATGCAAAATTAAATTAGAACTAAAAATCTAAAAAACTAAATGTTAGCTTTCTCTTAAATGTATGTTTTATCCTTTGTCATGTGTAATAAAGTTGTTTATCTGATAGTATAGCGCAATATGTATCGCCTACAATATCTAAATTGTTGTTTTAAAAAAGTTTTGAGCTGAGATTGTCATGCATGTCAATCACTTTGCGAAAAACAATCAAAAACCAGCCTTGAGAGTCCACGCATTCACTGCCTCATGTAACCTAACAGGGTAGACTACCGAGTGTGTGCAAAGCGAGCTCACAGGCACACAGGGTCAGCACACCAGAAGTATGGAACCCCGTAGGTGTCAGGCAAAAAAAAAATTATTTTATTTCTGTAAGAAGCATATGCCTATCGGGCACATTCTTGTTGGGAAGCCATCTTTTTTGTGGGACCTTGTATACTCCTAATATACTCACCCTGAAGTTAAATTATGATTAGTATGTTATTCCTTTTGGCTTCATATCTTGTTTACAATATGGGTAAGTCTCTGTTTAAAATGCTCTTGTTATAATAGGTTTGTTGGTCTTTTGTGTAAACCCTGAGGGCCACTTCGAAATGGTTTTCTCATACTTACACTGTTTGATCTCAGTAATACTTGGGTGACTTTAATGTTTTGTGTTATTTTACTTCAGTTTTAAGTAAATAAACAAGACCTGTTTTCCTTAACTGTTGTTTCCATTAATCTAATATCCTATAAACCAGGATATTAAATATTAATATTTAATATTAAAGGATGCAAAATATCATCAAATTGTCATTATTGTCAAAGTTCCAGAAAACACAAAGATATACTATTTGCCAATATCGCACACCCCTAGCATCTGTCTGTTTTTTAGATTGCACATATGCCTAACAAATACAACGTAAATTATATAGTTACTGATCACAACTCATTCATGTTCGTGTTAACTCCTCACAGGAGACCAGAGTTGTGGCAGATAAATGATCTGTATGAAACTACAAAGAGTAAAACACAGTCTTGTGCCCTCAAAAACAAAATACAGTAAATAGGACACAAATTATAAAGAAGTTCAAACAATGTTTAGGAAATCCAGGAAGCAACAGAACAAGAATATTGGGTTTTAGAGAGCAAAATGCTTTAGTTAGAAGCAGAGTGAAGTTTGCCGGTTTCATGAGATAAAAGTCTAAAAGGGTAGGAACTGATGATCACAAGGCTGCAGGTTCAGATTCCAGTGCTATAGGTAATCGATTATATAATGAAACTGATGCGATGGTTTAGCAAGTTGCATGACACAGGGAAAATATGTTGAGGTGGACCAAGTATATGTAGCATAATGCCAAAGAATGACTAGTTTATGAGGTGCACTGTGTGAAGGAATTTAGGCTTAAAGAGCAGATGACTACCAATTGATGGCAAAAGCAGCAGATTATCAATTTTACATTGACTTACATATAAAGTCTTAAACAGACAAAGCCCTGTTTACTTATCTGAACTTATCAATACTTACAAACCAGAACACATATTAAGATCAAGATGCCAGCCTACTTAAGATTCCAAGGATTAATAAAAAAAAAAAATCAGAAGTGAGCGTCAGTAGGCTTTGTGCTCTAAGAACCAAGTTACCTGAACTATTCTATAACATTTCAGTAATTATTTAGTGATCTGATGCTGATAGTTCTGATCATAAAATAGGTTATCACGATAGCAATTATTGAGAAGAATTCATAATTAACTGCAGAATAACGGTATTTGAGTGTTCCTCTAGAGTGCCTGTTTCTCTTGCACGTTTTGGCTCAAAAACTAACCAACACGTTGTCATCTCATAACAGGCTTAAGTTTCGAGTTTGGTATTTTTCCATCCAGCTTTTTTAGTTCTGGACCGCCCTGAAGAAACTGTGACACACACAGATGTTTTCAGTATCAGGGGACCCTAAAACTTTGAGATCTGTCGAAAAACAGAGATTGAAATTTTTGATGAATCTAAAGCTTTTGTTCCTAACCCACAGGCGATAGGTTATGGTGGGGTAGGGCACAAAGCAATAACAATGTAAGGTCAAACTTTTAGTTACACAGCCCCAGAGAAGTGGAATGATCTGCCTGCTACCATAAGACATGTCCCTGTAGTCTCACATAATCCATGCTGAAGACTCACTACTTTAATGTAGCATTCCCTGATTAGAACCGATCAGCTGTGCATAATGTGTTTATCATTTATACAAAATTATAAGTAATATATTTGTAAACCATTACTAACCCTACTCTATAATGTGTCTCTACCTGGTAATCTGATGTGGTGCTTGGTGCCTTATCCTTACTACCAACCTGCTGTTCTACCCATGAAAAAGTCATATCAGAGAAAAGAGTACTGAAATTATCAAATGGAAAGATTTCTTTCTTCAGACTGGACACTCCAGCACATTCTACTACAGAATGCCCAGGAGGGAGCAGGCAGCCAATTGGCTAAGATCTCCAGGACTTTGTGTCTGACTATGTCTTTGATTTATGTTTTAAAATTGACTGTGGAGACTCCCCCCACCCCAACCATCCTGATTATTTTCTCAAGGGATGCTGCTGCCTGGAGTTTTTGTTTTCCTCTCCTCTGTTGTCAACTAGCTATCGTTCAACAATCAATGCACAAATAGTTTGCTTCCATTTGTTATTCGGTTTCTATTTTGTTTTCTATGTATTTTAACAAATCAGTGTCTGTGTGTACTAATCCCGAATACAGTCATTTGTAAAATCTACATGCATTTCACCTAAGAACCATCAGAGTGCCACGCAAAAATGAACTGAACTGCACTGAACGATGAGAAGGTTGGATCTTGCCTGTAAAAATACCCAGATCTTGGTTTTAAAGAACTAAATTATTTATTTATATTATTTAACTAGCAAAATACCCACGCTTCGCAGCAGCGAAGTACTGCCTTAAAATTTTTATTAAGAAGAAAATGTAACCTTTTTAAACTGAGGGAAAATATGCCAATAATTATTTGTTAAGGATCTCTTTGTATACCACGTTGTCAGTTCGGCCCTCCGGTTGTAACATGACCAAGCTGTGCGCTGAGCTTACTCTTGAGCATGCAACTTACAGTTGGTTATGTGAACAGTAATCTTGTCTCAAATCTCACAGCTTGGATTGCTGCTGTCATAATCAGTTTGAGGTTCATGGTTTGTTTCAATTACGACAGTATTTGCAGGACTTGTGTTGAAGTGACATTCGGCATCTGTCAAGCGTTGTAAGCTTACAACCGGTTTCATCGATAACTTCACATCCAGCTTTTGAGAGTTTAAACATTCATAAACATCAAAGTGTCCACTACTGAAATTGTCACCTGTGAATCTAAGATGTTTAAGAGGAATTGGCGGTTGTCGAAAGGTGTAAAATATTTGGCCATTTCGGTACACTTGAAAGCACCAACCGAACAATTCAGCGGCAGCCATCAACTCACATGCAGAACCATAGGTGAAGGGCTTACTGTAAGCATTTCACTCTTCTAGTGCTCCTGTGTAGTATAATTATCTCCTGTACCATCATCAGTCCACACCTTGAACCTGTCCCAGTCATTCAATACATAAGACACAATGTTCTTCCGGATATCAAGAGTGAGCCTGATATGGCCGTGCAATATGTAACACAGAGAATGGAAAAGGTAGGTGCCATCTCCGGGCATGGAAATCACTCGGTAAGTGACAGTTCTTTGATCGATGGTGATTACCTCGATAGACATGGTAATGGGGGTTGGAATGATGAAGGAAATGGGTACCTGAGTAATGTAAAGTAAGTGTAAAATACCTACACAATAACTATAATTGTAATAAACAAACATTAAAACAGCAGAGAAGCCGTGGATTAAACAAAAAGGCAGTAGTTATCAGCAGGGAGACGTGAATCCCGTGGCGAAGCAAGGAAGGGAATGTAGAGACTGGAGCGACGGACGGCCTTATATAGGCAGGCAGCCAACAACGTGGGAGGCGTTGGGATGGGGGACCCAACGCCGCCTCACATGGTGACCAAGCTGCAGGCTATGGACGTATATATGTACGTAAGTAGGATTCAGTTAGCGTTGGGAACCCGTGTACCAAATTTCTTGAAGATGGGCCCATAAGTAACAAAGACTGTTGAAAAGTTCAATATGGCGGCCGACAGTGGCATCATACCACCGAAATAAGTACGTACTTTGGTTTCGGTTAGTGCAGGGAAGCCGCCTACCAAATTTCGTGAAGATGGGGCCGTAAATAAGAAAGTTCAACATGGCGGACGTTGTTGACCGTTATGACCGTTATGCGTAGAATTTCGAAAATGAAACCTGCTTAACTTTTGTAAGTAAGCTGTAAGGAATAGGCCTGCCAAATTTCAGCCTTCTACCTACACGGGAAGTTTGAGAATTAGTGACGTTGGAAAGTTCAATATGGCGGCTGACAGTGGCGTCATACCACCGAAATAAGTATGTACATTGGTTTCGGTTAGTGCAGGGAAGCTGCCTACAAAATTTCGTGAAGATGGGGCCATGAATAAGAAAGTTCAATATGGCGGACGTTGTTGATCGTTATGACCGTTACACGTAGAATTTCGTAATGAAACCTGCTTAACTTTTGTAAGTAAGCTGTAAGGAATGGGCCTACCAAATTTCAGCCTTCTACCTACACGGGAAGTTGGAGAATTAGTGACGTTTGGAAAATTCAATATGGCGGCCGACAGTGGCGTCATACCATCGAAATAAGTACGTACATCGGTTTCGGTTAGCACAGGGAAGTCACCTACCAAATTTCGTGAAGATGGGGTCAGTCTTCTACCTACACGGGAAGTTTGAAAATTGGTGACGTTGGAAAGTTCAATATTGCGGCCAACAGTGGCGTCATACCATCAAAATAAGTACATACATCGGTTTCGGTTAGCGCAGGGAAGCCGCCTACCACATTTCGTGAAGATGAGGCCATAAATAAGAAAGTTCAACATGGCGGACGTTGTCGACCGTTATGACCGTTACGTGTAGAATTTCGAAATGAAACCTGCTTAACTTTTGTAAGTAAGCTGTAAGGAATGAGACTGCCAAATTTCAGCTTTCTACCTACATGGGAAGTTGGAGAATTAGTGATGTGTCAGTCAGTCAGTCAGTCAGTGAGGGCTTTGCCTTTTATTATTATAGATTTATTTATTTAGTTAACCCAGCCACAGGGGATGCACAAACCAGTGTGTGTCTTTGTGCCGGTCTCAAGCCCAGATAAATGGGGAGGGTTAAGTCAGGAAGGGCATCCGGTGTAAAATTTTGCCAAATCAATATGTGGAAAATGATCCACTGTGGCGACCCCTAACATGGAGCAGCCAAAAGAAGAAGAAGATTTAATTATTTATCCGAGCTGGTTAAATTAAAATGACTACTAAGCTGTTTCTCTCTGAAGGGCACATGCTGTATTAAGTACTGACTCTCTGTTGTGGGAAAACAATCTTTGTGACTACAACACACTGCAGATGTTTGTTTCCAATCCTGCGGATCAAGAAAAAGGCAGTAAAGGACACACAATTGGGCAAATGGCAAAAATGTGGGGATCACGATCAGCAAAAAGTAACACTGGTGAACAAACATTTTGCTACTGGGATTCACCTGTACTGTAACAAATTTCACTTGCGGACTCCAAATCTGAAATCTGTTTTCGTCTGGCATGTCCTGTTTTTTAGTTATGATGTTCCAGGTCTTGGACAACTAGGGTGACTGGACAGAAAGGTGGATAAACATTTTAATAAATACCAGTAATTCCATTAGGGATGACGTTGAGATAAACTAATTCACCACGTTACTAACAGCTGTAAGTTGTTTACCTTGTCATTATTAATTTTATTTAAAAATTATTCATTTTTAGTCAGCGGAAAAAATATTTGTTACTGATTACCAAGTCTTATATGACTCTAAGGCATAATGACACAACTCAGACATGACATTGCAGTAGGTAGTCAGTTTTACTGTTTCTTTAACATAACATTGCATTCCATGACATTCAGATTCACCATTAATTTGAAAATTGTTGTTAAAAAGTGCTATTCCAGATTTGTTTACCGAACTTTTTACATTAGTTTCCAGGCATGAGCAGACGTTGTGTTAACCACCCTGACCATTTCTGTTATGTCTGCAGACAATTTACTCCACTACACCAGCAAAAGAATAATTCCAGCAGACTTAAAACTGCATACAAGCATAACTTTGGCTGTGAACTTGGTGACCAAGATAAAGCACCTCATGTTTGCTGTACTATTTGATATTCAGGTTTAAAACAGTAGCTGAATGGCAAGCAAAAGAAAATGTCTTTTCCTGTACCCATGGTGTGGCAGGAACCAACAAACCTAAAAAAATCATCCAGATGGTTATTTTTGTATGAAAAATACTATTGGTTTGGGGAAAGATTTCATCAAGATATAAAGGCGATGGAAAACTGCTATCAAGGAAAATTCACTCCGAGTATGATGGGTGACTACTGTTGGTTACTGCAAACAGAGATTATGTGAAGTACAATCGCAAAAGCAAGTCCCTCAAACATTTTTTGAGCACGCTGATCTCGCTTTGATATTGAAGTAAACTGACATAAACATGTTTAAACGTGTCTATGGTATCGTCTTCTGGCTTGTTTTCAGAATAAACACATCAAAAAAAAAAAATGGTGAGACATAGTTCAAACTTTATATTCAAAAGTGTCAAAACGTCAATGATGTGCACCTCAAAACCCTGACGTGTTGGCTTAATTCCGATTTCATACATGAAATCAGTGTAAATAAATAATAGAGAGAAGGTCTTAAGTTCTCAGAAACAAGCAAAACATATTTTTTGTAGACCTGTGTAATAAATGAGATCAGGTCTAGCACACATCAAAAAATGACCACCCTCGTAGAAGGCGACTATGCCACAAATGTACACTGTTGCGCTTGTTAAGTACAACATAAACCCCTTAAAAATACCGATAGGTCTCCCCAACCCTCCCAAGGGATTTCCTGTGTATGTGCCCATGTTGTACATGAACAAACCTCGCCTAAATAAGCTGCCCCTACATCTCGGGGAAGAGTTTTCTTTCCTTTTGAACATTCTAGCCGCGATTACCGTTTCGTGTTGGGACTGATTAACAGCCACAGATCTCATTTAGTTTCAGTAACACCACCTTTTCGTTTCATTCGAAACAACACTGATCTTGTGCCTTGATTATCAAGTTATGACCACAGCGTCCCTTCTACTCCACGGGCCATTCATCACCCCACTCCCATCAATCCATGGCCGGTATACTTTCCAGTGGCCTCTCGGCTTCAGTCTTTCAAGCCAATGACTGCCTGCTAAGTGCACTCTCCTAGGAAGAGGCCTGCTACTATACGATAAACGTTCTACTCGCACCAGTCAAATAACACCTACCCTCGTATCAAATTACTAACACATAGCGGGTAAGCGTTTATAAGAAGCTGCCCTTACCGGCAAACGTGGGCTAATCTCCGTCGAGCAGCGGTGGCAAAAGAAGCGGCCTGGCCGCGGGGTCGCTTCCGCCATCTTCCAAGTGCCTCCTTCGAGACGGCACGGACCAAGCGCGAAAGCGGAGCGTCTACGGGCTGCCAGGAAGGTCAAAAAACTCAGCAAGGAAACGCGAAACAGGAAGACACGCCCACTCCTAAACAATTCAATAAACATGACATGTCATAGGTTGAGATTTTTCCTTATTTGTGATGGCTTTTTAACAATTCAAACAATCTAAGGAAAAGGCTCAGAGGACTTTGAGCCCTTAACCTGACACGAAACTTAATATCTTCAAAATAACATCAGCTCGCGATTTGAAGGTCCCTACAGTTCTACTTTCTACCAAACCACTTTCCTGACGTTCGCTTAAAATGCCAACTCCACGATATAAAACGAGTAAGGTACTTGTAGATGACCAATAGTGTCCAAATGGAAAATGGAAAATGTTCCTTTTCATTCCTAACGGGAGCAGCCGAAAGAAGAAGAAGATTCACTAGTCAAACACGATGTTCCAGTGTCACTGACGTAGCGCAGAACCCGTGATCTTCCCTTTATAGTGGAAGTGTGCAGAAGAGCCTCACTTAACGTTCCCTTATTTACCACTTTGCAACTTTTAACTTTTTTTGGATTCTGTTGTTCACACAAAATCCTTATTTAAGGCTATATTGGCATGCTAAAAGTAACTAACCTACATGTATTTTTTAACTGGTCAGAGAAGTGCCAAGCAAAATGACACCTTTTATTGGCTAACTAATTGTAATCTTTTTAGTTAGCCAATAAAAGGTGTCATTTTGCTTGGCTCTTCTCTACATTCATAATGGCTAACACGGTACAACACCCTAGTACTACTTAACTGGTCAGATTAATTATGCCTTTCATCCATAACTGATGAGTATATTATGGATGTGCCCGCATGCACAAAATGAATGAAACAATTTTGTCAGAAAGATACACATCAAAACATGCTGGTTTCTGCTCTACTTCACATTATGTCAGTGCAAATTTGTAAACTCGGTGATGGCAAAGAAGAGAGCCAAGAAAGATCAGAGCTGTTGATTTGGGCGCATTTATCACAGTCGCTGTTCTGTATACAGAAACGATTGACCCAAAGGACACAACACTGGAATGGTGAGCGCGATGTGGACGGCTTGGAAGCAAAACGGATTTTACGAGAGCAGTGTAAACAGTGTGAATTCTCTGAATACTATTAATTCCATGTCGGTTTTAGCTAATCGCATTTTTCTAAAAAAAAAAAAAAAAATCAGGTTTGTTATCCTACTTAAAATCATTCGTTAATTAGTGAGTGTTTCCAGAAATTCTTCGTAATGAAAGTAGTACTCAATCTCGTTGGCAAACTAATAACGTGAACTGACTCATTCGTTATTTTAATGCCGTTCTTCACTTGGACTTTCGCCTGCGATTCTGTGTCAGAAAGACAGAGGTCGCGTTAGGCCAGGTTTATACTTAACGCGACGCGTGCGCCTCTGGATGCTACTTGTACGCAAGCGTTGTACTGTTTATACTTGTGCGCGTACTTTACGTAAATCTGGAAGATTCCACCAGGTGGCAGTGCGAGATATCATCACGGTGAGAACAGGCTCGGCTTCGCTGTGCTGTGAATCGCCTGAAACACCCATTAAATTCCGAGGACAACTTACCTCAATAGCTCTGAAAAGGATGGATGTTTAATGATTTCACGTAAGTTTTGAATTATTTCACATTAATTATTGCATTATTTAACCAAAAACTTTAATTATTTAGCAAAATAATTGATTTATTTTGCAGTAGAATTGCCTTATTTTGCAGTAAAAACTGGTTATTTTGAAATAATTATTGCATGATTTTGCACAAGTATTTCGTTAATTCACAATAATTATTGTATTATTTTACAAATTAATTTCATTATTTTGCAAAAGTATTGGGTTATTTTACAAAAAAACATTGCATTATATCAAAATAATTATCATGTTATTTCTCTCAAAAGTATTGCGTTATTTCCCAAAGATTGCCTGCTGCAGTCGATAACATTCGTGCACGTACCTGTTCCAGTCATCTAGTGACAACTAGTAAGGAAGAGATTAAGCACACATATGATGTGCAATCATGTGAAACAGACATTATAGGCAGGTGCTTTACCTTTAATCTTAAATCTGCCCAGTGATCAGCACAACAGCATTGGATGTATGACAAGAAGCAAACATGGTGGATGGTACACCAGTGTTTCCCTAGGCCCAATTGCACAACCAATCAGAAAAGAGTGTGCTACATGCAATCTATTAACAGTCCCCAGTTTTTATCTATAGATATTTTTGATCTGTTGGCACAGTGACCTATGTTCAAGCTTTGAACCCTCAGTGGTTTGAATTGCAGATGGAAAAATGGGATGAATGTTATTTACTTCACAGCACGCAAAAGACTAAATGATTTGTGTTAATTGAGATGACACATTTCCAAATTCATATGCAGTTAAGTACACTCACTGATAATAGTCAATCCACAAATGCATGGGCAGAACATATAAGCGCCATACATAACCTGGTGATGTGAGGCAAGAATGGCAGCTCTGCACTACCACTCTGCCTATACTAAAACATCTGTATTAAATTCACTAAACTTTAACATCAGTAAAACTTAATTTTCACTTTTTTCCTGTTGATCGCACTTTACATGCATACTTAATCATAATAGCTGTGACTAGACAACCAAAGCACTATGTGCATGATGTTATCACCAGCAGCAGACAGTATCTTAGCAAAATTTTGCACTTTTGCAAACTAACTCACTAATTATTGTAAAATAATGCAATTCTTTTGTGAATTAACCCATTTTTTTCCTGAGTGATGGAAGTAAAGTTCTGTACCTTAGGAGGAGAAATTGGGAAAAGATTTTTGAGTATGAAAGAGCTCCATCAGCCAACATCCAAGGAGCAAGAAATTTACAGCACAGTCAACTAGAGTTAAAACACACAAAGATGGTAATATGTATGGGATTATATGGACAGAATCATAGTGGCTTTAAAACTCCCACAGGCCTTGAGGATGTTGAAGTTGAAAAGATCCCCCTCACCTCATCTCATCTCACTACCCAAATGAATAACCTTCACTAGGCACATGTATATACTCACACATTATGAACATCACATATTGTATGTCAATAATAAAATGGGATGTAGAGTAAAAGAAAACCCCAAACTTTATATCAGGTCAATTTCAACTTCCTTTTTTGTTTATTATTGTATCACAATCAATGTAATAAACAAATTGATGAGTGCAGCATCACATCTGCAGGAATTCAGCTTTCTTCTGATAGTGCAGTTAACAGACATCAATTAAATATTTTAAAAAGGTCTATGCCACATAGGGGAAATAAAAGTGATAAATGAAGTAGCTGGGCATTTTGGCATAGCATACTTGCACCAAACAAAAGCCAAAACTGGAAAGGGGAACCTTCTTTCAGGTTGGATGTTGTTTGGTGCATCTTATCTTCTTCAATGGTCTTGTTGCCTACCACATTGTCATTCACATCTGCTGTATGTAGCTGTTATGGGACTCCGAAAAAATAGACTGAAGTGGTGATACAATCTGTAAAGGCACTCTAATTAGTCTCAACTGCAGTATTTGTAGCTTGTTTGAAGAGCTTTTCCAAATCATTATTGGTTTATTTTTTGAAAATGTCAGGCATAGTTGTAAGTAAAACAGCATCTTCTTATTCTATCTTGTTTTCAAGTTTTCTTTTCACTGCACCATGGTCTCTCATTTTCAATTATCGTCAATGGGTTTTTTTTCTTCCACATCACATGTACAATCTCATAAAACTGCTCTTTTAGAAAGCTACTGTGATCGTGACCTATCTATATCAACCTATTGGGACTCATATTTTTCTTTTAAAAGATTTTTATTTAGGTCTGATTGGATAGGTTTATAATCTCAAGAAATGATGTGGGGTAGGGTGTATGCTGGAAAGCAGATTGTTAGGTGTGACTGTACTGTAGCTGAAAACTTTTCATGTTATTAGGCATTTTTATTCTCACATTTGCAGTGACCTCCTTCCCAGCAGGGCCACAGGGTCTGCACCCAAGTAACCCTAGTGCTAGATTGGACACTATGTGCTTTCTCATCCTATCTCTCACTAACTGTCACTAGACATTAAAGCATGTACATGCACAATGACACAAGAAGCATGCAGAAAGAATTTTGGTGAAATAACACAATCATTTTTTTGAGTGGCAGGAATAAGCTTCCACAGCACTAAGCAATAACTCTTTTCACACTCTGGTGTTCTTAGAGCCTGGAAGCACTTCTACATTAAAAGAGTTGTAGGAATCTGGCGCAAACTACCGAGACATGTAGCTGAAGCAGAAACCTTGACAACTTTTAAAAAGTATCTGGACGATATACGGGGACAGATCAGCTATTTGCTAAACAATGCACCTGATGGACTCAATGGTCTCCTCTGATTTTCCAAATTTCATATGTTTTATGTTCACAAAAAAATTCAATAAGTTTGATATTACATCCAAGTAGTTTATTTTCTTCTGTTTTGGGTCAGGGTTGATTGTAACCATTAGGAAATGTTACAAATTATTTTGTATCCTCTTTGAATTAAACAGAAAAATGGTTATTTTTTAGCTGTACTACATAATTGTAGTTTTTTGTCACAAGGTGGACAATACTGTGCCACATCTTGCTGTTCTGTGTAGTGTATGCAGACAAGCACTCAAGAGTTCCAAAGCATGTAGCCCCAAACACTTCCAATAATACCCACTTTTGGGGGGGAGTTCACTGTCAAACCCTGGCTAGTAATAACGGCAAGCACCAAATGTCTCTATCTCCCGCCCATCTTTCAAACATTTCCGGTTAACGGCCCACAGCCACGGTCCTCTCACGTCTCATTCGTGTGATTGCTTTTGTCAGACACAGTTCTTGCACTCTCAGATCTTATAAATGTTTACGTTTTCCAAACTTTAAGTTCCCAATAAAAGAAGACTTATCTCCAAATCGTATTGAAGAATTTTATCCCGAAGGGTTATCAACAGAAGAAATGAGTACACGGGCAATCCTAGCACCGAGAAACGATGAAGTCAAACGAATTAACGTGAAAACTGTCAATCGGTTACACAGCAAATTGGTTAAATGCGTACAACAGACTATGCTGAAACAGTTGGCGGTGATCGTGCGGAAGATGAAAACAGCAACTTTCAAAATCCCGTAGAATATCTACAACCGTTAACACCATACGGTCTTCCACCGGACGAATTGCTGTTGAAAGAAGGATGTATCGCAATGTTATTGCATAATTTATATATGAGTGATGGGCTATGCAGTTGGATTAGTTCTATTCAAAATTGGTCAAACAATTCTAACATGTAAAACTTTAACAGGCGGCAGGAAAGGTAATGTAGTACATCCTCCGCGGATAACATTAGACACCAAAGGAGATCTTGATATGTCATTCGTATTGAAACGTTTACTGTTTCCCGTTAGAATAGCTTTTGCTATGACAATTAACAAATCACAGGGACAAACATTCGAAAAAGTCAGTTTATTTATTAGAGAGAAAGAAACAATATTCACTCAAGAGCAGTAATACGTTGCGTTGTCACGATGTAAGTCCAAACACGGAATCAAAATGCAATGCAACATTGAAGAAAATTTAATTCCAAATATTGTTTTTACTGAAGTTTTACAGTTAACGTGTAAGTTTAAAAAGTATTTGCATGTTAATTTCAAAGCCAAACAAAATGAAAACGTATAACGCAACGAATAACTAACGCAACATGAAACATAACTTTCTTTCAATTTATTCCGTTTTACTATTTTTTACTATGGATAATTACTCGCTGTAATGTAAAAGAGAGAAAAGTCAAGTAAAATGACACCTTTTATTGGGGCCTGAGTTGTCTTGAAAGCTTGCATATTGTAGTCTTTTTAGTTAGCCAATAAAAGGTGTCATTTTACTTGACTTTTCTCTACATTCATAATGGCTAACACGGTACAACACCCTAGTAACTAATGTAAAAGAGTTAGTTCTATTATGCATATGTAACAGTTCCCATGAAAATAACAATCTGTTTAAATTGTACATCCCGCTTCCCCATACGCGGGCGGCAGTGCCGCGAAGTGGCTTGCGCATTTTTACAAAATGCTCTTTAATAACAATAAAGCTCTGTGGAGCACAGCAAATAAAGGAAATACCCCAAAACACTAAGGCAATCCAATACAAAGTCTCAGTAGAATAATCCAGAAACATAGTTAAATACGGAGCATATCTAAATTCCAAAATATTCCAAAGGCACGAGCCGAATCCAGAGCGCATTCACAATGAACCGCAATGAACTGTGGAAGACCTTACAGATTGACACTTCCAAGTCTTCCATTCCATTTCCACTAAACCATTTCCTGAAAAAGCTCTCATGAATGAAAATGTAACACTCTGAAACACGATTAAGCATTTGAATTGAAGATCCGCGGGGGGGGGG
>JANRMT010062789.1:33017577-33035766 GCA_026402145.1 Polypterus bichir lapradei | reverse complement strand
ATTGGTCACATGTCCAGCCCAGTAGCATATTATTCATTACCCAACACTGTTCTTCTCATGATAGTAACATTGCAAAGTGGACTGAGAGACGAGTACAACTAAAAACTAAGAGGTTAAGAAAAGCAAGTGAAAATATCAAAACATGTTCCTAATCAAGATGCTTCAAGAAGCACAGACTGCCACTCAGTAATCCTAAAGTACTCCAGGTGTCATTTGCCACTATGAATTTAAATGTGGCGATGGGAGGTGGGTCTAAAGTTTAAATACTCATGTTTGAGCACGTTCCGTTTTGATTCAGGAGAGCATCTTCATAGCTGGTTTATTCAAGAATATTTCAGTAAAAATAAATGTGTTTTGGACATAGTAAGCAAACAACTGGATGACTTAACATGTGGATTATGTGACAAGTCTAATGTGAGATTTCTCATGAATGTTTTAGCTATCGTATCCTGTTGTCCAGCATTAGTCACCATAGACACCTACTGTAGAAACTTTTTTATCTCCATTCTACATAAAATTTACACTACATAGGACTAAGTAACACACACAGACACACACACACACACACATATATATATATATACTGCTCCAAAAAATTAAAGGAACACTTTTCAATCAGAGTATAGCATCAAGTCAATGAAACTTCTGGGCTATTGATCTGGTCAGTTAAATACCAGAGGGGGTTGTTAATCAGTTACAACAGGTGCACTAGACAACAAGGACAACAAGGTCAACAAGGACACGACCCCCAAAACAGGAATGGTTTAACAGGTGAAGGCCACTGACATTTTTTCCTCCTAATCTTTTTGACTGTTTTCTCACTAGATTGCTTTTGGCTATGTTCAGTGTCACTACTGGTAGCATGAGGCGATACCTGCACCCTATAGAGGTTGCGCAGGTAGTCCAACTTCTCCAGGATGACACATCAATACGTGCCACTGCCAGAAGGTTTGCTGTGTCTCCCAGCACAGTCTCAAGGGCATGGAAGATAATCCCTGGCAACAGGCAGTTACTCTAGGAGAGCTGGACAGGGCCGTTACTCTAGGAGAGCTGGACAGGGCCGTAGAAGGTCCTTAACCCATCAGCACGACCGGTATCTGCTCCTTTGGACAAGAAGGAACAGGATGAGCACTGGCAGAGCCCTACAAAATGACCTGCAGCAGGCCACTGGATTTGAATGTCTCTGACCAAACAATAAGAAACAGACTTCATGAGGATGGCCTGAGGGCCCGACATCCTGTAGTGGGCCCTGTGCTCACTGCCCAGCCCCATGGGGCTCAATTGGCATTTGACATAGAATACCAGAAATGGCAGATCCAACACTGGCACCCTGTGTTTTTCACACATGAGAGCAGGATCTCCCTGAGCACATGTGACAGATGTGAAAGGGTCTGAAGAAGCCGTAGAAAATGTTATGCTGCCTGTAACATCGTTCAGCATGACCGGTTTGGTGGTGGGTCAGTGGTGGCCTGGGGAGGCATATCCATGAAGGGACGCACAGACCTCTCTTTACAGGCTAGACAACAGCGGAACCTTGACTGCCATTAGGTATCGAGATGAAATCCTTGGACCCATTGTCAGACCCTATGCTGGTGCAAAGGGTCCTGGGTTCCTCCTGGTACACGACAATGCCCGGCCTCATGTGATGAGAGTATGCAGGCCTAAATCCAATAGAACACCTCTGGGACATTATGTTTCGGTCCATCTGGTGCTGCCGAGTTTGCACCTCAGACTGTCCAGGAGCTCAGTAATGCCCTGGTCCAGATGTGGGAGGAGATCCCCCAGGACACCATCCATCGTCTCATTAGGAGCATCCCCCTCTGGCATTGTCAGGCATGCATACAAGCACGTGGGGGCCATACAAACTACTGAGTATGATTTGAAGCTGCTGCAATTAAATTTCAACAAAATTGACTAGCCTGCTACATCATTTTTTCACTTTGATTTTCAGGGTGTCTTTGAATTCAGCTCTCTATAGGTTGATAATTTTCATTTTGATCAAACAATGAGGCATCCTTTCATTTCTAATACATTACCCAGTCCATATCAGTAGAGATATCCAGCAAGATTTTTTTCCCATTGATATCTGATGTGTTTTCAAAGTGTTCCTTTAATTTATTTGAGCAGTTTATATATATTATATAAATAAATTGGGCTGAAGTATTTCTTTAACCATTGTAATAGTCAAGAAGTGAAAATGCAGAATAAAGAATGTTGTGCTTTTTGTTTTGTATATACAGTACAGGCATTGATTCTACTCTAATAAGTCACTGTGGGAACATATAGAACTCCTCCACCTATCCTTAGTTACCATCAGTTTCTAGATCACTGTTGCTGCATCATGTAAACAAACATTGTGAAAATTCTAATACAAGTGAAAGTACTAAATGATAAAACAAGATCTCTTATCAGTTGCAGTAACCTCAAATGTCTAACCTCCAGGTTGTTTTGAAGGGCGACAGACACAACCCAGTAGCCCAAGCTATTGCAGCATTCACATTGGATGTTGAGTTCTACTTTGCAACACAAGAGGGCGATCTTGTATTAAATTCCCAAAATCTAAACACAGTACAGTATTTTAAATTGCAGGTTTTCAAACATATTGTTCTAGGAAATTATAAGAACCAAGCTGGAGGGCAATATGATTTGATTTTTTCTTTTTTAATTTCTGGTTATGTGTCATCATAATGCAATGATAATATCAATTCAAAGAAATAATTCATTCAAGTAATCTGTGTACCCAACAGCAGAAATCTATTAAATATGAATACAGTTAAACTTGTGGCTTACTGGGTCATTTTAGGATACTGATGGGTTTAACTCCTTCCAGTATAAATTCTGTAAGTTTTTAAATGTTTTTCTGGTTTGAATATTATAATTTGTTCGGCTGTCAGGCAAATATTGCCTTTGTAAATGTAAGGTAAATTCTCTTTGTTTATCTATATTATAGCTTAACTTGTATGCCATTTGATCTCTTAATTTTTACAATATTTACCTGATTTTCAGGATGATCCTGTGATACCTCAATACTCTTTTCCTTTGCTCCCTGGCAATTGTACCCCTTAATCATCAGTATTTTGTAGCTTTGTCAACAGGAGGAGTATCTTGTCCTGCTTGTATTCTATAAATTCTCTTTGTTTATCTATATTATAGCTTAACTTGTATGCCAAATTTTTTTGATCTCTTAATTTTTACCATATTTACCTGATTTTCATGATGATGCTGTGATACCTCGATACTCTTTTTCTTTGCTCCCTGGCAATTGTACTCCTTAACCATCAATATTTTGTAGCTTTGTCAATGGGAGGAGTATCTTGTCCTGCTTGTATTCTATATCTTTATTTTTTGTAGCTTGACATGGTCATGTTTCCGTAAACTGTACCTTTAACACTTTGTATCTGATTTGTATCTGATGCCTTCACATCTTATAATCAAGTCACTCTCCCCACAGAACCTTGAATTGGGCTGTTTTGAGTGTCAGCATCCTGCTGTTTTACTCTCTAGAAAAATTAGACCTTGTTCAGTCTCCAGAGTTTACAGATTTAGTGCTTCGAGACTGATCTCAAAATCCTGCTTCATTCCATGGAAACTCCTTTTTCCTGTATTAATATGTAAAGTTTTGCTCCTTGGAGGCTTTTTCTGATAAATCTCAACATTCTACATCTTAACATCTTTGAGAATGATCTCTTGTAATTTTACATTGTCATGTTTTTACTGGTTGAAGACAAATTGAATTTAACCTAAGCATCTTGAGCCATTATTTGTTGGCGACTGTTTGATTTCAACGAATACCAATTATGTCCAATCTCAATATCTATTCCTTGGAGATTTATTATACTTGATTTACATATATGCATATTTAAGTTTTGGATGTATATTCATTTTATCTCAAAATTCTTCTGTTTTATTTCTTGGAATACAATTCTGTCCACTCTGATCCTGTGCTTTCTTAAAAAAACCTTTGTCCTTACCCAGCTCCTGTCCAGTCTTAACATAATGCAGTTTTACCCCATTGAAAATGGATGATCATCAATATCAAAAATCCTTAATTCCTGGAGACTGACCCTGTCCAACATCTTGCAGTTTTACTCTGTGGAAACTGATTTCATTCAATCTCAGTATTTGACAGTTATTCTCTTTGAAGGCTGATTCTGCTCTTAATATTATTTTGCTTTATTTGCTGGATTTTGTATCTGTCCATTTTAAATATCCTGCAGCTTTACTCTTGAAGGCTCATTCTGCTCATTCTCAATGTCCTACACTTTTCCACTGGGGAAATTGATTTTGTATACTTTCAACATTTTGAAGCTCCTTTCTTTAGAACCTATTCATGTTTAATATTTTGCAGCTTTATTCTCCAACGTCTCATCATTGTCAGTTCTAGTGATGGATATTTCTTAGTGTTCCCTAATGACTGCATATACTTGTTTAAAATAAACAAGAAGAAGAGTAAATGCAATGACTTATTTTCATTATATCCTGATCTGTACTATTTAAGGTCAAGTGGATTGGCTAAAATTAATGTTGGTAGACAAAAGAGTGTATTAAAACAGGATCAGTGCAAATGGGTGGTCCACGGCCCTAATAAACTGGGAAGTGAGACTTGTGCATCTGTTGAAATACACAAGCCAACATCAAGAATGGCACATATTGGTTCAGTCATTTCATCAGCTTGATTTACAACAAGGTTTCATCATTTGATCTTGATATTGAAATACTGCATTGTAAATCGGCATTGCTTTAATACCACAAACAGAAGCCATACCACTCAAATTAATTCAGATAGTTTCATGTCTGCAACACATGTTTGTAAATAAATATTAGAAATGTAAAACAATTTTGATGAGAGCAGTCCATTCAGTCCAATAAGCTTGCCAAATCTATTCACCTAGATTCTCCAAAGTCACCCTGCATTGAGACGTGAAGGTGCATAAAATCCTATCGTCTAGCACACTACAGTAATTAGTAATTTATTTCATGCGTCTATTTTTTTTCTTGAAGAAACACATTCTATTATTTGTGCAAAATTTACCCTTAAAAAAGCAACTCAAGCGGTGTCCCCATGTTTTTTTGAAGAATTTGTTTTAAAGTAACAGAAAGGATCCGCTGTACTAATTCCCTTCATCATGTTCAGCACTTAAGCCAGGTCACCTCTTAATCTCCATTTGCTTAACTTCAAAAGTCCAACTCTTCAATCTCTTCTTTTAGCTCATACCTCTTAATCCTGAAACCAGCCTGGTCGCTCTCCTCTGGACTTTCTCTAGTGTTGCTATGTCTTTTGTAATATGCACACTGAAAGCATTCTACCGCTGTAAATAGAAGCAAGAAAGCAGGGTAATTGTGACATGCATGATTTGAAGAAGTGGAAATTCAAAATCAAATTATTATTTACTGTATTCTATATACATTTTTGACATGAGAGCTTTGTTTTATTTTGTTGATTTTCATTACTATTACTATAACATTCTTTCCTGTTTATAAAGTCAAAAATGTTCTTCCTGTTTCCATAACTAGTTTTTAAGTGTAATATCTTGTATCTGTTATGTGAAACTATTTACACTACAGAAGATGTAGCCATTTTGTTTGACACTATTTGGTTTTCAGAAGGTTTTGCCAGATTGTGTAAAGCTATGTTGCCTGTAGAAACTATTTTGGCTATTATTTATGACATTGCCATAGAGGAAAATATTCATGGAAAATACTGGGTTCAATGAAAAAAATAATTTAGAGTTTCCAGTAATAAGAAAGATGGGGCCTTACTAGTAGAAGAATGAGCCTTAAAGGAGACATGACTGAAATTTAAAGAGAAGCATGTATAGGATACCAGTCATCTCTCTCACTTTGACTCTCTTAATTTTTGTGACAGATCAATAAAGCATTTTATGCTGACAAAGAGAGGGGCCTTCACAGAAAATCAGTACTATGAGCCTTTAAAGAGAGGTGACTGCAGAAACAAAGATGAAATATCACTACAAATGTGGGTTGAAGCCCTGAATACCAAAAAAAGACACAGAGACTCTCCTACTGATGGAAGTGGGACTCAGTGACTGACAAAGGGATTATATCCAGCAGGGGGTGCACACTCCCCTGTAATGTGCTGTTCACGTACAGCAGCCCCACTGAAACTTTACCATCACTTCCTCAATGGCTATGATGGAGCTATTACAACAAAAATATGGCACTAAAGAAAAGATGCACACAGTTTCCTTTTACTGCAGACTTCCACTCCAAAGTAAAAACATCTGAAAGGAGCCCATAAAACAGTATTGTGCCTAGCATGATAGCTCTGCCAATTGTGAGTAGTCTCTTAGGAAAGAGAAGGCAACTGTGCTAGGCATGGGCAGCAAAATGTCTTTCGTCCATTCATAGATCCAATTTAAAAGATTTATGGCTGTTCACTTATTTTATAGGCTTGGTATACAGTAGTGTTTTATTTCAGAAGCATGCTAATCAGATACAAATACATACTTAGTTGTCTGACACCTTTATCCAAGGTGACTTGCAACATTTATGATACAATTGGTCACATTTCTTTAGGTTTTCCAGTTGGAGCACAGGCAGGTGAAGTGACATGCTCAGGGTCACACGCTATCAGTAGTGGTATTTGAACTGATAACCTCAGGGTTTGAAGGCAAAGCTTTAACCACCACACTACAAATATATTTGCAAACACCACATACTCATCTGACTAGCACTTCTTGACTATCTCTTTACTAATTTTGTGCATTCCAGGAGAGACTCCCACTTTCTTTATAATCTCTGCCACTTCATCTTCCGCCAATATTATGCAACTGAGCTTCATCATTTAAAATGGTAGAAAATTAAATGTTCTGTTTTTAGGTGAACAGTTGCTACTTCCATATTTTCTTACTGTTTCACCTTTGTTAGGATATTATTCTTTTATTACAAAAGAAGACTCTGTTTCTCTCGACAGAGAGTCCTAGTTCACTCCACCTCCATATTTTAAATGGTATTTAAAGGAAGAACACCTAGAGGAAGGACTGATAACTCATAGTGCTCCAGAGCTTATTTATCTTTCTTTTCAGTTTGACACCAGAAGTGTACCATCATCTATTTTGTTTAGGTCAGATGTACAGAGGAAGTTCTACTCCAGGTACCCAAGGGGCACCAGATCTAACTGCGAGGGAAAGGCTGTATGAGACTCAGTCACTCTGCAAACTGGACATAAAGTAATTAAATTACACTGGTGCTTTGATTCACCAAATGTCCCCTTAGCTGTTGCAACATACATATTAGTATTCCACCCAGGTTGGTGAATTTCTTTTCCACTTTAAATTCCCATAAAATGAATGGACGAGGGAGAATGGCTACCAGAACCACACACCCCACTATCTACCAGATGGCAGCGTCCTAGGACTGGAACACCCATGTGCATACCAGTAAGCATCATGGATATTGTAGTCTCTGAAGCACAACCCTGCTGGATGCCATGGGTGCTACGAGTGGGTGCTGCTTGGAATAAGTGTCCCTACCTTGAATGGGGTCTGCCAGACCTGGAGGCACATTCTCAGTGGGTGGTCAGCCTCCAGAAGTGGTCCCCAAGTCTGGCATAAAGGGAGTCACTCATCTTCACTTGAAGCTTTGGTTGGAGCTGGTGGACAAGCCTGAGGAAAAGTGGAGTGAAAAAGAAGTGAAGCAAGAAAAAGAGAAAAACAAAGGAAGAAAAATGAGAAGGAAAACATTTGCTTGTTTTGTGCAGATCTGACTGTAAGGGAAACCCTGTGGCACGTATTTGTGAAAAAATAAACTGTGTTACCAACCTGGAGCAATTGTGGGAAGTGGTGGCTGATGGGTTTAGGGACACAAGGTGTGTGTTTATAAAATAACATTTTTCTTTCTCAGACTCTCTTAATCTAGTCCTTTGCAGGGCCTGCTTACTCACACACTGATGCCCCCAATATAGAGGTAACCTAATCTGCATAGAAGAATACCAAAAAGACAAACATAAGGAGAACATGCAGACTTCACACGTTTAATGACTGGATATGGAATTCAAACCCAGGATGCTGAACCTATGATGCAGCAATGTTACACTGTATACATTTATCCATACTATTCTCACACCTCCTGAACCAATTCATTGTCATTACCCAAGCTGTACTTGGCTCAAGGCAGTAAACATCCCTGAAAAGTGTCCCAGTCTGTTGTGGAATCCACTCACATACACACTCAAACAAGGGCAAATTTAGAATAACCAGTTAACCTAACCTGAACACTGCTTTTACGAATCCCATACCACATGACATATAACAGAGACATGTGCATTGCATTTGTCATTCCAACAAACAGTACATTACAAACGTAGCAATGCATTTTATTATTATAAATGTTTGTGATTTTGCATCTGTTGGAATGACAGATGAAGTGCATTTTATTACTGCAATTACAAAATACATTTTAATAGATGATTCACTGCAAACGTTAATGTTGAGGTCTACATTGATTATTTAGATTTCTACTGGGAGCATACACTGGTAGCACATTGCCACACCCACCACATGATGAACCACCCGGATTAGGACCTGAGGCAGCGGGCGACACCACAGCACCACACTGGAACAGTGTGAGGTTTTTACAGTGGGTAGCACAGATATATATATTGTGACCTGTAGGGCACAAACACACAGACACAACTAAACCACACTGTCAAGGGTACAAGGAAAGATATTTTTATTAAACAAAATACTTTTTACAGGTTTTTATTACCTGGTAAATCAGTCACAATTAATTTTCTTTCCATTTCCACCTCCACTCTCTTCTGAGTAACCTTGTCCACCTCTTTCCAACTCTGAACCCCCCATGTGGAGCGGAGCAGCTGCATCAAGGAAGCACTTCTAGATCAGGAGGAACCTCACCGTGATAGGAGAGCCTGCCTCCAGCTGCTACTCCTAGCGACCCAAACAAGGCTTCCCACCAATACTAAAACTCCCATGCAGCCCTGCTGGTATCCTAATGGGATGCACACCAGAGGGATGTCACCACCCAGTGTACTGGGGAAGCACCTGGCTCTAGGAAGCAGTCTCCCCCTGTCATCTTTTATAATAGTCTGCCGACCAGGAAAGGTACCACCAACCAAACTAGTTGGGTTGCCTGTCCACCCACATCCTCCTGTTAAAAAGGCCTTCTGGTTAGGTAAGGAACCATCCATCCTAGATGGGATGCCAGCCAACCCATGTTATCTATTACATTACATATATATATATAATATTTGATATATATATGCACACTTTAAGGAAGAAACAAAAGAAACATAACAGATCTGGGGTTACAGCCAGCTCAGCCAGGAAAAGCCTCTGAATTTGCAGAAATATACAAAGTAACTTAAGTCTCAACTAAAGAGGGGTTGAGTGCTGCTGTCACATGCGAAAGGGCAAGGATACTATTAAATTATAAAAATATAGATTAATCCTGTGAAATAAAATACACTAAAAAGTGGAGTGACTAACAGTAAAGGAATGAGAGACTAAAAGTAATAGAGCGCTTCTAGGTACCCCTTACCCTAGTGATAAAGGCTCTTCACCTATTATATCTTGTAATGTTGACATATGTTTTTACTATTTAATAGTATTTGCACTGCGGTGGGCTGGCACCCTGCCCAGGGTTTGTTTCCTGCCTTGTGCCCTGTGTTGGCTGGGATTGGCTCCAGCAGACCCCCGTGACCCTGTAGTTAGGATATAGCGGGTTGGATAATGGATGGATAGTATTTGCAGTTGCTTTCCCTGAAGGGCTCAATATATTTATACATATTACACAGTTTTCCCATTTGTTTGAGTTCTACTGTGTTGGGAGTGCTGTGCTCCAGCACTGCTTTTATCAGTATAGAAGTGTACTTCCATGGAGATCTTCTTTTAAGGAGGCTGAGGTGGAAGAGGCAAAGTCAAGAAGTGATGTCAGTGACTTCCTTTAACACTAATGAAGCTCTGTGTTTAACTATATACAATATATATATATATATATATATATATATATATATATATATATATATATATATATATATATATACAGTGGTGTGAAAAACTATTTGCCCCCTTCCTGATTTGTTATTCTTCTGCATGTTTGTCACACAAAATGTTTCTGATCATCAAACACATGTAACCATTAGTCAAATATAACACAAGTAAACACAAAATGCAGTTTTTAAATGATGGTTTTTATTATTTAGGGAGAAAAAAAAATCCAAACCTACATGGCCCTGTGTGAAAAAGTAATTGCCCCCTTGTTAAAAAATAACCTAACTGTGGTGTATCACACCTGAGTTCAATTTCCGTAGCCACCCCCAGGCCTGATTACTGCCACACCTGTTTCAATCAAGAAATCACTTAAATAGGAGCTGCCTGACACAGAGAAGTAGACCAAAAGCACCTCAAAAGCTAGACATCATGCCAAGATCCAAAGAAATTCAGGAACAAATGAGAACAGAAGTAATTGAGACCTATCAGTCTGGTAAAGGTTATAAAGCCATTTCTAAAGCTTTGGGACTCCAGCGAACCACAGTGAGAGCCATTATGCACAAATGGCAAAAACATGGAACAGTGGTGAACCTTCCCAGGAGTGGCCGGCCGACCAAAATTACCCCAAGAGCGCAGAGACGACTCATCCGAGAGGTCACAAAAGACCCCAGGACAACGTCTAAAGAACTGCAGGCCTCACTTGCCTCAATTAAGGTCAGTGTTCACGACTCCACCATAAGAAAGAGACTGGGCAAAAACGGCCTGCATGGCAGATTTCCAAGACGCAAACCACTGTTAAGCAAAAAGAACATTAGGGCTCGTCTCAATTTTGCTAAGAAACATCTCAATGATTGCCAAGACTTTTGGGAAAATACCTTGTGGACTGATGAGACAAAAGTTGAACTTTTTGGAAGGCAAATGTCCCGTTACATCTGGCGTAAAAGGAACACAGCATTTCAGAAAAAGAACATCATACCAACAGTAAAATATGGTGGTGGTAGTGTGATGGTCTGGGGTTGTTTTGCTGCTTCAGGACCAGGAAGGCTTGCTGTGATAGATGGAACCATGAATTCTACTGTCTACCAAAAAATCCTGAAGGAGAATGTCCAGCCATCTGTTCGTCAACTCAAGCTGAAGCGATCTTGGGTGCTGCAACAGGACAATGACCCAAAACACACCAGCAAATCCACCTCTGAATGGCTGAAGAAAAACAAAATGAAGACTTTGGAGTGGCCTAGTCAAAGTCCTGACCTGAATCCAATTGAGATGCTATGGCATGACCTTAAAAAGGCGGTTCATGCTAGAAAACCCTCAAATAAAGCTGAATTACAACAATTCTGCAAAGATGAGTGGGCCAAAATTCCTCCAGAGCGCTGTAAAAGACTCATTGCAAGTTATCGCAAACGCTTGATTGCAGTTATTGCTGCTAAGGGTGGCCCAACCAGTTATTAGGTTCAGGGGGCAATTACTTTTTCACACAGGGCCATGTAGGCTTGGATTTTTTTTCTCCCTAAATAATAAAAACCATCATTTAAAAACTGCATTTTGTGTTTACTTGTGCTATATTTGACTAATGGTTAAATGTGTTTGATGATCAGAAACATTTTGTTTGACAAACTTGCAAAAGAATAAGAAATCAGGAAGGGGGCAAATAGTTTTTCACACCACTGTATATATATACCTGATATTACAGACAGTATCCTGCATACACAGTATATAGTAAATATAATATGTGTATTTATACATTTGTACGTGTATACCAGTAACAAGTAAAACCTCAATAACTGGTAGGTGAGGCCTCAGTGAAGATTGACGGAAAAGGCCCAAAAAGAAATGTTACAAAAAATATAAAGATGAGCTATCACTGAGAGATTTACATGTGAGTCGTTTTGAACAGATGTGCTGGAAGTGGGGCATGGACTAGCACAGACAGAAAAATGGAGTATGCCTCATTAAAAGAGATAAAACGTCTATGCTCAAAAGGGTATGTGTGCCCATTTAAAGCTGTATGCAGAGGGAGATGGATGAGACTTCATTGACACACAGAGGAAGAAAATTTCCAGAGCAATGACTGAGAGACAGAGAGCAAGAGGCACTGACAAACAGCGGAAGTGTCAACACCAGGAGTTGGAGCCTCAATGTCAGAAAGACAGATGGGGCTTCATAGAAGGGAGTAAATCACAGAATCTTAAAAACAAAATGTAATTTGGCACAGTACCTTGGAGAAATGGGGCCATGCTCACAAAAAAGAGGAATGGAACCTCACTGACAAAACAAGTTATGGAGCCCACACTAAAAAATAGACAGATGGGGCCTCACAGAAAGACCAAGAGAGAAGGGACCTCAGGATAGGACTGACAGATGAAAAAAAGACAGATCATTTCTCACTGAAAGAGAGAGAAATGGGGCCTCACTGTCAGAAAGATAGTTGGGACGTCCCTTAGAGATGGAGAGATCAGGTTTCACTAAACACTGACAGACGGGCCTCACTTACAGACCAAGTGAGATGGAGTCTCACTAACAGACAGAGATTGTGCCTTGTTAAGAGTCAGAAATGGGGGCATAATAACAAATGAACTCATAGATCTGAATTGAAATAGAGAGAGAGAGAGAAAGAGAGGGACAGAGATGAGCCCTGAATCTAAGGCAAAGTGATTGGGTCTCACTTAAAAGACAGATGGACTGAAACATCAAAAGGCAGAGATATATGACTACACTGAAAAAGTAAGAAAGACGGAGCTTCAGGAAAAGTCTGACAGATGAAGCCAAACTGAAAGACAGCAAAAGGGTCTTTGTCAAAAGATAGAGATTAGGCCGTATCAACAGGCAGACAGAGGGGCTCACTTAAATACACATCAAACAAGGCCTTTCCTGAAAAGCCAAGAGAGATGTGGCATTGGTGAAAGACAGAGAGATGTGTCTCTCAAGAAGAGGAAGAGAGAAGTGGCCACATTGAAGGATAGCTAGAGAAACAATCATAGGAAGATACAATTGGCCCCTCAACACACAGGCACAGGGGTTACAAAGAGTGTTAAGAGTGAGGAAGGGGTGGCTTTTCATTGAGAAAAGATTAGGGCTTCATGAAGAGAGCAAGGTACCCACACGTTACTGCTAGCAGACATGTTTACAGAAAACCGTCTGCTGTAACGTAAGGCTTGGCTGAGATACCTACCATTTACCACTGTCAATTTATATGCTTATCTGCTGCATATTTCAAACAGTGTTGCTGCATATGCATTTGCCAAGAAATCATCCATATGCTGCATTCATAGCCTTCTCGCCTCAGGTAAACACCAAATTGAACATGCTTACATCATTGTGGCTACTGACTCCAAGGCAGCCCATTAATAACGAGGGGTGGGGTGCGTCTCTTTGAACCCAGAGTGGTGGGTACACTTTCAGACATGTTCATTTTTGATTGTGTTGTTACTCAACATTACTTTAATAGAGAGGAAAGAGAAAAAGATAAATGCCCATGAAAGCTGTTGACTGTTGCCATTGTGGTTGAGACTGTAGACATCATACCCTGAGGTTATAGGTTCAAATCTCACTGCCGACACAGTGTGACCATGAAAAAGTCTGAGTTCCAATTGGAAAATCAAAAGAAATGTAACCAAATGTATCTCACATGTTGTAAGTTTCCATTGGATAAAGATGTCAGCCAAATAAGTAAATCTTAATAGTCACAAGACTTTACTGATCTGTATTTTAAGAAAAAAAGTGGGGCAAATTATACTGTGATCACTTTTTTTTCTAGAATTAAATGAAATATCAAGCAGCACATTTATCAAACACTAAAGAGGAGAACAAAATGAGCTTCTGAGAAGAATCAAACACATGAAGATCCAGTATATCAGTTAACATCTCTCTGTCTTTGAAATATGGAAGGAAAACCCTTACAGACACAGAAACCATTTGCAAACTCCAAACAAGCAATGCCATGTCACCCAGAACTTGGGAAGTGTGAGGCAGCAAAGCTAAACAGTGGCCCACCATGCCATGCCATGTATTTATCCAACTGGTCAATTTTGTTAAGAAGAGTCATGTTGTGCACACATGTCATAGGTGAAAATGGTTTCTTACTTGTTAATGATATCACTATTACAGTAGAGCTAGCAAAATTGAAAGTTCATGGTGGTGCATCATGGTGGTGCAGTGGTAGTGCTGCTGCCTTGCACCAAGTAGACTGGAGCTCACATTCTGGGTGGTCCCTGTATGGAGTCTGCATGTGTCTACTCTGGTTTGCTCTGGATTCCTTACACACACCAAAGACAAGCAGGGTAGCTGAACTGGAGTTTCTAAAATGGCCCTAGTGGGTTCACTTTTGATGGACTGTGCCATGTCCGGCTGTTGTTCCTGCCTTGTTCCAGATGATTGCTGGGATAGGCTCCAGCTGCCCTGTGAACCTGCCCTGAATAAGAGGGTTATAAAAATGGCTGGATGAATATTAAAGAAAAAGCACTAGAACGTATAACAAATGCAAATATTCAATTGTTATTAATAGTTTTTCATTTTCTCATCATCCTCTTAGTTGCAGGTGTGCGGTTTTCACGATCCAGTTATTAATCACACTACAAACGAGGAGCAAAAACTGCTGCTACCCATTAAGTGAACTAAATCTTTCCCGGGGGAGAAAAGCCGTTTTTTTAACGCACAAGAAAAATGGGAGTTTGCCCTTCCCTCTGTTACCACTGGCTAGAAGTTAGACCATCGCCCATCCCAGACGCGTAATTCAGGCTAGCCAAAATATTTATATAGAGGCGGAGAGCGACTCACGCGCTCATTGACTGGGACTGGGGCTGCTCTTCTGCAGGAACTGTGCGAACCGACGGGACTGAGCTAGCGCCGCCACACAGCTGCCCTGACTTCTGAAACACCAGCCTCACAGCGACTACGTTATGGACTTCTTAGTGACCATCAGCATCCTCGTGGGCGCCTTACTGTCCATCGCAGGACAACATTCCGTGAGCGGTGAGTCGGCAAACTATTTTTAATATTAATGCCTTCGGAGATGATTTGTTTCGACATGACTTACTTGATTAAAATGAGATTTGACTTTTTCTGTGTAATATTAAATGGAGTGCCTATGCAAGGCACTGCTCAGATTAACTGTAGGATTAAATAGAACCGTTAAAAATGGAGTCTGTCTTATTTCGTGCGTTTATGAGACTTGCAAAACTAGAAACCTGAGCAATGGCTTCTTTTTTTTAAGAAGATTTTTTTTTCTAAAACATAACAATTAATGTGTTTTTTTTCCTAAAATATGACAATCCGAGTCTCTCCAAAAGAGTGTCTCTGACCATGAACATCATTGGCACAGCACATTAACTGAACCCGGATGGGACGCCAGTCAATCACAAGGCACACGTTTGCGCAAGTCCATATTGAGTTAATCTCTGTAAATTTAAGGTCGGCAGATATTGTAACATCCAAGTATCTGAGATGATTGATTAGATTTAGATGCACGTTATTTTCCCCCCGGGGGAAATTGAAAGTTTACAGAAGTTCTACAGCTCCACCGGAAATTTTATATATATATATATATATATATATATATATAAACCATAGGCAACCCATTCGCAAAAGAATAAAATTGGAAACTCCTCGCAAGTGAGACTATTTCCTAATGTTAAGAGACAGTATCAGTAACCGCTATGCCACCCTACCAAATTCGCAAATGCAACTTCTAAACTTATAAAATTAATATATAATAATTATATAATATATAATAATAATATATAATATTAATAATATATAATAATAATTAATTTATATATATATATATATATATTGCAAAGAAAGAAAGAAAAAACCAGTATCCATAAAAATAAAAGCTAACTTTTGAAAAAGTTGAGAACTTCACATACACGGTGACCGAGGTGAAACTGCACTCAGGTCACTTAAAGCTGTGAGACAAAATCAAAAGAAAAACGGCGTCTCCACATCGCATCCGCCAGTTGCCCGAAGGGCGTGCCAGTGATCGAAAGAAATGTCTCATTCATAATAACAACGATTAATTTAAATTGCGAAGATTGTGTTAAAATCAGTCCGTGATGAGTAAAGAACACGTTTGTTACGACTTTTGGAATACTTTGATGTGTTTAAATGTTATGACAAAAACACACACACACATTCTTGCAAGTTCTTACTCACTTATTCCGTTGATGAGTCACGTGCTCTGGAGCCTAGCTCTACCGCACCGGGCACGAGGCTGAAACCACCCAGGACGGGACGCCAGTCAATCGCAAAGGGACCCTATACAATCAAGCTAACTAACCCGTAGTCTTTATAATAATGAGAACACACGCATATTCAGGGACAACTCGTAATCTCCACGCAGATCATGCATCAGCAGGAGCAGACCTATACTTTGAAGTAAGGTGTTTATATCTAAATAATGCACTAAATACGAACATTAATCTGGACAGGGTGATATCGCTGTACTGTAAATAAAAACTAATGCTCGGGGATCTGTCAGTCAGATGGACGGTAGCTGAAGCGAGTTTGAACGGTATATGAAAGCTTTAAGATGATAAAGGTGATGCTGGTGTTATATAACAGTATCAATGATTAAAAAGAACAGAATTTATGTGAGTCATGGATGCGTCACTTCCACGGGGAGCTTGTGTCAATAAATAGGTTTTTATGCTGTTTGCATTGAACATGTTTGAAGTAAGCATATTGTTTATGCAGAAGAAATGTGTGTGTGAGGTCTGTAGTGCAGTTTTCTTAATGCAATACGCAGTTTAAAGCAGTTTGCCTTTTTTCTGTTATGATTATTCTTTGTGAAATATGCACTTTAAAATATTTTGCTTTTTGGCAGTATATTACCACTGGGTGCACATCAAAGTATTTTGGATTCACTGTCCCTACAACAGGACAGACCCTCCTAACTCTGCCTATCATTCAATTGCAATTACATAACATAACACATAGCACTCGCAACCCTTCTTATTCCAGTTCAGGCTAGCTGGGGGACAGAGCCTTTCCCAGCATATTACGGCCCACTCAGGCACTCATAAAAGGGCTGACTTACAGCCTCTAATGAAGCTATCCTTCTCTTATAGGGATGTGGGAGGAAACTAAAATACACTCTTAAAAATAAAGGTACCAAAGATGTTCTTTAGTGTGATGCCATAGGGAAAACCATATTTGGTTCCCAAAACAACCATCCATGTGAAGGTTTCAGAAAGACCCTTTATTTATTTAGCTCCATAACATGCTCCATACTGTAAATAACCATGAAAAGATGGTTACAGATTTGTGAAACACCAGTGGGTCATGATTTTAAAAGGACTTTTGCTGCATATATAAACTAACGCAGGCTGTCTATGTTTTCCTAATCTGTTAGTGTCATGTCAGGTAGTCTACCATACATTAAAAATTTCAGTTTTTTATATATATTAGGAAGTTTCAAAGCACAAACACCAACTTCATATGCAATAAACCCTTCCCAAAATGAAATATTGCTTTGTGAAGCAGTAATTCTAAGAAGAATCACACAACCCAATAATGAACTATAAAATGCTATTAAATAACCAGTATTTTTAAGAGTGCAGCAGCACTAACCATTGTGTCACTGCCCACTCCCTAAATTTAAGTTTATTTATTACAATATTCATTAATTTATTTCAAACTTAATCAAAATGGCACAATGTTGTAGTATTTTATCACCTACTACCAATACATAATCATTCCTATAACCAATGTATGATTCTTTAATAACACTTTATTGGGTGATAGAGCCAATGCAGGATTAAGAACCATTTCAGTATGGGCTAATTGCAGATTACTTTGGTTCTTTGGGCTTTGGAAAAGTTCATAATATGTGGAGAAAACAGCATTTTTTAAACATATACAGTAGTTGGCTACCTAGCAAGATATGACAGATCAAGAAAATCTGAATTTAGAATGTGAGATTGTATGCATCAAGAGTTCTTTTGAAATCAGGAACTATTGATATTTCATAAACCTGTTATCTGTTTGTGGTTACTGATCTAAATAAATATTAATGGTATTTTCTGGAACCTTCATGTGGATGGCACTTTAGGGAACCAAAATGGCTTTGAAGAACCACTCTGGCCAATTATAAGTGTATGACTGTGGGTAGCACTAGGTCTCCTTAACAACCAGGCACTTTCCAACTTCAAGTTCTCACTAACGTGAAAGCTTAGATAGATAGATAGATAGATAGATAGATAGATAGATAGATAGATAG
>JANRMT010062789.1:32972076-33017567 GCA_026402145.1 Polypterus bichir lapradei | reverse complement strand
TAGATAGATAGATAGATAGATAGATAGATAGATAGATAGATAGATAGATAGATACTGCTATTTGGGGATTCAATGCACCAGAGCTTATATGGCATTAACCAAATGTGAATGGGACTCCAACTATTTGAATTATCTTTTATCCCTAAAGTGGCAAAATAAATCAAGTTTAAATCAGCTATGCATGATATGAAGGCAATGGTGTCTGAAAGCTTCTGCATTGACCGTACCCAAAGTATCTGAACCTGAACATATTCTTTTCGCTTACTATATGATTCACGCTCTAGTTAAGTTGTTGTTTTATTAATAGTGGCAGTGGAGCAGAGAGAGTTTAAATTACTTCAGCGCATCGGGTGTAAAGGAGAGAAGTGAAAATACGCCTGCCAAGTGAATTCACTAATCATGAAGCAGCACGACAGCGTTAAGGACGCTCTCTTTAAATAAAAAGGGCTCCAGAATTTCACTGGCGAGTAGAAGGTGTATGTACTGACAAGCTGTTCTCGTCCCATTGTTGCTTGACGGTCACCCAACTGGACCCCCACAGCCCACGCCTCGGCTAATCTCGTGTTTGAATGGAGCGCCTGTCCACACACGGCTCTCTCCCACGCAGAAACCCAGCAGACAGTCTAATAGGTGTGTTGACGTCTGGGGGGCGCATCTTCGTTTGAACTTGCTGCGGAATTAGCAAAACAAATATGTTCCGGGGATTATTTCGTTTTGCACCTGGCCTTGCTTGTTTGGAGTAATCGAGTTCATTCTTCTGTCAACTGCTGGGTGTGTGTGTGTGGAATCAAGCCAACGCAGAGCGCAATGATCTGTCTGAACCATTGCTTCTGGTTCATTTATTTTAGCTATTTTGATCATTAACGCTGTAGCAGACTGGCAGCAACAAACCCTGAATTAGGAAATGATGAATGAATCATTACATACCAAATGACCTTGTTAAGATATTAATCTATGACTTAATTTTTAATTACTATACCAGGAGCTGCATGTATTAAACACATTCACTCTTATTGTAATGGGACAGCAGGGTGGCACAGTAATTAGTACATGTTAGATTAGCCTGCATTTCTAAACTGACAAAGTATGGGTAAGTTCATTAGTGTGTCCTAATGGTCTGTCTTCCTGTAGGGATGGCCCCTTCCTTGTTCCTGAAGTGGGCAAGATAGGCCCTGGCACCCTTGCCACCACATACTGAAAAAATAGGATCCAAATATAGGTTCATAGGGTTATTATAGTCACATGTACAGAGTACACTGGTGCATATGCTAATCAACATTGCTACTTTCTGGTGCCATGATCAATGAGTATTTCTACTTTACCTTAGAAACCTCTGTATTCTTTATCTCAAATGACTAACGTTACATTGAAGTTAGAATTCTAGCAACAGAAGACCCATTAGTCTCATCATTTCTTTGCTCACTGTTTCTAGTAGTGACATCTGTAGATATAAGGTTGGATTTCCAGTTTCACAGTGTGTCACGGCTTGGTGTCCCTACGTTAGACTCTAGCAGGAATTTGGGGAGTTGAAGTATCGGGACTGAGAGTCAGTGGGAAAATAAGGTAGGGACACCGGGGTGTAACACAATGGTGGGAGAGGTGGGATCAGTTAGTGGGCAGTAAGGTTTTCTTTTTTTTTTTTTGAGGGCCAAAAATAATATCTAGTTTGATACGGAACTAACATGGCACCACCCAAGAAGGCAACGAGTGAGACCTGGAATGCAGGGAAGGAGGCAGAGGTGGGAAATGAGACAGAGGAAAAACAATTGGTAGGAGCGAGAGCCTAAGGTAGGGACACCGGGGTGTGACACTGTAATAGATGATGAATGATACTAATGTTGAGAATGTTCAAAGGTGCAGTGAAGTACAGTAAATGATTGATTAATTGAAATCAGAATGAATTTCTGGAAATGGTCACAGGAATATAAAATTGTGAATCAATCATAGAAATATAGAAAAACTGATGTCAGCACACACCTCCCTGGCCATTTTCCATCAATTTGTTCTGAGGGTCACAGTGGCATCTCACTGAGCTGGACTTTACTGATTACCCAGTCTCTTTTAATTTCTTCCAATGTATCATGAGAAATTAACAGACTATCCAAAGCCAGTTGAGAAATTTTATATCTCCAATGTGTCCTGGACCATTCCTCAGTTCTACCTTGAATGAGTTATGCCTGGTATACCTTTTGAGGTGAGTGGCTCCTCTCAATCAGAGGCTCTACCATGAAGTCCTCAAGCATTGCCGAGTTCTTCACCCTATCATGGAGAATAAGCTCAAAACCCCACACTGTGGATTCATTTTAGTTACTCATAAACATAATGACTTTATTTTGGTCACTATGTACAAGTAGTAACCAAAAGTTAGATGTGGATGCAGAATGACAGGCAGTTCAAAAACATAATCTAAGTTTAGTTCAAAAACATATTAATAACCCCTGCTTCACCACCACATTGTGGTGCAATGCTCATAAAAATACTGCCACTATGTTGACTAACTGATCAGTCTCATGCTCACCTCTACCCTCACTTGTGATCAAGAGCCTAACTAACGTAGTTGAACTCCTTCTCTTGGGACAGCTGCTCAAATTCTTAACTGCAGAAAACAAGAGTATTTATTTTTGAGAGAGGACTGTGATCACAGGTGTTAATTCTCATCTCTGCCACATCACACTCAGCTGCTATCCTGTACATCGGAGATCACAGTCTGATGAGGTCAACAGACAAACACTGTCTGCAAACCGCTGATATGTAACCTTTAGGTTCCCAATCTACTTTCCAAACTTTGTCTGTACCTTGGTATTGTGCCAATGAAAATCATGAAAAGGAGAGAAGAAAAGAGAAGACATACATTAACAATGTCTAACACCCACATTGAACAAAGTTGACTTAACAGCAAACATGCAACAACAGCTCAGACCCCAAAAATGCAGGGAATGAAAAGCACACAGAACACCTTCTAGTTTGCAAATTACACATAGCCAGGATTGGAAAACTCCTGTAAACCTTGATATATCTCTTCAAAGACAATGAGGTGGTCCACTCTTCTATGGCTTGAATGAAATCCACAGTGCTCTTTCATCTGTCAGTTGCATTTTCTGGTCCATTACCTTGTCTAAGCTTTCCCAAGAACTCAGAGGAATGTGATTCCCCTCAGCACAGTGAAATGTTTTCAAAAGTGCCACTGATGCAACAACTCTTTGGTTAATTTTCACAATCCCCTCTACCAATGCTTCTGAACAAGAATCTGAGGTACTTGAGCTCCTCAACTTTCTGCAGCTCCTTAGCTCTTAGCTGCAGGAAACAAGTTATTCTTTTTCCAGAAGGGACTGTAACCTCAGATTTGCAGGTGCTAATCCTCATACTAACCACAACACAGTCAGATGTGAACAGTTTTAATGAAGCCACAGATCCTTGTTTGACGAGACCAAGAGGAGAGTCACTCTTTATCTTTCCAGACTAAATACTTTTCAGGCCTCAGGTCAGGTCAGGTTGGGGAGCACACACTGGTATTGCAAATTGTCTCACCAACCACATGATGAAGCAGCTCTGGATCCTGGTTGGCAACTCCCCAGGCAGACACACGGTCCAGTCCCACCACCTGGAAATGGCCCTCTATCTGCCACAGCCAGGTGTTACGTGGGCATCCCCTTGACTTGGTTCAGCCACACAGGTCCTCGACAATGAGGGTCCTGTAAGCTGGATCACCCTAAGGGAATCGCACCACATGGTTGTAGTGCCATAACTAACAATGCTCTCTAACAATGCAGGTAATGTGCCTCAATTGGGACTCCATGAGTAACCACTCATTCAACACAAAGTCAAACCAGTGGTACCAAAGGATTATTTGAAGAGACACAGTAGAGAGAGTCACTCTTTATCTTTCCAGACTAAATACTTTTCAGGCCTCATCTGCACCTTAATATTCTATCCATGTAAATCATGAAGAGGTAAAAGACAAGATGCACTCTTGGCAGAATATCCCACTCAGCCTAAATAGAAAGTAATAGATAGTAATACCAATATGAGAGAAAAACTCTGGCAAATAAGAGGACCAAATTTTGCACAACTGGCCCCGGTCATAAACCTTTGTCAAAAGTTAAAATACACACATAGGCAGGACTTGCAAATTCCCATGACCTCTCTGATATCTTTGCAAGGACAAAAACGTTCTTTGTTGTTCTGCTGCTAGGGTGGGATCTGCATTGTTCCCTGTGAATCTTAAGTTAAATACGGTATGGAGTCTTTGCTTAGTTACTCTAATATAGGCTTCATTAGGGAGACTAAAGATTGTGATCACAGTTTGTCCTCTGTTTCTCTGCATGTTAACAACGCTATCATAATAAATAATATATTCATGAAAGGAGGTGCACGTCCACCACACTCTTCAAGGTTCTCCTTCCCTGACTCAACCTCATTTCCATTCAAGGCCAATGTTTTCCCACACTTGTTTTAAATACCCCAGGTGGTGTCCTGTCTTCTCTCGTATTTGTAGAAAGGTTTGCCAGAACTTCCTCCAGTTTTGCCAAAAGCCTTTCTTCACAATAGCACCAAACTCTCCCCACTGTAGCAGAAGACATTGCTTTGGCTTGCTGGTACCTCTCAGTAAAATCCACCTTCTTGATGATATTATATGGGAGTTCTTCAGTTTATTAAATTCTTTTAAAATCTGCATACATCATTAGGTTCTACAGTTGTAACAATGACAGTCACCGACCACCAAACAGGTATTTGTACTACTAAGGTCTTGCACAGGGTCCATTCAGACTTCTAGAACTACGTGGGAGGTGAGGAAAATTGGGTAAGTTCTGTTTAGCTTTTCTGATTTGAAAGTAGTGGAAAAATTCTGTTGATGAGAAGTTCAATTTGAAGCTTAATTGTTCGTAGGATGCAAATACATTATCTTTGTACAAATCTCTACGTGTTTTAATCCTGAGCATTTTCCAAACTTTAAATACTGTTTATGTTTGAGAGAGTGGAGAAAGGTGGTTGTCATGCAGAGGTGGAACAGATAAAAGCTTCTCTGTCTTAAAGTGCTTCCTACTTTGGTTCCATATTCTGAGAGTATGAAGGGCAATTGGATTATTAGTGTACTGGCAATAATTTCTTTTTACTGTGGCACAGAGCAGCGAATATAAAGAAGTACTCCAGATTTTATATTCTATTGCAGACAAAGCTTGTGTATATTTATTAATTTGTGTTGATTTCCAGGTCCTTATGGCTTGTATATCTGTCACCCAGTAATAAAGATGAAAGCTAATTATGCCTAGAGCGTTCAAACCTGGCACATCTGCCGTATATGTGCACTGCTTTTTACCAATCGGGATAAGTGTTATCGTATGTGGAACTTTGCTTCCAAAGCTGAGATCTGCCCAAATTACTACTATTACACTTCTCACTCCTGCCAAAAAGTGAAGGTGTTCTTTATTGACTTGAGGATGCTGAATCCAGTCAAGTTTCTGAGTGAGGAAAGTTTACAATAAAAAAAACACATTTTAGAAAAAAAAAAAAACATTTGCCCCAGTGCTGCACTTGTTTATTCCCAGTGCCGCAAGCAATTTCTGCTGAGCTACCAAGGTGAATTCCTCACAAATGTAACAAAAATTGTCCGGTTTGCTCATGTAAGCATGCTGCATATTTCACTTCCACAAAAACGTGACTTTAATGATAACACAACCTTCACTATCAGACTGCTGAGGTTTTACTGAACCTCAGGGGTAAAAGGCAGGGTTTACTTAACTAGTGGGCTTCCTTTTATATTCTGTTTATCCCTATTGAAATTTGAAAAATGAGTAACTTTTGTTTTCTCAATAAAGGAGGGCTGTGCACTCTAGCTTTTGCTTACTTGTTATTTGGTTCGAGACAATGGATGGATCAATGTGACTTTGCATATTTCTGTAAAAACCACAGCTTTCTGTAACTTACATATGTTTGTTTAAATAACAACTCTCTCTCTTTTGGACAGTAAAAGGGCATCTTTCTAACTTCTAAATATATATTCTTGGCTATTATGAAGGAGTAAGAAGAGAGAAAATAATGCTGATTGAGAGCAAAAAATATGTAGCAAATATTTGATTTTGGGTTGTTTCAACTGTAAATAAAGCGAAACACAAGATAATGGTGGCTGGGGTACTGGAGGATGCCCTATTTGTTATGAGTGCCTAAGAGACGAAGTGAGGGGACAATCGTGTGAAAAGTAAAGTCATGCTAAATTTATACAGCTTGTTAGAGACAGAGAACTCCAAACTTCCATGAAGCTGGTGTTATATCAAAGCCAGGGTTTCTCTCCTAGCTGAGGTTTAAAGTCATTTCCTGAAATTTTTTTGTTTAATTTTGAGTAGCTGAGGTATGCTAATATTATTTTTATTTATTGTCTGCTTTATTTTCTATGCCTCTCCCACAAGAGACGAGAAAACCTGACATTCAAAGCCAGCAACTGTCCTCTGCCCTGTAAATCTTGAGGGTCTTCCACAGTTTCCGGTGGTTCATTTCTTATGTGCTAGAGAGTTAGTGAGTGTTACTCATGATTTTGCCGTGCTTTTGCTATTTTGATTAACTGAATATTTGACCATTTTGCTTTATTTTTTTACTTCTCCCCTGAGTTATGTATTGGGACTTGTTCACCTTTGATTTCCTTTGCTGGCAATCTTTTTTTCCCTTGTATACTGCACAGAGCTTATCTACTTACAGAGCATTTTTGTGATAGTAAATCTTTTATTTTTGTATCTAGATCGTGTTTTTGACATCATTCCCCCCTTTAGTTGCCATTTTTGGAAGTATTGTTGGAACTCTTTAGTGCTTTGAGACTCCTGAGGCTATTTGGGATGTTAACACTCTTTGGATATTAAAAATATATATATATATATATATATATTTGAGAAATAAAAAGTTGAATTAGCATAAGCCACCCTAAGTACAGAATACACCAGAATAATTGCATCAGATATCCTAACTACAAGGTCACGGGGGTCTGCTGGAGCCAATCCCAGCCAACACATGGTGCAAGCAGGAAACAAACCCCGGGCAGGGCGCCAGCCCACCGCAGCAATTTAAATATCTAATCTCAAATTTTCTCAACTGTAATAGAAATTTGTTACTTTTAACCCTCTCATCAAGGTCTATAGAGGGTGTAAAAGACAGGAGGCACCACTGAGCCTCAAAACCCCAGACATACCACATTAAACAGTCCTAGGTACAAAATAAAGGTTTTATTTTACACAAAATACCTTTACAGATGAATTCCACAGCCTCCCAATAACTACTCCTCCTTTTCCTCCTTCAAGTGAGCTTTGCCTTCTGCCTCCTGACTCTGACTCCCCAGAGGAGGCTGGACAGCTCATTTTTACGTCAGACCAGGACTTACTTCCAGTAGCAGGTCTTAACCCAACAAAAGTCCTTCCAGGTAAGGCAGGAGCCTCCTGAAACAGGGAGTCCTTTTCCCTGCAGTGCCCTCTGGTGGCACCCAGACCCTGACAAAGTTGTCCCTCAAGGCTATGATTCTCATAAACCCCTGTGGGCATCTTTACTGGGTCCATGCCAACAGAGCACTGCCATCTAGTATTATACTGGAGGAAGAACTGCTCTTGATATCCCAGTTCCTTCCTACTGTACTCTAATTTATCCTTTTGCATGGGATGTTGATTCAGCCCCATCCTGACTGGGTTATGCCTCCTTCCATACTGTCTGTCCATTACAGTATCCGCTGCTGGGAAATGGTCCAGCATGGCATTCACCAGGGCTAGATCCCTAGTAAAGGATCAAAAATAAAAAATAATGTCATATTCATAACCATTGACCTTGAAATTCTCTAAAACAATACTTCACTGCTTCTGTTTTAAATTTGTCATTTTTACTATTCTTGGAGTGGCTGTGAGAGGACTAGGGCCTCTGAAAAATAATAGAATATAAAAAATATTATCATATTGGTGATCAGCAACCTTGAAGAAGCATTAAAGCAAAACATCACTCCACATGACTATACAGTATTCCCAATCACCATATTTTCAAAGTTTTGTGAAAATGATTAACTTTGACTCCTCATATCTCATGAGGGGATGAATCCTTCTAATCATTTTTGCTGAAGAACCTTAAACATTATGATAAGGGTGTAATTTCCTGCACTAAATATGGTCCAAAAATGTCCTAAAAATGAAAGGGGTTTAGCTCTAGAGGGTCTAGTCATCAAGAGAGTTGAAAGATATACTGTATAATATGTCAAGTCTATAGAGTCCTGGTGCTTCCTGTATTACTGTATGGTTGTGAGACATAGACGCTCTCCAGTGACCTGAGACAAAGACTGGACTCCTTCAGTATTTGTGTCTCTACGGAGAATCATTGGGTACCACTGGCTTGACTTTGTGTTGAGTGAACGGTTGCTCACAGAGTCCTGAATGAGACACATTACCTGCATTGTGACAATTACAGCATTACAGCCATGTGCCGCGAATTTCCTGAGGGTGATCCGGCTCGCAGCCGACTGGCTGGACCAGGCCAAGGGGAAGCCCATGTAACATCTGACTGCAGCAGATAGAAGGTCATTTCTGAAGGGTGGGACTGGACTGCGTGTCTCCCTTGGGGTGTTGCCAACTGGGATTCCTGAGCTGTTTCGTTGTGTGGTGAGTGCGGCAACGCTCTGTACCAGTGCATGGGCCCCAACCTGGCCTGATATTGGTTTCAATGCATTTGATTTATAATATTGTTTAGCATGAAATATATATATACATACATTAGTTAATATTATGCAAGAAAGTCCAAACACTAAAAAAAACATACTATAATTACATGCAGGCAAATTAATTATAAATACAGAAGGCCGGCATATTCCATGCACTTTTAATAACTATGCTCCTAGTTGACAGAAATTCATTATGGCTATTTTTGATTTATTTAACATAATTTTCATACAAAATTAATCATTTACTGCATCTGATTTCTGTTAATGTTTTGGTCACATCAACATGGCACCATTTTCTTTGCCATGTTTCCGCAAGTGCTGCCATTTTGTGAGCTGGTTTGCATGACTAGTGTTTGTGGCAGGCACATTGCTAGTCTCATGATTTGTGCTGCCCCTGTAAAAGATGGTGGCATACATAATCTGGCATCCAGACCTTTTTAAAGAAAAGACTTTATAAGTTCAATTAACTTTTTTAGAGAATCGAACTTGGCCTGCTTTGAATTCCGATTTCTGGTTTCGTTTTGGTCTTGGCATTCTGATTTCTGACTCACATCACTGACCTTAATTTGTGTATTCCTATTGATCGGCAATTTAACTTCATTACATCTCTGTCAGTCCAAGTTAAAATCCTAACACTAGTTAACTGATCATTCTCATTTGACAATGGTTTTGGAACTCATTCCCTTTAAGCACTTTAATACTGCCCATTAAATGGATGTCTACAGTAAGTACAGGATTACAGTGTAGCTAATCTCACTGTCACAAGGTAATTAATACATTTTTGAGCTCCTGTTTAAGATGTATTATTTCCATGTTTCTGAATTCAGACAGAATATTCCATTAGCATACAATTACACTTAGGATTTCAAAGGTATTTCATAATCCTAGTTCTATTCAAGAACTCTCTCTTTTTAATTGTGTGTGTTGCACTGATGTTCTAAAAAGTGATATAAATTTGACACGTTCATTCTCTAAAAATGAGGCTGCCTGTAATGAGCCCCGCAGAGAAGGTTGGATTTTCCACTTCACTTAAAGCTGAGACTCAACACCAATTACCTGTCAGTTTAGGAAAAGAATAATAAAAAAAATTATAATAAAATGCTGGAGAATATCTGTGCAGACATTATTGTTTCAAAATGAGTACACAGCCATAGTAAGATTATACCTTGTGAAAACAAAAATTGTGTGTCCAACAGAACAAAAAGCATTGCTTGGGAAAGGATAGTGTACTGTGGGGAAGTGGCAAAGGACTGCAATGGACGTGCCTATCTGGCACCTAGAGAACAAGGGCAAGGGAAGCAGAAGTGGGGTGTCAAAGATCGCTGGGGCCATTGCCCAGCCGGGACACCTCTACTATGGAAGGACCATGGGAGCCAGTGTGGACAGAACACTACCGCCCCCGAAACACTAGATGGTTGCCCCCCTGCGTGGCAGCCGTACCTCAGACTCCTGCAAGGCTTCATGGGAGATGCAGTCCGATATAGCCCTGTTGGGATCTGGGGCACCACCAGGGGGCACTGCAGTTGTTTCTGAGCCCGTGTTGCTGGAAGTAGGGCAATGAGCACCTGAAGCACTTCTGAGTGCCTTATATTAGGGGCCAGTGGACAGTACTCGTGAGCCAGAGTCGGGTGGAAGGTGGACAAAGCTTGCTGAGGAGGAGTGGAGGAGTAAAAGAGAAGAAGAATTATAAGTACTGTGTGCTTTTGTGTTTGTGGGACTGAGTTGTGCCTGTGGAAAATGGGGAAGGCATATTCTGGCAAAATTTCTAGTAAATTTTAAATTCAGAGACTGAGAGTAAAACAGAAAAACATTTGCCCACTGGCAAACATGAACTTCACAAATTAAAAGTATGTTCTGTTCTAACCAGTGTAGTATCGTAACAAAGTAGAAATGCTTGGTTGCTGTACTTGAGTTTGTTTTGAGAATATTTCTGCTTTCCTTGAATATTGCATTTTCTGTCTACTTCCACTTTTCCTTCCCTACATTTTCAAGCAGAAATGGCTACTTTTACTCTGATATATTTTGCTAGGATCATTCATTACTTTAATATTAAAGCAGAAAACAAAAACACAAAATGCTTTGCTCAGTTGATTATGTAAAGTAGAGGCTTCCCCCTCTTTTCAAATGTGTGGCCCTGACACTAACACTTGGTCATCCATGCAGTTATTCCGAATATACTTCGCTGCAGCATGTGGGTGGAGCAGGATGTTTGGGGTGGAGCTGGATGCTTTATTATTATCTATTATCTTATTATTATCTATTATTTCTCCCTGTACTACAAATGTAAAGTGCCTTATAAATAAAAAAAAATGAATGTTTGGGGCAAGGCTGGACATTGGTGGCTCTCCATCCTAGTCTCAGTTATCTCCACAGCTGATACTGCTGCATTTAGACAGTGAGTGTGTTTATATGCACACACATAATTAATTTAAGATGAATAACCTGGTTAAGGCAGAAACCTGGTTTCTTAAAATTCTGCGATGTCAAAATGCTTCAACATCATTAAACTGTGTGAAAAAGAGTTAAATATCATTATTGGCCACAATGAATACATAAATAAGCTATGAAAGCCATGGGGATGTACTGCTCCCCAAACCTGGACACAAACAGGCACAAGTGCAAAACACCACACAGTTTTTCTTCCTGGGGCAGCTCTACTTTCCTCTCCTCACTTCAGAGCACAGTACACAATTCCCAGCACAACACTGCTCAGTCACTTCTCTTTTTTTTCTTTCTTTCTCTCTCTCTTTCTGTTCTCTGCCGCCTCCACTCCTCTGCCAGCAAGCTTTGTCCTCCGCCTCCCAACTCTGACTCCTCGAACAGAATGAGGCAGCCTCTTTTATAGTCACCCAGAAGTGCTCCAGGTGATTTCTGATCCCCTTCCAGGTGCAGTCCAGGGCTCCAGAACTGACCAGGCGGCTCCTTGCGGTGACTATGGGCCACAGCAGGGTTGCGCTTCTAAGCTCCAAACCTGTGGCCTCGATGTAATCCAGGGGGGTTTCCCTCTCGTGTTCTGGGGGGAGGTATTGCCGTGAATATGTCCTCTCCCCTGGTCCTTCCATCACAGGGACGTCCCATCTGGGCAAGGGCCCCAGCCTTCCACCACAAAGCGTGATGTCTGTGATCATTTTCATGTATTTTATAAATATCCCTGTTACTGTATCACACTTTTTTTTGATTGGCTGTGCGATTGAGCCTTGTAATGGACCGACCTTGTACGTGTGCTTGAGTTTAGCCCTGTATGTTCAACTCATGAACATACATTTAGTGATTTCTGAAGTACTGACACAGATAATTTCAGCAAGCTGCAGGAATAATGTGATCACCTCAACATTAGCCACTGGAAATGTGTTTTGTGGACTCTTCTACCTGTGACAAGCATTGTTGCAAAGCAAAGACATACACAGGCTGACAAAGTGTATCGGACAAGCACAAACTACAAAATCCTTAACGGTAACCTATTTAAGGGTTTACATGACAACACAATCAGATTATTTGTGAAGAATTCTATATCTCTTAATAAGGTTTCTCAGAGGCAAATAATCAGGTTTCTGTGAATAACCTTGTCATCGAGGAGCATGTAAATGTGGCTGCTGTCCTCATGGCCAGACTGGCAGACGGGGCTAGTTTTGCAGGAAGCCGTGAAGTACAATTCTGTGCTGTGTTCTGCTTCACTCACATCATCAGTGTGTTGCTAACATGTCTTTTCATGTTATCCTGGGCACCACGGCTTCAAAACAGATTGTGAACCACACAGAAAAGCTCAATATAAAACCGAAATGCCCTTTCTTTGAATGTGAAACTAGAAGTCATAACTTGTAGGTAAAGCACTTTGTTAAACATTATTTAATAATGGGAAATGCCTTATTAGAGTTTGTTTTGATGACTAAGTTACTATTAAAACAGCTCTGTCAATATTCATGTAGTTCAGCATTATATCAACAAAAACATGGGTCATTTTGTGGACCAGGGAAAACTTAGAAAATGCTTTCTAATTAGTTGCTGGCACTAATAAAGGTCACCTTACAAAGAGGTTTTCATGAACAGACTAGCTTGTTGTTGAAGTGAGGAAGACAGCTGTCCTATTAGCACCTACTTCACTGAATTAAGATACAATCATTAAGATGTCCACTCACACTGAATGTCACTTCTTCACGTTGCAGTTACTTGACTCAGACTTCGGTGAGTGATAACTCAAGCAAAAATGAGGTAGACTGCATTATGTTAGCTATGTAAGAACTGTTTTTAACTTTATATAAAATAGAGAGAGATTCTACATTTCTTATACAGGGCTAGTCAAAAGGAAAGAGCAGATTTCAAAAATGTATTTCAAACAAACTGTATAAGACAGAAACACATTCCGTACATCACTGGATAGAGGAAAGTTGAAAGTTTAGTCCTATGGTCCTTGAGGTTGCATGCACTCAACATGAGCACCATGTGTAGCGCGACAAACATCAAAATGGTAGACCATTTCTTGCCACACATGAGTCAGCTGGTCCCTAGTTACTGAATTCACAGCTTCCTCAATTTGATGTCACAAATCTTGAAGATTAGCGGGAATAGGTGGAACAAACACCTTTTCTTTAATGTATACCCATAGATAAAAATCGAAGGGTTAAAGTCTGGAGACCTGGGAGGCCATAGACGATGAGCAAGATCTTGTTGTCCACCTCTTCCAATCCAATTGCACTTGAACAATGGACTCACACTTTGCAAACTGCAGCACACAAAATGATTTCTCTTGTGGTGTTATCGCCATTTTACTATAAACAAGAAACAGCCTTCAATGGCATTCACTGGTATTTTTAGGTGGGCTTTTAAACTTTGAACCTTCCTCTTTGTGGAATGTGTTTCTGTCTTATACGGTTTGTTTGAAATAAATTTTTGAAATCTGCTCTTTCATTTTGAATAGCACTTAAGTACACTTAATATGAGGTACTTTAAAACTTCTGCCTATGTAGTTTTCTCATGGGCAGTCATCTTTGAAGATATCTCTACTTTTACTTAAATATGGCTGTCAGGTGTTTTATACAACACTGTTTTTAACATAAGGTGTTGAAGCATTTATAAGCAAAAAACATGATAGTCTAGTGACTTTTAGACCTACAGTTTATACAAAAAATATAAAGTTTAATAAATATAAGCTATTGTACAGTTTTCCATTAAAGCTCATTCAATGTTAAATTCCATCTTGCACACTGTATAAAGAAGCTCCAGACCTTATGTCTGTATAAAACAAGCATTGACTCCATTTTGTTCTTCATGAATGATTTCAGCGGTACAATTTCAATGATGTCTTTGCTGTTCCCTGAATTTCTGAAATGTTGTTCCATGTGACTGCCAGTGCAGGAGTGTTTTGGGAAGTGATGACAGTGGGTTCTAAATTGGGTCTTCCAAGTAAGATAAGATAGAATTGCTCTGCCAACAAGATACTCTCCCATTGTTTAAGCTTTTTTTGGAGAACATTCAAATGACCGTTCAGATCACTTTTGGCCTGACTTTGTTCTTGAAGATGACAGAAGGGAGAGTCTTGCTCTTTGGGGTCATGCTGATGTCTCTATACTCTGATCACTCTCGTTGGTCACCCATTCTTGCTTTATGGTACGAATTTGTAAATAAAAGAAACAATCAGAGCTCACCTGACAGAAGTACCCATGTAATAATTGTAATAATTATTGATTAAGTGAGGAAACTGAAGAAGGACTGAGAAATTTTGAAAGGACATGTCAGGTCTTCTCTCCATGGTTTCTTCAGTTGCACAGAAATGTGTGATAATTTCAAAGAAAAAAAAATTCAAACAGAAAATATAGATTTTTCATTATTAGCCTCTTTTAATTAGAAGATTATTTTTGGAAAAATTAATTTGTTATACTTAACCAATTCTATCCTGTATTGAAGATGGAATGATAGCAAACCAAAAGTATCAAAATGATTTGAAACAAATCTATAAGTGGTTCAATTTCCTACAAGTTTAATTTAAAATTATATTTATGACTAGAAAAATACCCGCGCTTCGCAGCGGAGAAGTAGTGTGTTAAAGAAGTTATGAAAAAGAAAAGGAAACATTTTAAAAATAACGTAACATGATTGTCAGTGTAATTGTTTTGTGACTGTTATGAGTAATGCTGTCATCAAGGATTTAATTATCATTATTTCTTTCAATCAGGTTCGTATTTGGAGGATGTGTTGTGTGCAAGTTACATACCGTGTTTGTCAACCATTGTAAAGATAACAGGTTTCATTCATCGAAGTGTTCACTACCCAAATCGGTACTCGTGAATCTAAGATGTTTAACAGGCATTCCCGGTATTGAGTTGTGGATTTGCCTGCGAATATTTAGTAGCAGCGTGTCTATGAACTTAATTTAAACTTAAGCTTTACACCTTGTTTTCCTATTGATATGTCTACAAAGGCTTGTTCAGCTTCAGAGGGTTGTCCCTTTCTTACTGCATCAATAAACAGCTCGTCTTCCTCTTTATCTGAGACATCACACACTGCATGCACGGGTTTACCTTTCCCAGTCCTGCAAACTTTAGCAAATTGGTTTAATTTACCACTTTTTTACACTGTCTTCCTTTAGCTGGACATTGACTTTTTCCACCGTGTGCTTTGTTTCCGCAGTAGCTGCACTTATGAATGTGCTTGTATGCGTCACTCGCTTCATATTCTTTTGCTACCTTCTCAATTGTGTAATGTGTTTTTTGTTCAGCGCTCTTTGGAGCTCTTGCTTGTTGTCTGTGTACTGCGTTCACAGTCAGTTCACGTGAGCCGCTCGGAGTACATGCATCGAAGGTTCTCAGTTGTGCTTGTGCTATCTCGTGCGATCTTGCAATGTCCACGGCTTTATTTAATGTTAGCTCAGACCCGGCACTTAAAAGTTTCTCTCTCACTTTTGCTGAGTTTATGCCAAACACTATTCTATCCCTGACCATCTCATCTTCGTTTGCATAAGCACAGTCCTTCACCAGCAATTTTAACTCCGTTACAAAGTGATCAAAAGTCTCGTTTATACCCTGCTTCTTCTCATTAAACTTGTATCTCACGAGGCAGCCAACTACGTGGGAGGCGTGGTGATGGGTGATGCAACTCCGCCTCACACGGCGACCGAGCTGCAGGCTATGGCCATATATATTTACGTAAGTAGGATTCAGTTATGACCGTTACGCGTAGAATTTCGAAATGAAACCTGCTTAACTTTTGTAAGTAAGCTGTAAGGAATAAGCCTGCCAAATTTCAGCCTTCTACCTACACGGGAAGTTGGAGAATTAGTGATGAGTGAGTGAGTGAGTGAGTCAGTCAGTCAGTCAGTCAGTCAGTCAGTGAGGGTTTTGCCTTTTATTAGTACAGAAAAGGGTACTTTTACTATTAGGATTGTAATAAGCAGGGCAAATTTGATTGTGATGGTTGATACATTCTAAAATTATGTATGCCACACACTGTCACTCTCAAAGAAATCACATCATAAATGGAAAAATTGCATTTGAGGAGTATCCATCTATCCATTATCCTACCCGCTATGTCCTAACTACAGGGTCATGGGGGTCTGCTGAAGCCAATCCCAGCCAACACAGGGCACAAGGCAGGAAACAAACCCCGGGCAGGGCGCCAGCCCACCACAGGACACACACACACACACACACACTAGGGACAATCATTTGGGGGGCATGAAAATTACAAATCCATCTGGAGATTGAAATTTGTTCTGTTGTGTTACTTTCTCCTACATCACATAAGGAAAAAGTAAAGAGAGACTGATCACTTGGCACTAAAATTTGTCTGTCTATGAACGTGCAAAGAAAGTAGCTTGATGTGTAAAACGATTGTCTCAGGTGTTATACTGCATTATTATGGTGCAGAAGTCAAGAGTCAATTTTATAACAAACAAGTAAGAGATTTAGCTTGGTCTGATCTTACATCATTATCAAGATATGTACTGCATGTTTATATCTAAACACTACAGAATATTTTAATTGCACCTGCTGTAAAAGAAAGCAAACAGAAACAATATTAAGGGTTGGGGAGACCGTCCCCGTATAGTATCACTCTTTCTCTTTTAGGTCAGTACAAACACCCTAGCTGCATACATCAGCACAGACAACATGTTGGTGGCAAGATGGCATATTTGTAGAGATGGAGACGGCGAAAAGGATGTCGGGAACAACAGGGAATTCTGGGAGCAAGGTGATATCATCGGGGAGGGACGACATGTGACTTTATGCGATGCGGAAGGAGTCCGATCGTCTGGTTGTAGCACGGGGAGTAAAGTCAGGGCCCCGAGTTCTTTTGTGGATCGTCCTTCCTGTGAGCGAGCAGAGAGATGGGATAGTGCACTGGCTTTTTCCCCTGTTTTGCAGGTTCACGCCACACGTCGGGTCCTTTAGCTGACCCCTTCTCGCACGTGTGTGACACTGCATATGGAAGTAAACATTTTCGGTTTCCTGTGGCTGCATATTATTTTACAATGGCAGCTTAAACATACAGCATGCCAGTGGCAGCTTATGTGCCTTTTCATCAAGCATAAGTGTGTCCTGCCAGCTCAATGCAATGATCGAGTCTCCCTCGTCCCCTTTAACCTGTCCAGGAGAAACTTGCTAAGTGCCCAAGTACGGAAATCATAAAGGGGACACCATTGTTGAAATTAGTACATTTCTGTAAGCTCCAAGGGGGATAATTGAAAATATTGAATGTCCATTCTCCAAAGAGGAACATCAACCCATGCTCATTTTCAAAAGTGTGATCGATTCTCTGTTGTGGAGCTTTATGGGGGTCATAATTCGGGCTTGCAGCATGTAGAAAATTTGACATTGGCAGATGTGTTAATGTTTCCTTTAAAACTGAGTTTACTGCGCATAATAAAACGAACATTTTAACTAAGAGCTGGTAAACCATATGCAGCTGATCAGCATATACAAGCTGTCTAAACCAAAAGGGCTGTCATTGTGATACAAAAGATGTCAACAATGATAAAGCCCAAACTTTAGCACCAAAATAACAATAATTTAAACATAAATGGTGAATACAAGTTCACATGAACTTTTCTCCATTAGAAAACGAAGGATCATCTTAAAAATATTTCAGTGTAAGCATTCATTATTTGGAACATATCTGTGTGCACGCTGTACATTGATTGTCCTCTAAATTCAGCATATAAAACAAACAGGACTGACAGGCTGTCCACACTTTGTCTCAGAACTAGAAACCAAGTGTTGTTAGGAGACCATGCTGCCTGCTCTGCCAGCATGCCTTAACGCTAATTGTAATTTGTTTTAATTCTGGTTGACTGATGCCCACCGATGAACATAAAAAGGTCGACAGATAATTAGTCAGACTTACTTAGCTGGATAATGGCTAAGTTGCCATGCTGGCTCTCATATTGGCACCAGCTCATCATAAACATTAGAGAGAGCAAGAAATTATAGTTTACAACAAAAATAATCAATAATAACCACAACAACAATAAAAACAACAATTTAAAAAATCCTTAAACTGGCATAAGATAGGAGATATAGACATGGCAAAATTAAATTAAATGATCAGCCCCACAATGGGACTGAGATTTTAATGTATTGTTAAAGCCGGATTTATTTCAAACCATTTTTCAGATGGACTAACATTAAAACTTGTGTTTAAACTCTGCAAATATCAGCCTTCATTGTTTAACACCACTTGTGACGATTATGAATTTGAAAGCTCCTAAGGGGAAAATACCATCAAAAGCTTGGCTAGTTACACAAAGGGCAACATTGAATCGTTATAAATAAAATATTTATTTTCACAAAAATACTCTTGAACAGAGTCTTTTTGTGCTCTGAGGAGCACACAAAGGCAAAATGTGTTGCCTAAAAGAATAAAACCAATTTGAGGCAAACTAAGTCCCACTACAAAATCCAAGATAAAGTCAAAAACAGAGCAAAAGGTCACAAATTCCAGTAAGTCATAAAAAAGCACAGTAATTAACAAAACTCACCAACTCCAAAGTGTATTTACAATGAACCTCAAAGTACTGTAGGTTATCCCAGTCTTTATAGGGCTGAGGACTGTCACTTCATGGTGACGGGCAGATGACGCTGTCTCTCTGGAGGCCACCCACAAAATAAATGGCATATAATAAGAGGTGCTTGAACATACTGTAAATAAACTAAATAATGAACAATGCTAACATAAACAAAGAGCAAAATAGACATAAAACAGCATTTGAACCCCAGCTGTTGAAGGTACTCTTTGCATTTACTCCTGGCACACTAAAAAAGTTCTACATAGTTAGTCTTTCATCGGAAACACAGTTTGACATTATGCTTTGATTGGATGGTGATATTGCATTCTTTGTGTACATTTGTGAGTGTACAGTAAGCATGAATCATGGGCACATATTCAAATATACAGTAGTCATTATTCTTTGATTTGATTAAATTTTACGATTAATTTAGGTTAACCAGTTTATTTCAGAAACCTAAATTTAATGTACATGTTTATGGTTTATGGAACTAATAGAAAATAACCCTTTAATTTTGCTTATATTTTTGCTGTATGGGGATTTTTTTTCCATTTAAGACTCAATCTATGCCTTATTAAGGCAGTCTTGCAGAATGACTCCTCTCTAATATCCACACGATTTTATATACAGATCTGGCAGTGATGATTTCATTCATCATGAGCTGATAAATTTGCAGATCTTCTGCAGTATTAACAATCTGAAGTCAGTATGTCAACAGTCTGTATGTACAGTAGCTGGTATCCATGATAGCATTTGTCTGATGAATGAACTTTTGTTAATTTTGCACATTCAGGATAGATATTGGTACACAGTTGTATTAGATTTGACTCATTGCAAAATTAATTTGAACCCATCAAATACAAAAAAGTCAGATATGAGCCAAAAATCAGAATTGAGTCACTTTTAACTGCAGTCTGAATGTAGCCTCGGTAAGCTTTAGCAAGGTATAAAGTCAAAGCAGCCACTATGGGTTTCTCAACTGATTTTTACCATTGTGTCTTTTGTCTATCATTGCTGTAGAATCTATGATCCAACTTTAGGATTGGGGGGCAGTTGCCACTATGCCCCCATTCCACAGATGGGGCCTATGGAACTCACCAGACTGCCTTAATACTTGTTCAGTATATTTAGCATTATAACTTTGAATATGTTTACCTTTCAACATTGCCACATTACTTTTAATTTTAACTTCAACTTTATTATTTTGCATTTGTGTTTGCTTTGTAGAACATCTTGTAACAGTGCATTTCATGAAAGGAGCCGCAGTACATAAATTAAATAGTAACTGAGTTGTTCCGTTGATTGACTGAGGCGTTTAAAAGATTTCACGGTCAACCAAAACAACTTCTATAGCATATATCAGCTAATAAACATTTTACAGGGTAATTCTTTTTAAAAAGTAAATTATATTATAAAAATAAACAACTGAAATATTTCACATATGTAAACAAAATAAATATTCGTATTTAAAAGAATATCATTTAATAACTATTACATTTATTTTCAAATTGATATTCATAATTCCCATCTCGTCTACACGCCACCACAGACTCTAAAAACACATGCTGACTCACGCTGCCAAACCTAAAGGGGCTGCCTGGTAGGCTTTCACTTAAAATTGTAAAGATTACACACAGATGATAAAATGCCTCCAAAATGAACAGTTCATTAATCAGATACTTTGATCTTTTTTTCAGGTGTAAATCTTAGGTGCACCTCTGCATTGTACCACCCTATTTTGAACTCCTTTTTTTTTATTCCTTTTCATTGTTTGAAAATCTCTCATGACGCCAACCAATACACCATATACTGAACCCACTTCATCCTAATGATAGCATCAGCTGGAGTTTATGCTGGCATTTTCAGGTGTAAAGCAGGGCACATCCCTGGACATTAAAAATCCGCACTCAATAACTCCACACAGACAGTGATTGGACTGCTCCACCATGTCATTCCATCAAAATATGCATACACTCTCATGTCAGCTTCCTGAATGTTGTCTTTAGCCAGGCTCTTTATGCCAGTAAATTCCACCTCAAATTTGAGTTGAGAGTTGTTTTGTTGTGGAATGGTCCTTCAGTGACCCTGTTCTCCTCTTCATACTCTTTATTACATAGACCCCAAAGGCTCCAGATCCATACTATAGCACTTATATGTTACACTCCCTTTTATATTTTTGACCTCAGACAACAACCTAGAGCACTAAAACAGGAAGGAAAGAAAGCTAAGCATCATTCCTGTACCATAGATAATATGCTCAAAATATAAGCAATCAGAGTACAAATGTCGCCAAAATAATACAACCTGGTCATAGGCTACCAGGCTCCCTGTCTTAATGTCTTGCATAGTGTCTGATGCAACTTGGTCTTGCATGGGCCTTGATCCAGCATGCCATCTGCATAGGGTAACAAAGATGGCCTCAGCCTAGGATGAAAAATGACAGAAAGAGAGAAAAAGAGATAAGGATAGATAGATAGATAGATAGATAGATAGATAGATAGAATCTCATGATTCAGTTACCAGTTTAGCTGGTTTGTTCTTGTCAGCATTTTTTCCACTTTCAAATAATGCATAAATATAGTTTCAAACAAACAAGAAACAAAGATATGCAGGTAATTAGGCCATAAACTGTCTTTTGAAACCTGTCTTCCAGTCCACACTTTCTTCCTTTCTACTGTCCCTTCAATTACAGCCTATGCCAGTCTGTTAATGGCCTTTCATCTCAGCACACCTGTATTCCCCCAGACTAGGTGACCAGTCAGTTTCTGAGATTTTATCTATACTAGCTATAACTTGTAGTAAATACAATGATGGGTTTCTAAAGTTATTTTTTTCCTAAGTACATATTTTTTATCATAATGTTATTACACCATCCTCATGACAAGAGCAAAAATCTGGTATCCTTCAAGAAGACCCATTCATCTTTATGCACTTTTTGTGGTTCATTGTAGCTGGAATGTGTTGGTTGCAACAAGGAAAAGAGCCCAAGTGTGCAATGATGCTGATGACAGGAGTGACACGTGAAGAGTGCTGTAGAAATGGTAGCCTGGACACAGCTTGGTCAAGCTACACTCTTCCAATTAGCAAAATCAGTTTGATGGGATTCCTCGGGCTGGTGACATGCAAACCCTGCAAAGGTAAGGAAGACATTTTATTTTAAGATAAACAAGGAAAATAAGTCCTTCAGACAGGTAGGGGGATTGGAAGCTGAGTTTGGTGGAGCTGGCTGTTGGCAGAAATTGGGAGTCAAGGTTACTTAATAAGTATATGAATGGGATCTTAGCATGCATGTTATGTTTCTGGGTAAATTCACCCTTTATAACACAGAGGCTCATTAGTTGACTTAAAAGAAGCTGTTCCTGAATATACTAAATATTTTTACCTTAGAAAAGTGAATATAAGCCACCCAATAAACCCAAGAGAGCCTCATACCTTCTCACATACTTTGAAAAACACCACAATGTGTCCCTGTCTGAAATGACCTTGTAAGTTGAAATTAAATTATTTAATCAGTTCAACATTTTGTTATTTTTTGTTCTGTATATTTTATCTGGGACAGATAACAGTAAAGATGCTGCTGGGTCTCAAGTCCTGTGAGTATGAAAGTGAAGGATTAACATGGATATGGCAGAATTGCACTGGCAAGAATATTATTTTTCCTTTATATATTTTCCTTTCATCTGTCAATTACACTGGGTAACAAAAATGAACCTTTTTTATCACATGAATCAATATAAGTTAATATTACAGTAAAGTTCATGCTGAGTTTAAAAATCTAATCAGACTTTCTCACATCATGCAGTGATTTTAAGTAACACATGATTAAAATTTACAATCTTTATATACAGTATAATAAATTACCATGGCTGTTCGTTTGTCTGTCCAGGATTTTAAATCACCTGTAGCTCGCAAACCGTTTGACTTATTGACGTGAAATTTGGTACACATATACCATTTGACATCTAGTATCCACTTTCGGGGTGATAATTGACCTCCAAAGTTATTCCTCTTTTTATTTTTATTTTATTTTACTGTAGAATCAACTCTAGGTAGCCCCCTACCTCTTCATTTCTTAAATCATTCTTGAGGCAGATTGAAGACTTAAGTGCCAGCTTAAGTGAAAATTAAAGAAAAGTACTAAGTAATAGCAACATAAACACTGACTTAATCAGTTTTAACGTGAAAAGATTCAGACAAAAGAAGAGAAGAAACGGGCTGCTAGGGTGGAGATAAGAAGAGCTGCTCAGGAAGCAGCAAGCACATCAACCTCTGAGCAAATGAATGCTAAACGTTTAGAGAAAGAGTCTGAAAACCATAAATGCTCAAGTCAAGTGTATTCACTGCACGTTATCGTTACTGGTAAACATATATTTACACTATTTATACAAGTCTCACCTAAAAGGTGGAAGTGTACAAATGTCTGCTGTACCAGGCTCAGGAATGGCCATTTTAAGGATCCAGCAGTAGTCAGCAAGCATGCTGAAACTCCACCTGCATCAGGATTGCCTTTCCATTTCAGACATGTCCTGATGAAACCGTTTGCCATGGTCATCCATCTAGAAAGTCCAGATGATAATCCAATAAATGATTTTTTTAAAGAAATGAATGCTTTGGGTGTTTACACTTTGGCATCTGAGCACCAACTGACATGGAGCTGTGCCTCAGACGGGGAGCAGGCTCCTTGTGTCCAAATGTGCTGCAAACTCTGGCATAACAGACTTATTTGTTGTCTTTCTGGAAAATAATAAAATGTTCACAAGCAGCAGTAAAATTGTTTTAACTCTGAATATAACTTAAAAAAAACAAACAATTCCACCTTAATAAGGGATTATATGCTAAACTAGGGGGTTACTCCCACTCGCTTCACTTGCCAACCCCCCTTTTCTGCGCTACGCGCCAGCCACGTCACGTCTCTGCCACTCGTGTTGTGAAGAGGGGGGCTGAATGCACCCCAAGGAGATGCAGTCGCTCCTCCAAAACCCTTCTTAAATGGTGATACAATGGAAAACAAATACAGTTTTTGTTTTACCTCCTCTTTTCTCGATCAGCTGTTGGATTGCTGCTGCTGCAGTGCCACATGATCTGCATCTTGCACGGTGCTTAGAACATTTAAAAGCCTGTGCAGCAGCTGTCCTTATCATCTACTCCTTGTCTTTAATTTCCGGCCACTGGGCGTGGTTAAATCACTTGGCACAAAGTCTCATCTTGCGTTACGCGAGTTCTTGATATTTTTTAGGTTATAATTTAAAAACAGAATAAGAATCTGAAACTCTAACAACATCACATTAAGTTCAATAAATTCAAAAAAGAATGATACCAAACATAAATATGTAGGTTTTAAAACAAGCCCTATTTAAAGCGTGACAATAAACGTCACATAAAATCGTTGCACAAAATTGTTGCACTTTTAGGCTTAGGATTTTATATATAGAGAGTAGATATACAGTCTAAAGAAACATAACTCAAAAGCTAGGAGTAATATAAATATTCTGAGTACATTTATGAAATCAGACTGAAAAAGTACACCCCTAAGTTGTTCTGTGACAAAATCTTGGTTGTCCAGTGCCATTAAAACTTCTTCTTCCAATATGGCACTAAGGATCCTAGAACCGATACAAGCAGCATCGGTTGCAATTCAGGAGCCAAACCCAGATCCACTCAAACTGGCTAAATATAGAGAAGCCACTTTACCTAACATGTAAATCTTTAGCATGTGGGTGAAAACATCTAGATTGCACTCTCACTGAGAACGCCTTTGGATCTTAACTCAAGGTTTTGGAAATGTGAGAAATCAAGGGTAAGCCCTGTGCCGGGTTGTTTCTTGTCTTTTTGTGGTACATCTATTCACAGCCCCCACATCTTCTTTTAGTATAAACAAAAATGAATATATTTTTTATATACATTGTGAAAAAGTGCACAACATATAAAATACAATTCCCTATTTAATTGCTGAATAGAAAAGGCAGGAAAAGAACAAACTAAAAAAATACTGTACTCGCTAGTGCAATTGCCAGTGCTCCTGTTCTTGCCACACCAATGTGTATTTCCAGTTGCAGGACATGCCAGACATTTTGCTGGGTTGTACTAATTGCTGCAGATGCCTAGAGATCAGAAGGACAGCGGCTGGCAGGGAGATGTAGGTGGGCTTAGTAGAGCTCCTCATGCCTGCAGAAAAAATGAACAAACCTGTTAGTGCCATGCAACTCTCCTAAATCCTCACCAGAATTTCCTTAAAATAGCCCCCCCCCCCCCCCCAAATATAAGCAACACTTTGCAATAATGAACAAAAACATACTCCCAATGGATTTCAGAAAAATAGCTTATGAATAACTGATAGTAAAGTTCATCAAATCTATTATGAAAGTTTATCCATCCATCCATTCATTTTTAAACCCGCTGAATCCGAACACAGGGTCACGGGGGTCTGCTGGAGCCAATCCCAGCCAACACAGGGCACAAGGTAGGAACCAATCCCGGGCAGGGTGCCAACCCACCGCAGGACACACACACACACACCCACGCACCAAGCACACACTAGGGCCAATTTAGAATCACCAATCCACCTAACCTGATAATTAAATTAACCATATCTTTACTGTTTCTTCTACTGCAATGATGTATTTAAGATAAATAAATACATGAGTGTATATTGTATAAAATTCATGATAATAACAAAAAAAACAGAAGTCTGTGCCATTTTAGATCTTCCTAATACATCAGTGACTGGTCCACTTTCTTACACCAAGATCAACACATTAGACTTCTTCTTATCTCCACGATTTTCTTTTTCAGATTAGACTGGCCTCTCTTCCTCCCTGCAGGCGAGCCCTGACTTCTCACTCCTCCACCAACTCCAAGAGCATTGGTTTGGGGGCTGGAAGGAACTTTTAAACATCCTGTTGAGCCTTGAATCACTGAAAGAGTCAAGAATGCCCCATAGAACTGAAGTCCTGAACCCTCTTAGTATTATAAGGCCTGGACAACCCAGGTTACTAAAAAGTGCAGTAGGGGCTATGCATATAGTATCGCACACCTCCTATTAGTTAAGGGGACTTCTACCCTTCTAGACTGTCCTTCCTCTATATTATCCCGGTAAGAATTATTACCAGGGATCCTTCTCATATTCATAATACTAGACCCCCTGCTATGATGTATTTGGAGAGGAGTCCCACCGAAAACAGAGCCACCCATGGTTGTAACATAAAAGACAGAGAGAGCATAAAGATTTGGGATACCCGTAGGCAAACCCCGTATAACTGATGAAAAAAGTAACAAAACATCTAACGTTCATTAGCGGAAAACATATTTCCAGATGCGAGTCTAGTCATAGACTGACTACAGATGGAGATGGAGCCAGTTAAAAGGCTGGTGGAGAGGAAAAGGCAGGTTCAAGTGATGAGAAACCAGAAGTGATGTCATGATTCATTGCGCTGTCAATCATCAGATGTGCAATTGAAATAAAAGGTAAAGTACCACTTCCAGTTAGCGGAAATAGCCCAAAGGCTGATAGAAATCCATATTTTATACCTAATGCTTGTACGCAAAATTTTGTTGATCTAAATGAAAGCATACTCAGTTATCATGTTTACATACATACACACACACACACACAGACAGACATACAAACATAATTCAAAAAATGGTATTTTCTGACTCAGGGAGGTCTAAAACATCAAGATTCATCAAAATCTTGAAATGGAATTTTTGGAGGATTACAATACTTTCCCCATACTTCGTATACAAGAAAGTAAAAAAGGAGAGACATTAGGCAACAGCGCCAACCCTCAGTCAGGGGTGGAATTACAGTTCTTAGGTTGCTTCCCATTTGCAGATGTGTGTGTTATAGCTCTGCGGTGGGCTGGCACCCTGCCTGGGGTTTGTTTCCTGCCTTGTGCCCTGTGTTGGTTGGGATTGGCTCCAGCAGACCCCCGTGACCCTGTAGTTAGGATATAGCAGGTTGGATAATGGATGGATGGATATGTTATAGCTGTCAAAACCAGGCTAACTTTACACTGTGCAGACATGAAGAGACAGCGCTAACTGCACACAGGCCAGGTGTGCATTCAAACTAATTCTATGTAGCAGCAATGCTAACCTCTCTGCCACAGTGCTAACACAGAAGAAAATAAATAACTGAAATGAATGAATGAAAGTAGTACAACAACGATGGTGTTGTAGGCCAGCTGGCTCCACACCGACTAATGCCCAGAGGTGCTTATTTGCCAGGCAGCAGCAGACACAACAAGGTTTTGTGTTATTCTGCACCACTGTTTCCCAGCTTGGACTGAATCCAGAATTCTGTTCCAAATCTCCACAGCTGCTTATAGTTGAGAACACCACAGTGTCAGACTTCAGCCAGGTAATCCAGAGTCATTTAAGGACGTATTTGTTCAAACTGCATATAATACAAAAAAATAAAATCCTGTCACAGGTCAGCGTCACTAACAATTTTGCTTTTTGTCCCCTGAGAAAAATTAACAGTGAGCTGTTTTTATACTACTTCCAAGGAAAATATAGGCAACGATTGAGTAATATCTAAAAAGTACACTCTATTCTATAAAGGAGGCAAGTCAGAGGCGACATCTCTACAAGTATAAAAAGGTCAAGAGCCTCCACATCAGATCAGGTGTTGTTAAACCTCCTTGGCACTTGCGGCCAGGATAAGCCCAGCATCACATAAAATAAATTCAAGCCCAGCTGCTCGGCACTTAAATTAGTTTGACACACAGTCAGCCAAAGGGTACATTTTAAAAGCCAAGAACATTTTACTTTATGGAAGTATTTAGAGGTTTATATTACAGCTGTGTGCAGATAGCGGGCACCACATGAAATGTGCACAAAACTGACACACAGGATCAAGTTTTTTGTTTTGAATGCTATCTCTAATGCAAATATTTTGTAAGTGAGTCATGTAAGAAAAATAATACCTGATTATTATATATAAAATTACAAAAGCTGATTTGTTAAAAAATAATCTAATTAACTTTTAGAAAGGATCAAGCAAATTACAAACACAATTTTTGGAAAAAGTATTAATAATTAGGGTACTGGGAAGTGGGAACTATCCCATATATGATTCACTCCTATTTCCTAAATGTCGGCTCCATGTTGCTACTTTTAACTGAGCTCAGACAAAATACATTAGTCACCAGATGCTCACTTACCCCACCCGCCACCTCCTTGTCCCCAAGAGTGGGTCCCAGTATCCTCTTCTCTTTGTATGTATTTGTTAGAGCCACCAAATTTTGTGTCATTCTTTGTCTGACCCCTCACCTTAGGCTAGTTTAATAAAGATAATCTTAACAAGAGTATAAATCTCCTATTAACAAAGCTCTAGATGCCACCAGAGCACACATACAACCTCCACCACGCAGCAGGAGTCATAAGGTGGACAGCAATTCTGAGAAAATCAGTCAAAATAAAGAAACAGTTTTTCCTTGAGGTTCCAATTATGGGGTCACAAAGTCAAATCAAAATGTATGTGGGGGACAAATAGCTTAAAGCAGCAGCAAATGCATTTTCACTGAAGCAGTTCAAAGAGGCCATTGCAAAAGACCTTTGGGCAGCCTCAGAGAGGAAAAATCAGAAAGGGTATACAGGATGATGACCAAGCTGTCTTCAGTAAGAGTGAAAATGTGGAATAGGGACAATGCTAAGAGATGCAAGGAACATTAAAAGGAACACCAAAATGTGGAGTACATGATCATCTCTGTGCTTGAAGTCATAATGGTGGTGGTGGTGGAGAAGCTCAGTGGTGACAAGGCTGAAGGGGTGGATGAGGTCTGGGAGGAAATCTTGAAAGAACTGGATCTTGAGATACTACTTTGATTAAAACTCCCCTTCAGTGTCATGTACTTTGGTAGAGTGGATTTGTAGTCCCCACTCCAAAGCGGCAAGCAGCCAAGGGGTATCCCAAGACATGTCCTATTCTGCCAGGCTTACAGAATTAAACCTGTTCTTTCTTGCATAGAGGAGACTGTCTGGAAACCTAATTCATCTCTTCAAATTCTCAAAGGCATCAATAAAGTCGCTTCACCTGAACTCTTTGGCTAAATACGTACACATGAACATCAGTACACAACACAATGGGACGTGTATGTAACTCCTGCACCTCCTCCCCTTTCTTTTAATCAGTCTGCATGGCCCTGAATTCTTTAATATGGTGTCACCACCTACAATATTCACATTTATAACATATGTAACATTTACTTTCCCCTCCTTATCTCCTTCGAATCATTTAATCTATTAAAGCATAACAAATTCACAATTTACTCCAAATTTACAAAAAAATCTTCTTCCGTACTTAAGTACTCAAAATAACAGTGATACGCAAATAATCTATATATATAATTCACTAAGGGCACTCAAGACAGTGAGCGCAAGCAAGACAGAGAGCCACGCCCGCCAACTCACAGAGCCCCGCCCACCAACTCTAAGACCATGGGATATGCTCGACAGAGCCCCGCCCGCCAACTCTAACCCTCCTACTGTGTCATGGGATACACACAACAGAGCCACGCACGCCAACTGTAACCATCCTCCCGCGTCCAGCGTCGCTCTCGAGGCATGTGCACTGCCTGCTCATGTGCCCGCACACAACAACTCACCAAACACAGCCTCAGTCGCTTTCGTCTGTGCAAAAGCTGTATCCTCAAACCCTCCCCATTTGGACAACTGTGTCTTACAGGAAGTTTTCACTCATCAATAAATAATTATATGCGGCGTATGCTACACCGCGGGTCGGCTAGTACAATTAAATACAGCATGTAATACAACCCAATATCAAAAAAACTACTTACAGTAACAATATCCCCCCATTTACTACTGGTGAGCTCACCTCCTATTAATTATACAGTTTACTAATAATTATTCACTCTCCGTTGGGGACCCAAACCATAGCTTGAGTGTGTCGTGGCCAAACAAACAAAACCAGAAATGGCCTCTTCACTTGAGATTTTACACCAAGCAAATTAATAACAAAAAAATCACAGATCCTTGTTGAATTAACTTCTCCCTTTCACCACGTGTATCTTTTATTGACATCTCATCCCATCAGGAAAAACACCTACTCGGCAGTGGTTTGCCGGACTCATGTCCTTCCGTCTCCTGTGTCTTTGGCTCACTGAAATGTTCCATTCACCTTCGTGTGTTGTTACTTCTCCTCTCTCAGTTCTTACTCCCTTCTTTAAAACACCTTGTCAGTCAGCCTGCTGGTTGTTTCTCACTTTCTTTTCGTAATCACCCTTTCTCTTTTGTTACCCTGCTATCAGGTTTTATTCGTGGAGCTTCAGCATTTTGCTGGGGCTTTCCCAATCCCTGTCTTTTCAGCATTTTGATATAGCTTTCTCTTTCTCCTTTCTTTGTTGTTTTCAGTGTTCTGCTAAAGTTTTGTTTTCCTTTCTAGTCCTTTTCATTTCAGTGTTCTTCTAGAGCTTTTTCTCATTACATCAGGATCGTTGCCTCTGTCTCTCTCCTTCACACTTATTTTTTACCTGTCTCTTCTCTCTCACTCTTTTTTAATTCCTCCTGTTCTGTACCTATAACTATCCTACACAGCCTGTGGATAGACCAGTCAGAAGACACTAGTGGATATCAAGCTTGGCTTTACGCACCCTACACTGTTTAGGTTTATTAATCCTCTACCAGTCATATTTTGTGTTATTGAATTAGCTTTATAAAAACAACCCAATTTTCAGAAATTTTTCCCAAAATCTACCCAGGTCACGTGTATTTAATATTGAAGTCAGGAAGCACTTCTTTACTCAAAGAGTTTTGGGAAACTGGAACAAACTACCAAGTCATGGAGTTAAAGCAGAAGCCTTGAGAACTTTTAAGAAATATCTGAGTACGATATTGGGACAGTTTAGCTATTAGCTAAATGAATGACATTGACATACTGAATGGTCATTTCTCATTTGTCAAATTTCTAATGTTCTCATTTAAAGAAAAAAAAGGAACAAAATGGTGTAATTCAGTTGTCAAGAGTTAATGTGCCTCAGTTTCCCTGTGAAAGCCTATGCTGGAGTAGTTGTATTGTGACTTGATGACAAGTTATCTGGATTCCATCCTGGCAGTGAAACAGTGGGCTAGGTCTTTTCCTTATGTAGATATCTGTGGCATTATGACAGTTCAGTCAACCCTATCTACATGTTGTTTTGTGGACTTGAAACAAACTTATGTCCATGTGACTACTGGTAACTTGTGGAAGATGCATAAAAAGTCATATCTCTCCAGGACTGTTGCAGTATGCTGTTAAGTTCTTATACTTTCATTGCAAGATGTGTCTTTGCATACCTAACATTAGGCTGAATCCGTTTACTTTGGGCATATCACTTTGTCAAGCATGCATGACAGTTTTTACGGACAAAATACGAAGGTCCAGCCGAAGCTTAGAGAGTATGTAGGTGGTGACCTAGTTTGATTATCTGCTATTTCTGAATGATGTTGTCCCCTTGGGCTCATTAGAGCATAATATCCAGTGTGCATGGGAGTAATCAAAAGCTATTCTGAGTAAAGGTTCAACTACCTCAGGGGCTTTTTCACAAATGACGGTTAAAGCTCTGAGATAGACTGTTGAATCACTGTACATGACACAGTTTTCATGTAGGACTTTGATGTTAAAATGCTAAATAACTCCTACCACAAAGACTTTGAGCTAGCTGTACAAATCTAAATTTATATCCTTATCCATAGTTACTAGCTCTAGATAGCACCATTGCAAACAAGTAACTTGATAGGAAATGAGCAAACAAGAGTGCGGTTACAAGCAGTCGTGAAGAGGTTTCTGAGCTCACTCTCCATGAAGATCTTAACAATAACAATATGGATGGACCTTACATTTAACTAAAGTGGTTGGGCATGTACCAAAGATGTAATCTTAATGAGTCCCACAAGAAGTGTACCAGGTATGACCAGCTAGAAGAAGAGTCATGATCTGATCCTGAACAAGATTAGATTTTATCTAACAAATGAGTTACTCCAATGGAAATTATGGGAGTATCTGATTGAATCCACCAACTTTAGAAAGAAATTGTTACCAACGTTTAGTTACTAAGGTAATCTTTTCCGTTACCATGAATTTTAATTATATTTAAAAATAGTAAAAGGCAATTGTCTGTTGAGAGTTGCCTGTTGTTACTTCATGTATATCTGTAGCATTCTGTGACATCATCGGATAGACAGATTGATAAGTAATTAGACTGGTAATTGCTTCAGAGAAGTTTTGAAAGACAGATACCTGTGGAATTCTATGGTGAATTCAGACAGCCTTCTCTAGCTATTTCCATCAATCTAAAATATATAGATTATTGTTACAAGCACTTCCTATAATAAGGTAAAGGTAACAGGTGGAAAATATTTATAACTATAGATAACAGGTTTATGACAATTACTGTAGCTGGATCTGATAAACTCAACTAGACTGGCATTGCAATAGGTTATGGGATAGAATATAAATTTGTATATTCTCCTTGACCAATATTCAGTGGCAAACCTACATTTTGGAGGCCCGTTCACAGTCAACAAAGAGGACTGGGCAATAACTGTAATCTTCTTCAGTGGGTTTATTCCATAACAGATCACCACTCTGTTTTTTAAAATAATTAACCATTACAAGAGGAGTAGGGGTTTTAAAAAACACTTTTCATACAGTAGACAACCACATTTTTTAAACAATGTGGACTAAAATAATTTCTTTTCATTTCTCAATGCCAAATTCAAAACCCACCTTCTGTCATGGTATGGGGTGAGACTCTATACACTGTCATCTAGACTCTGTTTCAAGGATGTTCTAGTTTATTTCAGCAAGACAACACTAAGCCACATTCAGCGTGTGTATTACAACAGAAAGATTTATCAGTAAATGAGTTGAGTGTAGGTGTTAAACTGGCCTACTTGCAGTCCAGATATGCCTTCCATTGAATACTTATGGAACATTATGAACATTAGTAACATTATTATACACCAACAGAGACCCATCTGAAGTCCTTTTCCCAAGAAAGGGAAAAGTATCATTTTCAACATTACAACAATTAGTGTCTTCAGCTCCCCAACCATTGGTAAATATTAATTAAAAAAGGAAAGCTTGTGTAACACAGTGGTAAATGTCACTCCTGTCACATCTTTTTTGAAATGTGTTGCACGCATCATATTTAGAGTGACTGTATTGTACTGGCTCACAGGAAACAGTTGCAAAAAATATTAAAATGACCGGGAGAACCAAAATTTAAAAAACAGACCAAGGAAATCATAAGCGATCTTTCATTAAAACCAAAACACAGTCAGACAATAAGTGTTAATAAAGAAGAGTAGAGATTTTGTAGCCAGGATGAGCTTCTTATATAATACGCTACCATGGCTGTCTGTTTGTCTGTCCAGGATTTTAAATCACCTGTAGCTCACAAACTGTTTGACCTATTAACCTGAAATTTGGTACACATATACTACGTGACGTCTACTATCCACTTTTGGGGTGATGATTGACCTACCAGGTTATTCCTCTTTTTATTTTTATTTTATTTTATTGTTGAATCAACTCTTGGCAGCGGCCAACAGGGCGGCAGTGTGGTGCATGGTACGGGCACCGTTCTCATCCCTACCACTTTCGACGTCACTTCCCCTACCTCTTGAAATCTTAAATCATTCTTGAAGCAGATTGAAGACTTAAGTGCCAGCTTAAGTGAAAAATTAAAGAAAACGTACTAAGTAATTGCAACAGAAACACTGATTTAATCAGTTTTAACGCGAAAACATGCCGACAAAAGCAGAGAAGAAGAGGGCCGCTAGGATGGAGATAAGAAGAGCTGCTCAGGAAGCAGCAAGCGCATCAACCTCTGAGCAAACGAATGCTAAACATACAGAGAAACAGGATGAAAACTAGGAATGCTCAAGTCAAGCGAATCCAGTGCACGTTATCGTGCAGTACGCCGCTACTGGTTAAAATATAATTCTTGTAATGTAGCAATTATAGGGATAGCTGTCAAACTTGACTAAAATATTACTGCTTGAGCCTGTTGTTGGGTCAAAGGGTTACGACCTCTGTGAAAACACCCTCAGCAACCAGAAGATGCATCACAGCAATAGGATCCACAAAATGAGAGAGAAAAGACTAAATGGAATTGCGGTAAAATGTAAATTATTACTTGTTTGACACCTTTATCCAAAAGTGACTTACAAAATTCTTTTGTTTTCCCACTTGGAGCGCAAACAGGTGATGTTATGACGTATAGAGTTCCCAAGTAGTTAACTCTGAAAAGCTTCCAAAAATACCCACTGGTGGGTATCAGATCTTGGCAATTAATAAGAGCAAACACAGGATTTTTACAAAATAAAGATTTATATTTAAGAAATGCTCTGAACAAAAGCAAGCTCCGTGGAGCACAAAAGGCAAACCTGAATTGGTAAAGACAATCCAAGGCAAACAAGTCCAAATGACAAATCCAAAGAATGGTTGAAATACAAAGGTCAAAAATGAAGTAAACTCACAATAAGCATAGAAAAATTCACCACTCTCAAGCACATTCAAATGAACTGCCAGGAATTGAGGGCTGCCTCTTCCTTTATAGAGCTGAAGGCAGCCCCTTGTAGTGATGGAAAGGTGGCCCCACCTATAAAACCATAGGCACATAATACAATCAAAAGGAATAAAGCAAATAATACATAAAATAAACATTTAACAAATCAAACATGTACAAAAAATGTAAACCTGGAGGCTGGAGCCCTGCCTAAAATACAACAGGTGACTATCACCCTAAGCATTTATGTCATCGTCCACCAGGGCACTCAAAGCCTGGTCCTCTCATTCTACCATCATCCTTCAGCATCCAGAGGACCCTGAGAGTTTTCCCCTGCTCCTGTTCTTAATGCTGAACTTGAGAGGCCTGCCCCTGGAGCGCCGTTACTATTGCTCCTGCACAGGACAACCTGACTGTCTCGCCTCCTCTCCTCTCCATTGTCTCGATCTTCCAGTTCTGGCCCTCTCACTCTCTTCTTCTCACACTTGACTTTCCTTCCTTTTGTTCTGGATCTTGATATGCCTGTCCTGTGCTAACTCTGCTCAGGTGCTTTCCTTAACAACTATCAGTGATGTATGGCTGTGTTGGTCGTTCTCACACGTGAATGAGCAGTCAGTCATTTCCCCCATTAAACACTCCAAGGCTTCACTACCATCAACCTACACCCACAAAACCTGATTCATGCTGTTTTTAAAACTATGCACTGCCACAGACCCCTTACATGCTGAATCACACCATTATAAAATAGTTACAGTGGGTACGGAAAGTATTCAGACCCCCTTCAATTTTTCACTCTTTGTTATATTGCAGCCATTTGCTAAAATCATTTAAATTAATTTTTTCCCTCATTAATGTACACACAGCACCCCATATTGACAGACAAAAAAAAAAGAATTTTTGAAATTGTTGCAGATTTATTAAAAAAGAAAAACTAAAATATCACATGGTCCTAAGTATTCAGACCTTTTGCTCAGTATTTAGTAGAAGCACCCTTTAGAGCTAATACAGCCATGAGTCTTCTTGGGAAAGATGCAACAAGTTTTTCACACCTGGATTTGGGGATCCTCTGCCATTCCTCCTTGCAGATCCTCTCCAGTTCTGTCAGGTTGGATGGTAAACGTTGGTGGACAGCCATTTTTAGGTCTCTCCAGAGATGCTCAATTGGGTTTAAGTCAGGGCTCTGGCTGGGCCATTCAAGAACAGTCACAGAGTTGTTGTGAAGCCACTCCTTCGTTATTTTAGCTGTGTACTTAGGGTCATTGTCTTTTTGGAAGGTAAACCTTCGGCCCAGTCTGAGGTCCTTAGCACTCTGGAGAAGGTTTTTGTCCAGGATATCCCTGTACTTGGCCGCATTCATCTTTCCCTCGATTGCAACCAGTCGTCCTGTCCCTACAGCTGAAAAACACCCCCACAGCATGATGCTGCCACCGCCATGATTCACTGTGGGGATTGTATTGGACAAGTGATGAGCAGTGCCTGGTTGTCTCCACACATACCGCTTAGAATTAAGGCCAAAAAGTTCTCTTGGTCTCATCAGACCAGAGAATCTTATTTCTCACCATCTCAGAGTCCTTCAGGTGTCTTTTAGCAAACTCCATGCGGGCTGTCATGTGTCTTGCACTGAGGAGAGGCTTCCGACAGGCCGCTCTGCCATAAAGCCCTGACTGGTGGAGGGCTGCAGTGATGGTTGACTTTCTACAACTTTCTCCCATCTCCTGACTGCATCTCTGGAGCTCAGCCAAAGTGATATTTGGGTTCTTCTTTACCTCTCCCACCAAGGCTCTTCTCCCCCGGTAGCTCAGCTTGGCCGGACGGCCAGCTCTAGGAAGGGTTCTGGTGATCCCAAACGTCTTCCATTTAAGGATTATGGAAGCCACTGTGCTCTTGGGAACCTTAAGTGCAGCAGAAATGTTTTTGGCCAGATCTGTGCCTTGCCACAATTCTGTCTCTGAGCTCTTCAGGCAGTTCCTTTGACCTCATGATTCTCATTTGCTCTGACATGCATTGTGAGCTGTAAGGTCTTATATAGACAGGTGTGTGGCTTTCCTAATCAAGTCCAATCAGTATAATCAAACACAGCTGGACTTAAATGAAGGTGATCTCAAGGATGATCAGAAGAAATGGAAAGTACCTGAGTTAAATATATGAGTGTCACAGCAAAGGGTCTGAATACTTAGGACCATGTGATATTTCAGTTTTTCTTTTTTAATAAATCTGCAACAATTTCAAAAATTCTTTTTTTTGTCTGTCAATATGGGGTGCTGTGTGTATATTAATGAGGGATAAAATTAATTTAAATGATTTTAGCAAATGGCTGCAATATAACAAAGAATGAAAAATTGAAGGGGGTCTGAATACTTTCCATACCCACTGGTATCTAGGAATCCAACATGCTTATTTTAGAATAACATTAATAAGTTCTGAAAAATAATGTGCACAATTCCTTTCAAAGATAATATGATTTGTTCTTGTATTAGACAGTAATATGTCTTTCTACCACTGTATTATGGAGGTCTTTCCAGTTGTGCAAAATAAGTCAATACAAGTAATGTAGTGTTGGAAATAACAATGAATTTATCATTACACATTCTTATCCCATCTGGTGTTACTCCATTCAATACAATTAAAGGATTAGGAGTAATTGTAAGTCGGAGAGTATCTGAGAAATAAGCCAACATTTTACCCGAAAATGGTCTTAATTCAGGAGAGTCCCAAAACACATAACCTAGCAACATGCACCATCATAATGACTAATCTAATAAAATGGTGATGATCATGACTCACTGAAAAGAAAGCCAAAATAAGCAAAAATAAAAACAAAAATAGTAACATTATTGGATTTACTAAATTCTGGAAATTTTGTGTGAATATACATCTAAGTAGCATCTTCGGTGGGAGAATTCAGAGATTGACTTGGTTTTAGTGAATTATAATGTAACTTTGACCTCTGAATCTTATTTCTATATACAAAATAATATCTTTCCAATACACATCTGGGGCACTCAACCACAGCCAACTTTTGATGACTTCCATCTTGGCTAGAAGCTGATGTCATCAGGCAGTACACAGCTATCCTCAGGTGCTTCAGTCCTCAACAGCAGGCTGGCAGTGCTAGCCAAATCACAGCCCATCAGTTCCCGGTTTCCAACATGGCTTCTCCCTCCTAAACTGTAGCCAACAAGAGGCTCTTCCTTTTGCCTTCACCAGCATCCAGGCAGCTGTTCTTCTTTTCACTCTCCTCAGTCCTATTGCTGAGAGAAGATTTCACACTGACTGGGCACAGAATTCTCTGCACCACACTTCCACTGTGAATAGCCATGTCCATCCATCCATCCATTATCCAACCCGCTGAATCCAAACACAGGGTCACGGGGGTCTGCTGGAGCCAATCCCAGCCAACACAGGGCACAAGGCAGGAACTAATCCCAGGCAGGGTGCCAAGCCACCGCAGGACACACACAAACACACCAAGAACACACTAGGGCCAATTTAGAATCAACAAATAGCCATGTCTACCAGCCTTTATCATTATACCTTTGCACCAGTTGTCAGTACTTGCGGTATATCCTCTCCACTGTCTCCTCACAGCTTTCCTCCCAAAGTATTGTCAATTCCATTAAGATCATCTTCTTTTTCTCAGCAGCCCAAATGACTACATCTGGTCTCATCCTGGTCAACTGTGCTGGTTCATGGAAGTCTTTTCTTAGGTCCCATTCCTTGGCTGACTGCAGTAGGTTGTGCCTCACAGAGCTAGGGGTTGTGAGACTAACTCGTTCTTTGACGAAGGTAATGGTGCCTAATGTTTTGGCACTGGGTTGGCATTTCTTTCTTCTTTCCTTTTCCAAAATAGCTGCAAGGTCTAACAAAACCTTGCCATGGTTCCACCTATATCTTCCTTGGTTTAGTTTGGAAGTGTCTCACCACACAGCTTAGATTGTGGATCCTGCCTGCTACACCATATGGCAAGATCCCTGAATAAACAAAATTAAGCTCTGCCAGAATTGTGGTGTTGTATTTGGAGTGATGCTTAATGCTTAATACCTTTTGTTTACTTTTTATCATGACAAAGAAATCAAGAGTTAATCTTTCATTTGCTTTTAGTATGAATGGATTGTCAAATCATCAAGAACCTTAATAGACTGATGGAGTCTTGCTCCTGTCTAGTAAGGGTCAAAGGGGCGGTTAAGCTTTGTTTTGTCTGCTGTTTCATCTGAGGCCTTGAGTCTCTCTAATCATCCTCCTCTTGTGAGTTTTTTGTTTATAACTACTTATTTTTTTTGTAGTTATAGTTATGTTTGTTGTAGATTATAGTGTCACTCAGAGTAGACCTCATAATGACGTTTATGTAAATCAAATGTAAACATGTTACAGATGTTAAGCTGCAATTGTATTTTATTAAATTAGTTTATCAGCAAGAATAAAAGATTGTAATTATTCTTCTTATTCTTATGATTATTTTGTAAGACTTGGCTGTCCATTTGACAAACCAGACAAATATATACAGCAAAAATCAATCAGTCGAGTAAGGCATTAATTACGATCTGGTAGGTCTTTTGCTAAAGTGTGCGTGATGAAAGTCACGTCCGATACTGTGACCATTCTGCAGAAACATGTGCCACACACACACAAGGACACCAGACATGCCCATTTCTTCAAGATTTTTTCTTAAATGTAATTCACATGTCAGCTGTTCACAATCAAAACAAACCAAATTAGCTCCGTTTCCACTTTTTGGAAAATGAATGCAGAAAGTTTGAGGGCGGTCCCCCCAACTCTTTTTTTTTTTTCATAACACTTCTGCCTTATCCACATAAACTAAAGATTTATCAGACCTCACAGGTAATGAATGGTAATACTTTACATGTGTGATGTGGGACTGCTATAGTTCAAAGCATTCTTGCTGCATGAGTTGTACAACAAAGCTTCATAAAACAATATATCTAAAATTTGCCAATAAAAGGTAAATTAAGACATATGTAGCTATATATTGCAAGGTGTTTTCCAGGCAAAACATACCAGGAATATAATGGACATTAAGTTAGAGAGAAAGAAGATATGGACATGAACCACATGTGAAAATACCCCCCAGACTAAAGTCAGTGCAGGTACTCCAGAGCTACAGAAGGAAAGGTATTTTGTTCAAAATGCATTAGGTACCCCAGAAAGCAGTCGCTAGGTGACGGTGGGACACCAGACTTCTACACAGCACCAAGGAGTCTCCAAAGGTTAATCCTGATTCTCAGCTTTATGCACAGCTGGATAATTAATAGGTGTTGGGCTCTTTAAGTCAAATTAAAAGCTCATGAGTTTGGACTATTGAGCACCTAATAGAATGTTTTACATTTACCATGCTGTCGACTGAGGGAAGACACATGTCCACTGAGAAAATGTTGGGGCACCAGCTAGGTCTCTCTTCTCAAAACCTTACAAATCACACAAAAGAATTAGGCACTCAAGGCCCAAACAACTTTGTCTTCTTCTTCTTTCGGCTGCTCCAATTAGGGGTTGCCACAGCGGATCATCTTTTTCCATATCTTCCTGTCCTCTGCATCATGTTCTGTTATACCCATCACCTGCATCTTCTTTCTCACCACATCCATAAAACTTTGTTAGGCCTTCCTCTTTTCCTCTTCCCTGGCAGCTCTATCCTTAGCATCCTTCTCCCAGTAAACCAGCATCTCTCCTCTGCACATGTCCAAACCAACACAATCTCGCCTCTCTGACTTTGTCTCCAAACTGTCCAACCTGAGCTGACCCTCTAATCCTATCCATCCTCGTCACACCCAATGTAAATCTTAACTTCATTAACTCTGCCACCTCCAGCTTTGTCTCCTGTTTTTTGGTCAGTGCCACCATCTCCAACCCATATAACACAGCTAGTCTCACTACCGTCCTGTAGACCTTCCACTCTTACTGATACCCGTCTGTCACAAATTACTCCTGACACTCTGTTGATCCCAAGTATTTAAACTCATCCACCTTCACCAACGTTGCTCCCTGCATCCTCAGTTCTGCCAGGAAAACCGATTAAGAATCACAGACACATGGGCCAAAACGTCGGCGATACACATGGACATCACCTAATGGGTTGCATCTAAACCAAATTGATTATGTCCTTTGCAGTCAGCGTTGGAGAAGCTCCGTAGTTGCCGTGAAAAATTTCCCTGGAGCCCACTGAGGCTCAGACCATGAACTGCTAGCCGCGAAAATCCGGGTGAGACTTTGTGGCATCAAAAAACACGCACCACCGAAAAAAATCAATATATCGAAAATACCAGCATCATATGCCATCGAGGTAAAAAATCGCTTTGAAATACTTGATGCGGCGGAGAAACCACCAGAAGAATTATGGGACGATATCAAATCAACAATCACGGAAATAGCGAAGAGGTACGTACCAAATAAGAAGCCAGAAAAGAAAAGCAAATGGTTAACGGAGGAAACTCTTAGGATTGCCCATGAAAGGAGAACGACTAAAGCTGCAGGAGACAGAGATAAGGTGAGGAGGCTGAACGTAGAACTTCAAAGAGCAGCCAGGAAAGATAAGGAAGCGTACTGGAATGAGCGCTGCAAAAAGCTCGAGGAGAATTGCCTGAAAGATCACATGAGGCATCTATTCGCTCAGGTGAAGAACATCCGAATGCCCTTCTCCGCTCATAAAGGAACAATCAAAAACAATGACGGAACCGAAGCATACGACCAGCAAGGTATAAGGCACAGGTGGAAAGAATACACTGAAGAGCTGTACGCATGCGAAAATGAACCTGGGACTTCGCAGAACCTGGAATTAGAACCACCGATCTTAGAAGCGGAAGTTGCATGGGCCATCAAGCAGCTTGCTAAGAACAAAGCTCCGGGCATAGATAACATCCCAATGGAATTATTGCGCCATGTACCATCGGCAGTCATCACGACCCTGTGTCAAAAGTTTTGGGAATCCGGCAAATGGCCGAGGGACTGGAAAAGATCCATATTTATCCCGTTACCGAAAAAAGGTGACACCCGAGATTGCTCGAATTATCGCACAATAGCTCTGATCCCGCATGCGAGCAAAGTGCTCCTAAAGATCATACAGGAGCGGCTGAGGTCAACAATCGAGACAGAATTGCCTGATGTACAAGCAGGTTTCAGTCGGGGACGCGGCACTGGCATGCGTTGGATCATTGAAAAATGTCGGGAATATCAAAAGAAGATCTACCTGTGCTTCATAGACTACACGAAGTCATTTGATTGCGTTGACCATATGAAACCGTGGAAAGCCTTAGAAGAGTTGGGTGTACCGCCGCATCTGGTTATGCTGATCAGATCGTTATATTCCGAGCAGGAAGCCACAGTTCGAACACAATGCGGAGACACTGAATGGTTCCACTGTAGAAAAGGAGTGCGACAAGGTTTCATCCTCTCCCCCTTTCTGTTTAATCTGTACGCGGAAGTCATCACGCAGAAGGCCGGACTGGAGGAGTCAGAAATTGGAGTAAAAATCGACGGAAGAAACATCAATAATCTCCGATACGCTGACGACACCACTTTGTTGGCTGAAACGAAAAAGGGACTTGAGGATTTGATAATGAAAATCAAGCACGAAAGCGAAAAAATGGGTTTGCAATTGAACTTAAAAAAGATGAAAATAATGACGACCGCAGTCAACAACATCAAAATAAAAATCGGCAATGAGGAAATAGAATGTGTTCAGGAATTTACTTTCCTAGGCTCAAACATCGACCGGGGCGGAGAACTTTGCTCAGAGGTAAAGAGAAGGATAGCGCTCGGCTGAAGTACAATGCTAAACATGGAAAAAATTTGGAAAAGCAGAGATATCAGCCTCGCCACTAAATGCAGGCTAGTCTGTGCAATTGTTTTTCCAATAACCATGTATGGATATGAAAGTTGGACCCTGAATGTATGGATATGATTGTTGGACCCCTCCATCAACATCCTCAGAGCAAACATTGCATCTGTGGGGCTATTTCTTGGCATGAAACAATACAATGCTCTGTACAGATGTCAAAATGTCAGGTTGAAGCCCTGCCTGGCGGTCTGCTCTTACTGAAATGAGACAACCCCTATCTGGAGCATTTCGGTTTTATAGTTGCTTGACCGGGAGGAGCGGAATCAGTTGTCCTCATTGTCTGAGCTGTGGGTAGAAAAAGAGATAATACAGTCAGCGACTGTTTTCCTTGTGTTGCAGAATGGTAGTGCTTACCTCTGATGAGCTTGGAAGATGACACCCAATGCACATGTGTGACGACAGTTACATTTCTTTGCTGATCAGACACTTTTATCCAAAGCAACTTAAAAAAAGACATCAGCATAATTGAGTAAACATTAGTCTGAGGGACTGTTAGGGAACAAGTGTTACTGGACAAGGGTACAAAATAGATCTCCACAATGAAAAAATAAAAAGTGAGTTACAATTCCCAAATTTACAAAAGAGCTAATATAATATAGACAGGAATTCACCAAACAACAGTCTTTAAATGCTTCCTGAACATATTAAGGGAGACTGAGTTTTGAATGGAGGTGGGAAGTTCATTTCACCAGCCAGAAGCCACACATGAAAAGAGTCTGGACTGAGATTTGATACCACACAGAGGTGGCATCATCAGACGTCATTCATCAGCAGATCTGAGTGGTCGAGAAGGAGCAGAGGACCTCACAATTGTCTCCATACACATTGGTGCAGACCCACTGACTACTCTGTAAGCAAGCATCAAGGATTTGAACTTAATAAATGTCACTACATGAAGCCAATGTAGTGATTTAAAGAGAGGAGTGACATGTGTCCACCTCGGCTGATTGATCAACAGACAAGTTGCTGCATTTTGTATCATCTATAGCAGCTTGGTGTTCCTGCCAGCAGAGGGTTGCAGTAGTTCAGCTGCGACAAAACCATGTTCCTAGGACTTTGTAGGACATGTCATCAACGTGTACCCTGGAAGTACTGCAACAGTTTTCCTTAGAAGTGAAGACTAAGATATGCTTTAATTGAGTGTTTTTCAACATTTTTGGTATCATGACCTACTTAGTCCCATGTAAATGTCTTCACGACCCTGCTGAAGACAAAGGGTCCCACTTGGTGAATCGAGTGCAATCATCAGATTAGGGCAGAAATTGAATGAGAGTGTCTGAGCGGTGACCCTCCATGACTCACTGTGACCCACTATCATTATATGCTCTAAATGGTCACTGAATGCCAAAGCAAATCGAGTTTGAAACCTGAGGTGTGAACACAAGCAGAAGTGAGACATTAGAGAGGGAAAGCCAAATGGAGGTGCTTTAAATGTAGCATTGTGCTGATCACTTGAACATGTCACCTCACATAATTAGCCTGAGGTTAACTCTGTTGTATTAGACCCCAATGGGCAACAAAAGTTTATATTGTGCTTGTTTTGTTGTCATTTTGTGATTATTTTTTTTATTTTTATTGTTTTACTTACACCCTCTAGTCATATCTTTGATAATAGGAATGAAAATAATAACTTTTGACATTTGCTCCATTCATTTGAGCAAGTGTATTTGACCAATATGAATGCCCTATTCATATACGTATATAGTGCCTATAAAATATTCAGCCCCTTAAAAGTTTTCACATTTTACTATAATATAATATTGAGTGATAATAATAATAGTGTGCAGATTTACAAAGCAGATAAAGACCTGTGGCCAAAGACTCAAGGCTGTCATGGCTGTCAATGGTGCATCTACGTTTGCTGCATTTTATTTGAACTGGTAAGTCAGAATTTCCAAGGTCCTAGTTGGGATTTTCAACCGGAACACCCCCACAAGTTAGATTTCCAGCTTGGAAACTCGGGGCTGATCTGTCAAGTCTGAGTTTATCCAACTTTAGATTATGATGTCAATCCAAAATGGCAATGTTCACCAAACTTTAGTGAAAGCTGTAGCATTATACTGCATATTAGCATTTCTGTCTATTTGGGTCTCATTAAATCAGTCATACACACAGTACTGTCCAACCTATATCTGTGGACATGTTGCTACGCTGTTTGGATGTGCAAAATACCATGAAATGTGTTGTTCAGTAGCTGTCAGCATTCTGAAAGAGCAAGTGTGGTGTAACAGTTAAGGCTTTGGACTTTAACCCCTGAAGTTATGAGTTCAAGTACCACTACTAACACTGTGAGACCATGAGCAAGTCACCTGACCTGCTTGTGCTCCAATTGGAAAACTAAAAGAAATATAACCAACTGTTTAAGAAATGTTGTAAGGTGTCTGCCAGATAAATAAATGTAATCAAAGGTCTCCGAGAGGTGTTCATATTGCTTTTCCAAATGTTTAACTGTAGTACTAGGGTGTTGTACCGTGTTAGCCATTATGAATGAAGTGACAAGTCAAGTAAAATGACACCTTTTATTGGCGAACTAACTTTTGGCGTCATTTTACTTGACTTGTCACTACAAATGTTTAACTGGAACACAGTCAACTTGAGCCTGACATCACCACCAGCTCCGACATCCGACTTCTAAGGTAAATGGAAAGCAGCAATAGATACTGACTTATAAGGGGTGAATACTTATGCAGTGAATTATATTATGATTTATTATTTCAATTAATTTAGATCACTTCACAAAGATCGGCATTTACATTTTAATTAAAGTCTTTTTTATTCATCCATGTCAAAAAAGCCATATTAAATCCACTGCGATTCAATGTTGTAAAACAATAACGTGAAAAATTTAATAGGCAACTGTATAGTAGGCAAACAAGTTTAACAGGTTCAGAGACTGTAAGTGGGTCAAGAACAAAGCACATCAGTACTGCCCAGTTACACAAACGACAACTCACAGACCCTCACGGCCTGGCAAAGAACATGTACGCGAGTGTGAGGTGCTGGAGCAACCGCCTGGATCTCTGGATGCACTCATAACACTAAATGCTTGTGAGCGTCACTGTAGAAGCAAAAGAAAAGTATGCAGTGATCGCATATGCCACTTTAAAAAAGTGTTAAACTAATCTCAAAAATCATTTATCTAGATTATGCTTGCCCTATAACCCCCCAAACTGCCAATCCTGCACTCAAAAAGCTTTGCCTTATACACACTCCTGTGGGCAGCTTAGATATGAAAGGCACTATATAATAGATGGATAGATAGATAGATAGATAGATAGATAGATAGATAGATAGATAGATAGATAGATAGATAGATAGATAGATAGATAGATATGAAAGGCACTATATGATAGATAGATAGATAGATAGATAGATAGATAGATAGATAGATAGATAGATAGATAGATAGATAGATTGATAGATAGATAGATAGATAGATAGATAGATAGATAGATAGAT
>JANRMT010062789.1:32957182-32970453 GCA_026402145.1 Polypterus bichir lapradei | reverse complement strand
ATAGATAGATAGATAGATAGATAGATAGATAGATAGATAGATAGATAGATAGATAATGCTTTTTCTCTATTGAAGTTCATTCAGATTTAAATTTCTGGTCTATAGTTTAGTTGTTTAGATATATATAGTAAAAATTGAAACAGGCAAGCTTTATTTTGTAAGCAGTTACTAAAGATTGCTTTGTGGTTTTAAAGTTTTTTTTGGTGGAAGACAAGCAATACTGCATCCTTGAGCCTCATTCACACCTGCATGCTTATCTGTGCTCTTTTCTGTAGTTGTGTAAAGCATACGTATAATCTGTACCACAATGGTAATATCAGTTCTATGTATGCCCCTCATTCACAGCACCATAGAGGAGTGCAGTGACATGCTGCATATTTCTCACATGAAGACACACTAAAACACATCATTGTGCACATAATTCTGTGTTTTTTTTCCACAGGAAAACTCAGCGCACTAAAACTCGCTGCCACCTGCCCCACACTGTCCTCACTGTTACCTCTCAACCACCTCCTCCTAACTGAGGATTTGCACACTTCTTGCATTTTTAAATTTTTTTCCACACTAGAGATTTTTATTTAAATGCTAAATGACAGGCAGACACATGTGGAATCAATTGAGCTCCTCAACTTACAGTGAATGGTTTTGCTCATCCCTACATATCCATCTGTCCATCTGTTTTCCAAACCCACCTTATCAGTATACAATTGACAGTGGCATGGTGGCACTGTGGTTAGCACTACTGCCTCATGGATCAGGTTTGATTTCTGCACATTTTCAATATCTATGTTAATCCCAACCGTGTGTGGATTTTCATCCTGACAGATCATTTTAGGTTAATTGAAGGCTCTAAATTGTTCACGCGTGGGCACAAGCAGTGGCAGCACTCCATCCTGCTTCGGTTCCTGCCTTGTACCTTAAGCTGCCAGGATAGGTTTCAGCGCCCCACAAACCTGGCTTGAATAAGGTAGGTTTAAGGATTGTATGGAGTGGATATAATTGGAATGTTCATTGTGACCATGAACTGGATTAAGAAGGTTGAAAATGGATGAACAACTGGAAAACAGCAAGAGCTGATACCTTGGTGAGCTTCACACAAAGAGTCCGTGTTCTTGTAGATTAAAGTCTGCTCCCTTAGCCATATGGTATACTGCATAGTGCAACAGTTTAGACTTACATAAAAGTATAAGAATATACTTGTATTGTTATGTTCTTGTGAAAATTTGGCAAGAATGAGCCATTTAGGCTAATATAGATCTTCAGTTTCTTTTTACATAATGTTTGCATAATAAAATCTAAACAAGATGTGAAAGTCCCAAAAGTATCAATATCTATGACACTACTTGATAAACTCTTACTGGAATCTGTAGTTCTCTGCATGAAGAATAACATTCAAACATTTGGGGAAAATTTAACACTAATCAGTTTGTATCTACTGGCATCCACCCTACCAACTGTCTTTGTACTTTTGAATGATTCTGTTATGTGACACATTCATCTTTATTCACTTTAAATACAAACAGATCTCTCCTTCATTCTCTCCTCATATCTCAAACCCTGCAGTCATGGAATAAGCCTAGTAATTCTTCTCTCGACTTCATCTATTGTCATGATGGCCTTTTTGTAATGTGGAGACCAACATTGCACGATATTCCAGATGCAGAATCTCTGGTTGTACATCACCACGACTTATCTTGTCAAGAAGACTAAACAGTAATGGAAGCTTTTGAGAAAGTTCATCTTTCTCTGATAATCCCTTCTAATTTCTACGGATGTACAGTGGAGAGCACACTGACTTTCTGTGTTATGGCAGCAGTCCACTGTACTGTACTGCTGATTTACTGGTACTTATCATTTTACAGTTCAGTTATTTGGGTTGTTATTTGTTCTTCATGGTAAATACAATTACATATTTATTACCAATGATTATAACTGTAATTTGATGTTAAAGCATATTTATAAATATCATTGTTCTGAAAAAAAAACACTTTTTTTGTCTCCTATCAAAAATTTAAGGTGTTCTTTATAGATTTCATAGTGCTGAATCCTAGTCTGGCAATATAATTGCTCTATCACACTCTATCATTTTAGAGAAAACTATGGGGCTTCACTCCCCAACCCCCCTGGCTGCGCTACACACCAGCAACTTTGCATCTCTGTCACTCGCATATTTGGATTTCACTTTCGCCAAACAACAAATCTTTTAATTCTCATGGATACGCCTCTTCATTGGGAAGAAACACTACTTTTCCCTGATAGCAACACGAATTAGATGATCTACAAGTCTCCGACTTAAACTTTAAAGCCGAACAATATCTACATACTTCTGTCATATCATCTATGTCCGTATATTTGATCTCTTTTCGCTATTTTGTTATTTCACGGAGTAATAATTTCTGTTTGTTAGCGCTAATGCTGTTTTAACTATCAGTTTTTTGAGACTTTTGAATTTTAGTACTTTCATAATCTCCAACCTGCTCTATCGTGCCAACGTTTTTGAACCACTTTACCACATTCTACTTTGTCTTCTACTCTTTGTGTTTTATTTCCGACCACGCTTGGAGCTGAGAGCACAGGAACTGTGCCCGACAATAGCATTCACACGAATGAGAAGTGATTGGACTGTGGGCGTGGTGGTAAATGTTTGAGAGGAGGGCGGGACTTGTCAAAATCTCTCGGCAAAAAGTCTTGTCTCGCAGGACCTGAAATTATCTCTCACGGGACTTGAAATTATCTCAGAGAAAGTCTCGTCCCAGGATTTCCTTTTATAATAGAGAGAAATACATTTTTAAAATAAATTATTTGGACTTGAAAAAATTAAAAATTACATAAACAATTGTACCGTGCCATTTTCAAAGCTCACTTAATCCTGAGAAGCATTGCAGGAGCCTATCCCAGCCAGCATAGGTGGAAACAAACCCCTGGGCAGGGTGCCAGTCCATCACTGTGTGAACACGCACACATGCACACGCATGCACACACAAACACACCCACACACACACACACACACACACACACGCACACACACACACACACACACACAAACACGCATGCACAGTTTAGCATCACCAATCTACCTGAATTGCATGTGTTTGACCTGTTGGATGAAGCCTATAGAGATCCATTCAAACTCCACCCAGCAAGGACACAGGACTTGACCCCAGTCTCCGTACTGCAAGGCAAAAACGCTACCACTGCACCACCACAAATAAATGTTTAAAATATTATGCTACTTTGCAAAAAGTAGTCACTTGGTTGGTTTTTCCTTGTCTAATCCTCTGAAGGTGTTTGACCTCCAAATGTATGTTAATATTGACTCACTCCACTTTCTATAACATCCCTTCCTTTCAGTGATGTCCTTGTGGGGCCGCTCTCAAAGGAGAGAGTAGGAAATGGATTTTGAAAGACGTGTTGCACCCAAATGCTAGGTAGGAAGAGAAAACCTCCTCAGCTACTTCCTTGCAGTTTTCCAGCTTTGTATCCCCCAGGAGAATTGTAGCATCCACTTTTAAATGCCTCCTAAGCTCTTTGCACAGTGTGGGTACAGCCCGGACACAGACTGGTAGACATGATGTTTTAGCACCACACGTGTTTATTTACACTATTTATATACAATAAAGTGCATGAAACCCAGTGCCGCAGCACCAATCACCCCTCAAGTCCAGGCCTTCTCACAATGCCTTTCTCTTCTGTCCGCCTCCACTCCTCTCCTCCAAGACTTTGTCCTTCTTCCACCCGACTCCAGCCATCGAATGGAGAGAGGCAGCCCCTTTTAACCACACCCGGATGAGCTCCAGGTGCTTCCTGATAAGCCTCTCCCGACACTTTCCTGTGTGGCGGAAGCACCAGCTGTGTACCCGGAAGCACTCCTGGTGTCCCCGATCCTCTTCCCCCCAGCACTTCCGGGTGTGGCGGAAGTCCTAAGGTCCAGGGCTCTCTAGGCATGGCGGTGACCACGGGCCCCTACAGGTTTGAGCTTCCAAGCTCTCTACCTGTGGTCCCCAAAGCAACCAGGGCGGTCACCTCCACATGGTCTGGGGAAGGCACAAGCCCTCCTCCGGTCCTCCAGGGCGTCCCAGCCAGGTTGCCATCCCAGCCATCTCTGACACTAGCTTGGATTTCAATTTTGTGCTTTTGAAAAGTTCCCGAATTTTCCTTTTATTTCTACTTTGCTAATGGAGGAATCTCCTACTTGAGATATTTGACTCCTTCTCCATCTCTCTTCATTGCCTTCACTAATTGTTTGATCAAACCCAGACTTAAGCAAAGTGAGGACAAATAATATTTTCGCTGTCTACTTTCTCTTCTCTAAACAATAAAAAGGCATCTTTTTAAACTTCTAAATATAAATTCCTGGCTCTTTTGAAGGAATAAAAAGAAGAAAAAAAAATACTGATTGAGAGCAAAAATGTGTAACAAATTATTGATTCTGGGTTGTTTCTGTTTCAACTAATGTTAAGAATGAAGAAAAAAAAACATGCTTAAAACAAAGGAAGCTTACTATTAAAAAAAAAAATTTAAAAAAAAAACTACTTTTTTTTTTCAATATGGCACTTTTCACTAATTCCGATATCTCATGGAAATGGTTTGTAGTAGAGAAATTCAGATCTCAAAAATGGATTTAGCACCTGAATCTATAAAGTGTATCGATTGTTTGGTGCAGCCCAATGTACTTATTGTCATTGCTTTGTTTAATGATTTGTGTCTGCCACACTGTCATTGTGCCATTTATAACCACAATAACATTTATTTATTTATGCACAGGATGTAGCTTAAAGAGTTTTACAAGATGAGAAAGTAAAAATGACAAGAAAAGAAAAACAAATCATGACAAGATGTCATTAAGAATGAAAAAATGACATACCAAAAATAGCAGATAAGACTAAATCAATATGCATTTACATAGCAAAGAAGTACAGTGGTAATAGAAAACGTTTCTATCTAGATGCGTTTTTGAGTTATTAATGATCAGATGACTGGGAAAGACAGAAAAAAAAAAACTCAGCGGTTTAGGTGCTGATGGAAAAAAAAACAAAATCTGCAGGGGCAGCATGGCCAAAAGACCACCCAGTTCCCACTGGTCAATCTACTGAAAATACATGTACAGTCAATCCACAGATTTTGCGAATGTGACGTTGTTAGGAAATGATGCGAAAGTTAAAGACGTCAGTGTTAATGCATTGAACCTCTTGAAACTAGGGGGTTAAGTTCCCACCTCTACCACAACTGTAATCTTTTTCTACAGATTAATCAAAATACACTTTTCTGCATGGAATTCTTCATAACAAAATATTATTTCTGGTAATATGCACTTTTCATAACACATTAACCAAGAAATAACTCATAAAATGTGGTACACAAAATTAAATTTGTAACATGAAAAACATTTTTTCTTGTTAATGACTTCCTAGAATACTCTGACCTTTCGTGCAAACATCTGAATAAAAATACATATTTTTCTCGGAAGCCACCAAGACTGGTGAGGTCGCGACATCACTCTTGACACTCTGTGCTTCACAGCTGGTGATGACATTGGAGATTATGAAAGACGCATCATCTTGAAATGATCCATCAGTGACGTCTGCTTCATGTGCCACTTGAGATCCTTAAGGGTCTCAGAGTATGGGAGCATAGCAAAGGCAAGTTGACGTTTAACCGTGAGGCTATGATCAATAATGGGATCAGCAGCCCTGATGTCTCTGGCCAGCTAGTCGCAGTCAACAGTTGCTGACATTCTGGCACAAAGTTTATCTAACACTTCTGTTTTCTCACTGAGCCACATCACTGACTTTGCATGCTTGGGCTTAGAGCCTGAAAGACTTGTACTACACTTTAGCGGCATGATTGCAACTCTAAACTTGATTTCTTTAAACAAAACAAAGAAAATATGCAAAAAATATATGGGGAGCTCTTTACTTCACAATGGTAGGATACTAGCCGCTCCCCAAACTTGTGCACATCATTCCTCTCAATTTTTTCTCTACTGCACATTGCTGCAAAGCCGGCAAATATGCGCTGTAGCCAACGAGAAAGTGAAAATGAGGGTACAGATAAAATAGTATGAATGATTGAAGTCACAAAAGTTAAACTCAAGAATGTTGAGGATAGTTTACTTAAGTTGTTACTTTTTGTTTTTTAAGCTTCATCCTAGGAGATTCGGTATCTGCTCATGTTTCAACATCACTGGCAGCTGCACGGGACTTTGATCAGGTGGTGGTGGCACAAAATATCACTACAGAGAAACCAGAAAAGAAAGCAGAGAAAAGTACAAAATTAATAAAGCTTATGAAGAAAATTATCCATCCATCATCCAACCCACTATATCCTAACTATAGGGTCACAGGAGCCAATCCCAGCCAACACAGGGCGCACACATACCCACACACCAAGCACACACTAGGGACAATTTAGAATCACCAATGTACCTAACCTGCATGTCTTTGGACTCTGGGAGGAAACCCACACAGACACGGGGAGAACATGCAAACTCCACACAGAGAGGACCCGGGAAGCAAACCCGGGTCTCCTAACTGCGAGGCAGCAGTGCTACCACTGCACCACTGTGCCACCCAAAGAAAATTATGTTGATTTATAATATTCTATGATATAGAATATGATACTCATGTATAATCTATTAGAAATAGAACTAAAATGCAGTTGCAAAAATCCCAAAGGTTATGTGAGAAGACAGTTTCCCCTGGAGAATTAATATGTACAAAAAGGCCAAATCTAAAAAAGTGGGTTTTTAAAACATTTTGAGAATATTCTATAGTATTAGTCTGTCGTAACTCTGTTGGTAAAGTATCCCAGATTTTTTGTGCATGACAGCAAAAGGCCACCTCACTACTTCTTTTATGCTTAGCTCTTGGCATACAAATGAAACCAATATTAGAAGATCTAAGGATTCAAATGGAAATGTAGGGGGACATGCACTGCAAAATATAGGAAGGAACTAGATTATTTACAGCTTTATGTACTGTACCATTAATAAGTAAGAGTTTTGATGCTGCCTTTTGAACCAACTGCAACCAATTAATGTTAATGTTGTATTCTCACAGAATTTTCATTTTCTTGCTCAAGTGGGACCAGGATCAAATACTTTTCATAGTACAGGAATACATAATGAGAATAAAATAAACTGATCTCATTTAAATGAGGCCACATACATGCATTACTGTATATGTCTTAAGAATGGACTCTGTTGTTCTGTATTTCACATACCATGCCATAAGTCAAAGTCCTATTAGTCTTTATAATCACTTCTGTACACTTTGTAGTTGTTATGAATCCATTTCAACTAAAATGATGAACACACAGGTTAGGAATTGCTAGTGAATTCCATATACTCTGAATTCTGTCATGAATGTTACATATTATATAAAATACTAGCTGCGCCACCCATCTAAGACTCTTTGAAATCTAAGTAATCAAAGTAGATGTCATTTTTTTATTTGATACCAGGGGGCTTCACCCCCTGCTTGCTTTGCTCACCAAATCCCCGCCAAGTGCTACGCATCGTTGTGAAGAGAGGGGCTGAACGAACCCCATGGAGACACAGTCGACTCCTCCGAAACCCCCCTTTAACAGTGATACAATGGGTGTCAAATGACAGTTGTTTTTTTACCTCCTCTTTGCTTGATCAGGTGCTGGTTTGCTGCTCCCGTGCCGCGTGATCTGCATTTCGTGCGCTTCAAACATTTTAAAGTCACTGTCTTGTCTCTCTTCTCCCCCAGACATCCTCAAACACTATGCGATCTCTTGTCACTGTTCCGTTATTTCACCGAGTAATATTATCCGTTTGTTTGCGCTAATGTGATCTTTACTGTCATTTTTTTGAGACTTTCGAATTTTCTACTTCCATTATCTCTAACCTGCTCTGCATGTGTATCACGGGACTTGCTTACAAAGGTTGTAAGTATGACGTGACTTGTCCGTCTCGCGGGACGTGAAAGTGTCTCTCTGTCTCTCTTCAAAAGATCACGTCTCATCGCAGGAAAAAAGTCATGTCCCAAGTTTTTTTATTATAATAGAGAGACATGGATTTTTCATTTAGTCTGGCATAATAATATACATCTGGTTCCTTTATCTCGTGATGGCCTATACCTCTTTGGAAAGAGGCTCCCGTTTTTGCTGCATCCTCTTGGCATCAGCCACTTTTACAGTCAAACAGTTTTGTTGAGAAAATGCAACGGTGGTGATTACTATAATGGCCTTATTTAGTGACTCTAGCCTAGTCGTGTTGGGGCTTTGGTTTCTTGACATGCATGTTGGTTTATTGTAATTTTCACTCATCCACTGCCCACCAAGCTAGCTAGCATTACAGGTATAAACCTTCTCCATGTGTCCAAGGCAGGTGTAAGAAAGTTGCTACCATGCTGTTGTTTCTGGCATAACACGCTGGACAACAGAATAGGCCAGCAAGACTCATTTTTTTATTTTTAGACCATTATATGGTATTTTTATTATCATTTTGATTGTGTTGACCCCTCTTCTACATGTTTGCCTATTTTAAAAATTTTCTTCCTAATCCTAACAACTGGACGGAGACGCAGATACACAGACACACACGCAGACACTGGTCCTTTTATTAAGGTGGCTAGGCAGGCTATTAATCCCTATAGTTAAACTCTTGAAGTTGTCGCTTGGGAAATCAGATAGATTCCTGTAGCTGTATGTCTGTTTAGGGCACAGTTCTATATTTTGTCAGGTGTTATGCGGTATATGGTTGGCACATATCTGATAAGAATTAGTCAACTTTGTCATGAAAACTAATAATCCATATTTGGCTTACAGAAGGCAGTGCTTCAGTTTTTTTTAGCATCCATCTTCACCATCTGCTTTAGCTACATGTTGTATACTTTTATGAAATGAACACAAAGGCAGTCTTAAAAGAGCTGAACTGTTTACTAAACAAAATGATTAATTTTTTTGTTGGCTGTAATCTGAAAATAAAGGAAAAGTAGAGCGGATGAACAGTGGAGCAGTGGGCACACACACACACACACACAAAAGCGCAGTATAAAGAGGTCAGCTGAGGCAAGGCCTCCCAGCCAAGTCGCATATGAAGGTATTAAGAGATTGTTGTCGCTGCTGAGCGCTAAGCTGCAGTCCAGGTTTCAGGGAATGAGATGAATTCTGTTCTCGCACAATCGCTTCATTATGTGAACATAAAGAGACTTTTCTCTTTGTATCTCTTGATAAGAGGTATCGAAAGGAGTCCGCTGCCACCCGGATGGAGGGGTGCCAGTCTAGCCATTCTGGTGCAGAGAATGCTGATCGCATTGTCCGTTTCATTTTTCTTTCCTTCTTGCAGAATCATGTGACGGTGTTGACTGTGGGTTTGGCAAAGTGTGTCGGATGAAGCAGGGTCGCCCTTACTGTGCCTGTGCACCGGACTGCTCCAACATCACTCGTAGGCAACCAGTATGTGGTGCAGATGGGAACACTTACAAGGATGAATGTGCCCTTCTTATGGCCAGGTGCAAGGGCCATCCTGACCTGGAGGTCATGTACCAAGGAGAATGTAAAAGTGAGTTTGCATGATGTGCTGAGCGCAGTGTGATTGCACCATCCGTCTCCTTTTTTTGTTGTCTCTGTTATAAAGTCAAAATCAAATAATGACGTGTAAGCATAAGTTATCCCAAAGAGCCTAAATCACAAGGAAGAGGACATCTGGTTCCATTCAAGTGTCCAGCTCTCTCAACCTGCCATGCTTCTTATTTTTTTCTCCTGCAGAGTCCTGCACAAATGTTGTTTGCCCAGGGACCCACACCTGCGTGATTGACCAGACTGAGAGTGCCCACTGTGTCATATGTCGTTCTGCTCCATGCCCCACACCTACCTCATCCGAGCAGTCTATTTGTGGCAACAACAACATCACCTATCCCACTGCCTGTCACCTACGGAGAGCAACTTGCTTCCTGGGACGTTCCATTGGTGTCCGTCATTCTGGAAACTGTGCATGTAAGAGGAATTGTGTGTTTAGATGAATATTTAGATGAATAATTAGGATTTATCAGAGTGATGCTAATTGTGTACCCATGTACTCTTTACTGGTTAGTAAGACTTGCAAGTTCTCATGTCCATTTTTGTCTGATAAGCACTAGGAACCAGAGAATGGTAACATGTTATCGAATCATATGCTCACTAAGTGTTACATGCTTGCAGTATTTCTCTTCTTCCATTTTGGAGGTGGAACTGTATGGTTGTTTCACAGTTTTCTTGATTTGACAGCAGGACAGAGTAATTTTATTGAGACAGATGTGTAGCATGGCTTATAGAGTAAGGCACTGAAAATGAAACCATAAAGTTGCCAGTTAAGTTGCCATTTTGATTCCTTATATGACCCTGGCCTGGTCAAATAACCACCCAGCATTCAAATATACTGTACATTCAAACAATCATGCTATACCTCTAAGTATCTGGAGATTATGCACATTATTGAAAGTGTTTATAAAGTAAAGTTTGTCCCTTTATAACTAATATTGAAATGGCATCTTAAGTCGGTGGCACACTCACGACTTATAGTCAGACAGCATGTTATACTGAATGGCTGCAGTTGCTGGATCTCATTGGCTTGAGGATTTCAAATTACATGACTTCATGATGATTTTTCAGCACAGTTTCAAGTTATCACCACATTTTGATAGCCAATTAACTTAACTGTTCAGATACTTTCCAGATATGACAAGTTCAGCTGCAGTCTTGGCAAATTTGAAATATCAGACAGACAAGTCTGTCTTCTGTTTTTGAGTCCACAAAACCTGCTTTTCTTTGTTCCTTGTGGCCACGTTGCATTCATTTTTCTTCTGGCTGAATGCTCATTGGTTGTCAGTCCTCCTCCACAGATTAAGCCATGTTACAGCGAGTCACATAGCAGTAGGACTAAGTCTCTGGTGATGTTTATGGAGTGTGTCATGACTGCCCTCTAAACTTATGAAAATGAAGACTATAACTGTAAATCCCTGCAAAACTCATGTAGTATGATGGGAGATTGACAGCTGGGATCAGAAAATAATAAAGAAAAAGTATTTTCAGTCTTTTCAGCACAGGACACTGGACCACAAGAATCCGCATTATCTTGGAGATTCTATATCTCCTGTGTAAAAAGTCCCAAATTTCAAGATTTCTCCCTCAGAAACATTGCCTTCCATACCAGCTAGTAGAATCCACTGAATTCTATGCCTGCTATGTAGGAGACAGAGAAGAACAAGCCTGTTTAGGAAGTGGTACTTAATCTCATCCTTGACTCATAGGAAACATTGGTATGTTTGATGTCGAGAGGGTTTTAGATGAACTTCAGTTTTTGCAGAGAATCCTCTGAGTACCTAATATGTACCCAGGGTTCGATTCTGTAATAGTTAAGATGCACTTAAGGAAGCAGAGGATGACTTATCCTTTTTCCTCATGGTGCCCATAATCTGCCCAAAAAAAGATTCTTAGAATGCACTCATTCCCTTTGCAAAAGACACCAAATCCTACTTTATATATTTTAGTAGAAAGGACATAAGTCCATTTTGTAATTTAGGAAACCCTGCAGCTCATCACTGGCATGTAGGATGTGTTGAAAGTCATAGCTACCCTGTATATTATTAGGAGGATCTCGCTCCAATTCCTGTTGTGTTTGTGGCACTGGATCATATATCTCTATCATATATATCTTCATGGGGCACTCTTTTCTATAAATGGTTTGTCTGAAACACTTTTATAGCAGACATCCATCCATTATCCAACCCGCTGAATCTGAACAGGGTCACGGGGGTCTGCTGGAGCCAATCCCAGCCAACACAGGGCACAAGGCAGGAACCAATCCTGGGCAGGGTGCCAACCCACCGCAGGACACACACACCCACACACCAAGCACACACTACGGCCAATGCAGAATCGCCAATCCACCTAACCTGCATGTCTTTGGACTGTGGGAGGAAACCGGAGCGCCCGGAGTAAACCCACGCAGACACGGGGAGAACATGCAAACTCCACGCAGGGAGGACCCGGGAAGCGAACCCAGGTCTCCTAACTGCGAGGCAGCAGCGCTACCACTGCGCCACCGTGCCGCCCACTTTATAGCAGACATCAAATCTCAAACGTGCTTTGGAAGTCATATTTGTATATCAAATTGAAAAAATAATAAAAAAATATTTGATCACTAACGTTTTTTCCAAGCGTAGCCTGAAGGAGTAGCTAAATCTCATGTACATCTAATAACATTGCTAAAGCGTTGTCAAGTCTGTTGAGCTGAATGACCAGTTCTCATGAAGAGTGTTCTGCTGTTTTGTATAATGTGCTAGAATCTGTCCTCAGTTTCTTAACCCCTTGATTCTTCTGTCTGTCTGTTGAGAGGTCATTTGACCCCTTCTACAATTTTGACAAAGCTCTCAAACTTAACTTTATTACGTAGAAGCTCCTGAATTCCTTACCTGCTGTTCAGAGGCTCTTGATCCCAGGGACATATGGATACTCCAGTTTTGAAACTCCATGAAATATAATAATCTTTTGTGGACTACTGTGACATTGTTAAAAATAAAATCTTCATAGGAGACAGTAGATAGTACACTGATGGGTCCTTGCAATGCATGGCAGATGCAGGGTACCGTGTGAGGCAGACTCTTTCTACCATGTAGATTTGAGTCAGTCCACCTGAATCAAAGAAAGCTTGGTTAGAACTTACTTGACCCTTTTTCTCTTTTCAGATGTTCTCAAGCATGCAGTCGAAAAAGAGGAGAGTGAAGAGAATGCCTTGTAGACCAAAGGGTATTTGTTCTTCTTCTATCACCTCAGTCAAAGGAACCTTAGCTTCAATCCGAGCAGAAAAACAAGATGACCAACTCAGAAACAAAGCCCCACCATAGTGTGCGCTGCCAGTTACTTTTACATCTATTTATTTCCTCTTTCTTTAAATATTCTCCTCATCTCCACTCCATATCACTCTCCCTGTTCTTCTAAAAACATCTAATCCAAAGGCAAGAAGTCGGTAAGAAGAGGGCAGCAGACTATGAACACAGTCAGACTGCTGTTTGACATTCATTGCCCTGCAGGTGGCAGACTATCACACTTTGGTGATCTACAACTTAGCATCTGTTATAAACGATGGTTGAACTTGTTCGCTGTCACTGTGAGGGTGAGTAACGTAAGTGTCTCAGATAATTCTCACCAAAGGCCATGCATTCATGTTTTAGTATCACTGAATCTGAGGCAATCCATACTCTCTAGCAAGTAGGGGGAAAGGGAGGGCTTGCTATGTGAATATTGTAAATAAAATTAAACAACCC
>JANRMT010062789.1:32933270-32947182 GCA_026402145.1 Polypterus bichir lapradei | reverse complement strand
TATTAGAGTAAGAAGTGAAATACAATGAGAATAAACTTCTGTTGACAATCAATAAAGAAAAAATAAGTTTGCCTTTATATTGAATATGAATGAAATATTAAAGAGTATCATACGCTAAAACATTGTACTTACTTGTAAATACTATTGTTTACCTCTGTGAGACTAATTTTGTATGTGTATCAGTTTATGTTCTATTTTTGTACTTTATTACATTTAATAAAATATTATCTTTGACAATGTTTTAAACAATATTATGCTGGATTGCTCTCTAACAGACTGAATGTGCAGTACAGTTTATTAATAAATTTTGTTGTTTTTTCAATACACATTGAAAAAGGCAGGAATGAACTTCAGAAAATAAATTCATTCATTAAAATAAAAAATGTATTTTGAAAGTCACAGAGCATTAAAGAACTGATGTCTTATTATTGAAAAGTGCAGTTTCAGAATTTATAGTTCCATTTATTATCTCACTTTATGAAAAATTTCATCACCTCCTTCAGTCACAGGCTTAACATTCAGATCAAGAAAATGGATGAAAACTAAACTGGCTGCACAGGGAAAGAGAAAAGGAATCAGAAGACAGTCATCAGTATTTAAAACGAGCTAAGGTCAAAACCGGGAGAGCAAGATTCAAGTAAAGCCCAGAATGTGAAATAATGCTTATGGACAAAATTCAAAACAAGAAAGTCAAATCCAGATATTCTGATGCAAACTAATTTAAAAAATAAGATCATTGAAGATCATCGTCAAAGCGACGTAAAGGAGTCTGTCACCAGAAATTAGTTTTAGATTGAAAGAAAATAACACTTCAGCTTTTTAAGTTGTATTCACAAATTGTAACGAGCAGCAAGAGTACCTTTATAGCTTTGATCTGATGATGGCATGCGCTGCACATTTTCGGCTGTCTTCTCCTAGCAGTGTCATAGAAATTATATATACAAAGCGTCTCAAAATGGTGGAGCCCATACGAAAACAAAAAAGTGCTGTGGGAGAACATAAAATACTGAAGTAGATAGATAGATAGATAGATAGATAGATAGATAGATAGATAGATAGATAGATAGATAGATAGACAGTGTGAATGTTATAACAGAAAAAGTAGTATCCTGACTTGGATTGAGGTTGATTTGCCATAATGGAAGGATCATATGAATGGAGGTTCTTATTTCAACTGCAGTGGAAAGTTAATGGATGCAAATAGTTTAAAAAGGACAATATAGCCTCCAATATGAGAGATGGCAGTGTTCCTGTGGCATAAACAGGGAGTCCCAAAAGCACATAAGTCCCATTAAAACTTCCAAAACATGCCCTTCAGAGGGGATTAATGTTAAAACTCTGACTAGAAACAAAAGGGGTCTTGATGGATCTTTATAAAAAATAAGATTTATTTTTAAGAAAAATGCTTTGAAGTACAGGAAGCTCCTAGGAGCATAAAATGAATTGCTTAAGAAGGCAGGCAATCCACAGCAAACACAGAATTCCAAGGCAACCTCAAAAACAGAGCACAGGTTCCGAAATCTGGGAAATCACAAATAAGCACAGCACAATACAAGTAAGAACTCCTCTTCCTAGCGCATTCAAAATAAACTGCCAAGATCTATGGCAGGCCCTCTAATTTATAGGGTGGTGGGCAGTTCCTGGTGGTTATTGGCAGGTGGCCCGCCTCTTGAGGAACCACCCTTAAAACACATGCTACATAACACAGTCTACACAGAAATATAGACAAAACCAAAAATAAAGAATTAACATTAAGTACATCATTTAAATCTAAAATGAACAAAAGAGACATTAAACATGAAATTGAATCCCAGCCAGTGAAGGAACCCTGGCTGAGATATGACAGCCTGGGATGTGTAGTTCAGAAGGGCAGCCCTGTTGGGGTGTCTGGTTGCCACCAGAAGGTGTTGCAGCAAGTGAGCCTCACTGTTTCAAGCTATTGCCATATGACCCAGACGTTCATTAAAGTTCATAAAAGTTATTTTTCATTGGAAACCTGCTCTCACCCTCCTCTACGTCGTGCAACTCTGTGACCCAAGCTTGAAAATTTAAACAAAGAACAACAACAAACAGCACAAAACATACGTTTACGCTAGCTTAGTTGAACTTCTTCTCTATTACAGAACTTAATTTTTGAATTCTGATCTTTCAATTAATGTGGTCAAGATAGATAAGTTCCTTAGCTACTTATTGCATTTCCAGGGTCTGCACCATGATGGTGGTGTTGAGTTGCTCGAAGTAATATGTATATACAGTATGTGTGTGTGTGTGGCTAGTCCTGTATGTGTGTGAAGCTGAGGTATTCTTTCCTACTGAATTTAGGAAGAGAAACCTATAACAGCTGAAAGCGCATCCATCACAAAGGCAATGACTTTTCAGTTACACTAATACCAGTGACCAGAATACATTAGCTGGCTTTATCCTAACTGCTAAGGTACAATCAATAATCCTCGGAGACAAAGCTGGTGTGCATATGATTTGGCTGCTGTTGCCTTCAGCTAAGTTCCAATCCTTTTGGGTCGACTTTCTCTGGCAGACATGGAAGATGTTCAGCATGCTTTTTCCTTCTTCACCTTAGTCACACCTTCTGGTTGAGTGTGGTTTCTCTAAAGATTCTCACACCGTATACAATCTACATCTACTCGGGTAGTCAGTGATCAGACCACTCCCGTTTTTCGAAAGTTGAATGTGTGGCTTTTACACATGGTATCTCTTGCTCAAACACCGCACTTTACTTTATACAAGCTTTGAACTTGTGGCCCCCTTGTCCAACTCCTTTACAGAAAGTCTTCCACTCTTATAGTCCAGCACAAGGTTGTCCATCGGAGTAAAAGAGATTGCTTCCTAGGCAATATGGAGTAGAGTTTTGGCCAGGCCACGATCAGGAAGAGCATATAGAGAGTATAGATCTGGTACTTGCAGTGGGCTATAAAGGAAGGAGTTGCCATTTTGCCATTGGTTTCCTAGGTGCACATAAGCCCAACCTTTTGAATGACAGTTGGTACAAAGTTTTGTCCATCAAAGTTACCAACTATTGAGTTATCATCACAGACCAAGTGTTTAAATGGTGCTTCATGGAGACATCTCTAGATGTAATTTTACTTGTGACTGACCAGTCTTATCAGACAAGAGACCCTGAAACTGCACTCCATTGAGATCTTGTGGAGAGAGAAGTGACACTTGAGCTATAATTAAGAGTGTTTGACAAACACTCCATACAGGCTAGGGTACCACGTCTGGGAGGTGGGGTGTCTAAAACAATTGCCCAGAAAAATTATCAAACCACATTGCTTTGTGTTACCTCCTGTTCCTTATTTAACACCACTTTTTTCATTTGCTAGGAAGGTGCTTGTCCTACCCCTCCTGATCAATCACTTCTGGAGTTGATATTTTTCTCAGGGGTCATCCACTTAGAACACCACTTAGCCATGTCATGTGTCTGAGCCCCAGCTCCCATCAAAAAATGAAGAGAAACTCCAGTTAGACTGCCCATCCCAACTATTCAGTAGGGATCTATACACTCTGTAAAAAGACATCTTTACTCCATTCATTCCTGATTTCAAGCTAACTTGTTTCTACAAAGGAGTTTAATATGTGAGATTAGTGTACAGAAACTGGTATGTCTGTATAAATATGAAAACGTAGATTTTTATGGGCAAGGGGATCCTTGGTTAGGGAAGTGACCAAGATCACAATGGTCACTCTAACACAGCTTCACAAGTGGTCTGCTGAGATTGGAGAGCCTGTTGGAAGTACAACCAGCACTTCATCAATCAGGTGTTTATGGCAGAGTGGCAAGATGGAAGTCACTCTTGAGTAAAACCGATATGATACTTTAAAGAACTGAGCACAAAGTCAAAGATGAACCAAAAACTGAACTTCCTGGCCAAGACTCCAAATACCATGTCTTCCAAACACCAGACACTGCTCATCACCTTCCTAATACCATCCATACAGTGAAGAATGGTGGTGGCAGTGTCATATTATGGGGTACACAGGTAGACTGGTCATCATTGAGGAAAGGATGAATGCAGCCAAATACAGATAGGTCCTTGGAGAAAAACCTGCTCTACAGTACAAATGACCTCAGAGTACCTTTGAGACATGACCCAAAGCAAACATGCAAGACAACACTGGAGTGGCTTCAGGACAGGTCTCTAACTGTCCTTGAGTGGCCCAGTTAGGGCCCAGACTTAAGCCCTATAGAACATTTCTGGAAAGGCCTGAAAATTGCAGTACACCACCACCTCTTATTCAACAGAAGAGTGCTTGAGAGGATCTGCCAGGAAGAATGGAATAAACTGACCCAAAAGCTATATTTGGTACCACAGGGGCTTCTGCAAAGTACTGAATTAAGGGTGTGAATACTTAAATAACTGAGAGATTCCAGTGTTTGATTTTGAATAAATTTGCAAACCTTTCTGAGAACATGTCACTTTATCATTATGGGTTATTGAGAGTGGATTGATAGACAAAATTGGCAAATGTATCCATTTAAAATTAAGTCAACACAATAAAGTGTGCAAAAACCAAAGGAGTCTGAACACCGTCTGAATCCACTGTAGTTGCTAAAGGTGCTGAGTACTTTGTTATTCTGATATATGAAAGAACTCGGGCTCTCTGCGCACTGATATTACATTCAAGCAGCACACCATCAGGCTAGTACATTGTTGTCCTGTCAGACATCAGTGACCTGGCCTACCCTACACTCAGACACATCAGTATCACAAACATGACCAACTTTTTCCAGCACAGATTAATTTCTTTCAGCTACTTGACTGCCTATTATGGTTCTGTGACACTCCCATCCATAAATGGGAATCCTAGCCAGGTTGCGACCATACCTTCTGGGCAGACCTCTCCATGACTACACATATAAACTTAGCATGAAGACAAGACGCTGAGGTGTCACAGAAAATGAGAGACAGACAGACAGTGCTTCTGTCGCTCAGTGTGACACATTGTAGGAAATCATTTCCCGCTTTTACATGATGTGTTGGCAATATAAGTCAGGTTAACAGGTGAATCACAAAGCTTTCCTGGTCTGCTGACTGATACATGACCTGTTGGCACCTGCAGGGAAGCACTTATAGTATTGCAGTACACTGACTGTCCGCTTTCTGCATGAAGCCTGTTTCTATAGATCTTCAGGACATGTGGAAGGTAGTGATTCGTTATGTATGATCTGATCTCACAGACTTCATTAGGAAAAACAGAGGAGATAGAGATTGGGAGTATGTACTAATACAGCATATTGTCGCACCCTCCACACGACGGACCACCGCAGGATCCCAATTAAGACCAGAGTGCAACTGTGCACCTCAGCACCACACTAGTTCGAATGAAACAGTGTGAGGTTTTTTTTACAGTGGCTGGAGTGCCAGCCCTGCCACCAACCCCCAGATTTTCCCGGTAAGTTAGAGGACGTGCATGCAGGGCTGGATGAAGGCTAACGTCATACCCAGAATGGAGATATTGCTTGCTAAGGACCTTGCTCAAGGGCCCAATGAAATGAAATCACTTCTGGGTTTTATGGGATTTGAACTGGCAGCCTTGCGATTGCTGGCACAGACCCCTAGATTCAGAGCCACCACTCTAGAAAAGGAAAAGAAACCAAATCAAATTGCATGTCTTCCACTCCCATTTTTAATTATTTATTTGCCATCGGTAGTCCCTGCCTGAACTTCAGGTTTCACAAATACCTAATGAAGACACTCCTTTAGTTCAAGTTATTTATGTTCTTTTAGAGAAGCCAGTAATGGAGAAAAAAGAAAAAAAATCTTTCACTGGTACCACTTGACATGATTAAACAGTGAATGCTGAGGCCAAATGAGGATGATAACATGTTCCTCCCTGTCTCTATGCCAAATGTGAGCATGCTGATTCAGACCAAACACAAAGACCCCATTATTCTTGAAAATGCTGATGACACTGAGATGTTGTTTCCTCTGCCAACCCATCAAACTGTCTATCATACAAATCTAGAAGACACTTGAGATGTTCTGATGTATCCTCATCACTATGTCGAATCCCTGATAAGCAACTTGTAACCAGAGATGAAAGATAACTATGCAGTACTGTGATTTCTGAGTATGATTTTTGTTTAAAACACTTATTTTTAGTATACGTCCATAATTTTGCTATCTCAAGCAGGTAGAAAATATTTTCATGCAGCTGTTTCAATGGAAGAAATGTAAATGAAGGTTACTCTCCTCTGCCTTTGACACAGTCAACTACCAGCTCCTCCTTGCCACCCTCTCCGACCCTGGCATCACCGGGACCCCCTTAGGTGGTTTGAACCCTTGAAAATGTGAGCGATGTCAAGGGTACACCAGGCAAGCACTGGGGTGCCCCAAAGAATGGTGTTGGACCCTCTCCATTTCTTTCTATACACCCCCTCTAATCAGGTCCCATGTTTCTCTTATCACCGCTATGGTGATTATATATAGCGGTACCTGTTGTTCCCTCCAGAGGTCCACATGGTATCAGCTAGAATCTCTGCATGTCTTACTGGTGTTGTAAAATGGATGAAGGTACACCATCTCCAGCTCAATCTGGCAAAAATGGATCATTCATGTTATCCCATCTTGTCTGTCTATTCGGCATCTCACCTCAATTCAGTTTGGCTAACTATTGCCCACCAAGTTGGTACAGAACCTTAGGGTGGTGATTAATGACCAGCTATCCTTCATGGACCATGTTTGTTATGGTTTCCCGGTATTACAGATTTACTCTGTAGAATATCTGCAAGATCAGACAACAGAATATTCAGAACAACTCCATTCCAGGCTTTGGTCTTGACACGCCTGGCTCTGCTGTGGCGCCTCTAGCTTCAGCACTTATTAGGAGCTTAGCCACAGCTTCCTTGACATCCTTACCCCTTGGAGTTTTCACACTGTTTCTGACCAGTAAATGGGAGAAACCAGGGCTGCCCTCTAGAAGATCTGAGGCTATAGGCATACATATACTGAACAGGTAGGGGGAGAACTCTCAGAGATATTGGGGATACATGTCTGAAATCAGGAGCTAAAGCCCTGGAAGCTTTACATCCTAACAATGCCACTGAGTGGCATGTACTAAGTTCCAATTCTTGATGTTTGTCTACAGAGTAGTCAGTGGGTCTGCACCTATATACAGTATATGGAGACACTTATCAGGTCTTAAGCTTCTTCTCAAACACATAGGTCAACTGCTGAGTGGTGTCTGGTGACATCACCTCTGTGTGGAATCAAACCTCAGTCCAGATTCTTTTTATGTGTAGCTCCTGGTTGGTGGAATGACTTGCCCCACCTCCATTTCAACTGCTGACTCCCTTAATGTGTTTAAAAAGTGTCTGAAGACTCGTTGTTTTGATGAATTTCTGTCTAACAGTTGTTGGGTTTTATAATCTAGAAACTGTAACTTGCTTGTATTTCTGGTCTGAGCTCTTCGCTTGTGGTGATCAATTTTGTGCCCTTGTCCTGTTATACTTGCATCCCAAACAGTCCACCGTCTGATGTTTGCTCGATTATGTTGATCTCCTTTGTAAGTCACCTTGGATAAAAGCATCTGCTAAGCAAATAAATGCAAAAGTGATTGGAAGAGGCGTACTCTTCCAATCTGACAAAAAGGGTCTGAATGGCCTACAAAAGAAGGATGCGCCATGAATAGCATTGGTCAGTAGAACCTGCAAATAGCTCACCAAATGTGCTAAACTGGTACAAGTCCATACATAATACTGGTCAGTGGAAATATAAAAGTCTAAAAGTATAAAAGTCTGTCAGTATTTTCAAGAGCCAGAAGCTCCAGCGACACAACAACATTTATTTTTATAGCACATTTTTGTGCAAAGGTTGGAGCTCAAAGTGCTTTACATGTCAAAGAAGTAGCTATATGCAAAGAAAAACTGATTAAATTAAAATAAGAATAAGAAGGAATAAATAGTATGCCAAAAATTGACAGAGAGTAAATACATAATTAAGGGAAGTATATATACAGTAAGTAAGGGACCCAGATGTGATGTTGACATTGTGATGTGCCAAGAGAAATATCTCCAAACTCCTCAGAATATGGGTGTGCAATAACTGAAGACCCCACTAAAGAACTGCAAGACAATTGAATTGTTTCAGTGCCTTTTGAAATCTTGCCCAACGAATGAGGGAAGAGGTGGGTCTTCAGTTCAAAACGTCAATCCCATGAGGCTTTAGTTTCATGATTATGATGTGAAGTGTGCTATTTGACAACAGAAATTTAGAAAAAGCATGCGTGTTGGACTCATTGAGCAAATGACTGGATAAATGACGTGTGGATTATGTAAGAGGAGTAACCTGAAATATTTATTTATTCTTTTTTCATGGTTGTTTTTTAAACTTCATTTGCCATTGTACAGCATTACTCACTATTAGCTTCTATTATATCATAAACTTTTTTCTCTCCATTCTGCATGAACACGTGAGATACAAATGTCTCTCAGCTGTCCCTTTAAACTATATGGGGTAAGTAACGTATACAAATATCACTGATGGTGTGATAGACGGCCAGGAACAAATGCCCCGCCGGGATGCCTGGAGGAAGGAGGAACTTAAAGAGCGGCACTTCTTTTCCCTGGGTACCTGGCCGGTCCTTGATCCCTGGGGGACAGCACTTCCGGGACACCAGGAAGTTCTGACATACCAGGGATGGTTTATGCCCGGAGTGCTTCCGGGTGCAAGGGCAGCACTTCCGACACACTGGGGAGTGCTGCCGGAAGTCTAATCCAATCAAGGAGCTGCAGTCAGGTAGAAGAAGGACGGAGCTTACAAGACAGGGGTGGAGGCGGCCAGGAGAACCAAGGACTGGACTATGTAAATACATGTAAATATTATTGTAAATAAACATGTGTGTTGTGGACACTGCGTTGTCGTGTCTGTCTGTGGCCAGGCTATTTCTTACAATGGATAGAGTATTCCATTCTTTTGTATGTGTAACTCATTTCTCCAGTTTTGATGTCACTACACTGGTTACCGGTGTCATTCAGAATTGATTTTAAAATACTGCTTATGGATTACAAAGCCTTAAATAATCTCGGTCGGAGTGTCTGACATCTTATATTCCAAATCGTAACCTCAGATCTTCAAATGAGTGTCTGCTTAGAATTCCAAGAGCTAAACTTAAAAGAAGTGGTGAGGCGGCCTTCTGTTGTTATGCACCTAAAATCTGGAATAGCCTGCCAATAGGAATTTGCCAGGATAATACAGTGGAGCACTTTTAAAAACTGCTGAAAACATATTACTTTAACATGGCTTTCTCATAACTGCATTTTAATTTAATCCCGATGCTCTGTATGTTTAATTAATTATCATTACTATTCCTGGTGGCTCCAAAATCCATACTAAACCCTACTCTCTCTTCTGTTCTTTTTCCGGTTTTCTGTTGTGGTTATCTGCACCACCACCACCCGTTCAAAGCACCGTGATGTCCCTACATTAATGGATTAAAGGCCAGAAGTCCATGTGACTGTCATCATCAAGTCATTCCATGAGAACCCTGAATACAATGAGGACTGATCATCTATGTTAGGTAGAATGCCCAGAGGGGGCTGGGTGGTCTCGTGGCCTCAGAACCCCTGCAGATTTTATTTTTTCTCCAACTGTCTGGAGGTTTTTTTTTTTGTTTTTTCTGTGCCCCCTGGCCATTGGACCTTACTTTTATTCTATGTTAATTAGTGTTCCCTAATTTTAATTCTTACTTTGTCTCTTTTCTCTTTCTTCATCAGGTATCGTCACTTTGAGATACACTATTTGTATGAAAATGTGCTATAGAAATAAATGTTGTTGTTGTATCATATTTTACAATGTTTCATAAGAAAATGGGAACAGAGGCTCTTAAAAACATGGACAAGTTTCTCAGCATTGGAAAAGGAGAGGAATGAGCGAACACAGGATACGTTGTGAAAGTTTCTTAAGGTGTTTTATGCAGTGCTCTTCAACGGGTTATGGTTATAGGGCAACTAAGGATGTAGAATGTCAGTAAATTGTATTCGGTATTGTATCGTATATATATGACTGCAGTTACATGTAAGTTTTATTTTACTTTATGTACTTGTTCTACCCTTTTGTCCCTTTCAAATTTATTAGCATAGCAGATTTTGCCACTGAATTTAGTGGGATTTCAAACCTCTCCAGCCCAGTGTTATTTCATTAGAAAAGAAACTTCAGCTTATTTCATTTTAAATGCCTTCTAGTCGTTCAGTAAATGGCTGTGATTATGCTTTTGATTTCCAACACATCCATGATGATATACAATAGCTGGTGAAGAGAAATTAGCTGACCCCATGTGGGAGAATTATGATATAAAAATTATGGAAGAAATTGCCATCCCAGCTAGTAGCCCTCAAAGCAAACCACAAGGCACATGAAATACAGCAGTTGTGCAAACATCAGTGTTTGTAGACTTGAAAGCAACAGAGTTTGAAATGCCCATTGAGACTGAAAACAAGATGACAGCTCTTGGGTGCAAAGACTCTCCTGGTAGACTATTGTACAGGTTATGCAAGGTGAACTGTTCCTGTGCTGATTTACAAAGTCACCATATGTGTTTATGTTCAGCGCGTTCAGCGCGTCTCATCTGTCTGTACTGTAATCAGACCGTTCAGCTGTCCTCTGACACATTTCCTGCCTCTAAACACTAAATACACAAGCTGCTTCAGAGAAATCTACAGAGCCACGAAGAACGTCACAAGTAAGGATGACTCTGTTTATAAACCACTGGGTTGGACAAGGAATCCAGAGAGAAGCCACCACAATGAGTTAAAATTGTTAAAAGAGGGGCTCAAGGTTAAGAGAGAATTGACTGTGCGCAATAATATATGTGCTAAACTTGTAAATCTGAGTGCAATACAGCATCCTATAGGGAAATTAAGAAATATAAAAAATGTCAGGTTTTTCACATTTGAAAACGATGTGTCTTAAGGTAGATAAAGTGACAGTCTCCAGTTAATCCAAAATGCAGCTGCAAGAATTATTACAAGAACAAGAAAATATGAACACATAACTCCAGTTCTTAAATCCTTACACTGGCTCCCGGTTAAGTTTAGGGCAGATTTCAAAATCCTCCTTTTAACATATAAAGCATTAAATGGCCAAGGTCCGGCTTACTTGTCTGAACTTATCATGACTTACAAACCTGAGCGCACATTAAGATCTCAAGATGCCGGTCTGCTTATGATTCCAAGGATTAATAAAATACAAGTAGGAGGTCGAGCCTTTAGTTACAGGGCCCCTAAATTGTGGAATGGTCTTCCTGCTTCTATAAGAGATGCCCCCTCGGTCTCAGCCTTTAAATCTCGGCTGAAGACTCACTACTTCAGTTTAGCATATCCTGACTAGAGCTGCTGATTAACTGTACAGACTGCATCTCTGTTGTTAGTCATTAGCACTAAAACATAAGTAACATGATTGTTATAATTTGTTACTAACCCTCACCTATTCTGTTTCTCTTCTCGGTACTCAAATGTGGCAATTGGTGCCACGACCCACCTGCCAAGTTGTTTGCCTGCCTATGGTAAAGTCATCCCTGATGGAGGAACGCAGGAATCATGGGAAAGAGGGGTCCTTTCATCGGATTGGCTGGCCCAGCACTGTTTCAGCAGTGGAATGGCCAAATGGGGGAGGCAGCTTGACAGATGAGGTCTCCAGGACTCTAAAAATATCCAAATCTTATTATGTGATATCATCTACTGTTAAATTCTGCTCCGTACTTCTAAAATTTTTATTTTTATGCTGTATTAAGGATTTGTTCTGTTCTGTGTATTGTATTGTATTGTATTGACCCCCTTCTTTTGACACCCACTGCACGCCCAACCTACCTGGAAAGGGGTCTCTCTTTGAACTGCCTTTCCCAAGGTTTCTTCCATTTTTCCCTACAAGGTTTTTTTTGGAGTTTTTCCTTGTCTTCTCAGAGAGTCAAGGCTGAGGGGCTGTCAAGAGGCAGGGCCTGTTAAAGCCCATTGCGGCACTTCCTGTGTAATTTTGGGCTATACAAAAATAAATTGTATTGTATTGTATTGTATAAATGTAATATTAGGAGAAGGGGACTGAGTGCCTTCTGCTTTGTAGACAGACTCCTCTATTGAGAATTCCCAAGAGTTCCCAAAAACAAAGGTCACAAAGAAAGGCCAACTAGAGGGAGAAATTACAATCAAACCCCAGCTAGTAACAAACAGGGCCAAGTAAAATCTTCATAAAATAATATTTATTTTCACCGAAATACTCTGTGGAAAAAATAAGGCCCAAAGAGTACAAAGGCATACAGGCAGCCCCAAAAGCAAGCAAAGTCCAAACCCCAAATCCAAGGGACAAAGTCAAGAAAAAAATCACAGATTTTAAATATTCGGAAATCACAAAAAGCACAAAATAAACTCAAGAGAACTCACCACACGAAGAGCACATTCACAATGAACTGCAAGGGACTGTGGGATATCACCACCTTTATAGAGTGGCCTCTTGGGGGACCACCCACAAAGCATGAAGAACATTAAACAAGATACACAGTGTAAGAAACAAGACAAGAATTGCATAAAGTGTTGGGGCACCCAAAGGCAAACCCCATATAACTGGTTGAAAAAAGAAAAAAAAAAGGGTTTTACAGCAAGCGTTAAATACGTCTTCTCAGACGAGAGTCTAGTCATGACTGACTAAAAAATGGCATCTTTCTTTTTTTTTCATTTTCCTTACTACTTGTTGTTGGTGGCCCCCTCTTTCTCTTAGACAGGAATTGAATTCTGATTTGTTACGTTAATTTTTTCTTTTTTCTTATTTTTTTTCTTACGCAACAAATGACTATGAAGTAATTTGTTGTATAAGTTGAACTTGACTGTATGCAATGTTACTAATTAAAATAAATTAAAAAAAAAATGGCAACTCATTCTGGCTTTAGGTATTTCCAGCAGGAAGAGGCATGTCCAGGTGGGCGGACCCCGGAAGTGACATCAGTGATGGTAAAGCCGCCAATCTTCCAGTCTGCAGAGAGAGGAAAACAAAAGCTGTCAGCACAGAGCGCCTACCCCTGGAGCGACGGGGAATTATCCTCACCGGAGCCCTTAAGCTGCCCCCTTTGTGTATGCATGTGACAACAGATATGCAGAAACTAAATGGCCAACAGTATTAAAATAAGAAAAGATATGAAAAAATGAACAAAACAGACATATAAATGGCAGTTGGACCAGGGTAGCCAGGAGAGCAACCCAGATTGAAATCTAACATTCGCAGAACTGCTCACTAAATATCACAAGGGGCTGAGGGTTCAAAAGTAACCAGACTTGAAAAATACCTACGTGATACTGTGATTTGTGACTGTGCATATATTTGCTAACTAAAGAAAGCAAACAAATCATTTAAGTGCAGCAGCGGTAACGATCTAAGGACTGCAAACGAAGGTTAGTGATTGGAAGACATGCGCTGTTCCAATCTGAGAGAAGAAGGTGGAATTGGCTTAAAAGGAGGCACTGATGTACTGATCCATACAGATGGAAGAGGAAAGTGTGGATAGTAAAGTCTGTCGACGATTTTTCTCTCTCTTCTTTATTTTCCGGACAGAGTAGGAGTCTCACACCAGATAAATTAATCAGTAATGTACACTTTATTGCACCTAGACTAGAGAAGCCCTCTTACAGGAAATTCTTTGCTCTTTTATAGCTTACAGAGTTGAGCAAAATGACATTATTATACCAAAAATAAAGGCGGCGGTACATATTTCTTAGAAAAAAGACTGGTTACTGAGCAGATTCTGAGACAAACAGGAACTATAATAAAAGACTGGTTGCTGGGCAGATTCCTTTGCACTGCTCACCCAGCACCCCCGTACTTCCTTATAGAAGGTTATACACAGAAATGTCACATACACATTTTGTAGCTGCTACATGTCACATAGACAAGCTGTATTTTTCCATTCCACA
>JANRMT010062789.1:32767071-32933260 GCA_026402145.1 Polypterus bichir lapradei | reverse complement strand
GTAGCTGCTACATGTCACATAGACAAGCTGTATTTTTCCATTCCACAAGTCTGTCAGAGTTTCAAAGAGCCAGAAGCCCCTTTGGCCGAGATGTGACGTCAACACTGCACCAAGGGAAATGCCTCCAGACTCCTCATAAAATGGGCTGTAAGATGATTGTATGCTTCAATGGCTTCTCTTTGGCTGTATGTATATATAATATTATACTGCAATGTATATTAGGAGTGAAAGCTGCCTTTTAAAGAAGTTGCACAAATCCTTTCTTTTTTGCCATATTTCGTTACACAGCCGTGTGTGAACGGTCATTGAATTTTTCAGATCTTGCACTGCATAGCTCTCATTTTAACTCTGTCTCCATCTCTCTTAATGCTCAAATGGCGCTGAAGAGCTTATCATTTTTCCTCGTACTGTACATGTTAGAGCAGCTATTCCTGTATTTCATTTTTTTGTAAAAGACTTTTTTTCTCCTTACGGTGCTATAGTGGATGGCTTGGTGACACAGTGGTAGCACTGCTGCTTTGAAGTAAGGAGACCAGTGTTTGTGTGAGTTTGCATGTTCTCCCTGTGTCTGCGTGGGTTTCCCCCCATAGTGCAAAGACATGCAGGTTAGGTGAATCGGTGACACTAAATTGGCACTGGTGTTTGATTTTCTTCCCGTGCCCAGGATTTCAAATACAAATCATATCAAATCAAAATTTATTTATAAAGCACAATTTTAAAACACCGTAAGTGTAAACCAATGTGCTATACAATAAAATCAAAAAATATCAATAATAAATCAGTAAACAAACAAAGAATAAAAATTACATAAATACTAAAACAAATAAGTTAAAAGAACTGATTAGAAGACAAACAATTTACAGAAAACAATGGAAATTAAAACAAGTATTAATAAAATTGATACCAGACTTGTTCCTGCCTTGTGTCCTATGCCAGCTCTCATAGACACCCCCCCCTCCCCCCCACCCACCAACCATGACCCTGATCTGTAATAAGTGACATGTCATGCCAATACAATACTATTAATAATTCTGAAGCTGGCAATGTGACGTTGAGGCTGCAGCCAAGAAGGCTGCCGATGCTGTCCTCACACATGACTCAATCTCCAACCTTGAGTGAGTCACTTTCTTGATGTAAACAATTTTTTATTAGTTTTAAAGAGCAAAAAATGGGTAAGGACCAGATAAGAAAAGTGCAACATCAAAAAGAGAATAAAATTCCCAGCCCACCTTTCGGAAATGGTTGAAAAAAATGCTGTTCTAGTAGCTTGCTCTACATGTCCCAATGAGAGCAAAAGTAGTGATTTTTAATAAGTGCAATTCCGCCTTTTTAAAGATGACATAGTGGATGGAAAAGAGAAATGAATATGAGCAGCTGAAAGTTCTAAATTAGTTATAAAATAAGTTCCTCCAGGTATTTATTAGACTCTGGTTTTGTTTTTTTCAACAAGATGGTTGGAGGATCAAAGCAGCTAAAGAACTCACTGAAATCCATTTTTTTTATTAATGGATGAAAAGGACTGAAATTAAAAAATCAAGATGTAAGAAGCTCTGGAGAACAAGAAATAAAATCTTCCAAAGCAAACCAAAGAGAGGTGGAGATGGAGATCCACAAAGATTTGACAGGAATAAAATATATTATAAAAGAAACCAGGCAGTTTAAGAGAGTATAAATTACAAATTGGGTCAGGGGCTAAACTCATTACACATCCTACAGACAATGTTACATTAAATAAACTGGTGATTCCAACTTGTCGAGCAGTTTTTGACTTTTTTAAAGATTGAATCAAGGGAGATGGGGGATGCAGACCTAAATCACACTCAACTGAAATAGCGAGAGACTTTTTACTGCTGCATAGAAAGCTGAGACAGGTTTTATTGAAAGCATGTTGTTGAAACAAAATTGAAAAAGGAACGAGATAAGACAGGGGATGATAGAGAGATGCTGCATGTTTTGAGGACAACCTGAGCTGTAGGTAAAAGAAAAACGTGGAGGATTTAATCTTCCGGGACTCCACCTGTAAAATGTTTAAAATTTCAGATTGGCTGCATCAGAAAAGACGTTTGAAAAACATGAAATGAACTTGTATAGGATTTAGAGTGTTTAACCACTTAATGATGCTGACATATTATATTATTTCCACTGAGATAAAATGTTTTACGGATGATTTTTATATTATTTAATTTTTTTATATTGATTTTAATTAGAAGGTGATAACATTCCATATAATGAAGTCAAATTTAACAAGGCAAAGCAAATCAAAGTTACTCTATAAAAGAGACAAGAAAGGAAGAATATCCTTTACCCCAAAATGGAAGCTGATTCAAAAATGTTATTGATTAGATCCTGCCATATTTTAAAAATGTTTTGAACAGATCCTCTAAGTGAGAATTAGATTTTTTCCAAATAGTATTGAAAGTGAGTTACACGCTGACATAAAAGTGGTGGGGTGGGATTCTTCCAGCTGAGTAAGATATTAGTAAGATGTTAGTAGTGTAGTAAAGGCAACTACAGTTTGTTTGTCTTTCTCCACTTTAAGTCCATCTAGGAGTCCACCAAACACGGCTATTAATGGGTTTGAAGTGATTGTGACACCGAGACTGTCAGATGGGTATGCAAAGATTTTTGTCCAAAATGTTGTGGCCCAGTGAGGCTGGAGATCGATTGCAAAATTCACAGATTGAATCTTTCCCTGATGATTTTTATTTCAACTTGGAACCTGATGCTTCTCGTTTTCATGTCCAGACGGTGATGGATTCCACTTGCTCTGATACCACTTTTCCATCATTGCAATGTGCCTGTGAAACATTTCATAATTTTCATCACTGCACCAACCATCCAGCAGAAGGACGTGGAAGTGGTGCAGAGCTGAGGGTCCACATGAACAACAAACTGGACTGGTCTGACAACGTGAATACTGGTCTTAGCTAAGGCAAAAGAGCACTGCAGATCAGTAGATATCATTCAAGGTTTGTTTGTAACTTCATGGAATGTTTTAAGAATATTGTGACTCTGATTGTGGCTCTAATTCCTATGGGTTTACATCATTTTATAAGCTGATGAATATTAATTACTTTTTTTGTAGAGGTTTTCAGCATTTTTTTATTGTGAATGATGTCCCTGTAGTTCATACAGTATGTAATTTCATTGTGATGGTACAGGCAATGTTAGTCCAGTTTATATTGTGCAGGGCAGTCTCGCGGGGGAAGCAACCTGAGCTCAAAAGTAGGGCAATGCCTGAAGAAACTGAGCAGGAAAGCCTGCTCCACCACAAGGCTAACCCTGGACACACTAAAAGCTGCTGTGGTAAACAGGATGATGGCAAAACTGGATGCCATCATGAAAAATCCCCTCCATCCCCTCCAGGAGGCACTCTTTTAGAGCACCTTTAGCCACAAGCTCAGTCCACCAGTTCATTTTGAAATACCATTTTGAAATATCTGCTTGATTGATTGATTGATTTATTGAGTGATTGATTGATTGTATTATTTGTCCAGTGAATATGTACCCATGTTTGTTATGCTCTCACGCTGTATGCATCTGAATCTCCCAATGGGATTAATAAAGTTGATCTAATCTAATTTAATTAGCAGGAAAAAAGTCCAAGTGTGAATACAGAAATTGAATCTTTAATGACATGTCCCAACATGGTTTTGTTTGCTTGAGGCATATTATTATCCGGCTGAACATAGTCTGGTATTCTGTAGTTGACAAGAAAATTCTCAGCAACATCCTTGAATTTCCTCCTTGCAGTTTCCAATGGCCCCACTAGCAGATCTTCTATCTGCTTATTTTTGATGACATGTCTGCTTTGTGGACCAACAAAAATGCCTTCCTTAATCTTGGCATCAGTAATTCTAGGAAGCATCTCAAGTATTGAAATTCTTCACCTTCCTTGTTCATTGTATTAAAAAAAAATTATAGGAAGTTAAATACCTTTTTTGGGCTGACAAGTGGTTTATGTGCCCCACTTTTCTGCCCTGGACCCACATGCTTATGGAGTGGCCAGTTCTTTAATTTAATGAGACTGTTTAGCTTGGCTGTTCAATACACAGGAATTGACATGTCCGAATTTCAGTCCTAGTATAGTAGTGTCACTACTTTTAGATCACCATATACAGTACAAGAGGAAAGGACGAAAATTGGTGATTGTAATAAAGCGAGCGGTATGTGATAGATCAGCAGCCCAAAATCCATAAAATATATCCAATAATGTTTAGGAAGCAAAATCTTCAATGCCTAATTGTAATCAATCAAAATCCTTTTCTTGTGTTTTTCTCCGGGCACTCCAGTTTTCTTCTGACATCCCCAAAGGTGTATTGGTGAATCCATTTTGGCCCCATGTGAGCGTGGATGTGTATGTGTGGGACTAGAATGCTGTGCAGTGCTCATTAATGCATTATGTTCTGTGCTGAATTGAATTAAGAAGGTTTGGATATATTTATACTTTACAGTAAAGTTAGATTAACAACAGTGCAGTATACGGTACAGAAAAAACTCATTAAGCATAACAGTGGTAATAAATTATACCAATTAATAAGCATTTTGAGACAATAGATAGATAGATAGATAGATAGATAGATAGATAGATAGATAGATAGATAGATAGATAGATAGATAGATAGATACTTTATTAATCCCAAGGGGAAATTCACATCCCCAATTGGACTACTGGACAAACACTGGAGTGGAGGATGCAATTATCTGTCTGCTCCAAAAGGCTTGTTCTCACCTGGACAAAGCTACACTTTAGGGGATTGTTGTTTTTTGATTTCTTCTGTGCCTTCAATACCATCTCTGTTAGGGGTAAATGTGCAGGTGGGTGAGTCTATGGTGTCCTGATAAAGGACTATCTGTCAGGCAGACCACAGTTTGTGACACTCAAGGACTGTGTGGGCAACACTGGAGCACCACAAGGAACAGGCCTGTCTCCTTTTCTCTTGATTGTGTACACCTCAGACTATAAATATAACACCAGGTCATGTCACATTCAGAAATTCTCAGGTGAATTCTGCCCTTATGGGGTGTATTGATAAACGGGATGAGACAGAGTATAGGAGTCAGGTGGAAAAGTTTGTTTCTTGGTGCAAAGAGAATTTGTCTGTATCTGAATGCCAAGGAATTAGTTATTAACTTTCAGGGAGTGGATGTAGAGGTGGCTCACTCCTACAAGTACTTGGGGGTCCATAATAATGACTGGTCGGACTGGTCAAGAAATGTAGAGGAACTATAAAATAAAGTGCAGAGCAGGCTGTTTTTCCTTAGGAGACTGTGTTCCTTTAATGTAGGAAGTGACATCCTTCACGTTTTCTACAGCTCTGTGACGACCAGTGCAATTTTGAACGCTGTGGTGTACTGGGCTGGTAACATCAGCATTAAAAGAGGCCCCTAAAATTAACAAAATACGAGAGGGCAGGCTAAAATATGAAACACACTCTGGGCCAAGTGGAGGTCATATTGAAGTTGAGAATTAAAACTGAGTGTCATTATGAACAACATCCTTTCTCTGACACACTAACACTGAGGACCTTTTGCCAATAAGTGATTCAACAGAAGTGTGTGAAGAAATGCAATTGGGGATCCATAATGCCAAAAGGAATATGCCTGCATACGTTTTCTTTCTTTAAATTCATTCTGGTGTTTGTTCAGATGATAGTGTGCATGCCTATAAATCTCTACATATATAAAATCCAACATCTGTTTGTATGTTTGTCCATTTTCAGAGAGAGCTACTTAACAGATTTAGATTGGGATTTTTTTCTATAATGTGCTTGGACATTCCAGTTGATTTTGCGACCTCTCTCATCACGCTAAGTATCATAGTTTGTTTGCAAGAGCAATTTATTCACGCTAATCTGAGACAGAGGCTGTGGGCTGAGGGGGGGGAAGTGTGACATCAGGAGTGGGGAGCTGGGCGGGGTCCTCCTCACTTGCGTGCCAGTCTCTGTTTAAGTTGTTGGAGTGTACCTTGCCTCCGCTTAGCTAGTGATACCTGTTTGTTTATTGATTTTTAAAGTTTGTCCGGCTAGAATATCTCTCTATTACAGTACATAAAAAATCCTTCGCTGCGACGAGACTTTTTGGAAACAAGACTTTTGCCTTGAAATTTTTTTAAGTCCCGCCCTCCTCTCAAACATTTTCAAACAAGACCATTCATTTTTCATTTGTGTGAATGCTTTTGTCAGACACATATTCTGCACTCTCAGCTCTTATACATTTTAACGTTTTCCTCACTAAGTTCCCAATAAAAGAAGACTTATTATGTTCAAATCTTATTGAAGAATTTCATCATGAAAGGTTATCAACATAAAAAATGAGCACACGCACAATCCTAGCACCGAGAAACGAGGAAGCCAAATGAATTAACGCCAAAAATGTCGATCGGTTACACGGCACATTGGTAAAATGTGTATCAGTAGACTATGCTGAAACAACAACTTACAAAATCCCAAAGAATATCTACAACCGTTAACAACGTCCGGTCTTACAATGCACGAATTACTGTAGAAAGAAGGATGTATCCAAGAAAGGCATTGTAGTACATCTTCTGCGGATAACATTAAACAACAAAGGAGATCTTGATATGCCATTCACATTAAAATGTTTTATTTAATAGAGAGAAAGAAACGAAATTCAATCACGGGCAGTAATACGTTGCATTGATGCATATGCAACAATTCCCACGAAAATAAAAGTCTGTTTAAATTGTACGTCCGCATCCCCATACGCGAGCGGCAGAACCGCAAAAAAAGCTAGTGCGTAGTGCAGGCCTAGGGGTTGGCGAGCAAAGTATATTATATACTATATATAATATATATAGTACTGTATACTATATACTATATATATAATGTATAGTAATATATTATGTAGTATATACTGTATAATATATATACTACTCAAAAAATTAAAGGAACACTTTTTAATGAGAGTATAGCATCAAGTCAATGAAACTTCTGGGCTATTGATCTGGTCAGTTAAGTAGCAGAGGGGGTTGTTAATCAGTTTCAGCTGCTTTGGTGTTAATGGCAACAATGAGGGGCAACAATGAGACGACCCCCAAAACAGGAATGGCTTTTATGGTTTATATATTATTGCATTCTTAGTTCTGAATTATTTAGGTGGACAAAGGGCCATGTTGAACTCAAATGACTTTAAAAACTTGATTTTTACCACTTTGCACATAAAGCAGACTAGCTGAGTGAAGACATGCTTGACTTTGCCCCACAATATTTACTTTAACAACAGGAATTCTGGTTCATGTTTTATTTTCATCTTATTTTTTCCATATGCTCCTGAAAATACTCCTATACTTTTGCTGTTTGGTTGCCCCCTGTTCTGTTGCTAGAAGCCCTGCTGACCTGTTGTTGTCTCAAGAAGAACATGGTGACATCATAGTCAACGGCTGGCTTCAGGACTTGTCATTATCCAGATGAGAAGTATGCACCCGCAAAGAAATTGTCGCATGCTACTTATTTAATCAAACAAAATTAGATTTTCAAGATTAGATTTAATGAAGAACATAAGAATAAGTGTATTGGACCTTCATGGGCTCCATTATTTTCTTTGTTGTAGTTTTGAATTTTGAATGTCGCAGGGTTGGGTTATTTAAAGCAGTGGGACAGGTGGGTCCGGAATATAGGATTATTATTTTAGTATTTGTTAAAATTGCTTGTGCTTCTCTTTAAAATGTTGGCTTTTGTGTGTCAATACAGATGTTGTAAGTTAACTTTGATGGACTGGCTGGTCCATGGATGGTTTCTACCCTGAGCCTGATGCTTGTTGGGATACGCTCCAGCTTTCCTGCAACCGTCCTCTGGATAAGTAGAATTAGAAGATGGGCAGATAAAAAACTGTACTGGACTTCAGAAGAATGGCTCAACTTGACTGACACTTTACAGTGCAAATGAAGTACAACAAACAGGTAAATATCTGTTATGGATTATTATGAGCACCAAAAAACTGGCAGATGATTAAGCAGCAAACAACATTTATTTCTATAGTACATTTTCATACAAATGATGTAGCTCAAAGTACTTTACATGATGAAGAAAGAGAAAAAAGACAAAATAAATAAGAAAATAGAATTAGGGAACACTAACATACATAGAATAAAAGTTTGTCAAGACAAACAATGGTCAGAATGCCGGTCAAGCCAAATTAGCCAAAACTGAATAGATAAGAAACCAAAAGGAAGTCAAAATAGAAAAGTCATTACTGGAAGAGAAAATCCGACCATTAGGGCCTACTTGGTTTTAAGCTAATTACCACTTGTTATGATTGGTGCTTACTGTTTATTTTGTATATATTTTCACCCAGCGTATGTTTCTCTTTTTATGTATACATGTAGCTTTTTATATTCTGTGGACTCTAGAGGCGCTGTTGCACCGTTGAACCCACCAGACAGACGTCCAAGACACACGTTTAAAACACCAAGAAGATTCTTTAATTATTTTTCTTCTATAAAATGCACAAAGCACCGCACACTCCACAATTCTCAATAAATCAATAACAATAATCACAATCCTCCACTCCCAGCAGCTCCGTTTCTCTACCACCCAACTCCGGCTCGATCTGCTGGGTTTCCCATTGTCCTTTTTAAAGTCCATGACCCGGAAGTATTTCTTCTCCGGGTCAACACCACATTGTCCTTCATCAAGTGTCCCTGAAATACTGTTGGCTTCCGTCCTCTTGACCCCGAAGTACTTCCGGGTTGACGTTATCATAATAATCCCTGGCTTCTTGGTGAGCTACCCCGGCGATACCCACGGCACCCAACAGGGCTGAAGAGACGGACTCCATGTCCCATGCTGCCCTGCAGGAATCAGAGGAACCATTTCCATCCAGGGGAGCTGCCATCTAGCGTCCCAGGGGATTTAGTACCCTGAAAAGGCTGCTTTCTTCTGTTGAGGGGCATCCCGACCGGACTGAAATGCCAGCCGTCCCTCACAATTCACAGATTTCGATTCTGTTATTATTTTCTTTCTGGAGTACAGGGGTGTCCCTAGCTTTAGCACTCTTTAGTGGCAAACACCCACCGCTTCTTTTAATGCTGTTAGTCATACATATATGTTAGATTTATTAGTGGGTCGGAGCAGCGGGGGGGTCTCTGTAAAGTCTTTGCGCGGTCATCCATACATGTCAGAACATGACACGGGGTAAGGTGGACTGGGCTTTTGAAGATCAAGGCTGGCCACCTAAGTACATGGGATGGGGTAGAGGAGAAGGTCTCTCAAATACCAGGATTAAACACCTGAGATCAGGGGTTAAAGCACTGGAAGCCCCCCAACTGATGCCACTGCTGGAGTATACTCTTCAGGCAATCACAATTTTCTTCCATCTATTTCTGTTGCTATCTTGAGTTTAACGTAAGAGATTGCCACATTGTTGCTAGGCAACATCATTTGGGGGTGCACACCACTGACATCATCAGTCAAATGGGATTAAAGGTCAGCACCGTGCACACCCAGACACATCAAAAGAATCTCTGTGAGACTGTTGTGTTAAAAACTCTTGCGGGTATTGACGTTGATTTTTGGGTAGTTATTAGGTTTTGGCAAAGGACAGGACAGATAGTAACAATCTTTTGATAGTATTTTTTGGCATTTTGTTTACCAGTCACCTACATTATTCAAGCAAGGAATAGGATGCACCTCTTTAAAGGCAGATATAATACTGCTCAGAAGGTCAAAGAGATTTGTATTCCTCAAGGGATAAAGCATTGTGTGGCTGTCACCATATCTATATTGTCATTTATGATGTCAACAGCACAATGATCACATGACTAAATTCTAGGTGCTATGGAAATAAATAAAAACAAGACAGTTGTAAAAATTAACTTAGTAAATTCAATTCCAAACATGAAACAAATGTCAGGATTAAAATATGTATATAAAAGTGGGTAATATTAAGACATCCATCCATCCAACCCACTAGATCCTAACTACAGGGTTACGGGGGTCTGCTGGAGCCAATCCCAGCCAACACAGGGCGCAAGGCAGGAAACAAACCCCAGGCAGGGCGCACACACATATCAAGGACAATTTAGAATCGCCAATCCACATAACCTGCATGTCTTTGGACTGTGGGAGGAAACCCATGCAGACACGGGGAGAAACATGCAAACTCCACGCAGGCAGGACCTGGGAAGCGAATCCCGGGTCTCCTTACTGTGAGGCAGCAGTGCTACCACTGCGCCACCGTGCCACCCTATTAAAACATTAAAAAGCTAAAAGAAGCAAGTGTCCTGCGCAGCCTAAAATAGTGACAAGGAATAAATAGGTGTTCATAAAAACAGTCAATCACTGTAGTAATTTCCTCCATTTCTATTACGTGGCACGTTTAGTTCATTTTTTTATGAGCTTCCTTTAAGTGCTAAAGATTGGGAGGGGGTCTGTTTTCTGACCCAAGGAATTTGGTTCTGTAATTTATTTTGTGCTGAGAAACACAAAAAGATGTCAATTTTTTCATGTTATTTTTGTTGCAATTTTATTTTGCATTGGACTCCGCCATTTTGGCATTTTTTGTGTGGTTGTGGCCATGACAAAGCATCCCACGTTTCACCAGGAACGTGGGACTGATGACATAATCTTTGCGACTGCATAAAGATCACTGCATGCATTCTTAGCTTATCCAAAATTTGTTAAAAGTTTAGCGATTACGTGCATTTCTTTTTGTGACTCCTGGCATTAAGTTCAGCTTCGATTTGTCGACTTTAATTTTGGGTTAGTGTTTCTGGCCATTTGTTTCCTGGTGTCGACCTTTGTCTTGTTTTGGGCCATGTTTATATTCCTGATCTAGTAGCCTTTCCTGTCCATGCAAAATCTCGGATCTCAGGATGACTGACCCCAAGAAGGGACCGTTGTTTTGGGGACATAAGGGAATTGCAGGGGGAAGTAAAAGATTTAAAGGAACAAATGACTGAACTTGCTTCAGATCTGTATGACAATATGTGTGTTGTCGTGGTGTCTCTAGCAAAAGAAATAAACACACTTGATTAATTTTCTTCATTTGACTTTTTTAGATTCTCCCCCCAGTTTTAAATGTTGTGGTCATTTAAGGTATGACTTACTAATGAGCACAAAGGGGAAAATATCATTACTGCTCCATTTTTGCATTCATCTTTGTCTGCTCTGCTCTTTGTTAAACATCAGAAAAAATGAAGAACTCAAATTTTACAGAATTTAATTGAAAACAAAAATGACAAAAAAGGCATTAATTGTAAGTATTTACAAACCAGTATTTATATATTATTTATGAATAACTGCATTTTTCCCAGTTGATTATGGAGTTCGTCAGCGGTGTGTTTTTGCTCCTACTCTGTTCACTGCTTGTATGGACTGGGTGTTGGGCAAGGTCATGGGGTCCAGCAGCTGGGGCATCTGTTGGTGAAGAAAGACTCACTGATGTTGACTTTGCTGACGATGCTGTGATCTTCACAGAGTCAGTGGAGGCTCTGATCAGGGCTCTCGAGAGACTGAGTGAGGAGTCTGAGTGTCTGGGCTTGCAAGTGTCCTGGATAAAAACTAAGGTCCAGACCTTTAATGACCTCTTGGGCACAGCCATCAGCATTGTGTCTGTTTGCGGAGAGAGTGTCAACCTCATCAAGAGGTTTATTTACCTCGGCAGTGATATTCATGTCTCTGGTGATTCTTGCTATGAAGTCAGTAGATGGATGGATAGCTCTTGATATCTATGCAAAAGGACGAAGGTCCAAGTCTTTAGAGTCCTGGTGCTTCCCGTCTTGCTATATGGTTGAAAGAAATGCTATCCATTGACCTGAGATGAAGACTGGACTCCTTCGGTTCAGAGAATCCTTGGGTACTGTTGGTTTGACTTTGTGTTGAATGAGAGGTTGCTCATGGAGTCCCGAACGAGGCGCATTACCTGCATTGTGAGGGAGCGTCAGTTACGGCACTACTGCCATGTGGCACAATTCCCCAGGGGTGATCCGGCTCACAGGATCCTCATTGTTGGGGACCCAAGCGGCTGGACCAGGCCAAGGGGTCGCCCAGGTAACACCTGGCTGTGGCAGATAGAGGGTCATTTCTGGAGGGTGGGACTGGACCGCATGTCTGCCTGGGGTGGTTACCAACCAGGATCCTGAGCTGTTTCGTCGTGTGGTGGGTGCAGCAATGTACTGTATTAGTGCATGCTCCCCAACTTGACTTGACTTGACCTATGAATTAAAATTTTGCTCTATTATATTTTCCTGAATACAGTAAAAGAAAAAAACACCAACTAATAAAACTACAAGATCGTTTGGATATCCGGCTAACTGACTGATTATGAAGCTGTTGCAGCCTCGGGGCCAGGACTGATAGAACTTGACATCCACGGGTCTTCAGGCTCAATAAAAGCTTGTAAGAACTTTAAACCTAAACAGAAATGGACCAAAACTGTTGTGTGGGAGGAGAGTACCTTTTGCACTTAACTCAGAGCAGAAAAGCTCCTCCTGGAGAGGATTTGGCTGCTACCCTGCTACAGTCCTTGGACACACTAGCAGGTGTGTGTGTGCACATGAGTGTGTGTGTGTGTGTGTGTGTGTGTGTGTGTGTGTGTGTGCGTCTTATCTGTGTTAAAGTCAGGCAGCAAGCTCAACATTAAAAAAAGCGAGCCATGGCCTTGGGGGCCGAGGTGCAGGGTGGTATGCTGGTGACTCACTTTCCTGCATTTAAATTCCTCTCTTGTTTTCCACTTTCTATGAGGCTCTCCCACATGAGAGCATCTGGTTTAACTTTGGGTGATGTTTTCATTTCACGCCAAGGACACTTTAGTGAAACAGAGATGAAATGTGTTCTCAATAGGAGTAATAATGTTCTGAAGGAGCCTGACCTTTTTTAATTTATAATTTTTTTTAAGTAAAACAATAGAAGAGTAGGTCATGATAGGCATACAGCATAACAGGTCAGTGGGAAAGGAGGTTGTTTTACTGTACCTGTCAATCAGCTCTCTTTGTTCCCATTCAAAAGATGTCTCTGAAAGCAGCAATCTATACATTGTCAAATGTGTGTGAGGGGGTCATGTCACCTATGATAAGCAGTGGTGGGATGCACAAAGTATTGACTCGTATGTCCATATGTGCTTTTCACACATTCACAGCCTTCTTCTTCTCTGCATACCGGGCTGTTTCCAGCATGGATCTTGATATTGCTAAGATGTTTCATCTGGTAATGTCCACCTGTATCTAAGAATTCAAAATGTGAATATGGACTGTGGTTAAGAAAAATACCTTTTAACAGGCTTTTCTTCTAACAAACGGTTCCTTTGCCTTCACTCCAGGTGTGCATCGCCCTACTCTACTCTTGACTCTGTCCCTGAACCTTTTATACCACTGCATTGCACCTGAGAAGCACTTCTTGGTCAGGCAGAAGTCTCTCCTAAGAACAGGGGAGCCTCATCGGCAGCATCAAAGGAGCCCAGCAGAGCCACCCACTGAAATTACAGTTCCCCAGCAGCCCTGTGAGTGTCCAAATGGGAGCACCATGAGAGGAATGCTACCACCCAGGGTACTGGAGGAATATGAGGCAGCCTCCCACTGATCATCTGCTATAATGATCTCCCATCCAAGCAAGGAAACGCCACGAAACCCAGGCAGGATGCCACACCATCCATGCCTGTCGCACTGCCCACAGATGTAGCACCTCAATTTTAATGAAAACCTGCCATTTACAATAGATTACATGAGTAAGAAATGAGCCTGAAACCACAGGAGAAAATGCTTTATTGGTCCAGAATATGGCAGCACATGGTGGTTGTTAAACAGGTAAAACCCCTAAGGTTGGAGATGAAAGCAACTATGTGTTGCTTCATGGCTTCATAGAGAGTGGCCAGGTGTTGTAGGTCAGAAGAACTGTGACTTTCCTTCATTTCTCTAGGATTGCTGATACCAGGAGCTTTTATGTTTCCCCCCTCAGTTCTCACATTGTTTGTTATCCCGAATATCTGCTAACAAGACTCTGATTAAACTGTAGTGAGGCACCCAAATAAGGCTGGAATTGCCAGCAGGAAATGGAGCAAGTCACAGACAGGCCATGGTAATGGCAGTACAAGCAGTCGTGCCAGGGTGACAACATGGATGTGGCCTAGGGCAGTATGTCCAGAATGCGTGTAATGTGCCACGGTGGATTTAAAAGTTACAGTTAAGAGAGGACGTCAAGGTGGCAGGCAGAGGACCATGCAGCACCACTGAAAGAGCAAGCAGAGAACTTACTCCCAAGGAGACCCAGCCCTGCAAAGCTAACTGATTACTCAGGAATACGCAGACTTCAAGGGACATTAGGAGATGTCCTGGAGCAAGTATGGAGTTGCCTCCCACCCCAGAAGTAGAACCCAAGAGGGGCCTTAAAGACGGGACTCAATTAGACCTCCAGGGATTGTTGAGCCAGGAGAGGAGTAGATGGCAAACACTTGACTGGTGGGAGGAAGACAATGCTGTACAATAAGCAAACAATATAAAAATGTTCATAAAAACAAATCTCACGTCACTGGCATCGATAGCTTAATCAAAATTTCAATTATCCAGTCGTTTGTTCACAACATACATTTTTTACAAAAATACTGTTAAATAAATTATTCCAGAAAAATTAGCCCATATCATAGACAGGAAATGCAAGTCACATGGACTGAGTTTGTCAGTTAAAGAGAGGACTGAATGAGGGCGAGAGGCAGATCATCAGCTTGAAAACTGCAATATGGGTAACATGAGGGTTTTTCTTATTTTTTTATAAACACTTTTCAAATTGTTTGCCATGCTACAGCATTGGTTACCATTAGCTTGTATTAATTTTTATCTTTGTTCTCCAAAAGTTGAGATTACACATATTTTAGTCATATTTTCAAAAGACATGGAGTAAGCAATATATACAGAATATCATTCTTGAGTGGTGTATTCCTTTAAAAGATGGATTTGAAGTGACTGGTCAAAGAAGGAAGCAGCCATCTGACAGTACGCATACTTTCATTTATTGTTAATTAGATTTGAACAAACAGCAAAGGGACCAGGAGAGACCTGCTGCACTAATCACATACCAGGTCAGACAGATAATACTTGACCCACTCTAGCAATACCACATCAGAATCAGTATAAAGAGACCTCGTCATAAGTTGGAAATATGCAAGGACAAAAAACAAGTGTGACCTATCCCAGTGAAGAGGTGAGACATGCCTAAACAGGACTGCTAATCACACGGTGAGCCCAATTGGCCCAAGAGGTACATCAGGGAAGCACAAGACGGGCATAATTTCAGGCTGATAAAGAAAGCCAGTCTCTGTCATTCGACCCATTCAAAGACTACATGATCAGAGACCAAGAGTCTCTCTAACTTTCCATCCATCAGAGACCATTCACAGTCAGAGATCAACCAACTTTACTAAGATGAAGAGCCACCAGCATGTTCTCACCAGGGGCTCATCTGGGGTTCAAGTGTGCTTTTTTTGTCTATTCAATATGTTACTTGTCTTTTGAACATTTTGTATATTTTGTTTTTAATTATGGTTTTATGTCATATGTTTTTATTCAGATTGTATTTATTAATTATTTGCCATTTTCTGTTTTGTTAACATTTGATGTTTTATTTTAAGTTTTAGTTATCCACCCTGTCTCCTCAATGAGTCTTTAAGAAAGCACGGCCACCTGAAGTTGCAGCTGGGGACTGGCCCAGCTGTATAAAAGAAGAAGCCTCAGATAAGAAGGAGGTTATTTTTTTTCTGACCACCAGAGACTAAAACTGGGGTAGAGCCTATAGTGCTGTATGTAATTAAGGCTTAAGGCTTCAAGAAAGGCAAGGAAAAATACACGTAAAATTGTGGTTGTTTATTTAGGTGATACATGTGGTAGCAAACAGCCTGAAACCTAAGGAACACTGAAGTGACGATTCTGTGTGAGTGTTGGTAGGCTTTGCACTTGTAGTCAGACCCTCCTTATACGTTTACTGCAAATGTTTACTGCCGTGAACAATGCTAACATTACAGCACTAGTAATTCGGAGCTGATAAAGAAACGTCTGTGCCCCAAACACCACTAAAGTGTTAGTCAAACATTAAACTGATTGACGGAAAACCAACAGGTTTGGTAGTTTCAGAGCAAATCACAATGCTGGTTAAGGTGCACACTGGACTCCTGCCCTTTATTCATTGAAAAATCCCCTGTCCCTTAATTAACCCTATGCTACTCTTGGCTGCAACATAATTAACTAAAAACTATTGATAGAAGAAGTGTGTTTTAGCAAAAGTAATTGTTTAAAATGTTTTCCCTATAGCTTATCTCTATAATTCGACAGATGTTCTACCTAGTAATTAAATCGAGTTGTCTAATATGTTTACACAGAAGTCTATGGAATTGGCTCCACATAGATAAATAACAGAATTGCACAATATGCATGTTGCCTGGAGTTTAAAAGCAGAAAATTAATGCTTTATAAGAACCTGATAGTTGAGGCTATGGAGATTTACATAAAAGAGGTTTTGCAGAATGGGTTCATAACACTGCCTTGTCAGTCCAGCTGGTGTTGGCTTCTTTAACGTGGAGAAGATGGATGGTAGGCTGAGACCCTACATAGAGTACCAGGAACTGAATAAAATTACTTTAAAGAATAATTACCCATTTCACTGTATCTCATCAATTCTAAATCAAGTCACGGGATCCACAACATTCACCAAGCTGGATCCAAGTAGTGCATGCAGTTTACTACAAATTAAAGTTGGAGATGACTGGAAAACTGCATTCAATGGCATCAGTGATCAGTATGAATATTGTGTAAGGCCATGTGGATTAGTCAGCACTCCACGGTTATTCAGTCACTAGTGAATTGCATTTTAAGGGACATTTAGGAATACTGTACAAGTGTTAGTATATATAGACAATATATTAATCTTTTACAAGAATCTGTGAAATCTGTGAAGGCACAACTGCCTATTTGCAAAACTGGAGAAATGTGAATTTCACCAAGACAGAGTTTTATTTCTTGGATATGAGATATCACGTAAATGATTAGCAATAGACCAATCCACAGTCTCAGAAATTGTCAATTAGAAATGCAACAAAATTGTAAAAGAAGTTCAGAGATTCGAAGGATGATTCATAAGATTTATTAACTAATAGCCATCACTTTATTAAGAATTGAATGACTGTTGTGGACTATGCCCGGCAGTTTATCCTGGCCAAGTCCCCCAATCCGCCAGATGGAGTCCTCCCTGCAATGTGGAGGTGCCCCGAATTCCAGCAGGGCATCATGGACTTTATAGTTGTAATACACAGCCCTGCTGGATAACGTCGGGGCCGCCAGGGGACGCTGCAGGGAGACACAGAGACATTTGTTTTTCCTACAGCCCGGAAGTACTTGCAGGTCACGAGGACGGGAGGAATAAAGTGCTTCCGAGCTGACAAAAAAAGAAGAGTTTTTGATTTGACCCGGAAGTGCTAGGAAGTCACATGGACTGCAGGTTAAGGAGCACTTCCGGGTCGTGGACTATAAAAAGGACAATGAAACACCAGAGCGTTGAGCTGAGCTGGGTGGTAGGAAGGCAACGCATCTGGGAGTGGAGGATTGTGAATTATTATTGGAGTATTGTGTTTGGTTAATGAATAGTGTAGAGGGGAGGGTGCTTAGTGCACATTATTATAATAAAAATAATTATTGTAGCACTTTTACCTGGTGTTTGGCGTGGTACCTGAGGGTTCAAGGGAGCGATAGTGCCCCCTACTGCTACACTGTTATTTCACCATTTAACTCACTGACTAGGAAATCACATAAAAGGTTTATGAAGAATTCAGAGCCTCAGAAGGTACTGAAACACTTCAAGTCATTCTTTACAACAGCTTCAGTTTTAGGAATGTAGATATTTCTTTTCAGTTTATAGTCCAAGTGAATGCATCCAGTATACATCTAGGTACCATATTATCCCAGGAATTCATGGATACTGGCACCATCCATCATTGTGTGTACCTCCCCAGGAAATTAAAACACCAGCGAAGCCCAATTATGATATACCTAGATAATCATGAATTTTTTGCCATAAAACTCACATTGGAAGAATGGTGACATCTATCTATCTATTCCAAAGATTTTTACGAGCAACAGGATACATTTGAATTCATTGACACAATCAAATTGGTTCAAACATAGGCTCTACTCCAAAAGTAAAGTGCCATCTGGCAAATTCTACATCCCTCCTTTAATGAAGTAGGAAAGTTTTGGTGAGGGGTCATTCAACTACTATGATCAGGCATCCCAGGATAACTCAAACCTTCGAAGTTCTAAACAGATACTGCAGTTGAGGGAAGAAAGACAAGTCCAAGCAACAAATGTTGGGGCAACAACCCAGTCATCCCCATTTAATTAGGCAGGCAGTGTGGTGCAGGGGTAAAGGCTTTGGACTTCAAACCCTGAGGCTGTGGGTTCAAATCCTGTCACTCACACCATGTGACCCTAAGTAAGTCACTTCACCCACCTGCGCTCCAATTGGAAAAAGAAATGTTTCCAGTTTCAAAAGTTGTAGGTCACTTTAGATAAAGACATCAGCCAAATAACTAAATGTTAATCAAATGCAAACTTAAAGCAAAACAGGCGCTCTGTGGCAAAATTAAGAACTGTTAGGCTTTGTTGCAATGTAGTCACAATATAGAAATTGTCATGCAGTGTGCTCTCCTCATAGACTTGTGTCTCGTCCAAGCAAGCCCATGATTTATAGAAGGTATACTGGAAGGGGTGGAGTCAGTTACCCTCACTGGGTGTCTTCTCTGCCCTGTGAAGGGAAGAGAAGAGGACATGATTAACACCAGCACCTCCTCTCATCCTAGAGTGGTATTACATACCTCAGATGAGCCTGGTGGGTGATCCACCGACGTACATGCGTGACAATACTTTTGATGAACATATGTACATTGTGGTGAGTGCCTGTGTTCTTGCTTCTGAAACATCCAGTAAAGCAAAACCTTCTCCAGCATTGCCTATAGGGTTATTACAAGCCACCCCTCTCTTAGTCATCAACGGCAAGTCATATCTATGGATTTTATAACAGATATACTCCCTTTTCACAATTGTACTACACATTTGTAGACAGATTTTGTAAGTGCCTACATTTCATTCTAAGACATTTACCACAACATGTTTTTATTGAAGAAGTAATACATTTGCAAAACTTTCATTCCTTCCTTTTGTAATTGCATATGCTGTGACATAAACCTTACATGTGGTTGTTACCCGGAATCTAATCTTCAGACTGAAATCATCAACTGGGATCTTGAAAGGTAACTTTGGTACATGAAGAATTGATGAAATTAACTGGAAACATGTATTGCCCATTGTTGAATTTTGTTGTAACATTTTTTTATTCAGCTTTGAGAATGTCTTCCTTTGAATCTTATTGATCTATCCTGCTACTTAGTTCGCCATTTGTATGATTGAGTATTTTGCAAGGTTTATACGTATCGTGTTAGCTTATGACAGTGAAAACCTCTGACAGACGGTTTGGAGACTGAAGACAAAAATGTGTTCCTGAGTTTCAAGTCAGGCAGAAGGTGATGCTCTCCTGAGCGTTCCTTCCTATAAACTGGCACTATATTTCACTGGTCCCTTTAGGAAACAAGTCAGTTAAGTGTCTTATAAGTTGGATCTTCCAGCTCATTTTAAAGTTCATCCAAAATTTCAAGTTTGTAGGTTGAAGTTCATTCTTTATAGTCTTTTCATATACCCAGCACCCAGGTCTCCTACCACTCCCTGTATTCCCCTACATTTTCAGGTTGATGATGGAAGATTTGAGTGTCAGTGTGTTTTGGAATCTCAATGGCGTAGATCACATGTTGAATATTTAGTTGATTGACAAGGTTGTTGTCCTGATGACAGCATCATGGGCATGTTATAGTGATTTCCATTCCCCTCGTTTGTTTTTTTGTTTTCAGGCCCAGTTTCAGGGCATGCCTGATGGACACTTCCAGAGATCACGCTGAAGGATGCGGGCGCTGTTATGATTTGGATTCTTTCTTATTTTATTTATTTTATGCTTATGATTTTCATAGATCATAGTTCATTTGGTTCTAATTTGGTGGTCACGTCTTTCCACTACACCGTAACTGTTTATTGGGGATGTTGGCATCTTCTTTCTTTTAATTTACTTGTTGTTAAGGTATTTTACTTAGATAATGATCAGGAGTGCCTACTGTCAGAGTAGCAGTGACGCACCTATTTAAGATGGTGGAATGTAACATTGGACATGCAGACATTTGAATTTGTTAAACATTTTTGAAATCTACTTTAGACTTAGGCATTAATAATGGAAATTATACTTATTTATTGTTGAACCTTTTGGCAGCACTTTTTCATGGTTTTTATTTATTTATTTTTTTTAATGCTTTTTGATAGTTAAGTACATACTACCCATGTCCTCTAATTTATCCCCTATAATGCATTTTTCTCTCCTGGTTTTTGCTTTATTAACCTTCTTAAACCTTTGGAACTTGTCTGTTTTGCCAGCTGTTGCATAACAGCATATATCTAACAAAGAGGGTTTGAGAATACATTCACCTTTAGTCAATCTGTCTCTATGGGTCTTCATTAAATTCTGTGGATACACACTGCCAGGTGAATGACTTGCTGCATTACAGTCTGGTGCTATGTATCCGTTTCGATTAGGTGTTTTTAAGTTTTATTGCCGTTTTTGTTAATTTTGAGTTATATTTCATGTTTATATGTTATTTCTGTTAGTTTATCTTAACATGTTTTATTTGTGTAAAATATGACTCCATTCTCTGCTTTTTGCGGCTGGAGCCCCAGGAGGCGGGGCCACCCTGATGTAATCACTGTTGAGTCCTCCTTCTGCCAGTTTATTCCAGTCAAAAGTGGGACCCAGCAGTCAAGTATTGTAGTTGTTTGGAGTTTTATTGTTAGTATTATTTTTTCTCTGGATTTTCTGTTTTTTTACCTTAGCGATTTTCTGTTTTGTTATTTGATTTCTTTTTTGGCTTTCATATTTCAACTTGCTTGCTAAAAACTTTTGTGCCTCTTTTTTCTGTGAGGAGCTTTGCCTTGTACATTTATATTTTTGAAAAATAAGTCATTTATTTATATTCTTTGTTTGCCCTATTCATACAAGCTGAAAGGTTCATGGTCATCCTTCTCCTTGTGGGGTTTTTTGCCTAATTTTAAAACATTTACCTTTATATCTGAAGTGATGCCTGAGGCAGACCACTGGAGCTGAGATTAACCCCATTACGGTGATCCCCTTTTTCAGGCATGCAAAGGAGGCTTGGTCATTGAAGCCTTTTGTGAAGCATTTGGAGGCCTCACATCCTTTTGCCATCTCTGGAACTCCCTATCCACAAGATTAGCTAATTACTATATTGACTTTATTAAGAATTTTAGTACTGTTATTTCACCCTTTACCTTACTGACTAGGTTATTAGAGGAGATTGTTAGTTTATCTGATTTATAGATTTCAGTATTGTATGTAAACTTTTTAAATTCACAGGTGATACTAAAATTTGAGGAACTGCAGACACTGAATGAGCAGGCAGCAAAAACAATTCAGGGAGACATGGACAAGCCCCATAACTGGGCAAACATGAATGCAGTGTAACAGCTGTGACAGATTAGGGGGCTCTCTCGCTCCCTTGAACCCTCAGACCACTCGTCAGACACCAGGTAAAAGTCCAATAATTATTATTTATTATAATTATAAAGTGCACAAAGCACGCTCCTCTCCACAATTCTCAATAAACCAATCACAATAATCCAAATCACAATACTCCGCTCCCAGACGCTTAGCCACCTTGCCTCCCAACTCAGCTCGTTGTCTGGGTGTTTCCAGAGTCCTTTTATATTTCCTGACCCGGAAGTGTTTCCCATCCTTCAGTCTATGATTCCTTATCACTTCCGGGTCAGATAAAAAGTCCTTTTCTTCAACCCGGAAGTACGTCATTCCTCTTGTCCATGTGACTCGGACGTACTTCCGGGGTGTAGGGCAAATAGTCGCTGGTCCTCCCTGCAGCGCCTTCTAGCGGCCCCCATGGTATCCAGCAGGGCTCTGGATAAAAACTCCATTGTTCTTAATTCCCTGCTGGCATTCGGGGCACCTCCATGCTGCAGGGAGTGCTCCACCTGGCGGCCTGGGGGTATTGGCCGGGATGTACGGTCGGCCATGTACCACACAGCGAAAAGTGCAAAGTGATACACATGGACAAAAGGAACATCAATTATAATTACAAGATGGTAGACACTAGCCTAAAGGAAGCAACCTCTGAAAAGGATTTAAGGATTTATATTGGCACAATATTCTCATCATCTAAACAATGCACAAAAGCTTATAAAAATGCAAACAAAATTTTATGTCATTTCATAAAAATGTTTGAATATAAATAAAGGTATGTTCTGCTTAGTCTATATAATGAACTAGTGAGACCACATCTGGAGTAGTGTGTGCAGTTCTGCTCATCCCGCTATAAGAAAGACAGCAGCACTTTGTAGCACTGTGCAGAGGAGGGCAACCAACTGCATCCCAGGACGTAAGGACATGTCATACTCTGACAGACTCTGAGAATTAAACCTGTTTAGTCTTGAAAAGAGGAGACTGTGCAGGGGCCTAATCCAGATCTGCAAAATTCTCAAAGCCTTTGATAAAGTAGACCCAGCAGAGTTCTTTCAACTTAACAGTGAATTATGTACTTGAGGACATCAGTGGAAATTAAGGAGAAGAGGATTTAGGACTGAAGTCAAGAAGCATTTCTTTATACAAAGAGCTCTGGGAATCTGGAGCAAACCACCGCGTTATATAGTTAAAGCAGAAATGTTGACATCCTTTAAGCAGAGGCATAGCTTGGGTTTTCAGCGCCCGGGGACAACTGAAGATTTCACGCCCACTCCTGTTTGCCAAAATGCAATGGGGAAGGGAAAGAAAATTTTAAAAAATGTATTTAAAATAATAGTATTTTAAGAAAAAGATTTCATATAAGTCTCCGAAAATGATAACGCCGCCTCGTGTTCTTTAAAATCGAAATCCGTCATTAGTTTTTGTAAGAAAAAAATAGTTTTCCACATTTAAAAATGATTTGAAAGAAAATATATAGCAAATTATAAAGCAAAATAATTATATATGTTTATACGGAAATATGATGGTGAAACGTCTAGACTTTTGCAGCCATCTACTAGAATACTTCACCACAGCCCAATCAATTTTCTATCAAACACATAAACACAAATCACTTGGCACACAGAAATGGCGTTTGCAACAACTTAGACAATGATACATTAATGCCTCATGTCAGTCGTGCGCCCTGTTTAATAACGTCAAAAATGTTTCTGGGTGGGAGTCAAGCATGTTAGAGTAGTGGAGGGGATAAATTATTGTCTGTTGGGTATATAGAACTAATACGTGCTTCGAAATCAGAAAGAGACAAAAAATGATATCCTCATACTGATGGAGTGATGGACTGAGTATGCAAATGTTTTTTATTTACTTTTTAGTGCATTTAAGAATGGAAAACATTTCATTCTAAAATTTTGTAACATCAATTTGGCTCCCCCTGGATGCTGCGCCCGGTAACAGATGTCCCCCCTTGCCCCCCCTAGCTACGCAAATGCCTGATAGACTGAATGGTCTCCCCTCATTTGTCAAATGTCTCATGTTCTTATGTTTTCACACATATTATATACTATAAGTATACTTTAAGTTCGTTGGATCAGTTGAAATGTCTGCTTTATTTTAATTACTTTGCCTTGAAAGACAGTCTGACTTCACTGTTGGATGAATGTGTTTCTTATTGTGGTCTAATTACAGCAGAATTGCTTAAGTATTTCACTTAAGAAAGGTAAAAAATTACAATTCCTCTTGCATTATTTGTGAAAATCCATGGCAATCAGTCCTCTAGTGATGCTGTAATACTCTAAACAGGAATTAACAGTTCACATGACCTCCTACATGGAGAGATGTGGTTAATGATACTGCTGTGTGTGAACTGACAATTTACAAAGGGTAATAAAGACAGAACATCATGCATACATTATCTTAATTATTGTAAAAACAGCAATTTACAGTGTTTAATTTTCCTACATAATGTTTTCACTAATGGTTGAAAACATTTTACTCCTTGTCATGGAATCAAGTTCAGGTTTAAATGTATTGCCATGTGTATGTTATAAAATAAGATTATTTCATGCATCCCTCCCACTGAGTAGTGACACTAGCAGAATACAAACAAGCAGCTGACACAAAACCATACATGAAATATAACGTTAGACAACAGATGTAATAAACACAAAAGGTGCTACATTGCCAAATAAATTGTGCTTCCTGTTGCTGCTCACTCTTACGTCTGTATCTCTTCTAGGATTTTCCTTTATTTTCCTTTGTCTGTCTAATGGAAATTAATTGCAATGACAGAGTAGTTTGGGTACATTTCTTGCCAATTTTCTTCAGGGCAAATACATCAGTTCTAACTCCATGTACAGTGGAGGAAATAATTATTTGACCCCTCACTGATTTTGTAAGTTTGTCCAATGACAAAGAAATGAAAAGTCTCAGAACAGTATCATTTCAATGGTAGGTTTATTTCAACAGTGGCAGATTGCACATCAAAAGGAAAATCGAAAAAATAACTTTAAATAAAAGATAGAAATTGATTTGCATTTCATTGAGGGAAATAAGTTTTTGAACCCTCTAACAAAAAAAGACTTAATACTTAGTGGAAAAACCCTTGTTTGTAAGCACAGAGGTCAAACGTTTCTTGTAATTGATGACCAAGTTTGCGCACATTTTAGGAGGAATGTTGGTCCACTCCTCTTTGCAGATCATCTCTAAATCCCTAAGGTTTCGAGGCTGTCTCTGTGCTACTCTGAGCTTGAGCTCCCTCCATAGGTTTTCTATTGGATTAAGGTCCGGAGACTGACTAGGCCACTCCATGACCTTAATGTGCTTCTTCTTGAGCCACTCCTTTGTTGCCTTTGCTGTATGTTTTGGGTCATTGTCGTGCTGGAACACCCATCCACGACCCATTTTCAGTTTCCTGGCAGAGGGAAGGAGATTGTCGCTCAGGATTTCACGATACATGGCTCCGTCCATTTTCCCGTTAATGCGATTAAGTTGTCCTGTGCTCTTAGCAGAAAAACACCCCCAAAGCAAAATGTTTCCACTCCCATGCTTGACGGTGGGGACGGTGTTTTGTGGGTCATAGGCAGCATTTTTCTTCCTCCAAACACAGCGAGTTGAGTTAATGCCAAAGAGCTCTATTTTGGTCTCATCAGACCACAGCACCTTCTCCCAGTCACTCTCTGAATCATTCAGGTGTTCATTGGCAAACTTCAGACGGGCCTGCACATGTGCCTTCTTGAGCAGGGGGACCTTGCGAGCCCTGCAGGATTTTAATCCATTGCGGTGTAATGTGTTTCCAATGGTTTTCTTGGTGACTGTGGTCCCTGCTAATTGAGGTCATTAACTAACTCCTCCCGTGTAGTTCTAGGATTCTTTTTCACCTTTCTCAGAACCATTGACACCCCACGAGGTGAGATCTTGCGTGGAGCCCCAGAGCGAGGTCGATTGATGGTCATTTTGTGCTCCTTCCATTTTCGAACAATCGCACCAACAGTTGTCACCTTCTCTCCCAGCTTCTTGCTAATGGTTTTGTAGCCCATTCCAGCCTTGTGCAGGTCTACAATTTTGTCTCTGACATCCTTGGACAGCTCTTTGGTCTTTCCCATGTTGTAGAGTGTGGAGTCTGCTTGATTGATTGATTCTGTGGACAGGTGTCTTTTATACAGGTGACTAGTTAAGACAGGTGTCCTTAATGAGGGTGACTAATTGAGTAGAAGTGTCTAACCACTCTGTGGGAGCCAGAACTCTTAATGGTTGGTAGGGGTTCAAAAACTTATTTCCCTCAATGAAATGCAAATCAATTTCTATCTTTTATTTAAAGTTATTTTTTCGATTTTCCTTTTGATGTGCAATCTGCCACTGTTGAAATAAACCTACCATTGAAATGATACTGTTCTGAGACTTTTCATTTCTTTGTCATTGGACAAACTTACAAAATCAGTGAGGGGTCAAATAATTATTTCCTCCACTGTATATTTGTCTGCCTCCAGCTGACAAACTCCTCATCAGTATATTCTAGTTGAAATGAATGCAGCACTCCTTGCCAAGAAGATCCTCAAAGGCCTCATAATTATACTCAGTCATGTTTACAATATGTTATTGTTAGCACTGAGTTCAGTCAGCACTTGGACGCTAGCCTCCTATGTAGTAAAGGATGTTTATCAGAGTAATACCTGTGGTACTTAAGTGATCTGGGTTCAACAGAGAGCCAGCCGGTAATTTAAAATTAAGGAAAATTAACACATTGCATTGCTAAGCGTGATTGTTTTTACAGTATTACATGAAGATTTCAGGTTTCAGCTTGCAATGTCAGCTTTACCGAGTATTGGGTTCTGTTAGTTGTAGCAGAGTCTGAATTGTACATTTAATCTTAGCCCACACATTACCTGCATGGAGGCTTTGCGTTCCTTCTATGTCTGCATGGGTTTTCCACCAATACACCAGTTGCCCTACCAGATCTCAAAGACTGGGCAGTTTATGTTAACTGGAAATGTCAGACTGGTCCAGACGAAGCTAGCTTACCCTAACCCAATTCAAGGAATTGCTCTTCCTTTGTACACAATACTGCATAACTGATGTTGGTCCCAAGGAACCAAGTATTGCCATAAACACTGACAAAGACACTGCTAAGGTAACAAAGGACAAATGAAAGAAGCAAATTATCACACAAGACCTCCAGAAAAGAGAGAGAGAGAGAGAGAGAGAGAGTACAGAACCGGCAAAAGAAAAAGGTGAACCAGTATTATACATATCATTATGGAAAGACATGTTTCCCAAGGAGTTGTAAATCTTGTAAAACGGCATGGTACAGGTTGTACATTTAAGGGTGAGTTTAGGAAGGCCTGAAAGGAGGCAAGAACTGTACCACCCAGTAGCTAAGTCACAACATATGGGGGACGGACAGCAGCTTATCTTCTTTGTATGGACACCTGGGTCAATAAGGCAAAGTTCAAGCATGCTTCTCCTACTAATCCAGTCCAACACTGACCTGGATCTGATTCCTGCTCTTGGACTGATTGACACTAGGGTGGAATTCCATGGCTGGGTTGCTTTTGAGCATAGTTAGACTGGGTCAAGACCTCACTGAAGGGTAGCAAAGAGGCCATGGTGATATGACAGCATGACTTGAAATTAGGAAATAGGTACTTTTCAATGTTAGGAATGGACTGAGGCTCCACTCCTTTGTCCTTCCATCCTGTCTGGATCTATTGCATGGCAATTTTTACTATGCACCCTTTGTGTGATGGAGGAGCAGGAGACATAAAAAGGGAATCTATATATTAGCTTCGCTTGAGCATTTCCAGGCTTGCTTTTCTATAGACCTCCATTCATTATTGGTTTGTGATTTCCTGGTTTGGTCCAAAGTTTTCTGATGTTCTAAGTTTACTAAACATTAAGTTTAATAAATTTCACTTAGCATTTTGGTTCCTTGGTCTTGATCCCTTTCTTTGACCTTTTTTGATGCATTTTTTGATTAGGAATCTGTTTTATTTTATTACTTTTTGTGTAAGAACACCTGAATTGCCTTAGACTCACACCACAAGACATCTTAGTATGAAGATATGTGTTGAGATAACTGCTGTTGGCTGACACTGAACCCACAATATCTGGCTCAGAGGTAATCTTCTTACAAGATGAGCTATATGAAGAGCTCCTTCAGTCAGCCAGGAAGAGGCTGTTTCTGAACACTGTGAACAGACGGCTTCATGGGTGATATTAACTGAACTTTCCCTCTGTAATAATTGCCTTACTCCACCTGGTATAAAACTGATCCCATCCCAATAGGGCTTCAGATCACTCAAGAAAATTATTTTTAAAGCTAATTATCTAAGCCTATGGGGCGGGCCCCGCTAGGGGGGCGCGAAGTAACAAAAACGGGGGCGCGAAGATGTGAAAAAAAGAAAACAAGAATCAAAAATATGAAAAAAAAACATCTGTTGAAACCAAAACAAATTAAGTTAAACTACATTCTGATACTAGAACAATAAATATAGAGTTAGATAAATGTCGATAAAAGTTAAGTAGGTATAATAAAATATGCATCTACATTTCAAAAAAATGTTAGGGGGGGGCGTGATTAAAACTATTATGAAAACTCGGGTTGCAAATACTTAAAGGTTGAGAAACACTGATCTAAGCAGTAAGGTGTGTTTATTACTTCCATTCCCAAGCCTGGATAATTGAGGACGGCTACATTAGAAAGGGCATCCGGTATAAAAACTTTTGACAGATCAATATGTGGACAACAATACAGATTTCCATACCGGATCAGTCAAGGCCTGGTACTATTAATCTAAGAAGAGAGGCAGACAGGGTGGAGTGGGTGAAGAAGAGTGTCAGGAGTGATTTCTGACAGATAGGCTCTATTGTAGGAATGAAGCTGGACACTTTAACATCCGTGGCAGAGTAACTGGCGCTGAGCAGGCTCCTGTCAATCATGAAGAATCCACTGCATCCACTGAACAGGATCATCTCCAGACAGAGGAGCAGCTTCAGCGACAGACTGCTGTCACCGTCCTGCTCCACTGACAGACTGAGGAGATTGTGCCTCCCCCACACTATGCGACTCTTCAGTTCCACCCGGGGGGGTAAACGTTAACATTATTCAAAGTTATTGTCTATTTCTACCTGCATTTTTATTACTCTTTAATTTAATATTGTTTTTTTTTTTTGTATCAGTATGCTGCTGCTGGATTATGTGAATTTCCCCTTGGGATTAATAAAGTATCTATCTATCTATCTATCTATCTATCTATCTATCTATCTATCTATCTATCTATCTATCTATCGATACCAGCAAGAGTGAAAGGGAAGGTCTTCAAGATGGTAGTAAGACCAGCTATATTATATGGGTTCAAGACAAAAGTAGAGGTGGAAGAGTTAAAGATGTTAAGATCTGAATTAGGTGTGACAAGGATGGACAGAATTAGAAATTAGTACATTTAGAGGGTCAGCTCAGGTTTGGACAGTTGGGAGACAAGTCAGAAAGGCGAGATTGCTTTGGTTTGGACACGTGCAGAGGAGAGATGCTAGGTATATTGGGAGTAGGCTACTAAGGCTGGAGCTGCCAGGCAACAGGAAAAGAGGAAGGCCTAAGAGAAGGTTTATGCATGTGGTGAGTGAGGACATGCAGGTGGTGGGTGCAATGGAGCTAGATACAGAGGACAAAAAGATAGAGAAAAACATGATCCTCTGTGGTGATCCGTAATGGGAGCAGCCAAAAGAACAAGAAGAACAACACCAGAGAACCTCTGCAATTTTTAAGCTCTACTCAGATGAGATTAGTTTTACACAATATGGTGGGGTAAAGTCGGCGCTTGAAGGAGAATAGCATGCACCAGTTCTCTGTATCAGCATTTCCATGATCCCCATAGTTGATACATGCATACCTTCAGCTTCAATTACAATAGAAATCCTTATTTATGACAATAATATGTATGTTCACACCTCTAAGGGAGAAACCCTGGGGGACAAACCAATGGCTTTTGATATAAATTGTGAATGTCAATGTACCTTTGGAGCTCCAAAGGGATACCCCACCGGCCTGTTATTCTGCATGAACAACGAGGATTACCGACAGTTCATTTTTCAACTTTAGGCACTGGGTAAATTGATTACTACTAGAGGACCTCTGTAATTTTAGTTCTATCTAATTGTTCAAATTATGTATTGTACTGTCACGTCGACACAGACAGGACTACTTTAATGTGTGGGTACTTTTTACATACTTTTTAATAGAAGGTAAAAGGCTCCATCTTCTTTACTGAGATGTGATTGTGCAGCCTGTAAAAAGCATGAGCGATTAAGATTGGACTAAAATTAAAGAGGTCCTCCAGTAATAATTACCTTACTCCATCTCCTCATGTAAAAATAATTCTGTCCAAATAGCGCTTAGGACTTTTGCATAGTACTGTATTCTGTATATAATATACTCTTATATGTGTGTATGTTCAAATGATTGAATGCTTTGCATGTGTACATACCATTGTAAACTTCCGAGAAGAAAGTCAGCAGAAGGTTTGGGTTCCCAGAGTAAGCATCGCTTAATTTCTGGGTTAAAGAAAAAACAAAATGGCAAATAATGGAATAGAAATATTGGCTGTACTTACCAGTCTTGCTAAATTTCATGAGCATTGCTTCTCAGGGAGGTCTGACTCCATTGGAAGCAGTTTCATCAATGAATGCCAACTTCTAGTACATTATTGCTTTATATATGGCCAGTGCCAAATAGGGCCAGGCTTGTGGAGGCAGGGCAGAAGTGACGTGAGTCCATTTGAAGTGTGCAAACAGAGACATGGTTATTGACTGTGCATCCCTCTTCAGTCCCCTTGAATTTCCCTTCACCCAAAGCCATGAGACAATCTGCATGCTGTCATGTCTGACACTGTACACTGTATATTACACATGTAAATGATATACTGGAGCCGGCACAGTGGCACAGAGGTAGCGTAGCGTAACTCCCTGCGTAGAGTTTGCATGTTCTCCACGTGTCTGCATGGGTTTCCTCCGGGTGCTCCGGTTTCCTCCCACAGTCCAAAGACATGCAGGTTAGGCGCATTGGCGATCCTAAATTGTCCCTAGTGTGTGCTTGGTGTGGGTGTGCGTACCCTGAGGTGGGCTGGTGCCCTGCCCAGGATTTGTTCCTGCCTTGCACCCTGTGTTGGCTGGGATTGGCTCCAGCAGACCCCCATGACCCTGTAGGTAGGATCTAGCGGGTTGGATAATGGATGGATGGATGATATACTGGCATCATATTTAGTGCAGGTATCTACTGTGCAGATAGAGCAGTCGTTGTTGGCTCCCCAAAACATTCAGCTGAATTAGTTGGAGCTGGGAAAATTGATCATGGCAAAGAATGTGGTAATATATATTTTATTCTAAATATATGTAGATACAATAAATAATATCTAGAAAAACAAAACCATAAACAGAAAAAATGTGTGAGCAATCAAAATATATTTATAAAATCATAAATCTATAAAAAATGCAGTAAAAGTTAAAATTAAACATGATGTAATTTCTTTTAGAAGCATGATTTATAAAACAACACATCTGGAAAGCACCAATGCCCAGTTTCAGGTTTTGTGGCCTTATGCCACTTGTCTCACTTACTTGAAAAAATGCCTGATGCACCTGGCACTCATGGTGTTGGGGGCCGGGGGGGTAGTGGGTGAATGAGTGCACACGCCTTCTTCACCTGTCATCTGTCTGAACCACTCGACTTAGTTTTTAAAAATTGGTGCTGATTCCAGTAATTCCCAGGCGAGGGGAGATACAGCAGTTTGTTCCAGACAAGCTGCTAATAATGAGACTTTGTGTTAAACAGACCACCCACATTTTGCAAACAACACTTGTGCGCAAAAAAAGAAAAAAAAGAATGAAAAAACTATGCTCAGTGTAACAGTAACTCTGGGAAGCTACACTTTATAGGCACAGTGCAGTGCATGCAGTGCTGTTGTTATTCCTCTGCTACTGTTGTCCACCAACAAAACATTAGAAGTTTAAAACTGTGAGGAGACTTTTTGACCACCACGCCTGCTTGTTTGCATGATAGTTAAGCTGTACCATCTTATCAAAGTGCTTTATATGCCTAGTTTCTAGTTAACCACAAGACTCAGAAGACTGTAGTAGAAGTATTAAACTTCCCTTTGATTTCCACTGGCATACAATGGCAAGAAAAAGTATGTGAACCCTTTGGAATTTCCTGTTATTTGCATTAATTGATCATAAAAAGTCACACGTATAGACAAACACAATATGCTTAAGCTAATAACACACAAACTTTATGATCTTTCACGTCTTTATCAAACACATCCATCAAACATTCGCATATGTCAGTGAACCCTTAGATTTAATGTCTGGTCAAACCTACTTTGGCAGCAATAACCTCTAATAAGTTCTTCCAGTAGTCAAGAGTTTAGGAGAAATTTTGGACCATTCCTTGTTGCACAACTGCTTCAGCTCAATTATCCTCATAGGATGTCTGGTGTGAATGGCTCTCTTCAATTACACATTACACAAGATCTCTACTAGGTTAAAGTCTGGACTCTGATTGGGCGTCCCCAAAAGGTGGATTTTCTGTTTTTTTGAAGCCATTCTGTAGTAGGTTTACTTTAACGTTTAGAGTTAGAGTTCTGCTGCATCACCCAGCCTCTACTGAGCTTCAGCTGGCAGACAGCCACCCTGACATCATGCTGTAGGACACCTTGATAAACACGGGAATTCATTTGCTCCTCCATGAGGGCAAGTTGTTCAGGCTGTGTGGAACTAAATCATGATGTTCCCTGCAATTTACTTCATCGTCGGTATAATGTTTTTGCGTTGTTATGCAGTACCCTTTTAATACCATATGTACTGCTGTGCATTCTTCACAAAAATTTCAACCTTAGTTTCACCAATTCACAAAACATTTCCAAATACTGTTATGGAGTGTCAAGGTGGTTTTTGGCAAACTTTAGGTGCGGAGTGATGTTCTTTTTTTGGAAAGCAGCTGTTTCCTCCTTGTCATACCAATGACACAATGCCTATTCAGCGTTTTGTGAATGGTTGACTCATGAACAGAGATGTTAACCTGTCCCATTGATTCCTTCAAGCCTTTAGCTGTGACTCCAGGATTCTTTTTTTACCCCAGTGAGCATTCTCTGTTGTTTCCTTTGAGTTATCTTGGCTGGCGCCCACCCTTAGGGAAAGCAGCCACAGTACTACATCATCTCTGTTTATACACTGTTTGTCTAACTGTGGACTAATGAATATCTAAAGTTTAGATATTCATTAGTCCACAGTTAGACAAACAGTGTACCCCCGGTGTACAAAAAAATGTCCTCCTCTGACATGTCCACATCAAATTGTTGATTTATATAAAGCTCAAAAAGGATACAAAGTAATTTCAAAGAGAATACTCTTTGAAATTACTTTGTATCCTTTTTGAGCTTTATATAAATCAACAATTTGATGTGGACATGTCAGAGGAGGACATTTTTTTGTACACCAGGGGGTTTCGTTTCTCTCTTAGGCAAAGAATATGCAAATATTACATTTAAAAGACAGCAGATGAAGGGGCAATAGGCACCCATTGTTGGGACTGAGGTGATGAGTTGAAAGGCAAATTTCCTGAATAATCCTGTTACTGGTTACTGTGATGGCTGACTACATGTTATAGGTGTTTGCTGACTTGCAAAAGAGTCTCCCACTTTGAACTTTGAACTGCTCAAATATACAAACACTACTGTAGCTGCGTTTTCCCAAAATTACCAAAGGTCAGCAGCTCTATGTGACGATGTGGGTTCCCAATAGTTATAACCGAGATGAGCTAGACAGTGAGGCAACAACAAAGCAAGGGGATGATGTAAAAAGGTGCATAAGTGCTTTTATTAAAATAGTCAACAAAAAGTGTTTAAATGAATAGTGCAGTGCTTTCAAAAAGAGTTCAATAATTAAATAATCCAATAAAAGAAAATGTGGAGGTAAAAATGCAATAAATAGAACAAAAACAATCCTTAAAACCAGAGGTTAAAACGTTCATCAGGTAGCAGTCTTTTAAAATCAACTACAAGCCCGGTGCTCATCTACTCTAGCGTCTCACCTGCTTCTCCCGGTTGGGCTTTGCAACAGGCGAGACGCTCTCTCTGCAGCTGTCCTTTCTCTCATCACAATCAACATGGGTCTGGAGGCCTCCCGATCCCAGGCTTCGGTCAAGCACTCATCCCAGGCCTGAGACTTGGTTCACGCCCAAAGGCCAGGACGCACACGCTGGGGAATCCACCACCGAGCCTCCCGACTCCCGCTGCCTTTCCGGCCTTCCGCAGCCAGTCGCCCTTCACTGGTCACTCCCGCTACTCGTTCACTCAGCGGGAGCGACTTCTACTATGACTCCTGGGTGTCGGCCAAACACCCAGGCTTCCCTTCAGCTGCCTGCGAGCGCTCGCTCGCCCGCTCGTTCACTCGCTCCGACTTGCTCGCTCTCTGCTCACTGCTTCCTGCTTCTTCCTCCGTCCTATTCTTTTATTCTTCCTAACCGACTCACGCTTCTTTATATTGAGAGGGGGGCCATAGCAGCTGCAGCACATTAGCAATCCCAGGGACAATCACCGATGTGGGCAGTCCCTCACCTGTGCACTAGGTGAGAAACGCCCACACCGCAGATCGCCCTGTTACAGCCACCACGCTCCCTCACTAAGCCGCCGCGAGCACGGTGATTATTTAAAACTGAACCCATAACACCACACTCTAGCATAAAAAATGTGATTCAACAAAAGCCTGATGCACTGAAATGATTCCACAGACAAAGTATCTTAGATACTTAGATAGATCTTAGATCTTCAACTGAGTGTCTACTTAGTATTCCAAGAGCTAAACATAAAAGTGTTGAGGCGGCCTTCTGCTGTTATGCACTTAAAATCTGGAATAGTCTGCCAATAGGAATTCGTCCACCCTGGCCATCGGACCTTACTTTTATCATATGTTAATTAGTGTTCCCTAATTTTAATTCTTATTTATTTTGTCTTTTTTTCTCTTTCTTCATCATGTAAAGCACTTTCAGCTGCATTATTTGTATGAAAATGTGCTATATAAATAAATGTTGTTGTTGTTTTTGAAAGTTTTAGTTAAAATTCAAAGTAAAACCGTTCACACAAAAAACAGAAAATTGAAATAGCAAAAAAAAAAAAGAAAAGTTCTTGTTAAGAAAAGTTCTGTTCAAAGCTTAAATCTTGTTACATTTCAAATTGTTACAAATCACTTCAAAATGTTTCTGAACCGTTTCTAAACGGTCAGAAAGCTGTATGTGGGTCTTTTAAGTCCCTGAGTACCGGGACCTGTTCTCAATAACAACTGACTCAATTATCACACTGTAATCTTTGCCTGAAGAAGGGGCCTGAGTTGCGTCGAAAGCTTGCATATTGTAATCTTTTTAGTTAGTCAATAAAAGCTGTCATTTTGCTTGACTTTTCACTACATTCTTTTCAAATTAAGCAAATTCTAATATGAGTTTAACTCAAAGTTTTAACTTTCTAAGATTGGCTCTTACAACTACAAAATTGTGATAACAGAACTGCTCCTTCCTTGGAAAATGTTTGCATTTACCTGACTTAGAAATTAACATGTCTGAGGATATTGGTTTTTAATAAGGATATGCATACTCTTTGGTAGTTGATAGTTTGATAGTTTGTTAACCTGTGTTTACTTTATTTGTTAAGCCCAGAAAATTTGGTTTGAACTATTGTTTAATCCATTGTCATGTTAATCTAGGCAGGGACTGAAGGAGATTTATATTTCTGGGCAGTAGAAGGCATGGGGTAAGGGACGGTACGCTGAGAACACTGCCAAGACCACTTGCACAGAGCACAGGGGCTCGCAGGCAGACTAAGGTACATGGCTGGAAACACGTGAGGCACATGGATGGCAACACCTACATCCAGAAAGAGACAGTTCCACCAGAGAGACACCAGTTGGGGGTCCATCGAGAGAGAGAAGACTCATGAAAGGGCCGAGTGAAGCTGGTACACGTGAAGTGAGGTGTGCCCAGGTCAACACAGGGAGCCCAGAGTGAAAAAAAGAGAACGCTTACTCCACGAGGAAGAGTACGCAGACAGGAATTCAAAAATTTGGAAAAGCTTCTGTTGGGAAACGAGTGTCCGATGAACAGAGTGCATCCGTGGACAGCTGGACATTTAATTGTTGGGGTAACACAGCGCGCAAACTGGACTTTTAGAGTGTGGACTGTGTGCCTTCCCTTTTATAAAAGGGGTTTTTGATCCTGATATTGTCAGATTTTCATGCTTGTTTATCTTTTTCATGTACTTTATATTGTCTAACGTAATAGAAGTTACTGGTGCTTTTCCTGAAATTGCTGCTGTGTCTTTTAATGTGTCTACTCAACACCCAATTTAAAGAAACCTGTGCACTATTATTGGTAAATTTCAAGAGTTCCCAGTCTCTTAATAAAACTGGGTGGCATAGTTGGATATTTTAATGGTGTCTAGGTTATATTACCAGCGTGTGGCACCTGTCACAGACATCTTCTGAGATCTCTTTTTCACAAGGTGTATTTCACATCAGCAGATGTTTCTTGTGAATAGCAAACTCAAAATGTTTTCATCTGTTCTTATCAGTCAAACTATCTCTAAACCAAACCTAATCTTGGGTCATTGATTGGATTCCAGGGTTGCTAACCCCTGACTCCAGATAGCTTTTGTTGAACTCATCAGCCTCGGGCTTCACAAACATCTTCCATACTACACTGTGAGAGTTTGAATAATGTATTCAGTATGCGCAAGAAGAATACAATCATTTGTAAGATATTAGAGAAACCAGACTGTGTTTGTTCATTATTGTAACTTAGATGAAGAGCAAACCATATTTTAAAACACATTTATAAAAAAATATGATTGTTTCCAAAGAGTATGAATACTTTTTATTGCTACTGCACATAGAACACCTGACTCACTATTTTACTCAAAAAGTCCTACTTGACTAATTTTATTGATGCCTTTGAGATATTTTGAAAGCCCTGATTATATTCCTCTCTTTACTTGTCTGCTCAGAGAGTTCATTTCCTCACCTTTTAATAGCAGACAATATCCTCTTTGAAAGCTGCCATGTCTTTTTTGTAGTATGGTGAATTACGCACAGGACTACAAACACGGCGTCACTAGCTCACATATTCTAACATTCATTAACTTAAATTGTCAGTTTTTTTTCAATATTCAATATAAACCTTCACATTGTATTTGTTCTTTTAATTGACCCTGCATATTTACAGTTAGGTCCATAAATATTTGGACAGAGACAACATTTTTCTAATTTTGGTTCTGTACATTACCACAATGAATTTTAAATGAAACAACTCAGATGCAGTTGAAGTGCAGACTTTCAGTTTTAATTCAGTGCGGTGAACAAAACGATTGAATAAAAATGTGAGGCAACTAAAGTCTTTTTTTTAACACAATCCCTTCATTTCAGGGGCTCAAAAGTAATTGGACAATTGACTCAAAGGCTATTTCATGGGCAGGTGTGGGCAAGTCCGTCGTTATGTCATTATCAATTAAGCAGATAAAAGGCCTGGAGTTGATTTGAGGTGTGGTGTTTGCATGTGGAAGATTTTGATGTGAACAGACAACATGCGGTCCAAGGAGCTCTCCATGCAGGTGACAGAAGCCATCCTTAAGCTGCAAAAACAGAAAAAACCCATCCGAGAAATTGCTACAATATTACGAGTGGCAGAATCTACAGTTTGGTACATCCTGAGAAAGAAAGCAAGCACTGGTGAACTCAGCAACGCAAAAAGACCTGGACGTCCACGGAAGACAACAGTGGTGGATGATTGCAGAATCATTTCGATGGTGAAGAGAAACCCCTTCACAACAACCAACCAAGTGTACAACACTCTCTAGGGGGTAGGCGTATCGATATCCAAGTCTACCATAAAGAGAAGACTGCATGAAAGTAAATACAGAGGGTGCACTGCAAGGCGCAAGCCACTCATAAGCCTCAAGAATAGAAAGGCTAGATTGGACTTTGCTAAAGAACATCTAAAAAAGCCAGCACAGTTCTGGAAAAACATTCTTTGGACAGATGAAACCAAGATCAACTTCTACCAGAATGATGGCAAGAAAAAAGTATGGAGAAGGCGTGGAACAGCTCATTATCCAAAGCATACCACATCATCTGTAAAACACGGTGGAGGCAGTGTGATGGCTTGGGCGTGCATGGCTGCCAGTGGCACTGGGACACTAGTGTTTATTGATGATGTGACACAGGACAGAAGCAGCCAAATGAATTCTGAGGTGTTCAGAGACATACTGTCTGCTCAAATCCAGCTAAATGCAGTCAAATTGATTGGGCGGCGTGTCATGATACAGATGGACAATGACCCAAAACGTACAGCCAAAGCAACCCTGGAGTTTATTAAAGCAAACAAGATCTTAACCCAATTGAGCATGCATTTCACTTGTTGAAGACTAAACTTCGGACAGAAAGGCCCACAAACAAACAGCAACTGAAAGCCGCTGCAGTAAAGGCCTGGCAGAGCATTAAAAACGAGGAAACCCAGCATCTGGTGTTGTCCATGAGTTCAAGACTTCAGGCTGTCATTGCCAGCAAAGGGTTTTCAACCAAGTATTACAAACGAACATTTTATTTCCAGTTATTTAAGTTGTCCAATTACTTTTGAGCCCCTGAAATGAAGGGATTGTGTTAAAAAATGCTTTAGTTGCCTCACATTTTTATGCAATCTTTTTGTTCAACCCACTGAATTAAAGCTGAAAGTCTGCACTTCAACTGCATCTGAGTTGTTTCATTTAAAATTCATTATGGTAATGTACAGAAACAAAATTAGAAAAAAGTTGTCTCTGTCCAAATATTTATGGGCCTAACTGTACATACTGGTGACAGCTGTGCCACTGTAAATCCAGTGATTTAGAGGTCAATACATTATCTAAAGTAGAAAATACTTTCTTTCTCTTTAATTCGTGATTCAGGCCTTTAACATTCCAGCTCACAAAGTTAGCTGTCCGGTCTCTGAGGCATTGCTTCTGAACTTTTGTTGTCATTTTGTAGTCTTAACTAAAAATAAGATAACATTAATAATAATAACATTTCCTAAAGTAGAGAGAAGGAAGAAACAGCCCAGAACATCACTTCCTCTGATTCTGAACTGCCTGTAGCCCAGCACATCATGAGAAATCCCAAGTCTCTTCTACCAAGGTTGAAGAAGAATCTATAAGTGCAAACCTTTCCAATAGTGATCATTAAAGGCCATTGTCTATTAGATCATAAACTCACAGACGGAGGTGAATAGGTGTATAAACAAGCAAGCATTCTTTACTTTATAGAGCGCATAAAGCTTTAAACACAGTGATATGGGTTTGTAAAACCAAGACCAGCAATCTCAAAAACAGAAAAGTAAGTCATCCCCTGTAGTACATTCCCTGGTGGCATTTCAGAAGAAAAATAAATGAAACATTTCAATCAAATAAATGAGTGAGACCAGCTGACCTCTTCTTGTTTTCAAATGTTCTTTGGCTCTTATGAAGTCTCACAGGATTAATCAGAGTTTAAGTACTTTGACACCAAAAGGCCATCGATTAATCTATTATATTTCATTTCTGAATAATGTGTTTTAACCGGGTTTGCTTCATCTTGGTTAGTAAAGTGGGGTGGGTTGTGCCTTTGTTAAAGAGTTACTGCACAAGTCCCTATAATGTTCTTCTTCACAATGTAACAGAATATCCAGGCCAGGGACTGCTGAATATTATTTATTCCCTGGGTTTGGGCTCATGCTAAATTTATGGTACTTGGCCTAGAGAGAATGAAATGGTTCTTTAAAGTGCTGGAGCCAAGTAAATATGATTATTGAAAGAGATTCATCTTCACCCCAAAAAGTGTTAAAAGGTGAAGAGTGCACTAAAACTAATCAGGATCACTCATATTTATTCAGCTCCCAAAGGACAGAAAGAGGTGGTAACAGGCGCCACAAGCTGTAGTTAATCTGCAGTGAAAAGGATAGCTTTCATTACTTTTTATTCCGTGAGAGCATTTATTTTCTGTAAGCAACTGTAAAACTAGGTTTGGACTTGGGATGGGGGTGTTGGGTAAATAGAATATTAACATAATGACATGTTCTTTGGCCTGGATTACCTAGAGGTCTTTGGGGTCACTTGCAATAGCAAAACTCGAAACTGAAATTCCCAGAAAGAAGAGAAATTGAGCCAGTGGAGACTGCTGGATAAGCATTGACTACTAAAACACTCTAGAGAGCAGAAATAAATGGGCAAAATATACAATGTTAAGGGTGAATAAGTAGCATCGCAGCATGCAGGACATTACGAGAGAGAGACCAGAGGAAGCAGCATTAAAACTGTTTGAGGCAGTGTGAGACATCTTTTGTACCATATAAGCCAGTACAAACTCTCATTAGGGACCAAACATAGTGGGATGTTGCCTCCATTCAAGCTTAAAGTACAACAAGGTCTTCCACAAATACTGTCTCCTCATTGATCAATTTTTTGTGCATATGATGCACTTTTTCTGCCAATTGTCAGATCTCAAGTGCTGGTCACGCCACTGGATTGGACAATTATGCAAACTGTCAATTAAAAGTGCTTGGCTAGGATGCCCTGTATATTGGAGGGTAGGAGGGAAAGAAAAGTTAACAAAAAAATCACAAAAAAGTGCTTGTTATCAGTTCTAATTTAGAGATGGTACCAGAAAGAAGATGATCATCTTTTCCTGGGGAGGTCTTTGTTGACACTGTCTCTCTCACTTTTTCCTTATCTCCTGGTCTTCCCTAATTCTGCATCTTGTGTTGTTGGACTCCCAATTATACTGAGAGAACAGATTTTATTGGTGGTCTGTAGGACAATGGGAAAAAAGGAATTAGTCACCTTGAACTGATGCTCACACATTATCATTTCCATGCATCCCTAGATATTTGTTATTGAAATTCATGTAAAAGAGTTCCTCTGAGAAATCAGATTGGTCAGTTTAGATTTAGTGTCATTGGTCAGTTGACAGACGAGATTAGACAGGAGTCCCCGTGAACTATGATGTTTGCTGCTGACATTGTGATCTGTAGCGATAGTAGGGAGCAGGTTGAGTAGACCCAGGAGATGTGGAGATATGCTCTAGAGAGGAGAGGAATTAAGATCAGTAGGAACAAGACAGAAGACATGTGTGTAAATGAGAGGGAGGTCAGTGGAATGGTGAGGATGCAGGGAGTAGAGTTGGCGAAGGTGGATGAGTTTAAATACTTGTGATCAACAGTACAGAGTAACAGGAGTTATGGAAGAGAGGTGAAGAAGGAAGTGCAGACAGGGTGGAATGAATGGAAAAGAATGTCTGAAGTGATTTGTGACAGACGGTTATCAGCAAGAGTGAAAGGGAAGGTCTACAGGACAGTAGTGAGACCAGCTATGTTACAGTATATGGGTTAGAGAGGGTGGCACTGACCAGAAAGCAGGAGACAGAGCTGGAGGTGGCAGAGTTAAAGATGCTAAGATTTGCATTGAGTGTGATGAGGATGGACAGGATTAGAAATGAGTACATTAGAGGGTCAGCTCAAGTTGGACTGTTGGAAGACAAAGTCAGAGAGGCAAGATTGCGTTGGTTTGGACATGTGCAGAGGAGAGATGCTGAGTATATTGGGAGAAGGATGTTAGGGATAGAGCTGCCAGGAAAAACGGAAAAGAGGACAGCCTAAGAGAAGGTTTATGGATGTAGTGAGAGAGGACATGCGGGTGATGGGTATGACAGAGAAAGATGTAGAGCACAGGAAGATATGGAAATAGATGATCCACTGTGGCAACCCCTAACGGGAGCAGCCAAAAGAAGAAGAAGAAAAAGAAGAGGTCAGTTTGGCTTCAGTGATGCATTGAAACAGGAAGTGCGAGTGTGAGATGCATGAGGAAGAGTAATGACGTATGAGGCATGCTGAGAGAGTTGCCTTCAATGATGCTTCAGGAGGTGGGACCACTGTGACATCACAATTCCTGACCCCTCCTTCTGGTTATAAAAGTCTACTGAAAATTCTCTGGAGCTGGAGATCATTCGTTTATGTAAGCATTGTGTTTTGTTTGGATGCACTGTTGTTGTTTTGTTTTCTATTTATTTTTTTGTTATTTTTCATGTTGTTATTGGATTGTTCTTCTAGTTTTTGGGTTGGACTTATTTTCTGTGGATTGCCGTTTAGGCAAATCTTTTTTGCCCTTTCTTGCCCTGTTTAATATATTAGCCTTATTTTCTGTTTTTTGTTATTATTCATAAAGAAAAAAAAGAAATGTATGTAAAAGAAAAGTATATGAAGTTGACCTCACATTTTTTTATTCGGCTTTAAATAGCTATATTGTAGTTGTCCTCTGAATAGACTATGGATGCATAGAATGATCATATTCTTCAGGGGTTTGCAATCATTACTAATCTCTACCTTTTTATTCTTTCTTTTCCAGTTTTACTAAAACGCCGTCACCACCTCATCAAGACCCCTATGTGCAGTGACCTATGATGCCCAGATGAAGGCAGACAAAGCCTGGAAACAATGAGGAATTACTTCTAAATGTTTATCTTAGGTAGAAAGCCCAGTGGAGTCTGGGTGGTCTTTTGGCCTTGGAACCCCTGTAGATTTTGGGTTTTTTTTCAGATTAACTGGAGTTGTTTTTTCCTGTCCATCTGACCTTATCATTGCACTCATCTTTAATAACTTAGAATATGATATTTTATATAGGACTCTGCTTTTCTAGTAATTTTATATCTACAGTATGTATTGTAATCTCAAATAGATTGATTTTTTATTATGATTTATTATTATTATCTAATTTATTCTGTTTTTCTTTTCTTGTAACTATTTCTTTGATATCTTGTAAAGTACTTTGAGCTACATTCTGTATATGAAATCGTGCTATAGAAAATGTTAAAGTAAAATGTAAAAGTGGAAAGCTGAGCTCAGCAGAGTGGATTTTTTGATTATATGAGCTAAGCATCTAAAAACGATTTAGCAGCTGAGTTGCTAAAGTCGTCTCTTTGATTATATTACCAAATGTAAATTTAGCTGTAGAACAAAATATTTACCTCTTGAGCTGAGCTGTGCTGAGATTACATATGTGATTAAGTCAGCTGAACTTAACTTCTGAAAAATATTCACTCTTTGTGAGTTACGGTGAACTGAGGTTGACATTGTTGTTTGATAACCTGACAGAACTGAGCTAATTAAAAAATGTACCTACCATAAAAAACTAAGCTGAGTTGTAGTTAAGTGTTCGATTACTTCTGTTTAACTGAGCAGATTCAGAGGTGTGGAGCAGTTTTGCATTAGAATTAGATATTTGTTTGCAGGTGCTAAGCTAATTAAACACTTTACAAATTGCATTAACATGAGTGGTGCTTAGATGGAGTGTGAGCTCATTAAAACACATTTGCGTCTTGAGCTGCCATCAACTGGAATTGGATATTTAAATGCATGAAATATGATGAGGATATTAAAATCTGCAATGCCACATAAAGTTCACTTCAGCAGAGCTGGATTTATGTATTTGATTAGAGCAAGCGGAGCGACTTAACAAATGGTCAGCTCTTGAATTGAAACGAGTAGAACACGAGCAAGAGTTGGGTTTTGGATTACATGAACTTAACCTGAGCTCATAATTAAACTGTTCCACCCTGAGACTGAACTGAACTGAGGCAACCCAGAGTTTATTAATTAATTTGGCAAGCTGATCTGACCTCATTAAAAGCATTCATGCTACGATTATGGCTTATTTTTGTTCTGTTACAGACAGGGTTCCTTCCCTAACTTATGTGTATTTTCATTTATATGGTTGCTTTTCTTAAGTTTGAAGTCTTATTTGTCATATGTTTATGTTGCTTCTGTTAACTTTACTTATTATTTGTTATTTGTGTTCTATAATTTTAAATGTGCTACCATTTTCTAGAATTCTGGAATTTGTGGATAAAATTTCAGGAGGTGAGGCCACTCTAACATCACAGCTTCTGGGTCCTCCTTCTGGCTTTATGTCTGAGTCCCAGCAGTCAAGCATTGAGTTTGTATTGGAATTTAAAATAATTATTAATATTTCTTGTTTTGCTGGGGTTTTTTTTCTTTCTTTTCTTACCTGTTTATTAGAATCTGCTTTTGGATAGTGTTTTGGGACATGTTCATCAGAGTGCCTTTTAGGCAAATCCTTTTTTGATTTTGTGTTCTTTTTTTGAATCTTTTACTCTTAAAAACATTTTATTTATGAAGATACTTTGTTTGACTTGTCTCTGAAAGCAAGTGTTTGATGGTTCTCTCACATGTGAGACATTTTTGAGTTATATTATGGAAATTTACTTGTACTTTGAACATTGAAAGCAAACCTCCCCATCACTGGGCCTGTGTAAGCCAGAGCCTGCAGGTTGCAGTTAGTGGACTTGTCAACTTGTTTGAGCCTCTTCTGAGCTGGCCACTGCAGGTCTTGGTCTGCTTTGTGGGTTATTTAAACACTTCATATACTCCGTCACATGCGTGTGAATTGGGGGCGGCTTAAAGACTGTGATAACACAGGATGGTGCTGTTTACTAACATTTTATCCCTTCCTGCCTCAGCAGAATGGAAGAATGGAAGATTAACGGCTTTATCAGTCTTGATGTTACTTCCAGTGACTTGCCTCTTCCTGCTGGAAGTAGTCAACTTTGAGACTCACATCTGCAAAGGCATTTCTCTTTTCTTTTTCAACATGTTTATAACTAGCATTTTATTTGTATTATACAGTGTTTGTCTACAGTTGCACGAACACTTCATACTTGTCTGTGTGTTCTTTTACAGTCCTTTTTACTATGTCTGAGATTCCAAATTATAACGATTTTCATTTATTTTTGATCATTTATATATGTACCTAATTTCACTCCTAATTATTATTTTTTATGAGTAATCTGATATTGTTGGTTATTAGGTCCCCCTGTTATTTTTAACAGCATTAGTATTGACCTGTTGCATCAGTGATGTAATGGACATTATGATATAAATTTGCTGCCATTAAATCATGGAGTTATCCCTTGGTGGATAAACCTAACATTTCCTTGCAGTTCTCTGTAGTTTAGCTTATAAAACAAGCTGAGAGTTTTGTTCCAGTTTTTGACTTTGTCGTCATTTTTAAGAGTCCTTCTTGTTGCTTTTTTTCTGCCTTCTCATTTTTGACTGTGTTTCTTTGCTGTGGAGCTTTGGAAGTTTTATATGTCACCATAACCTCTGAGTACCTGAGTATGCACACAACAAGTTTTTAAATTTTATCGAACTGAATGGCAATTAATGCACTACCACATTGGAAAACAGGTAGAAACAAGGAAAAAACATGCAGCTAAAGAAAGGACTTGGAGATGAAGGAGGGAATCTTACTCTGTAACAGTGTCAAGGTCAAAATCATGAAAATACCTGAAACCAATCTCATCGAAGCCCAAAATATTAACCAAAGTCGTAGCTTAAATACTAAGGAAAACGTCAAAAGCAAAATCACTGCAAAAATGGCAGCTACAAATATGAATTTGTTTAGGCTTTATTCACAAGCTTAGATAATTGTAAAAAGTGAACTAAAATGTTAAGCAGTGACAAACTGACAATGTCACACATTGCAACTTCTGGAAGTTATGTGACATCAATGGGCATTGTTATTTACTATAAAAAATGGCAAGACATTAAATACATAGCATTAAAATTCTGAACATGTCCAAAATGGAAAGAAAATCAGACAAATACAAACTTCATGTTCTAAAGGTTTCCAAGCCATGAAATCATAACAAGTGGGGATGGAGTTGGAGATTTAATTATTTAATGTTAAGCTAAGCAGATTTAAAAATCTTCAGACTTTAAATCTTGACAAGATGGACTGTAGTGAGCCGGGTATTTGACTGAGTGCGTTGAGTTGAGCTCATGAAAAGACATTTGACATGACCTGAACGATTTCAGCTAGAGTTGAGTGATTGATTACCTGACATGAGCTCCAGTCACTAAATATGTTCAACATGTGAATAACTAAATTGAGAAGAGCTGCATATACATATAAGTGAGCTGAGCTAAGCAAGGGTTAGATGTAGCATTTGATTACCTGTAAAGAGGTAAAAGCACTTCAAAATGTTCAGCATTTCATTTAAAATGTTTTCCAATACAATTTTGGAAGGACAATGGATAAAATCAAACAAGATGTTAACAGTTGGTCCACCATTCAGCTCACATTAGCAGGGAAAATGAATACTGTCAAAAAGAACATTATCCCTAACCTGCTCTATCTATTCCAGAGTATCCCCATATACATAAAAAGTAATTCTTTAAGAAATTGGACTCAATTATAACATTATGACATCATTCTTCTGGAATTCGAAATGGCTATGCATCCAAAAGTTCTAAAGCAGAAAGTGGCATGACACTACCTAACCATTAATTTTACTACTTGGCAGAAAATATACAGACAATAAAATCTTCACAATTGGCAGACATTCATGAATTCACACTGAACGGCTTGCAGTAGAAAACAAATCCTGTACTAAATCTTCCTTGTATGCCCTGCTTCATGATCTATTCAGGTCAAACTATTGCCAGTTTACCAGTACTCCAGTCATCCAGAACAGCACGTGATTATACACGTTAATCACCTTTTCCGATCTTCTCAAACCAACGGAAAACGCTAGGGGTTAAAATGAGAGGAGCCCAACTAGCATAAACCAATGAGCTGAGTGCATGAACAAACGTTTGTTTCTTGCACTGAACCGAGTTGATTTAGAACATTAGAACATTACAACAATCCAGACAAGAACAGGCCATTCAGCCAAACAAAGCTTGCCAGTTCTATCCACTTAATTCTTCTAAAATAATATCAAGTCGAGTTTTGAAAATCCCTAAAGTCCTACTGTCTACCACACTACTTGGTCACTTATTCCATGTGTCTATGGTACTCAGTGTAAAGAAAAATTTCTTAATGTTTGTGTAAAATTTACCATTAAGACGTTTCCAACTGTGCCCCTGTGTTCTTGATGAACTCATTTTAAAGTACCTGCCCATCACACCTAACTATTTGATTTGCTTGTATCTGTCTTCCAACCACGGCCTTCCAGAGGTTTAATTTTGTCCTATGACCCATCGTAGGAGTTTTTTATTTTCCTCTTCTCTGTCAAACAATCACATTCAGGAATCAAGAACTTCAGCTACTGTACATCCTAAATCAACTGAAACTGCTATGGACTGTTTTATTTGCTTTTGTAAATTTTCATTAACTTGAGTTGCATATAAATGCATGATAAGGTGCTATATAAATAAAGCTATTACTATTAAAGTAACAGTCTCAATCCACTGTACTAATTCCCTTCATAATTGTAAACACTCCAATCATGTCTCCTCTTAGTTTTCTTTTGCTTAAACTGAAAAGATTCAGCTGTTTTCATCTTTCCTCTTAACGCATCCCCTGTAGTCCTAGAATCAGCCTTGTTGCTCTTCTCTGGATTTTTTCCAGCGCTGTTATTGCTATGTCCTTATTTTCTAGCCGGGGAACCAAAACTGTACGCAGATAGAGTTGGTAAGTTGATTCTTTGAGTTCTTTAAAAATCCTTGATGCTTGAATTATGGTGAGCTCAGAGGAGATGGATATTTTATGACTTCTGTTGAGCTGAAAAGGTTAAACATATCTATCAAGTTATGTGAATTGATCTCATTTCCAATAAGCTGAACTGAGTGCAGATGAGCTGAATATGAAAAGATGATTACATGAGATGAGCTAAAATGAACGTAGGTGTTTGACTACCATTAGGCTTAGCAAAGCTGGAGCAAATAATCACAACAGCACTGTCCAAGCTTTCACTCTTCCAAGCCTGGGAGTTTAGCATTTATTAGACAACATTTAAAAAACGTCTTCCATTACTAGAGAAATGTGGACATTTTAGGTGCAAAGTTATTGACTGGTAACGTGTTTTTCTTTATAGGCTTTTGTCATTTGCTACAATCTGGGCAAAGCTTTCTCTGCAAATAAATCAACGAGAACCTGACTTGTGCCCATTCTCCCCACCCCTTCTGTATCTGAGCCAAATTTCATAAAAAAATAAAACAAGAACACATTGGGGCTGAAGAGGGTCCACTTATTTGCATTAGAAAAAAAAAGGCAAACAGAAAAACAGGTTGAGGAAATCATGCGAACATTAATTTTCTTAATTAAGCGTGATGAACAGGAAAATTAGCCGGAATTTGATTTAGTCATTTCTAAAAGTCAATTGAAAGACCACCACAGCAACTGGAGATCTGCATGGGTGGTCCACATAAGGAACTATGAGAGGAATGACATGATGGGATTCAATTCTATCCCAAATGTATTGGACTGATGAAACAAACATAATGCACCATATGAAGTCAGAAGCTGCCTGGATGCCCTGGGTCTCTTGTCAACATGCCACACTCAGTGTGGGAGACTGGGCTAAGAGTCTCACCGGAAAACTGGAAAAAGCAGAGTAGTATTATGGCCAGACCCGTGGTACTCAATCAGGTTTGGTGACAGAAGAAATTAAGTAGGGGAGCAATGGGTTTTCACAGGGGGTGGCCAATGCAGGATTACGATAAAACCCACAGTGTTTTTGATTTATGCTAGACAATACATATGTAATAGGATAGAGCAAACCGAATTACATCCTGTAAAATGCAACGGCACAGGTTAACACTGCTGCTCAATGAAAACAAAACCAAGCAGAGCGTAAGGCTGCATCTATAAAGCTCATGTGTAGAGAAAACCTGGCACATACAGTGGTGCTTGAAAGTTTGTGAACCCTTTAGAATTTTCTATATTTCTGCATAAATATGACCTAAAACATCATCAGATTTTCACTCAAGTCCTAAAAGTAGATAAAGAGAAACCAGTTAAACAAATGAGACAAAAATATTATACTTGCTCATTTATTTATTGAGGAAAATGATCGAATATTACATATTTGTGAGTGGCAAAAGTATGTGAATGTTTGCTTTCAGTATCTAGTGTGACCCCCCTTTGCAGCAATAACTGCAACTAAACGTTTCTGGTAACTTTTGATCATTCCTGCACACCGGCTCTGAGGAATTTTAGCCCATTCCTCCATACAGAACAGCTTCAACTCTGGGATGTTGGTGGGTTTCCTCACATTAACTGCTCACTTCAGGTCCTTCCACAACATTTCGATTGGATTAAGGTCAGGACTTTGACTTGGCCATTCCAAAACATTAACTTTATTTTTCTTTAACCATTCTTTGGTAGAACGACTTGTGTGCTTAGGGGTCATTGACTTGCTGCATGACCCACCTTCTCTTGAGATTCAATTCATGGACAGATGTCCTGACATTTTCCTTTAGAATTCTCTGATATAATTCAGAATTCATTGTTCCATCAATGAAGGCAAGTCGTCCTGGCCCGGATGCGGCAAAACAGGCCCAAACCATGATACTACCACCCCCATGTTTCACAGATGGGATAAGGTTCTTATACTGGAATGCAGTGTTTTCCTTTCTCCAAACATAACACTTTTCATTTAAACCAAAAAGTTCTATTTTGGTCTCATCCGTCCACAAAACATTCTTCCAATAGCCTTCTGGTTTGTCCGCGTGATCTTTAGCAAACTGCAGACGAGCAGCAATTTTTTTTTGGAGAGCCGTGGCTTTCTCCTAGCAACCCTGCCATGCACACCGTTGTTGTTCAGTGTTCTCCTGATGGTGGACTCATGAACATGAACAATAGCCAATGTGAGAGAGGCCTTCAGTTGCTTAGAAGTTACCCTGGGGTCCTTTGTGACCTCGCTGACTATTACATGCCTTGCTCTTGGAGTGATATTTGTTGGTCGACAACTCCTGGGGAGGGTAACAATGGTCTTGAATTTCCTCCATTTGTACACAATCTGTCTGACTGTGGATTGGTGGAGTCCAAACTCTTTAGAGATGGTTTTGTAACCTTTTCCAGCCTGATGAGCATCAACAACTCTTTTTCTGAGGTCCTCAGAAATCTCCTTTGTTCGTGCCATGATACACTTCCACAAACGTGTTGTGAAGAGCAGACTTTGATAGATTCCTGTTCTTTAAATAACACAGGGTGCCCACTCACACCTGATTGTCATTCCATTGATTGAAAACACCTGACTCGAATTTCACCTTCAAACTCACTGCTAATCCTAGAGGTTCACATACGTTTGCCACCCACAAATATGTAATATTCAATCATTTTCCTCAATAAATAAATGACCAAGTATAATGTTTTTGTCTCATTTTTTTAACTGACTTCTCTTTATCTACTTTTAGGGCTTGAGTGAAAATCTGATGATGTTTGAGGTCATATTTATGCAGAAATATAGAAAATTCTAAAGAGTTCACAAACTTTCAAGCACCACTGTAGCTCTGCTCCTGCCATTAGGTGCAATAGACAGTGGCCTTTTTTCAAAGAATTACCCCATCAGATATTGTACAAAATCAATTATAAGTAATAACTTATTAAAATGTTTATGACAGACATTTTTCAAATTTTTAGTTGTATGCTCAATGTAATTTCTTATCTAGAAAAATATTGCTCTTTGTAGTGTATGAAATTGTGTTTGTGCCAGGATTCTGGCAGAGGGGTTAGTTCTCCTGCAGTGGTCTCAGTTTGCCCTTTAGTAATAGTGTGAGTATCCATGAACTGTCATGATTAGGTTTGTGTGGTTTTATTTTGCAAATGCCATGTCCTGATCACGTCTTGACCACTATTTTCAGGTCCTTGCATTGCTGCCAATTTGAGAGCCATGTTTCTAGGGGCATGACTTAAAATGAGCAACAGGATAAAAGGTCATTGTAGGTCTCCTTTTGTTATCAGATTTGAGGATAGAACCTCTTAAAACAAAAATAATAATAATTCTCTGCTTTTGTGTTTCTCCCGAGTTTCATTTGGTTTGACTGTTTTGCTTGTATTCTTGATATTGATTCTTTACTATTGTTAGGCTCTGGTAGCTAGGTTTATTTTTATTTGCTTTGGTTTCATTTTTTCTCCTGATTAGCTCAGTAAACAGCAGGACATGTAAAACATGAACTTTCCCAGTTTAGTGATGGGGCTTGACGGCTAGAGCCCTTTAATCTTAGTATTAAACTGCAAATTTACAGCTCAAGCTTTTCCCAGTCAAAGCAAAATGGTGCAAGCCAGCAAACAAATATATGAAATCAACTCTGATTTGCTCACTTAAAGTTAGTCACAGTAATTTGAAAAACGCAGGAGCTAAATTTGAAAAAGTAATCAAGAGGTCAACAACTTAACCTATGCTTCATGGGAAAAAGCTAGCATTATGATTCTCCTGCTTCAAAGAAGTACAGAGTCCTGGTTCAGAGCAGGTATGTAGAAAATCATTTTTAACTGTTTGCTATTATAACTCAATCCAGCAATCACCCAACCACAAGATGGTTAGTTGTGCTCATGGAAAGCCCTAGAATTTTGTGTTGGAGTCGTGCAGTCTGTGTTTGGTCAATGTTATTGTCACTTGTCCTTTCTAATCTCAAGGCCATTTAAGTCTAAACTTTAGCTATTACTGTTTCAATTTTTGTCAGTTCATAGACAACATATTTTCTTGGGCAATGGGTGGTTACAAGGTTCCTACGTAGTTTACCTAATATTTAAATATATTTAACTGCATTTTGTCAGATGCTTACAATCCTCAGGGTGTCTGGGCTTTCCCTTAAAGATAGGGTGAGAAGTTCGGTCATCCGGGAGGAGTTCAGAGTAGGGCCTTCGCATCGACAGGAGTCAGATGAGGTGGCTCGGGCATCTGAGCAGGATGCCTCCTGGACGCCTCCCTGGTGAGGTGTTCCAGGCACGTCTAACTGGGAGGAGACCCCGAGGAAAACCCAGGACACACTGGAGGGACTATGTCTCTCAGCTGGCCTGGGAACACCTTGGGATTCCTCCAGAAGAGCTAGTAGAAGTGGCCAGGGAGAGGGACATCTGGGCATCTCTGCTCAAGCTGTTGCCCCCGCGACCTGATCTTGAATAAGCAGAAGAGGATGGATGGATGGATTATGATGCTCAAGGGTATCACAATGATTTGATACCATTCAAGACAGATCAGGTCAAAAACATGGTGGAAAGGGTGTGTGAGGCCACCAAAATGATCATAAAGCAAGCCAGGACCTTCACTGACCTGCCCAGAAGAGGTTCAGCTTAAATCAGCCAGCTCCCTACTTCTATCTGTAGCAGGTCCCAAAATGGAAGGCTGGCTTTGAATGTTCAAAAAGACTATAGAAGTCCAAAAATATATACAGAAATGCCATACAAGGAAAATAAAACTGTGAAAACTTGTTGTTGTGATATGAGATTTTGCATATAATTTGATAAATGTTTTGTATGTCTTTATTTGTAATTTAGGCAAAGCAATGTAATTTAGTGTTACTTTGGTTAGAGGCATTCGCATTTACGACTAAGTTTCTTTGTAATTTTACAACAAGATTTGGGGGATGTGTCTTAAACCTGTTTCAGTGTTTCTCTCATCCCCCACACAAAGCCAGGTTAGTTTAACATATGATCTTGGGGTTGTTGCAGGTGTTAAGATGTTCTATTTCCCCCACTGGCCTGAGGTATGGTTGTTTGGAATTGGCTTACCTCAGAGGCCTTTAAGTACCATAATGTCCTATTGGCTGTAGGGGTTGGACAGAACATCTATAAATGTACGTTCTTAACCTCACAATCTCTCTCTTGCTAACCGGTGATGATGTAGAAGTATCTTTCTCTTGTTAACAACTGATGAAGACCATCACACCATGAACTGACAAGAACAGCACAATGAAGAGCACAGCTTCAGCCATATTGAGACAGGTTTGAGGCCTGTTCTGAAGAAAGCTGAGCACCAATGATGCCTTAACTAGAGACATTTTAAGTAACTACAAGTCTGTGCCACCTGAGTTACACATCACCATTTTATCAGGTTGTATGGATGCCAATGTTCAAATGTACTTTGCATTTTGTTATTATTTATGAATATTATCAGTAATACATTATTTTATGTGTAACTTAACTCCTGCTTGTCTTTTTACTACATCTAATTGCCTGAGGTTATAGATATAGAAGGGAAGGTGGGGATAAGTTATATACAGTGACAGACTCACTCACTCACTCACTGAGTCACTCACTGACTCACTCATCACTAATTCTCCAACTTCCCGTGTAGGTAGAAGGCTGAAATTTGGCAGGCTCATTCCTTACAGCTTACTTACAAAAGTTAGGCAGTTGGTTTCATTTCGAAATTCTACGCGTAACGGTCATAACGGTCAACAACGTCCACCATTTTGAATTTTCTTATTCATGGCCCCATCTTCACGAAATTTGGTAGGCGGATTCCCTGCGCTAACCGAAACCGATGTACGTACTTATTTCGGTGGTATGATGCCACTGTCAGCTGCCATATTGAACTTTCCAATGGTCTTTGTTACTTATGGGCTTCAAGAAATCTTCAAGAAATTTGGTACGCGGGTTCCCAACGCTAACTAAATCCTACTTACGTACATATATACGTCCATAGCCTGCAGCTCGGTCACTGTGTGAGGCGGCATTGGGTCCCCCATCCCAACGCCTCCCACGTTGTTGGCTGCCTGCCTATATAAGGCCGTCCGTCGCTCCGGTCTCTACATTCCCTTCCTTGTTTCGCCACGGGATTCACGTCTCCCTGCTGATAACTACAGCCTTTTAATTTAATCCACGGCTTCTCCGCTGTTTTATTGTTTGTTTATTACGATTATAGTTATTGTGTAGGTATTTTAGACTTACTTTACATTGTTCAGGTACCCATTTCCTTTATCATTCAAACCATACCCCTATTAACAAGTCTATCGAGGTGATCACCATCATCAAAGAACTGTCACTTACTGAGTGGTTTCCATGCCCGGAGATGGCACCTGCCTTTTCCATTCTCTTTGTTACATATTGCACAGCCATATCAGGCTCACTCTTGATATCCGGAGGAACATTGTGTCTTATGTATTGAATGACTGGGACAGGTTCAAGGTGTGGACTGATGACGGTACAGGAGATAATTATACTACACAGGAGCACTATAAGAGTGAAATGCTTAAGCCCTTCACTTATGGTTCTGCATGTGAGTTGATGGCTGCCGCTGAATTGTTCGGTTATCACTTTCAAGTGTACCAAAATGGTCAAATATTTTACACCTTTGGACAACCGCCAATGCCTCTTAAACATCTTAGACTCACAGGTGACGATTTCAGTAGTGGACACTTTGATGTTTATGAATGTTTATGAATGTTTAAACTGTCAAAAGCTGGATGTGAAGTTATCGATGAAACCGGTTGTATGCTTACAACGCTTGAAAGATGCCGAATGTCACTTCAACACAAGTCCTGCAAATACTGCCGTAATTGAAACAATCCATGGAACTCAAACAGATTATAACAGCAGCAATCCAAGCTGTGAGATTTGAAACAAGATTACTTTTCACATGGCCAACTGTACGTTGCATGCTCAAGAGTAAGCTCAGCGCACAGCTTGGTCATATTACAACCGGAGAGCCAAAATGACAATGTGGTGTACAAAGAGATCCTTAACAAATAATTATTGGTATATTTTTCCTCAGTTTAAAAAGGTTTAATTTTCTTCTTAATAAAAATTTTAAGGCAGTACTTCACCGCTGCGAAGCGCGGGTATTTTGCTAGTTAATAATACAATAGGGGAAAGTAGAGCAATATATACATTACTCTACCAAGATAAAACACTTGTAAAGACAATCCCAGACTGCAATTTCTAGAAATTAAGATGTTATTTAGAAAAATATAAAAAAAAACAAAAATACTTAAAGTAACAAAAAGGATTTTTCATAAAAAGGCAATCCACAGCAACTAAGTCCCAAAACACCATCTGCTATTCCAGTTTTAGAAAACAGGGCAATGAGTCACAAAAACATTAGATCAAAAGAAAATGGCAATATTTACAAACTTTTTTACTAACTCCTTCACAAACTAATAATCCACCCATACTTCCTCTTGTCTGGCCTTCAATAGCCAGAGGGAGGGCGCAGGAGTGACAACATCAGGATAGCCACAGCTCCTAGGCTCCGCCCTCAAAGAACATGGAACAGAGGCACATTTAAAAAGACAGTGCATAAATTACAAACCTAATGGAATTTACAAAAAATGTGAAAAATGATAATTCAGAAATAACCAAAAATAATAAAAAACACATGAACCCAAGTAGACACATAACAATCCCATTCTTTGATTTATTTTTTTTTGTGATGCAAACCATACGCCAGAACATTAGGGTTAGGGTTAGTTTATTAGTGAAAAAGGATCAGGTAATATTAGTTAGCAGTCAGGTGGGTTAATGTTAACATTAGAGTAGACTGCACACTGTCATACATACAAGCCTAGGGGTGTCTCACTACCACTAATGTGGTAAGCAAGAGACATGAATGTGGCACTGTCTGTAACCACCACTTGATTTTTTCCCTTTAGAGTCTGTTTGTTCCCGTGACATCTGTCCCTTTACCAGAAGTCCCTCCTATTATGGACCCACAAAATATACAGTGCATCCGGAAAGGATTCACAGCGCATCACTTTTTACACATTTTGTTATGTTACAGCCTTATTCCAAAATGGATTAAATTCATTTTTTTCCTCAGAATTCTACACACAACACCCCATAATGACAACGTGAAAAAAGTTTACTTGAGGTTTTTGCAAATTTATTAAAAATAAAAAAACTGAGAAATCACATGTACATAAGTATTCACAGCCTTTGCCATGAAGCTCAAAATTGAGCTCAGGTGCATCCTGTTTCCCCTGATCATCCTTGAGATGTTTCTGCAACTTAATTGGAGTCCACCTGTGGTAAATTCAGTTGACTGGACATGATTTGGAAAGGCACACACCTGTCTATATAAGGTCCCACAGTTGACAGTTCATGTCAGAGCACAAACCAAGCATGAAGTCAAAGGAATTGTCTGTAGACCTCCGAGACAGGATTGTCTCGAGGCACAAATCCGGGGAAGGTTACAGAAAAATTTCTGCTGCTTTGAAGGTCCCAATGAGCACAGTGGCCTCCATCATCCGTAAGTGGAAGAAGTTCGAAACCACCAGGACTCTTCTTATAGCTGGCCGGCCATCTAAACTGAGCGATCGGGGGAGAAGGGCCTTAGTCAGGGAGGTGACCAAGAACCCAATGGTCTCTCTGTCAGAGCTCCAGAGGTCCTCTGTGGAGAGAGGAGAACCTTCCAGAAGGACAACCATCTCTGCAGCAATCCACCAATCAGGCCTGTATGGTAGAATGGCCAGACAGAAGCCACTCCTTAGTAAAGCACATGGCAGCCCGCCTGGAGTTTGCCAAAAGGCACCTGAAGAACTCTCAGACCATGAGAAGCAAAATTCTCTGGTCTGATGAGACAAAGATTGAACTCTTTGGTGTGAATGCCAGGCGTCACATTTGGAGGAAACCAGGCACCGCTCATCACCAGGCCAGTACCATCCCTACAGTGAAGCATGGTGGTGGCAGCATCATGCTGTGGGGATGTTTTTCAGCGGCAGGAACTGGGAGACTAGTCAGGATAAAGGGAAAGATGACTGCAGCAATGTACAGAGACATCCTGGATGAAAACCTGCTCCAGAGCGCTCTTGACCTCAGACTGGGGCGACGGTTCATCTTTCAGCAGGACAACGACCCTAAGCACTGTCGCATGAGGTTGGGGGTGGAGCCCAGCCGGGACGCCCAGGAGGACCGGAGGAGGGCTTGTGCCTCCTCCAGACCACGAGGGGGCGACCGCCCTGGTTGTGTTGGTGGCCTTGGGTAGGGGGCTTGGAAGCCCAACCCTGTAGGGGCCCGTGGCCACTGCCAGGCAGCGGCCCGGTGCCTGAAGAACCCTGGAGCCCAGCACTTCCACCACACCCGGAAATGCTGGGGGGAAGAAGACTGGGGACACCCGGAGGGCTTCCGGGTGCGCAGCCGGCACTTCTGCCACACGGGGGCGTGTCCGCGGAGGAATGCCGGGAAGCAGCTGGAGCCCATCCGGGGTGTGATAAAAGGGGCCGCCTCCCAACAGTCGAGGGTGGAAGTCGGGTGGAAGAGGACGGAGCTGGAGAGAGGACTGGAGGTGGCCAGAAGAAAGGCACAAAAGACTGTGAAAGGCCCGCACATTTGGGGGATCGGTGCTGGAGGCACTGGGACGTGCACTAAAGTTTGTAAATATTGTATATAGTGGTGGTCTTAATAAACGTGTGTTGGGTGAACAAACGATGTCCGTCTGTCTGCGTCCAGGTCCCGTTCCACAGCACACAGCCAAGATATCAAAGGAGTGGCTTCAGGACAACTCTGTGAATGTCCTTGAGTGGCCCAGCCAGAGCCCAGACTTGAATCTGATTGAACATCTCTGGAGAGATCTTAAAATGGCTGTGCACTGATGCTTCCCATCCAACCTGATGGAGCTTGAGAGGTGCTGCAAAGAGAAATGGGCGAAACTGGCCAAGGATGGGTGTGCCAAGCTTGTGGCATCATATTCAAAAAGACTTGAGGCTGTAATTGCTGCCAAAGGTGCATCGACAAAGTATTGAGCAAAGGCTGTGAATACTTATGTACATGTGATTTCTCTGTTTTTTTTATTTTTAATAAATTTGCAAAAACCTCAAGTAAACTTTTCAAGTTGTCATTATGGGGTGTTGTGTGTAGAATTCTGAGGAAAAAAATGAATTTAATCCATTTTGGAATAAGGCTGTAAAATAACAAAATGTCGAAAAAGTGATGTGCTGGGAATACTTTCTGGATGCACTGTATAAGCAAACTGAAGACGACAAGCTGGCATTCCCTTGAGAATGATCCTCTTGAGTAGATGGAGCCTCCAACACAGAAGCCATCTTAATGGATGGACAGTGCAGACAATTTTGTGTTTAAAAATCTTTTGCTTTCAGTTGTTTCTTCATTCCTGTCATTAAATGGGGTACCACGTTGGCACCTGAACCTTTTTTTAAGACTATCTATTGTGATTGTCACAGCATATAAAAGAAAATTGTGGTGTGGCCCTGCCAGAATTTTCATTCCAAAACATCAGCAATGAAAGAGAATAAAATGAAAGATAAAAACAAATATTGAAACAGAAAGTCAAGAATGTCTCTTCTTTCTGTAGCTTAGCTTACCATTCCATTCAGCTAGCAAGACTACTAAAATAATGCAGTTAATGCAACATTAGCTTAATATTTAAATATTGAAAAACACTTCACATGACCTGAAGTAATGATGTGTGATATTGCTTGGTCAAAACACACATATAAAAGGCAAATGTTAAACCACTGAACTTACCATTAGTAAAACAGAACTTGATGAGCCTTGGAATGGAATCTTTGCAAAAGTTATGTCATCGGAAAAGCATACAGTGACCAATGTATACAGCAACAAATGCACTCAATAATGATTAAGCAGTTAAGGGAAGATAAACTCTTCGTGGTAATAATTTCATAATTACATATACTGTATATTATACAATTATGATATTTAAGACACTGAATGAATGAGTGAAAGGAATTTTTAATAAAAATAACTAAAAAGAAAATGTGTCAAAACAAAACATATAATTTGAGGAAAAACATTACATATAAATGAAGACAAAATGCAAAACCATTTAAATAAAAGGATATAATGTGCAATTTTGTAGCACCATATTACGTGCAATATCTCACAAAAAATCAAAAAGTGGCAACAATCTACTGTATATGTCAGTATTAACAGCTGAAGATGCAGATTAAGTTAGGCATATCTTGATTTAGACACCTCTAGCTCTGGAGGGGAGGAATCCATAAGGTCTTCAAAAGTAGTGGGCATGTCATGAAAGGGTACAATAATATAAAATTAGTGACCTTTCAACGCACAGGAGAACCTTTAGCCAAGTAAGAAATTAATTAATTCTGCTGTGTATTTGAAGGGGGTTGTTGTTGCTGGGTGTTTGTTATAATATTTCTTGAGCTTATGTAAAAAGCAAAATTTCTCCATAGGACAAATAAAATCACTATCAAGCTAGCTAGCTACCGAGGTATCTACTAAATTAAAATCCTTTACTTTCATGAATTGCAACCATCTCACAGAAAAGGCAAGGTGATGCCTTGAATGTCATTGCATGCATTTAATCATGCCACCTAAAACTGAAGTGTCTCACAACTAATCAGACATTTTTAATTTTTGGCACACAGTAATGGTTATTCAGTTCATTTTTTACACAAAACACATACTTTAAAAATGTAAATTCATATATAAAAATTATTTTTTTTAAAATTCACATTTGGACAAATGTGTCAAGATGAATTTAGCTGAGGGAAAGAGAAAGAAAAAACAATCGCTGAAATATAAAAAAATATACACTATCGGCAATATAGACACAGGAGGTAGGGCTGAAGCTGTATACTTTTGAAACTTGAATAAAATTAAAAGGAAGAATCATGAAGAGATCCAAAGGAACAGATAGGCAAGGAGAAGTGCTAAAGAAGTGAAAAGTAATAAGTAGGAAGAAACATGTCAAAGTTGGTCAGGTTTTGTGTACATGTACATGTGTGCCAGGGTGCCCTGCACTGTATGTGTACTCCATCCAAGGCTGGATTCTGTTGTACCAGGATAGGCTCTGGATGCCAGCAGCCCACTATCAAAATGAGAATTTTTGTAAACAAGGAATAGCTGAAATAGGAAAGGAATTTTCTGGAACAATGAACTGTAACATTTAGGAAGAGGGAAGTGATGAAGAAATTAAACATCCTTGGCTAAACATACACATGCAGAATATTCTGTGGCAGCTATCGTCTATGTTGTTCATTTCTGTCTATGTGAAGATGTACAAATGAAAAGTGAGTAGTACTAAGATTTTGTCCAAGTGCCTCTCCAAAAACAAAAAGAATCCACAAGAGAGCATTCTCAATTAATTATTTAAGGCACATGGAATCAATTTCCTCTCTTTAATAATGATGTGCATGTCAGCTTGGAGCCGGAGCTGTTGTCTGGAACATTTCTTTATCCTCGAAAGCTGATAAAATCAGAATATCACTCGGAAAGATCTTCACTCTTGCTTGTCTCCGGTCGTCCTAGTCGACAAGCTGCCAGCTCCTTCACAGAGTGCCTCGAGGCATCCTTGAGAACAGATGCTTTGGCTACCGTTATGGACAGCACAGGAGAGAGAGAGAGAGATGACTGACTGGATGGGAGTACAACAACCTCAATGACTGCATGAACCAAAACAGTTTGACCCCTGCAAGATGTCCAAAGTGTTCCTTGAGGGTGAGCTAGCTGTTTAAGGGTTACACTGACCTTCTGCAGATGTTCCAAATATGTGGCAATGAATGGGGATCCTGGGAGCCTTCATTGTGCTCTGGAAACAATAAAGTTTATATGCGTAAGAGATAAGTGGGAAGGTGTAGTTTGTGTGTCGTAAACTTGTCTGAACCTATTATATGTATTTTTAAGTCTGTAATAATAATTGTCTCAAAGCTTTACAGGAGGTTGCATGGTTCTATGGTTTAAAAGAAAATCAAATCTAACCAGGAACATAAAATCAATAGTCTGATTACTTCAGCTTGTTTAATGGCAATGAAAAATAAACTAAAGTAAAGTAGAGCAGGGCATGTTTTTTGATGTCATACCTTCAGTGGATTAAATGGTGCTAAATATCAGTAGCTAAGGATTTCTTCATTGATTCATTCATTTACATTCTAAATCAACATGTATTAATAATATATAAATGTAAGCAAATGTAAGTAACCAATTCCAGGCAGGTTAACATCATCTATCTATTCAGCACACCATCTCTTTTCAGCTTGGCTCTTTATTACTAACACCGGCCAAGTGGTGCGCAGCCTTAGGGTGGTGATCGATGGCCAGCTGTCCTTAAGGGGCCATGTTGCTACAGTTTCTCAGACCTACAGATTCACTCTATACAACACCTACAAGATCAGACCATATCTGACAGAGTGTGCAGCACATCTCTTGGTCCAGGCTTTGGTCTTGTCATGTCTGGACTAATGCAACAGTACCAGCATGTGTTACCAAGCCCCTGCAAATTATTCAAAATGCAGCAGAACATCTGGTGTTCAATCAGCAGAGGCCAGCACGTCACTCTTCTTTTCAGATCACTACACTGGTTTCCTGTAGCAGCACATGTTAAGTTCAAATTTTTGATGCTTGGCTCCAGAGTAATCAAAGGATCTGAACCTATATATATTGTATATAAACTGCTCAAAAAATTAAAGGAAGACTTTGAAAACACATCAGATCTCAATGGGAAAAAAATCCTGCTGGATATCTCTCCTGGTATGGACTGAGTAATGTGTTAGGAACAAAAGGATGTAACATCGTTTGATAGAAATGAAAATTATTGACCTACAGAGTGCAGAATTTAAAGACACCTTGAAAATCAAAGTGAAAAAATTATGTCCATTTTGCCGAAATTTCATTGCAGCAACTCCAAATCATACTCAGTAGGTTGTTTGGCCCCCATATGCTTGTATGCATGGCTGACAACATCGGGCCATGCTCCTAATGAGACGACGGATGGTGTCCTGGGGGATCTCCCAGATCTGGACCAGGGCATGACCGAGTTCCTGGACAGTCTAAGGTACAACCTGCTGGTGTCAGATGGACCAAAACATAATGTCCCAGAGGTGTTCTATTGGATTTAGGTCAGGTGAGTGAGCGTGGGGGCCGGTCAATGGTATCAATTGCTTCATCCTCCAGGAACTGTCTACATACTCTCACCACATGAAGCCGGGCATTTTCGTGCACCAGGAGGAACCCAGGACCCACTGTACTAGCATAGGGTCTGACTATGGGTCCAAGGGTTTCATCCCGATACCTAATGGCAGTCAAGGTGCTGTTGTCTAGCCTGTAAAACGAGGTCTGTGCACCCCTCCATGGATATGCCTCACTAGACAATCACTGACCCACCATCAAACCGGTCATGCTGAACGATGTTACAGGCAGCATAACGTTATCCACGGCTTCTCCAGACCCTTTCACCTCTGTCACATGTACCCAGGGTGAACCTGCTCTCATCTGTGAAAAGCACAGGGTGCGAGTGGTGGACCTGCCAATTCTGGTATTCTATGGCAATGCCAATCAAGCTCCATGGTGCCGGGCAGAGAGCATAGGGTCCACTACAGGATGTCGGGCCCTCTGGCCACCCTCATGAAGTTTGCTTTCGATTCTTTGGTCAGAGACATTCACACCAGTGGCCTGCCTGCCGGACGTCATTTTGTAGGACTCTGGCAGTGCTCATCCTGTTCCTCCTTGCCCAAAGGAGCAGATACTGGTCCTGATGATGGGTTAAGGACCTTCTACAGCCTTGTCCAGCTCTCCTAGAATAACTGCCTGTCTTCTGGAATCTTCTCCATTTCCTTGAGACTGTACTGGGAGACACAGCAAACCTTTTGGCAATGGAAAGTATTGATGTGCTGTCCTGGAGAAGTTGGACTACCTGTGCAACCTCTGTAGGATCCAGGTATCTCCTCATGCTACCAGTAGTGACAATGACCGTATCCAAATGCAATACTAACAAAAAAACAGATGAGGAAGGAAAAATGTCAGTGGCCTCCACCTGTTAAACCATTCCTGTTTTGGGGTTGGTCTCATTGTTGCTAGTGAACCTGTTGTTAATTGACCAGATCACTATCCCAGAAGTTTCGTTGACTTTATGCTATACTCTGATTAAAAAGTGTTCCTTTAATTTGTTGAGCAATATATTTATATATATATATATATATATATATATATATAGTCACACACGCGTGTTTAGGAGGCAGCCAGCAAGCCCTAAGGTAAGTAACTTCTCGCGTGATGAAAGGATATTGATGAGTACTAACGCCTCACTCTCTAATCCTCCAGAAATAAAGACGACAAACAACTGCACTTACCTCCGTTCCAGGAATCCAAAATGGCTGTTCCACACTTCCATTTCCATCCCCTCATTTATGACGTCATTCCCGGTCCCGCCGTGATGACATCACTTCCTGTTATATCATTTCCTGTAGCCATCTTTTTTTGTATAAATACCCCTCTGTACATGTACCTTATGTCGAATGTTTATTTTGATTTTTATTTTCAAAAATCATTTTGACCTGTCCACTGGACATTATACAGGGCAATTCCCCAAAACGTAAACTTAAAAATATATACATATTGTATAGAGTCATACATGTGCACATGGGAGGCTGGTAATGGTCTTGAATGGTTGTAATTACATGCCAGACCAGGGTGTGGTGGTGTTCACTAACCCTTTCTCTCTTTCCTCTGCAGACTGACAGAAGGAAATCATGCCTGAGTTTAAGGATGTCACTTTTGGATCTGGTCTTAATGACATCATTTCCTCCAGCCCTTCTACATAAACACCATCTTGACTCTGTTATCTCAGTTCTGTTGTGAATTCATGTCTGAAAACACCTGGATTTGTAGACATTTATTGCTTATTTTCAAGTATATGGGGTGGCTACCCCAAACCTTTTTCTGTTTTCTCTGTCTTAATTCCACAATATATGGAGATACTTATGAGATCCTATGCTCCTTCTCAACCACTCAGGTCTGCTGATGAACAGAATCTGGTGATTCCACATCTACGTGGTATCAAATCTTAGCCCTGACTCTTTTTCTGTGTAGCTCCTAGCTGGTAGAATGAACTGTCCATTTCCATTTGAGATTCTGACTTCAAATCAATGTGGTTCAGAAGCGTTTAGTGAATTTTTGTCTAACTGATAGGTTTTATAAGCTAGGAATTTTTACTTGCTTGTCTTTTGTGTCCTGTACTTTTCACTTGTGGAGAGTAACTTTGTAACCTTGTCCTGTAACACTTCTTCCCAAATAATTCCCCAGACTGATGTTTAATCAATTATGGTGACCTCTTTTGAGAGTCACTTTAGACAAAAGCAACTGCTAAGCAAATAAATTTAAATGTAACAATGCCTCATAATATAAAAAAGGTCACTGTGCTGACCCTGGTAACTATAGATCAACTAGCTTAACATATCTTAAGAGAATTAATGGATGAGACTGCAAAAATATAAATAGAGATAAGACTAAATTGTATACATTTGTTAGAAGAAAGTCAGGATGGGTTTAGAAAAGGGAGATTGTACTTTGCTGATGTTTTGGAGTTTTATGAGGAAGATATGAAAGCTTTTTATTATTGTAGAGTGCATGATATTAATCATTGAATGACAATGTTGAAGAAATTCAGGGTGTAGCTATTAGTAAGGCACAGAGTAAGAGGAAATGGAGAATGCAAAAACATTAAAAATATGAGTTCGATCTCATCATAACAGTATCTTAGGATGTAGGCTGACTTGATTTTGACAAGCATTCTTTAATGCAGATTTTCATGTCATTCCGTTGGGATAATCAAACTTAAGCAGATCTATGAGAACCAAAAAACAAGAAAAGGTTAGCCACTTTTAGAATGAGAAGCAGAATATGAGTGGCCAAAACATAAGAGCAGTATACCTATGGGTGATAAACTGAAGAAACAATGAGCTAAGGTGCAAATATCTTTCTCTGATTTCAGTGAGGCAGGAAGTGGATTCTTACAGGAACCGTTGCTAGGGTCACTGTTCTTTGCATGTAAATCAAATGGTTTACATTAAAATGTAACTGGCTGGTTAAAGTATTAGAGAGAATTGCTTTTAGTGGAGTGGCAGGAACCTTAGAGTCAGCAAAACCCTACAGATGTAAAAACACTAGGAGTTACTTTAATACCGGAGAATATAAATATAAAAAGTACACTTTATGAAAAAGATAGGAGCTCTAGTAACCTCATGTCTGTCAACAACCAGATGGCACATCTAATACAGTGCCTGTAAAACTGGTTCACCCCCTTGGAAGTTTTCACATTTTATTCACATACAACAATGAATCAATATGGATTTAAATTGTTTTTTTTTTTTTTTGCCACTGATTAACAGAAAAAGACTATTAAATGTCAAAATGAAAACAGATCTCTGCAAAGTGGTCTAAATTAATTACAAATATAAAACACAAAATAATTGATTGCATAAGGTTTTGCCCCTTAATACAGTATGCATCATCACTAGTGCAACCAGTTGGTTTTGAAGTCACATAATAAGTTAATGAAGATCACCTGCCTAGGGTTTCAATTGATTGTAGTATAAATGCACATGTATGTGGAAGGTCCGGCTGGTGGGGAGTGTGACCTGTAGAGGGTGCTCCTCCACCCCAAACACCCAGGCACCACCAAACCACAAAGTCATGGGTTCAAGAAAAGATATTTTTATTAAATAAAATACATTTTACTGGGTTTTTATCACCTGGTAAATCAGTCACAATTCCTTTTTCTTCCTTTTCCAAGTCCACTCCTTCTCCAACCAAGCCTTGTCCACCTCTCATCGACTCTGACTCCCAGATGAGGCAGAGTGGCTGCTTTTCAACCCACACCCTGGATTAATTAATTTCAGTGCAACAGCATTGCCACAAGGAAGCAGTCCTGGGTGTGGTGGAACTTCTTTGTAACAAGGGAAGCCTGCTCCCAGCAGCTCCCCCTAGCAGCCACTTAGGACACCAACAGGGCTGACCAGCAAAACTACAACTCCCACCATGGGAGTCCTGTGGGTGTCCGGATGGGAGCCACACCAAAGGGATACCACCATCCTGTACAGAGGGAACATATAGCCCTCTGGGGCAGTCTCGCTCTGTCTTTCTTGTGGGGACTGGTCAGTCTAATGGTCTGGAATCCCTACAGATTTTATTTTTTTTCTCCAGCCATCTGGAGTTTTTTTTTTTTTGTTTTTTCTGTCCCCCCTGGCCATTGGACCTTACTCTTATTCGATGTTAATTAATGTTGATTTATTTTGTTTTCTTATTGTGTCTTTTATTTTTCTATTCTTTATTATGTAAAGCACTTTGAGCTACTGTTTGTATGAAAATGTGCTATATAAATAAATGTTGTTGTTGTTGTTTCTCTCATAATAGCCTCCTGACCAGGAAAGGTACCACTTACTAACCCAGTCAGGAGGCCAGTCCATTTATATCCTGTCTTTATCACAGCTTCCTGGCTGGGTAAGGAACCATCCACCCAGACTAAAGTCAGCCAACCCATGTCTTCTAGGACAAATGTCAGTATCAAGGCCTAACCAACCCAAAAAAGACAAAAGAAAGCTCCAAGCCACTATGTTAAAAGGTAATTGAAAAGCAAAATTGTGGAGCTAGAGACAAGAAAATATCCAAGTCACTGAATATCCCAGATAAGTTTAGATAAGTCAATAATTAAGAAATGGAAAGACAATTGCATAGCTTTAAATCTGCCTAAAGCAGGCCATCCACTGAGTCATTGCACAAGAAGAAGAAGACTACTGAGTGACACCACTAAGAGATCTTTGATAACTCTGAAGGACTTATAGGCTACAGTGGCTAAGATTCAAGAAACTTTGCAGGCAAGAACTGCTGCCCAGGTGTTTCATCACAGCTTTATGGGACAGTGACAAGGAGAATATTCACTGTTACAAAAACTTACATAAAATCTCAGCAAGAGTTTGCCAGAAGGCACATGGGAGACTCTGAAGTCAGTAAGGAAGAAGGTTCTGTGCTCTCTGGTTGAGCTTTTTTGTCCAACAGTCTAAAAGTCAGAGTCCAGTTCTCAATTTAACTGAGAATTTGTGGCTGGACTTGCAATTCCCATGAAAACTGATAGAGCTTCAGCAGCTTTTCAGAGGGGAATGGGGAAAATGGCAGTATTCAGACATGCAAAGCTGACAGAGATAGACTTGGGCACACAGACTTAAGACTGTCACGGCTGCCAAACTTTTGTGATCAATTGTTTTGTGTTTTTTCTTTTCAATTTATTTAGACCACTTTGCGGAAATCTGTTTCAACTTGAATTAAAGAATCTTGATCTGTTGATCAGTATCAAAAAAGCTCAATTAAATTAACTTTGATTCAATGTTGTATAACTTCCAAATGGGTCATTACTTTATATAGGCACTCTATGGGGAGCCCAAAGATATTAATATGTAGAGTGTAATATACTTGTTAGACTAAATTTAAAATAAAGTACACAAATTTGTATTTGGTGCATTCACATATAATGCTTGAAGCACCTATTGCAATAGTCACGTCGTTTTGCTTGTCTGTCCGCATTAAACAACTCAACTCTCTTTGGGCTAATTTTGTTGAAATGTGACACACTTAATCTTCATGGAAATTCAATTATCTTGAACAAATGTCAAAATCTCCCATTGAAAATCATTGGTGAATGTGTGACCTTGTTAGTCTTAACATGGAGAAACATTCTGTGTGGTTTCAACTATTAATTAGTTTACTGTTTCTATTTTAACTTGACAGCGGTTATATCAGCTTGTATTTTTTTGTAGATTCTCATTTTTTTAACCTTCTATTACCGCTACTGATGGCAAATGTGTTTAATGAAACACCAGCAGATTGTGTGCACAGGGTTGATACTTACTGTTTCTGACTATTTTGTGTGTGCACGGGACAGAAACCCTTTATCGTAAAGTCCAACACGTTGCACGCAGAAACCTTGGAATGCATCTCACTCCTCCTCATGCTTTAAGTTGTAACAGGTAGATTAATTAATCTTACTAACTGTAAAAATATAAAATGAAAGTTAGAAAAAAATGAAGGATTATCTAAATATGAATTAAGTAACTTGTGGTGTGTAAACCATTGTGGACAGTGCAAATAAACATTTAGTCAATATCATTTAAATTACACAGAACCAAGCTCACCGCTCCATTTTCTGCAGATTATAACAATTCATTATTTCACTGTTACTATAATTTACTAGAGTGGCCAGACATCCAGGTGGCAGGGGGCAGTCCTGATTTCAGGCAATGTGGAAATAACAGAAGAATATCAAAATGTCCCTTTTTTAATAGGCTGCCCATCTAATTAAAATAATACAGGGAAAGCTTTATTAAGAATCTGTGTTAAATTTGAACAGCATCACAATAACAATAAAGAAACAGACAAAAATAAACAGTACTGCCATTTATTTGTTTCCATTTTAAGCATTGTGTGGAATAATATGCGTTCATTTGTGAAAGTGTTTTTTTTTTCCTTGTCCTGAACCCTCACTGTTGATGATGAAATAAGCAGACATTGAGTAAATGAAGATGCACTTTATCTGTGGGCATATAGGCTACACAAGTGTCTCGGTTTGACCCTTTGAAAATTTCATCACTTTACCATTTATCATTAGAGTACCACATTCACCAGATCCATAATGGTCAATCGCTGCAATAAAGTTAGCCTTTGTCACACGTGCGCTTGGGGGACAGTTTACAGGCTCAAATAATGCTATTCATCAGCCAGACTGGGGGTTGGTGCTCTCAGCTGATCCTCTCTCCTCTTATTCCTCTGCAGTTCATCTGAAGGCCCTGCCTCTTAGTGACATCACCACCAGTCCACCGAACATTACTTCCGACCGCTCTTATTCCACCTCTTCCTCCTATCCACCATACTTATACAACAGACTCACCCTGTTGTGCACTACAGTTGTGAAGTCCGATCCGTAAAGATGTGCTTCTGTTATTTTACTGACTTTTTTCAGCATACGGGGTGGCCATCCCCAAACCTTTTTCTTGTCTGCTGCCTTATTTTGTACCACACCTTGCACCTTGTTATTCCCCAACATTTGTCATAAATGAATAGTCCCATTTCATGAATGTTTTTTAATATAATTTAAGTTTTGTTAATTGTCAATTGCAAAGTGTCAGAAATTGTGTGTGAATATGGGGTGTGTTTGTATTTGTATGTATGTGTGTGTGTGATTGAATAGAGTCCTGCCCAGGCCTGTTGTCCGCCTTTTGTCCAATCCTAGTGAGATAGTATTTGGCCCTTGCCACCGTGAAATGTATCGAGAAGGCTCTACAACCAACCTACTGAACTCAGTACATTGATGGCCATAGTGCTCGCAAAGCCATCAAACACATGTAAATGTTGCAATATGTATTCATTTTTAACTTGTTCTCCATACAATAAGAATATTGCAACAGAAATAAAGAAAGTCTGAAGAAAAGCTGCTAGATGATGGCTAGAGCATTTAGGGAATATTCCCACACTCATTCAGTTGGGATGGTTGTATTTTACTATTATGCTGAAATTCTGAGGAAGCCATGACAGTAGTGCACATGATATTTTTATGTTGATCTTCCGAAAGCAATTGATAATGTTCCATATGAGAAACTGGCCATTAAACATGGGCACAAAATTGGCTAAAACTCACAAAACAGAGGGTTTTGTTGTGAGGAATGTTAAGAGTGGCGTTTCTCAGGGATAAGTGCTATGGTCGCTACTATTTTTAATATAGATATAAATGATAAGGCTAGGAATCCACACTACAAGTTGGTTAACTTTGCTAATGATACCAAGCTAGGTGGATTGGCAGAATCTGTTGAATCATTACAGTGGGACTTGATAAACATACAGCCTTGAGCAGATTTGTGGCAGATGAAATTTAATTTAAGTAAGTGTAAAGTTATTATACATTGGAAGCAGGAATATTAGGTCTGAATACATAAAAGGAGGTCTGAAACTTGAAAGTACCCCTTATGAGAAGGACATAGGAGTCGTAGTGGACTTGACACTATCAAATGCCAGACAGTGTTCAGAAGCCATTAAGAGGGCTAAAAGAATGGTAGGTTATCTAGCAGCCTGATATGTGCAGTACAAGTCCAAGGAGGTTCTGTTCAAGTTTTATAATGCACTGGTGAGGACTCATCTGGAGTACTGTGTGCAGTTTTGGTCTTTGGACTATAATAAAGTCATAGCAATGCTAGAAAAAGTCCAGAGAAGATCAACTATGCTGATTCCAGCCCAACAGGGTACAAGACATGAGAAAAGATTGAAGGATCAATTTAAGCAAACAGAGATTAAGAGGCGACATGACTGAAATATTTAAAGCTATTTTCACACATGTGTGCCTTGGGAACAGCTTAAGAGCTTATGTGATTGTGATTATCTTCTAGATAGATAGATAGATACTTTATTAATCCCAAGGGAAAATTCACATACTCCAGCAGCTGCATACTGATAAAAACAATATTAAATTAAAGAGTGATAAAAATGCAGATAAAACAGACAATAACTTTGTATAATGTTAACGTTTACCCCCCCCCCCGGGTGGAATTGAAGAGTCGCATAGTGTGGGAGAGGAACGATATCCTCAATCTGTCAGTGGAGCAGGACAGTGACAGCAGTCTGTCGCTGAAGCTGTTCCTCTGTTTGGAGAAGATACTGTTAAGTGGCTGCAGTGGATTCTCCATGAATGACAGGAGCCTGCTCAGCCCCCGTCGCCCTGCCATGGATGTCAAACTGTCCAGTTCCGTGCCTACAATAGAGCCTGCCTTTCTCACCAGTTTGTCCAGGCGTGAGGCATCCTTCTTCTTCATGCTGCCTCCCCAGAACACCACTGCGTGGAAGAGGGCACTCGCCACAACTGTCTGATGGAACATCTGCAGCATCTTATTGCAGATGTTGAAGGACGCCAGCCTTCTAACAAAGTATAGTTGGCTCTGTCCTCTCTTGCACAGAACATCAGTATTGGCAGTCCAGTCCAATTTATCATCCAGCTGCACTCCTAGGTATTTATAGGTCTTCACCCTCTGAACACAGTCACCTCTGATAATCAAGAGGTCCAGGAGGGGCCTGGGTCTCTTAAAATCCACCACCCACTCCTTGGTTTTGCTGGTGTTCAGGTGTAAGTGGCTTGATTCACACCATTTAAGTTTTTGATTAGGTCCCTATACTCCTCCTCCTGCCCACTCCTGATGCAGCCCATGATAGCAGTGTCATCAGAAAACTTTTGCACGTGGCAGGACTCTGAGTTGTATTGGAAGTCCAATGTATATAGGCTGACCAGGACCAGAGAAAGTACAGTCCCCTGTGGCGCTCCTTTGTTGCTGACCACAATGTCAGACCTGCAGTTCCCGAGATGCACATACTGAGGTCTGCCTGTAAGATAGTTCGTGATCCATGCCACCAGGTATGAATCTACTCCCATCTCTGTCAGCTTGTCCCTAAGGAGCAGAGGTTGGATAGTGCTGAAGGCGCTAGAGAAGTCCAGAAACATAATTCTTACAGCACCACAGCCTCTGTCCAAGTGGGAGAGGGATCGGTGTAACATATAGATGATGGCATCCTCTGCTCCCACCTTCTCCTGGTATGCGAACTGCAGAGGTTAGAGGGCATGGCGGACCTGTGGCCTCAGGTGGTGAAGCAGCAGCCGCTCCATGGTCTTCATCACACGTGACGTCAGAGCGACAGGCTGGAAGTCATTCAGCTCACTAGGAAGTGATACCTTTGGGACTGGGGTGATGCAAGACATTTTCCAAAGTCTCGGGACACTCCCCTGTTCCAGGCTCAGGTTGAAGATGCGCTGTAGAGGACTCCCCAGCTCCAACGCACAGGCCTTCAGCAGTCGTGGCGATACTCCATCTGGAGCCGCTGCTTTGCTGGCACGACGTCTCCTCAGCTCTCTGCTTGCCTGGGCTGCTGAAATTGTGGGTGGGAGAAAACTCTCTCCTATGCTGGTATCAGCAGAAGGATGGGTGGAGGGTGCAGTACTCCGAGGTCAGAGTGGGTTAGGGTGGTCAAACCTGTTAAAGAAGTTGTTCATCTGGTTTGCTCTCTCCATGTCTCTCTCGATGGTGGCACCCCACTTCGAGTTGCAGCCAGTGATGATCTTCATCCCATCCCACACTTCCTTCATGCTGTTATTCTGCAACTTCTGCTCCAGCTTTCTCCCATACTGCTCCTTCGCCGCCCTGAGCTGGACTCAAAGTTCCTTCTGCACGCACTTGAGCTCATGCAGATCACCGCCTTTAAAAGCCCTTTTCTTCTGCTTCAAAAGGCCCTTGATGTCACTTGTAATCCATGGCTTGTTGATACTGGACTGTTCTTACTGGAACTACAATGTCCATACAGAAGTTGATGTAGTCAGTAGTGCAGTCAACAACCTCCTCAATGTTCTCACTATGTAACCCCTGCAGGATATCCCAGTCCGTAATTCCAGAACAGTCTCTCGGAGCCTGCTCTGCCTCAGGGGACCACTTCCTGAATGAGCGTTTGGTTATAGGTAGCTCCCTCACTCTTGGTTTGTAGTGAAGCTGAAGCAGAACCAGGTTATGATCTGCTTTCCCAAGCGCAGGCAGCGGGGTGGTGCTGTATGCGTCTTTAACGTTTGCATACAGTAGGTCAATAGTCCTATTTCCCCGGGTGTTACAATCCACATACTGGGAGAAGGCAGGTAACGTTTTGTCCAGCGTCACATGGTTAAATTCTCCAGTGATTACCACATGCACCTCGGGGTGCTGCGTTTGTAATTTAGCAACAGTGGAATGGATGATGTCACCTGCTATCTCCATGTCTGCCAGAGGAGGGATGTAAACAATAACAACAATGACATGAGGTGGTACTATGCAATAACGTTCTCTCTTCTCCTATACCCTCTAAAGAAAGAAAGATTGGTACAATTCCACCTATGATATCTCTTCTGGCATCAGCCCACCTGGACCCACCTCTTCCACCCAGAATGCCTCAAATCTGGCAACAACGCCATGTTGGACAGTTTGTTTAGATTACTAAAAGTGACTCAACCTTTTGTGGTTAACACATATTTTTTTGAATGTCTTTGCATTATAATATTCAAGGTTGGCCTTCAGGGTGCCCCAAAACGCTTTCTTTGTACTTTGTCTCTTTGCACTTTTTTCATTTCCGGCGCCGCATCCGAGTGGCAGCCTTTTCCAGCAGCTCCGTATATGACTTTATCTTTTTACCTTTTTATCTCTATTTTTATCTATTTCACTGATCACTTCTACCACTTTCTTTTATGTGGAATTGCTCCCTGGACACTTTTTACTATTTTTACTACTTGACATGGATCTTTACACTCCGAGAATCGCCTATTCAATTAGTCAGCTTAAAGCACTGAGAAGAAATGCACATGCCGGTGTGGTTGCTTATTTACCTGACGAGGTAAGAAGACGATATCGGGGCAGCCGAGCCGGCGCAAAGATAAAAGATAACATTAAATCGAGACAACTTGAGAGAAAATGGCGTTATAAACCGTCGGTGCCTTCTGTGATCCTGGGAAATGTGAACTTTGTGAATTTCCCCTTGGGATTAATAAAGTATCTATCTATCTATCTATCTATCTATTAATTAGTCCAGTGGATCGAGACTGTTATTTTAAAATGAGTACAACAAGAACAAAGGAACACTGTTGGGAACTTGTTAAGGGTAAATTTCACACAAACATTAGGAAGCATTTCTCCACACAGAGAAACACAGACATATGGAATACAATACTAAGAAGTGTGGTGGACAGTAGGACTTTAGGAACTTTCAAAACTCAACTTGATGTTGTGTTGGTGGAATTAAGTGGATAGGACTGGCAAGTTTTGTTGGGCTATATAAATACATTTATTTATATAGTGCCTTTCCCATGCTCAAGGCACTTACAGAATATAAGAAAGAACAGCAGGGTATACAGTATATAGCATTGTACAAACCAAATAAATAAATAAAGAAGAGTAAGACAGTAAATTCAGAGAAAGCCTAACAGACGACAGAATTGATGGTCTAGCACACACATACAGGTTACATGAGCATCTTGACAGAGAGGTAAACTGAGAGAAGGGGAATGAAGTCAAGTAGAGCTAAAAGCCTTTCTGAACAGATGAGTTTTGAGTTGTTTTTTAAAAGAATTCATGGAGTCAGCTGACCTGAATAATTTTGGTAGGTCATTCCAGAGACTGGGCGCTATGCTGCTGAAGGCCCTGTCACCCATGGAGTGTAGATTACTGTGGGGCACAACAAGATTACCAGAATCAGAGGACCTTAGTGAGCGGGCAGGCACATAGTGATGGAGAAGGTCACTGATGTAGCTTGGTGCGAGGTTATTTAAGACTTTGTAGGTTATTAGTAGGATTTTATATTCGATTCTGTAAGACACAGGGAGCCAGTGAAGACGGAGCAGGATGGGTGTGATGTGCTCGCTGCTGCTGGTTCGAGTAAGGACTCTTGCAGCCGAGTTTTGAATAAGCTGGAGCTGTGATATAAGATTAGAAGGGACACCTGCCAACAGCGAGTTACAATAATCAATGCGGGATGTGATAAAAGCATGGACAAGTTTCTCAGCATTAGAAAAGGGGAGGAAGGAGCGAACACGGGATATGTCTTATTCTCATCTTGTATATGTCTTGTTCTCATTAAAAATGTTTCAATGTTCTAATTCCAGGGATGTGAGATATGAACTATAAGGAAAGTTTAAAAGAGCCATCATAGTGAAAGAGTTCTGAGAACAGTACTGGATTTTTTGAGTGCATTCTTGACCTGGAAGTAGTTATGTGGATTGCCCCGTAAGTATAAAGCCACCCTTTGGTCAGAGGATCTTTGAGCTTAGAATTGGCAGGAGTTTTAGGCATGGTATCAAACTGGCAGGGAGGTAGTGCAGACAGGTATTGGCATTTAGAGTGAAAGACAAACATTTGGACAAATGTGCTTTTGAAGCAGGTTTGGGATGGTGGGTATGTTGACAAGCCACCCAACCTACTAAGCAGGGCCCAGATCCAGACACATAGACCCAGTGAAGCAAAGTGGGCTTCCTTTTTTCTTATCCATACTTTGTGTTCTGTCATAGTTTAACCCTCTACTGTATTTGTTTCTTGAACAGAAATACTTTGATTTTGGTAAAAAAAAAAAAAATTGGAATTCTTGATATGGGTGGCACACAGTGGTTTACCAATCACAATATAAAGTATACAGCTTCATCATACTATACTTGTACTTATTGTACAGTGTGCTAAATAATAAATGTAATTGAAAGAAATAAAAAATATCATGTTTTTGCAAAAGTGCAGTACCCAGGAGCATATCTTCTCAGTCCTTTCATTTTGTAGCTAAGGTATACATTACCATAAAGTAATTAACTGACTGTAATGCTGGTGTGATGCATTTTTCCCCATTCTCTTAAAATAGTGATAAACACAAATGGCCTGCAATTCTCCTGTTCACAACTCAGTAACCACTCCTGTGGAACTAAAATGTTTTTGCCACGCCACACAGCAGTACACCTACTCCACGCTGAGATGACCCTGATGTCATTATGACGTAATCCTTTCCATTGCCCCTGGCCCGCTACTAAGGGTCTAACAAACAGTATTACACTGCAGTGACTTTTAGCCCACACAACTTTAGGCCTGCAGAGAGTCTCCACTTCTTGACTCTGTACACTTTGAATGATAAAAGCAGAGGACTCCAGTTGCTAAAGAAGCTATCCTTTTTAATTTCAACTTTGGAAGCTTTACTCAAGTCACAGATTTTTTACTTTGGATTAATTTCTTCTGGTCTCTGGCTTGAAGAACATTTGAGTGAACTTGAGGCCACTATTAGGAAGAACTGGGGAAGATTCCCACTTCATCTTTGCTTTTGAATTGTCATCTGTTTATAGTCAAAGAATCTCACATTCCAGCCGCTTTCAGGAATATTTATTGGAAATCTGTTCCACATTAAAGACATTTGTAGAGAAACATTATCCTATTACAGGGAAAATAACTGGAAAAGGATGTCAGCCTGTAACTCTAGATGGTAGCTTACTGCAGAGGATATAATGTTTGTTTTGCAAGACTCCTCCGTAGCTCCTGCTCACATCCTGGTTTCCATTCCCTCACTAGTGTATGTGAGATATATCCTACCACTGCAACCCTGCAGACCAGTTAGACAGATACCCCCAAACTACAAGTTTATTCTGTCCAGTGTAAAAGGGTGCTTAGTGATGGAGAAAACTGTAGTATGTTGTTTTGGCATCAAATACAATATGGCACTTAGAATGCTATCTTCCCAGGAGGTTACTGGGCAATGCAGTGAGATTTCAGTTCAGCCCCCCATATTTAAAGATGGCAACAACCAATTGCTGATACCTTTCTTTAGCTTCTTTTACATTTAGTCATGAAAAATGGCAGGATTACTGGGACCACTTGGGGGAAGTTTCAGTGGGTCAACCACAGTTGGAGTTTTATGGGTTTTGGGCCAGATGTGTTTGATGGAAACACTGATGTACCCCTAAAATTATTTATACCCAGTAAATACTTGGTCCAGCAAGGCAGCTCAGTCAAATTATCTTGAACAATCGAGACCATCCAGTGCCTCAGCAAAATGAGGTGAACATGCTGACCTCACTGTGCCATGTCTGTCCTGTCATCAGAGAATCCTCTCTCCATGGTGATTGCATTTGGCATCTCTCTACATTACCTTCACCTAATACAATGTTCAACTGGTGGATTCAGTCAACCTATTATTAGTAAAGAGGACTCTCTTCCCAGCAGTACACTTTGATTAGCTAGAGTGACAAATCTTTTTACAAAATACAACTGGACCTATCCAGACACTATAAGAATTTTTTCACATTGCAGTATTCTCCGTCTGCATTAAGGTTTACCTTTTTACCAATGTCACACATGTGTGTCAGAGGATCACCCTCTGAGTTCCTCCCAGGTATGTGAAACCACCCCGGATCGAGAGGGGGCACTGCTGCTAATTGTCTTGTTTTCTTCTTCCTCCACAGTGCAGAGAAACTGCCCAATTAGGGCAACTGACTCCACCTCTTCCAGTCCTTGGGCCATAAAAGAGCGACTGCCCTGAAGGAGGCATCACTTTTTACCCAAGCTACCAGAGCAAAGGAGCTCCACTTTTAATTGTTGGTAGATGAAGCAGTATTGTTTGAGACAGCCATGTTATTTTAGTTGCAGTGTTTTGTGTTTCAGTTTTACACCATTGAATATTATTTTTGCTTAAACCTCTGAATAAATGGGGATAGCCTGGTTGGCAACCCAAAATTTATGTACTGTATGTATCAGCTTGTCATTCCCTAGGAAGACCACACCAGATATGTCAATAACTTAGTGAAATGGTTTGCAGCTCTTAACAAGGGGAGTAAGAATGAACTGTTTTACATTCCACATCATGAAGACCTATGAGAAGTTAGTCCTGGGCTATATGAGTCCTCTTGTGAAAGAACATTTGGTCCCCCTCCACATTTTGCCTAAAAGACAAACACTGAAGCTGAAAATGCAATTATCTGCCTGTTCCACAAGACTAATTTCCATAAAAATTCCATTTTTATTGTTCCAGTGCCTTTGGTACCAACCAGCCATCCTGTTAAGGTGTGTAATAAGTTCAAAAGAGACAATGAGAGTATTGGGGCACCCGTGGACAAACCCATTTATTGAAATAAATTTTGAATCAAAATAAACTGTGTGAAAATACAAAATCGATTCTTCTCAGACTGGAGTCCTATTCAGATTACCCAAGATGGCGGATCTTCTGATCATATGGCTGCCAGGCAGGAAGAGGTGGGTCCAGGTGTGCAGACACCAGAAGTGGCTTCATTAGAGGAGAGCTGTCATTCTTCTGGTCTGCAGAGGGAAAAAAGGGTGAACATTATCACACAGCACTACCTCCTGGATTGGTGGAGAATTACCATCACCTATACCCTTAAACTGTCTCCAAAGCACACACATGTGACAGGGGTAGGTTCAGAGATATATGCAGGTGGATAAGACTATGGTGTCCTAGATAACAGACTATCTGTCAGGAAGACCATTGTACCTGACACTTAAGGACTGTTTAAGCAACACTGGAGCACCACAAGGAACAGGCTTGCCTCCTATGTATTGATAAGGTGGATGAAACGAATTATAAGATTCAGGTAGAAAACTTGGTTTCTTGGTGCAAACAGAACTGTCTGATGCTTAACATCAGTAAAACCAAGGAATTGGTTATTGACTTTTGCCTTACCAAAGGGCCTCTAAACTTGGTCACTATTCAAGTACAATTACTTGGGGGTCCACTTTAATGACAGGTTGGACTGGTCTCAGAATACAGAGGAACTATATAAGAAAGGGCAGAGCTGGCTCTTTTTCCTTAGGAGACTGTGTTCCTTTAATTAGGGAAATTACATCCTTTACATCTTCTATAACTCTGTGATGGCCAATGTGATTTTCTACACTGCATTGTGCTGAGCAGGTGGCATCACTTCAAAAGAGGCCCACAGAATCAACTAACTGGTTAAGAAGGCAGACATAGTAACTTCTACCAAATGCAGGTAGTAGCTGAGGAGAGAAGAAAGATAAAATTATGAATCATATTGCACATCCTCTCTGTGACACACTATCAGCAAATGTGTTATTAAGCAGAAATGTGTTAGGAAATGCCACTGGAACTCCTTCAAACCTATGTCAATACTCCTTTATAATGTTTCTCTCTGACTGTGACTTTAACAGCTCTGTCTTTATAGTAATGTTGGTGTTTGTTGGAGGGGGGCTCGTGTTGTTTTTTCTAATATTTATTGAGCTTCTGGACAAATAAAGTACTATTTATCTATCTATCTATCTTTATAGGATTTGGGTTTGTTAAACATCATTTACTGTTTTGCTTCTCTTCTGAAAATCATGATGTGTAAAAAGTAGCAGTCAGACAAGGAAATCAGGAAGGCGGGCGGTGAGATCAGCAGCTTCCATGCGGTCATTGTCTGCCACAAGGCAGCAGCTGGCCACCCTGTGGTAGATAACAGGGGATGAGCCACACTGTGGTGACTTGTTCATGTTAAGGAAACCGCAGGGCTGTTCCTGACGTGGATCAGAAAGGTCAGTCGTGGGAATGGAATGTGGCATCTGAGCGATTCTGACTGGTTTTCCAATTACAGTAAACACAGGAATGATGTCACCAGCACCTCTCTAATTAGAAGCGTCTTGCAATGAGCAAAATCTCATTCTGACACTCATCTAGCACCACTTTGCCTTAGCAGAAGCTATCCAACATTTCCTAACACAGTTTGCTTTGGAGACAGCACATTACTGCAAGTGGCATGGTGGGCCTACTAAGGAGCAGAGCCAGGGAAATTCCAGACTGCTGCAAACATCTCTTTGTTTATCAACAAAGTAGCCATCAATTTGCAGAGGTACTCAAGATCTCTGAGATGATGTTCAACCAGCCACCAGATGGATCCAGCTGGGAAATGAAGCCTGCAGCGCTAAAAGCAAGCTTGGCAAGGGCAATCCAGGAATAGAATTTAAAAACTAAAAAAAGTCCAAGCAGGGTCAACAAAGGGCCCTGAATTGTCCATCTCCAGACAACCAAGAGTCTCATATTAATGGGACAGCATATTCTAATTCCTCTCTTATCTTCATGTATTTTATATTTGATTTTCTAATGAAATTGGTCCATTTCTCAATTTTTCTTTCAGCATTGCTAGGGAGTTATCTGAAAATCACACACACCTAAAATTGGGTAAGTGATTTTTTGTGGACTTGCTGTTGCTATAATCTGTATTCCATCCACAAAATATGTTTATAACCCATAAAAACATGCAGGTATCCATACATAATAACAGTCACTCACTATGAGCCATTTCAAAGCTGAAAATCATTCTAAGTTTTGAATGTAATAAGTAACCAGCCTCCTGAAGATAATCCACACTGACACCAAGATTACATGTAGATTGCACAGAGAATGTACCCTGAGTGGATCCAAGACCAGCAAAACAAAAAGTGCTATAGCTGGCGGTGCACTGAGCTCCTGAAGAAAATCTATATTATCACTAATAGAAAATGCAGATTTTATGTAGAAGCATCTATGGGTTAGCCAAACACATGCAAAGTGAAAATATTACCTGCTGCACCACCAAAGTGCTCAGATTTGTTATTAATGTTTTTTTAGGTAACATTCCACTCATTCATTTTTAACACATGAATTGAGGTTAAAAATATCAGTGATAATGAAAAAACATCAGGATTCCTTTTAAAGGGAGAAATTGTTTACAATATTTTCCATCTATCAAAACACAACACTGTACTTAGCAGTGAGCCAGGTGTGAAAAATGTTCCCCTTTCAAACTCAGGAAATAAATGTCTGACAATTAAAGAGGTGATGTTAGGGTGGAGCAGTCATACCAATCAATCCATACATTTTTTGTTACATATTCTGTCCATTACTCTTGACACATGTGCTTGAAATATCCAACCCCATGCATCAGGGAGCAAATCTTTGGTGGCGGTGACACATAGAAGAAGATGGTGAACTGACTGCAGCTGACCAAACAACAGGCATAAGAAAATCTTTGTGCATGTGTTTTTATTAATTTATTGAGAACAGTCACTGGCACGTGTTTTAGCTTAGCTTGAACTGCTTTACAAGAACATATGGTGATTTATACACGCCCTGCTGTGGTGCTGCAGATGTACACCCCTACCTCCAGTGTCTGGCAAGCAGACAAGCCTATTAACAGAACTAAGAACTTGTTGCAATGTTGCCACCTTGTGGTAAAATTGCAAATAGCTGTCATGTTCAATTAGTTCTTACCAAATGAAATACAATACAATGCAATTTATTTTTATATAGCCCAGAATCACACAAGGAGTGCTGCAATGGGCTTTGACAGGCCCTGCCTCATGACAGCCCCCCAGCCTTGACTCTCTAAGAGGACAAGGAAAAACTCCCAAAAAAAACCCAGTTAGGAAAAAAATGGAAGAAACCTTGGGAAAGGCAGTTCAAAGAGAGACCCCTTTCCAGGTAGGTTGGGCATGCAGTGGGTGTCAAAAAGAAGGGGGTCGATACAATACAATACACAGAACAGAACAAATCCTCAATACAGTATACAAATAAATTCTGCTACGTACTTCTAAAATTTTTAACAGTAGATGATATCACATAATATGATTTGGATCTTCCACATGCAAGCACCACACCACAAATCAACTCCAGGCCTTTTATCTGCTTAATTGATAAGGACATAACGACAGACTTGCCCACACCTACCCATGAAATAGCCTTTGAGTCAATTGTCCAATTACTTTTGAGCCCCTGAAATGAAGGGATTGTGTTAAAAATGCTTTAGTTGTCTCACATTTTTATGCAATCTTTTTGTTCAACCCACTGAATTTTAAAGCTAAAAGTCTGCACTTCAACTGCATCTGAGTTGTTTCATTTAAAATTCATTGTGGTAATGTACAGAACCAAAAATAGAAAAAAGTTGTCTCTGTCCAAATATTTATGGACCTAACTACTGTATATGTTATCATAAATCCTTCTTACAGATTTGCTGGATTTCAGTTTCTTAAGTGATAGGAAGTATTGTTTCAAATCATTTATGAACCATGTAAAAGACGGTTTGCTATTTCTCCACTTACTACAGTGTATATGGTATTTACCTAAGAGAATGACAATGTTAATCATATCAGAGACAGATGGATATAAGTTATCCATGTAGAACATAATATGAGATAAGTCAAACTGTGGGATATCATTAACCTTGATTGATAACCAGCTGTGTATTTCTAACCAAAAATTAACTGAAAAAGGACATGAAAAGAACAAGTCTTGTAATGTTTCACAAGTTGAATCACAAAAAGAACACAGGTCCACCTCAGGTTTAAATCTTCTTTTTAGAAATTCTGCCACTGGGTATATATTATTAATTATCTTGAAATGTGTTTCTTTAATTTTTGGGGAAACAGGCCACTTAACAAATTTAGAAAAAGCCTTTTCCATAATTGACTGATCCCCATTAAAAACTTGCAAATGCTTTCCTGAGTTAAAATCATGGAAAAGAATGGATTTAAAATTTGCAGTAATAACCTTATTATTACATCTACTATCGTTTAGATTGCAATTTCCAGTTTTTAAGTTTGGCAACGCTGGCTTGACTTCTGAATATAACATGATGTTGTAGATTAACTACCTTAATGCCAATGGGATTGGTTCTTACTAAAGCTCTGCCTCAAGACATTTGATTGACAGTGGCACAGTGGTTAGCAGTGCAACCTCTCCTGTGATGAGGAGTGTGTTTGAAAGTCGACCTTCTTATGTGTGTCTTTTCAGGGAATGTACATAGTGACAGATTGGCACCTCGTCCATGGTAGGCTAGGCTTCAGTTCTTTATCACCATAAAACTGGATTAAGCAGATTCAGTAAATGGATGAATTAATAAAAAAAAAATATTGCATCCTGTAACCTTTCAGTGACTGATTCTTCTATAAAGTTTCATCCTCAAGGATATTCTTATTAATTCATAAATATCATTTATTTTCCTTAATAATTATTCAACCATTATTAAACCCATTTCTGAGCTGGGGAAATGAGGTCTAAGTAGCCAACATTTAGCACATTGCATGATCCAGCCCTATGTGATTATACAGCTAATAATTAGAGTCTCCAATTATCCTAACATGGCTTTGTTGACAACTGTAATACTCTGGAAAACTAGAGTGCCAAGTGAAATATCCATACATAAGAAATTACACAAAGGAGAGGAAGTCACTTAGTCCATCAAGCTCATTTGTTTAACTAATATCTTAAACAGATACTTCTTAAAGGTTGTCAAGGTTTCTGCTTCTGCTCTATAGTTTGTTCCAGATTCCCACAACTCTTTGCATAAAGAAGTGCTTCCTGGCTTCAGTCCCCTTTTATTTTCATTGGTGTCCTTGATTATGTGATTCACCCTTAAACTTTTGAAAACCTAGACTAAGTCCTTGGATAAAATAAAGGAATCATGGGTTGAGTCGGGCAAAAAAGTCAGTCAGATACATTTGAGCATCCATCCATCCATTATCCAACTCGCTATATCCTAACACAGGGTTACGGGAGTCTGCTGGAGCCAATCCCAGCCAACACAGGGCGCAAGGCAGAAACAAATCCCAGGCAGGGTGCCAGTCCACCGCAGAGCGCACACACACACACACACCAAGCACACACTAGAGACAATTTAGGATCGCCAATGCACCTAACCTGCATGTCTTTGGACCGCGGGAGGAAACCCACATAGACACGGGGAGAACATGCAAACTCCACGCAGGGAGGACCCGGGAAGCGAACCCAGGTCTCCTTACTGCGAGACAGAAGCGCTACCACTGCACCGCCTCACATATTAATCATACTATATTAATTGAATAAAAGTGTGTTCTGTTTACCAAAGCAAATTCGCTCTGTAATGGTGCTTTTATCCCAATATTGGTGTTGTCAGTTGTGTTGATAACATTAGGAAAATTTAGCAATTGCTGCAAAGTATCTTTTGATCTCAGCTTACTCACCCTGATGGTAAGGATATTGCATGTAGCAAGTATACCATCCCATATAGACGGCAAGACATGGCTCTGGGATGATTTCAAGATTCCAAACTGGTCAGCCACTTCACACTGAAAAGTACCTGCTGGGAAATAACGTAAGGTTGTTAAAACCTATAACAGAACAGTGATTATGTGATTTCTGTGTGATGGTCTCTGTAATGTAAGCTCCAATTAAGCACAAAACTCTAAGAGGACTGTTCTAGAGTGTCTAAATAAGCTTATAAGCCAGCTAACATCATGAGCCAAAAAATCATCACAATCCCTGAAAACTTTCCTTAACCTGTCACTGGTGATATTCTCCAAAAGAGCCAATGGTGCTACTGCTAGTTGGGCTGTACAACCTACAGCACACCTTTTTTATAGACAGAATAGACAGGCTACACCCTAAGGCAATCAGTACATGCATTAGACAGTGTTACCAACATTGAAGACAGCTGTATTGAAAGAACATGTCAGTAAACTGTGATATCATTAGTTCAAGAACATCATGGTGTGACTGAAATGTTATTGAAATGTGCAATGAAATTAGATATTCTGCACACTTCATTGTCTGGAAGCCTGGGGTCACTAATAACGAAAATGTCTGCATAGGACTTAGGGATGGTTGAAACTTGCCATGACTTTAAGCCAGTTTCCACAGCAAGTTCATTTTTTATGCATCCTGACTTTTGCATAAGAAATGGCTTACACGTTTCCAAGCATAAACAAGTTTTAAACATAAGGCCCCAAGGGTGTCATTTATAAAACTCTGCATGGATATGAGCATGAAAGAATGCATACAAAATTCAAAAAACCTGAAAATGCATCAAACAAAAAAAATTCTGATTTATAAAACCTGGTATATGCATATTTCTTTGTCATTTACCATTTATAAGTAACAATCAACTTGAAAATGTGCAAATGTGAACGTGCTTCAAAACCCACCTAGTTGCCAGCCTTCAACAACCATAGACTGACTATGTTAATCAGCCTTAAACATATGCAGTCATGATGCTGAAGAGCAACATTGACTGGTAGAGCAGCCCCACACCTAATGTATCGAGACATCGCCACCTGCATTTGAGGAGTCCTATGCTGTACTCCACAACTGAGCACAGAATGGCATGTGAGGCATTAAAACACTTCTCCTCTACGATCTGGGGGTCAAGGAATGGTATAAGGTACCAACATCTGAGCGGGTAGACTCTATCACCTAGCAAATGACATGATTGCTCTTACAATGAATAGTACAGGCCATATGAAAATTTGAGCATTTAGACAGGCATCTTTACTAATAAGCCAGCCATCACATAAAGTAAAATCAACACACATGAGTCAACTTTGCTTCAAAATAAATAAATCATGGGTTGAACCAGGGAACCAAGCAATGACGTTTGTCGTATCTTGGGATCACAGATGACTTCTGCATTATGGAATGTCACTGCTTACAGTTTACAAAAGCAGAAACAGTCTTGCACTCAATTGCTCAGATCATGTTAGGAAAACCAGGCAATGATGTAAATTGCCTTTTAATGTTGGCAGCAACATGTTATGTTTTATACATGTATACCCACAACATACAAAAACTAAATCAATGAAACTCCTCAGTCAGTTTATGGTTTCCAGCACAGCAGGCATGGTGGAGCTGAAGCTTGGCTGAGATATTTCAGCCTTTATGGCCTGTCCCCTGAGAAGCGAGAACAGGTAGCCAATATAAACTGAAAGAAAAAACAAAAAAATTCTTCAGTGCAAATACACAACACTGGCCTAAGTCTGTACATTATATTCATCACTTTTGAGGCTGTTGTTTGATGTGTCAATGCGCATTGTAATATTATAATATATTATTATAATAATTATTATATTCAGTGATTTGAATTATTATGCACGTGAGTCATCATTTAACTGGTCTGGCTATTTCCACCTTGATTGTTATCATTTCCCAGTTTCTCTGAAATGTTGTGTATACATGGGTCAGCGTAGCCATAAAAATGAGCATGTTCTTCGGTCAGGATTTCCATTACAAATCGTATCTTTTGCATGGAAAGTTGAGTATGCACATTTCGCGTCTCTAGAGCTTCATGTATAAAACTTTATTTAGCTTCCATGCTAAAATTTTGCTGAAGCTAGAAAGGCAAAAACAGTGCACGCTCAAAAAAATCAGATTTATAAAATCAAATGTACACCATGTACCACACTAAATTCTTTTACAAATCTCAAATCACCTTAAAAGCTACACTCTTATGCACATACTTTTAGCCACACCTCATAAGCTCCTGCCAGTAACCCTGCAGAGCTTAAAAACACCATTTTTGAAAAATCTAATAATCATACAAATGGGGCCATGTTTCTGAGTGACATCTTTACTTTCAAACCATAGCAGGAAACAGAAAATAGAAATTCAGTGAATATGAACTTGAGGTACTACTGACAATTAGCAGAGTTTAAGGAGTGGCCAAGGGGGCCTACCCCCACAAGATGCACTATGTTCCAAAAATAACACTCAAATAAAGGGTATTTGTCTCACAGTAAAGAGTCTGGGGGCTACATCCCAGATACTCCCTATGTGGAGTTTGCATGTGGGTCCACATGGATTTACTCCAATTTCCTCTCACAATCCAAAGACAAGCAGGCAGAGGGAAATGGTGGTGTTAAATAGTCTCTGTGTGTGCGTATGTTCACCTTGCAAATGGGCTTGGGCTTTGTCCAGGGGTTGCATGTACCCGTTGCTTGCTGGGATAGGTTCTAGCTTCCCCCCACGCATAAGTGGCTTTAGAGGATGGATCAACAAATACTGTAATCTGTTGTGCCCAGAGCAACTCTCCCTTGCATGTCTCAGAACCTTAAAACAGATATTAGAACATTACAACAATCTAGACGAGAACAGGCCATTCAGCCCAACAAATCTTGCTAGTCCTATCCAATTAATTCTTCTAAAAAAACATCAAGTTGAGTTTTGAAAGTCCCTAACATCTTACAAATACTGTCTACCACACTGCTTGGTAGTTTATTCCATGTGCCTGTGGTTCTCTGCGTAAAGAAAACCTTCCTGGTGTTTGGGTGAAATTTACCCTTAACAGCTTTCCAACTGTGTCCCTGTGTTCTGTATTAACTCATTTTAAAATAACAGTCTTGATCTACTGTACAAATTCCATTCATAATTTTAAACATTTCAGTCATGTCTCCTCTTAATCATCTTTTTCTTAAACTGAAAAGGCTCAGCTCTTTTTATATTTCTTCATAATTCATCACCTGTAGCCTTGGAATGAGCCTAGTCACTCTTCTCTGGACCTTTCCTAGCTCTGCTATGTTCTTTATTTAGCCTGGAGGCCAAAACTGCACACAGGACTCCAGATGAGGCCTCTCCAGTGCATTAGAAAGCTTGAAGTGCATTATAAAGCTTGAAAATATAGAGATGGCTTGAGAGGGGTACCAGACAGGGGTGCCCTCTCTCTCCTCTGCTCTTCGCATTGTTTATTGAACCCCTGGGGCAATGGATCAGGCAAAATTCTAAAACAAAAGGTATTAACATCAAAAATGATGAACATAAAATAGCACTATTTGCGGACGACATACTAGTTTATCTAAAGGATCCAACTGAGTCATTGATTGAGTTAATGGAAACTTTAAAAACCTTTAGCTTTTTCTCAGGATTTAAATTAAATATTTTAAAATCTCAGGTACTGACCTTTAATTATAACCCCCCAAACAAAATTAAAAAAGATTACTCCTTAAAATGGGATCTAACATTTATTAAATACCTAGGAATAAATATCCCCAAGGATATGAACAATTTAGAAATGCTTAATTATGGTCCTATTAATAAAAAAAATAAAACTTGACATTGCAAGATGGAATCTTTTACCATTTTTTAGCATGAGATCTAGATTAGATTCAGTCAAACAAAACATACTTCCAAGATTACTCTATCTATTTCAGTCTTTGCCTGTTCCCTTGCCCAAAAAACGATTCTCAGAATGGGATAAACTGATTTCCAGATTCATATGGCAAGGCAAGAAACCAAGGGTAAAATTTAAAACCCTTCAACTGAGTAAAGATAAAGGAGGGGTTGCTCTCCCATGTTTACAAAAATATTTTTGGGCAGCACAGTTAAGAATAATAGTTTGTTGGTGCAACCCAGAATATCAAGCAAGGTGGAAGGATATAGAGATTGGTTGGTTTGACAGGATCCCTATTCAAGCTAGCATCATAGATGATCATTTAATTAAAAATAAGAAAGAAAATCAATGGATTAAGGTAACACTTAAAAATTGGTTTGAGATTATTAAGGAGTATAATCTAAAGGATTCTGTTAATGTATTGAAATGGCCATTATATGATTCTGATTTTAAACCAAATACATTAGATATGCGTTTTAAAATATGGGCTAAGAAAGGGATCACTGCTTATTGCTTAATCATGGATAAAGGACAATTATTAGATTTTAATTCTCTAAAAGAAAAATTTAGTTTGGAATCCAAAGACTTTTACAGATACCTCCAGCTCCGACAACATTTCTGCCAGAAAATTAAAAAAGGGATCGATGAGGATCCAAATAAGAGTGCTCTAGTTAAAATATTCTCCTCAGCTTATAAGGCTGAACCAATGTTTAAGACTATTACAAAACTTTATAGAGCCTTGATGGATTTACAGGGAGATTCATCCTTGTACATTAAAGAAAGATGGGAGAAAGAAAGTGGGATTATCTTCTCAACCGAAGACTGGGAAAATATATGTAAACAACAATGGGCAACTTCCCATTCTCCATATTGGAGAGAATTCTGCTGGAGAAATACTATTAGGTTTTTCCTTACCCCAAAACAGAAAAATAATTTTCAAGGCAACTCAAATTGTTGGAGACATTGTGGCTCACAGGATGCAAACCATTTTTCACATATTTTGGAGATGTCCTAAAATTAGAGGTTTTTGGAAAGATATACATAAGGTACTGGAAATTATTTTAAACATTACAATTGATTTCAGTTTTAAGGTACTTTATATGGGTACAGTGTCAATGGTTTCCTGGGAAGGGAAAAATAAATACATGTATAGAATAATTCTTGCTTCAAGTAAAAAAGCTATTACTAGATGCTGGTACAAACCTAATCCGCCACAAATACAGGATTGGATTGATGTTGTAAAAAATGTGTTTATAATGGAGAAAATTACTTTCAGTATGAATAACCAAATAGATCTGTTTGTCGATTTTTGGTCTAGGTGGATTGAGTATATAACCCCTATGGAACCAGATGTTTTTCTGTTATAGAACCTGTGTTTTATGAATAGGTATTGTCTATACATCCCCTGTCTTCTGTAAATAGTTTTTTTTTTTCTTTTTTTTCTATAATTGAGAGATAACCCAATGAGATATATTGATCTGTTTTATGCCATGAAGAGTTTTTTTGATAATATATAAGCTATATCTGTTGTAAAGGTGACAAAAGTCATAAACAGATGTATTGGATTGTATCTCTTTTCAATAAAAACTTAAATAAAAAAAAAGAAAATATAGAGATGGCGAAATACTCTGTACAGTTTCAATTTACAGGTTAGTTCACTGTTTCAGATTTAGCTTGAGTGAGGATATTTCAGTTTGAATATGTCATATGCAGTATTTTTCTCTTTTACACAATGCTATTTTCAAATGTGCTTAATAAATAAAATGTACTTGTTTGGTTACAACATCATTGTGTTATAAATAAAATGTACTTGTTTGGTTACAACATCATTGCATAATAAGACTGGCGTTGTATTCTAAAAATACACTAATATCAATGAGAGTATCACTCATGTTTCAATTGCCAGAATAAACGCTTGTGAACCCTATGAACCTCATGTTTACCTCCATCCACTGTTCTCGCTTTGCTCCTTCGCAAGACTTGGTCAGGCCACGTTGTCATGGAAACAGCATTGAATGATGGGAGACGCAGTTCCCGCTGAGAGGATTACGTTTCCGGAAGTGCGTCAGTAAGGGAGAAGGTGCAGTAAGTCCCGCCGCCCCCGACGAAAGCCATGGATGGTGACGGTTCAGGTTGGTTTGTTAACAATAAGCATTTCAGTCCCTTTAGTTCATTTAGGTCGTGCTATTTTTATTTAAATATTAATTTATCTTATTTGTGTAAGATGTGAAATACTCGGCAGCCGAGTCTGTCCCGCTGCTCTGGGAAGCTTTTGAAACAGTGACGTCTGCCCACTGTCTTGGGTCGGGGAGGGGGGGATGGGGGAGAATGAATAAGCGATCTGGAGTTTATTGATGTTTTTAGCGTTGTATAATTTACGTCTCCATTTTCTGAACCTCACACCTGTAATGTCTATCAAGGCATGCACTTCCTTTATCTCGTAGCCTAGCCGTGTTGCCTGAGAGTTATGCAGGCAGCCTAGATTGTTTTTTCTTTTTGTGCAGTGACTGCTTTTGTGCAAAATTGCGTGCATCTTAAGGCCGAAATATTGAGCTTTGCTCAAGGGTAGCGTTTCGGTAAATAATTTCAAGTGTGATCGGATTACGCAGTTAAAAGAGATCTACTAATAGAACATGATAGACCTCACCAAAATGCGGAAAAGATATAAGAATAAGCGATTATAAAATTAATTTAAGCACACATATATGACAGACTATGCTGATCTAAATGGTAAGCCGTTGAACTTTAAACCCCAGTGTTTTCGATTTCATGCCCATCTGTGACACCCTGTGTGGCCCTACGCAAGTCTCTTAATCCTCCTGTGTTCCAACAGTACAAAGAAAATCCGTAGAAAATTGTAACATACACTGTAGATGTTATCGTGGATAAAAGGTGTCAGACAAAAGCAAGGAAAATATAAGAATGCATTAAATGTACTAAGACATTGCATAGATATTTTACAACGTGCAGTTTTAGTCCCTGTGGAGTTAATGCACCCATGATTTACCATTTTATCCTGAGTAAGTTACTTTACCTGTCACTGGTCAGTAAAGTTACGGAAACTGCACACTAAATACTGAATATCACAGTATGGTATATGTTCCAGAAATATTTTTTAAGATGTGAACAGTTATTTTGTAGTTATGATAATAATATATTTTGTTTATATAGCACCTTTCCCATGGTCAAAGCGCTTCACAGAAATCTTTATTTTATTTCAAGAGAGCTACAGAGTGTACAGTCCGGCAGATAAAATTTCAGAGTTTATACACAGTTCAGAGTGAACAATAGGGAATATTGTACAGTATAATACTTGCATTAAACACTAAATAAAGATGATGTCTGATTGAATGTAAGCCACCCTACCTCAGGGTGTCCATAAGAAATGTAAAGATTTACATCATGAGATAGAAGCATATAATAAACAAGAATAGTTCAATCGAATATTTGGAATATTCAAATTTGTGCATCAATTTCAATGTTTAAAATTTAAATATTCTGTATTGTAATAGTAAAAATTCAAAAATAAAATATTCACTGATTTTGAAATACTGTAGTCGAAAGTGATACCCCACATGCTTATGTTTGAAATGTATCATTTTTAACTTTCAGGGAGTAGCTTCTGGAGGGCTTTGGCCACCAGTAAAGAATTAAACATCCAATATATTATCATATTTATGTCGTCAGTCTTGAAATAGCATAAAATGACGCTCCACCATTTTTTTAAAACTTTTGTGTAAAAGAGTAACCTTGACACCTTGTATCCAATTAGGGGATGAACCCTCAGATTCGGCTGATGTGTCATACACAGCTTCAAGTTATTCTGATAATTTCTGCTGAAGGTATTGATTGTTTTTCTCATAATCATACGGGTGTAATTTCCTGCATAAAATATGCCCCAAAAATGGCCTAAAAATGAGGGTTTTTGGGTGTAGGTGACCAAAAGATGGGGACACCCCAGAAAGCTTGCCGTGTTGCATAATTGGACATCTAGATGTGTCATATGGTGTTTCGTATGTGGGGGTTTTCTCATACCGGTAAGTCAGGAGGGACTGGGCAAAAAAAAAAAAAAACTGAAATGATCTCAAAAAGAGAGGGGACATGCAGGTAATGGGTGTAACAGAACAAGATGGAGAAGACAGAAAGATATGGAAGAAGATGATCCGCTATGGCAACCCCTACCGGGAGCAGCTGAAAGAAGAAGAAATAATTCTTATGAACACAATACAGGAAATACAAAACTTTGAATTAGAATAAGAGACAATAAACCAGAATAAAAATACAAAATACTAATAGAAAACGGAACAAATTACATAATTTGTGATACAAATGCAGATCATCCTGAGCACCTGACCGTTCACCAATGTCTGTTCTACTAGTTGTAGCAAATTAATTAGATACCCATCAAATATTAGTTGCAAAACACAAAAGAAAATAAACTATGTATTTCTTAGTTTTCATATGCTGCAAGAGATTTTCTAAGTATCTGCTTATGTCTGCGTGAATGTAAATTGAAGGTTTATGGTTAAAAAGGGTTGGTTTCTGTCCAGCCACATTTTATATTGTGTATCTGGCCATGTGTCTTATAAAAAGGTGCTGATAATTGTACAGAAAAAAAAATACATTTGAATATCAAATGCGCATTCGGTTTATAAAACTATATTTCTTTAAGGGTAAACCTAAAAATCTGCATATTAATGCATTTTATATTCACATGCTTGAAAGGAATGATACTACTCAGGATAATATATTAAAACTTAAAATATCCATATTTTTATTAGATCTCTTTTATTATATTGCCTTATTAATATTTTGTAGTGTTAATTGTAGGAAAAGCATAAGATTGTCTTTACATTTGAAAGTGGAATAGACCTGAAGAGTTATTAGTTAAAATAATGTAGGTTATTAATTATAGTTTTTTTTTTTTTTATATAGTATGTTTTTCTAAGTCGCTGCTTCATTGGCTTAACCATGATTGTTTAGTATATTGTTTCATTGCTTTCTCCTAACTTAACAGTACACTTCCAGGGTTCTCTTCTTTATAGTGTTTCCTTCAGAGTAAACCATTTGCTCAGTATTTTACATCTCAGCTACACTGTACTTACTGAGTTTTCACATTAACATGGGACAAATATCTAGACTGAACTGATGGTTGAACTTTCTCAGCCCATGGTCATTTTAAGGAAGAGCAGTTTAGAACCTCATGGTTGTTTTAGCCTGAAGCTAAGGGCAGTATTGTGTTCTTCCCAGGCTGACGATAATACAAAGAATAAAAGAAAAGTTAATATAAAAGAATGATAGTCTGACTTTATACTGTGAAACCGATATCAGAAAAATATCTTGAGGCAAATATAATTAATTAGTATGCCATGTAAATTCTTCTGTTATTCTCATGTTAACTTGGATGTGATTTTGATTTAGACGTCTAAAAAATTACACAATTGTTTCCTGTGCAATTTCATGCTCTCATCTAGCAGACAACTAGTAAATTGAAGTCTATGGTCTAAGTAGTGATTAATACATAAGTTTAATTCTTTAAAAGGATATGAGATGTCTCTAAACACATTATTTTTACGGACATGGTTTTCACCTCAAATAAAGATTACATCAGTTACATGCAAGAAACCGTGACATCAAATTTCCTGATAAAATACAAAAATATGAACATTTCTCACAATTACCTTTTACTAGAAGTATAGACAACCAAGGAAATCAATAACTGGGGCACCAGAAAAATAAAAATTCCTATGTACAGTTGTTTTGTAAAACATGAATAATGATATTTCCACACAGGTTATCAGCATATTGACTGTGAAAATAAATTTTATTTATTTATTAGTTTTTTTTTTTTTGTTTTTTTTTTGGCAATGTTTATTTTTTTAGCCCGAGCAGGATGGCGGTCTGCCCCAAAAAAAGTGAACAAAATGAGTCAGAATATTCTGCGGCAAGAGGAACTTATTGCTCAGAAGAAAAGGGAAATTGAAGCTAAAATGGCAGAAAAGGCCAAAAATTACATCCCTGTGATTGAGAATTCTTCACCTCCTAGGTTAGTATATGAGGTTACTGATTTTTACATAGATAACATCATATGAATGCTAACTTACTAATAAGGTTTAATGTGCCTTCAGTGTTGCCTGTAATTTTCAAGACTTTGGCCTCTGATCGGCATGCTTGAGAATCCTTTTTGCAGTTTCTAACACTGTGAGCCGATGACATCACAATCCAAGGCTAGCTTGCGTATGTTCCTTTAGTCAGCATTAAACTCTAATTAGAATAAGAAATAAATTACAGTAGAACTAAATCTGATTAGAATAGTAAAAGACAAGGCACAGGGATATGATGAACATCCTTACTTAGCCTAATTTCACAATAGTAATAGGTCATTCAGTATATATTGTTCTTATTGGCACAATAACATTTCATTGAACATCCTAGGTTTCCTCCCACAGTCCAAAGACATGCAGGTTAGGTGGATTGGCGATTCTAAATTGGCCCTAGTGTGTGCTGGGTGTGTTTGTGTGTGTCCTGCGGTAGGTTGGCACCCTGCCCAGGATTGGTTCCTGCCTTGTGCCCTGTGTTGGCTGGGATTGGCTCCAGCAGACCCCCGTGACCCTGTGTTCGGATTCAGCGGGTTGGAAAATGGATGGATGGATGAACATCCTAGTGTAGTTTACAAAAACTTCAATATAAAATGTTTAAGTGTATGTGCCATCAGCACATAATTACAATAAGCAAGAAAACTTTTTCAGTATACAAAAATAGTAACTGAAAAAGATACCAGTCAGCACAGCTCAGCAAGAACTCCACATGTACTTAAAAATTCATGTACAAGTTCCAGTGGTTCATAAAAGTTGCATTAGGGGAATTGAAAGTATTGTGCTTGATAAGAAAAAAATAAAATGGCATTTATTTTACTGCTGAATTTCTTGTTGAATCATTTACTCATTTTATTGAAGAATTCAGCCATTAATTTAAGTAATTCCTATGTTGTCTCAGTACTAAAAGAAAAAAAAGCACTTTAAAAATCCATATTTTTTATTTTCTTAATTTATAAATTAAATGTATTCAGTTTTCTTCACTAATGGTTGTTTCTCATTTAGCCTGAGAAATAAAAAACATTTTTATTTTACTTTAGTTTTCTAGGTTATCTTTGTTTTTTCTTTAAGGATAATATTTTGACCACAACAGTGGCATTATTTAGTATATGACGTTGCTTTTTTCTGCACATGTTGGGGACAGATTTAAGAGTTCTTCATAAAAAGATGTGTAAAATACACATCTTTAGTGAGAGCTTGATTTTGCAATTTTTTCCAGCATGGAATCATTCAAGATTAAGGTTCTACAAAGCCCAATATAATGTGAAAGTTGTAGTCTTGTATAATGTATAAAATATTCAATTAATTAATAGCTTTAGGTTTGGACTGAAATAATCCGTATAATCGTATATCACGTCATCTGTTTTTCAAAATTTATTTTTAGAACAGAGAACCTACAGGGGTCATCATCTAATAAATTTGCAAATGATGGAAGCTTCTTGCAGCAGTTCCTGAAGATGCAGAAGGAGAAGTCAAACCAAGGTGTGTTTTCTAGAATGTTCATCTCATAGTGGCCTTCTGTGCTCAGGGCGATATATGAAGACATCAGGGAACAATTAAATATAACACCATACAGTATTTGAAGTGTGTATGATTAATAAATTAACAGAAGATTAAGTATTATTAATAGGAGATATAATGCCATGCAGGCAGTGCCACAATTGCTAGAATTCCTAGTGAGAAAATGGAGTATTATTTATAGTAACTGATATTTGATTTGCTTTTCAAAAAATAATAGTGCATAAGTATTTTTTTACTTTAAAAAACAAGATGATGACATTTCCTTGAGTACATTATGGCAGAACATTAATCTGACAATTTTTTAATAGGTAAAGAGCTGAAATCGTGAAGTATTTGAAGCAGTGCTTTTCTATACAGAATGTGGTCTTTGTAAGGGACATTTGTGTATTGGCATGTTCTCTTTGGATGGGAGAAGGACATTGTAGAGGTTTATTATTTTTAGTTCGTTATATTTTGAAAAAGCACATGGTGGGATGCTACAGGCCTCCTTCCACTGAATAACAGACAGCTTTTTTGCAGTATCAACAGGGATCATGTGGTGTTGAATGTTAGTGATTAAAATTACTATATGGATTTACATTTTTATATTTTTGTCATTGACAAAAGTCTGGTCTTATAACAGCCATACAATTAATTAAATATTTTTCAAATAATAAAAGTTCAAAGGTAAAGTAATACTCATTACCTAAAATTATTCTTTTTGATGTCTTCTGCTTCAATTAAATTCAGATTCTAGCGCAGTTGTGTCAAGTGCTTCTCAGCCTCAGAAAAAGGGTATTCTTATTGGGAAGCGCCCTGGCCTTGGGGTTGTCAATGTGCTTAGCCAGATCAAAAGCTACTCCCATGCCAAGCAGAGCCCAAGCCTTAGCCGGCCAAGTGTCTTTACATCTCCTGATGATGATGAGGAGGAAGAGACGGATGATGCACAATTCCTTGAAGTCAAAGGTACTAAACAAAAAACAATGCCATCATACAATGGGTTACATGAATGAGATTCCTCTTATTCAGATATACAGTAATTAATTTTACAGCCATACACAACTAGAAATAATCCTAAGGTATTCAGTATTGTAAGCAGTACCATTCTTTGTTTTTGATATATGTGTCAGTAAAAGGCATATGATATGAACTATATGTGTGACTAAGTATACAATTTGTCCTTGTTCAGGGATATCCACAATAAGCAGTTTGGCAGTACTTTGAGTAAATAAAAACTGTTGTAATTCCTTCATCTTAATATATGACCATTAGTATTTAGAATATAATAGTTGTTCCCTCAAGTCTTCTTCTGAGAAGCAAGGACTACAAGCATTAGTGACACAATTTGCTATTCCAATTAGCTGTCAGTTTAACTTCTTGTTATTTTTCAATAAAGTATTAGGGCTACAATTCCAGTCTACTTAATTGTTAGTGTAAATTTTTCCGGAGAAAAGTGCACCAAACTGTTATATATAAAGAAAATTTCCCAATGTGTTAAAGAAATTGTGTGTGTGTATGTATACATATACAGTTAAACCTTGATTACCCATCAATTAACCATCAACCTCCATTAATCGTCAGGGCAAAAAGTAATTAAAAAAAAAAAAAAAAACGACATTACACACGCCAGCGTCTACCTATTACTACTGACGCACGATACATTGCAAGCTATACAAATTAGAACAACTCTCCCTTGAATGCTGTGTAAGTGATAGGACTGGGTGAAGGGTTTCTGTTCTGTGGAGAAAAGTGACAGGAGAAGATAGGAGAAAAAGAAAGGTGAGGCAGAAGGAAGTTTTGAGTAGGGAGTCAGGAGACAATAAGCAGGAGTATTTTCAGTATAGAAAAAGACAACATGGCAGGAGATAATTATTAGTAGGGAAAGCTTTCTGTTACTATTTTAGAGATGTGCTCTGTAACCCAGATAACGGAGTATAAGACAAGGCAACATTTGTTATGAAACTAAGACTCCAAGTAAAACATAGAAAACTCCAGTACCTCTGAGTTGTATTTGCTTATAACGCTGGTCATTACAATATTGTATAAATTAATTTTGTTAATACTATATTATATTTTGTTAATATAGTTTTTTTTTGTACATAAATACGAGTATTCACTAAACTAATCTACTGTCTATATTTTTTAAAGTAGCTGTTCTGTTATCTTACCGTCGTGGCCTTGGTTCCAACCCCTAACCGATTATCGAAGTTTTGTGTGTGTGTGTGTGTATATATATATATATATACTCGATTGTTTTTCTCATTTTGTCTCCAACAAACCTTATTCAAAATCATGTTATGTAGCTTTTAGCAGATACCTACATTATTTGTAGCTGTTGTTTGGCCAAGTGATGCGTAGCTTTGCATACTGCATTTTAAAAGAAATACCCACACACTTCAAATTTTCCGTGAAGAGTTACTCAAATTCTATGCAGCTTATTAATGATGATTTTGATCCCTGTCAGTTTATTTATAATATAAAATCACCAAAAAGGACCCCACTCCACAACACACTCAAGGAATCATGCTATTTTGGAATATATGAAGAAAAGGTTATTGTGTAAAAAAATAAATAAATAAATAATAATAACAATTAATAAATACATTTCAGCTCAGTCACGGATGGCTAGAGAATGCAATAAAAATCTAGAGGAACTCTTTAGTATATGGCACAGTGTGATGAAAGAAAAAAGCTCAGGGCTTTTACAGTAGAAATAAAAATCTGATCTGAATTATGAAAATTCTTGTACCTTTCAAATATCTAAATGAAAATAGTGAATTGACTTCACCAATATTTTTTATTCAGGATGTAAGGTACTTTTCAATAATCAAAATATTTTTATATTGCACAAATTAGATGGTTCTTTCTACCACATCCATAATAATTTTTCTTCTATCTAATAAATAAGCATATTTAATATTCATAGGAAACAGCTATCTTATGGAAGTGTCACAGAGGATAAAAGACCATATGCATAAAACTAGCAAAGGTCATTTTTAATATCAAACATGCTTCCTAAGCACTTTTCAGCTGAGAGTTACTTTATAATTAGTGCAGATTAAATGTGAAATGTTAAAGGAAAAGACAACACTAGTGAGGAGTTGAAGAATTTTAACCATATATATATATATACACACGTAAACTGAAATGTATCTGTTTTCACTTTATTCTATACCTTATCTACATAATTCCATCTAACATGTTAATTCTTGTTTTTATTTTAATATCTTTAAACAATTATACCAGGAGTAGCAATTTGTAGTCTTAGTTTGGGTTGGCTTGGAAACTTCTAAAAAGTTGTAGTGCATAATTTAGTTAATGCTTAGTTGTGGTCCCAATTAAGTACATCATAATTTGAGTAAGTTATGAGTTACTTGGTGCTAGAGAGTGTAATGCTAGTTTTTTTGGCTGTTATTTTCTTTTTAATTGGCTCCTGCCCTTTGTTGCCAGGGGCCATCACTAGAGCCCCTTGGGCTGCTGTTGAAGGTATGTGTGTGAGTTGAACCGCAGTACTGATAGCCTGCTTAAAGTTTCCCCCCCAGAGGACTGTGAAACCCGCACTATCTTGGAGAAGTTGGCCCAGTTTGTAGCAGAAGGGGGACCTGAGCTGGAGCAGAAGGCAAAAGAGGATTATAAGGACAATCCAGCATTCTCGTGAGTATCTTTGCACTGGTATAGGGAAAACATCATCCAAAAAAAGATGAAATTCATCTTAAAGCACACATGCAGCAGTTGAAATTGATGGCCTACCAAAGGCAACATTATATGGCAATTTCTAACTCTGATGTTTGTCTGCTGTGTGCAGCATGTATGTTAAATGAGTTTCTTGCAAATATTCCACTTTCTAAGTGCTTGATATCTGTTAATACTGCAATATTAGCATTTATATCCATCTGGAGTTTTCTTAGAAACCATGATTTTGTGTATAGGCGGGTGATATGGTTTCTTCACAGTGAATAGTTTGTATTAGTACAGAGCAAGTGAAAAATCCATCTGTTTGATTCTGACAGATGAATCAGTGTTTGTGTCAAAGTGTTGTTTTTTGTGTAATAATTGTGGTCTGAATTGTTCTTCTAGATTTTTGTATGACAAGAATAGTCGTGATTATCTGTACTACAGACGCAAGGTTGCAGAACTGAGAAAACAGAACCAGAAATATGAATCATCCTCTTCTTCAGATGGTAAGAGAATAATAGAAACTAGAAGTGCATGAAAATTGGTTAATAGTTTATAGAACTGTGAATTCTTCCAACCCATCATCCTCCTCAAGTATATCCTTTAGTAACTTCAAGTTCATTGTGACTTTCTTCTTGTCTGTTTTTTGTGTTCAGTCTGTAGCCACTTCTCTTTCAGTTTAAAATAGTAGTAGACATTGACTGCAACACTGTAGTGGTTTTAAAATTTCACTTGGGCAGGTACAGGTCTCCCCTTCACATTCATGAGAGTTAGAGACAGAAGATCCCCTGTCAATGTAAAAATTTGCATTTAATACTTCGATTTCTTTGCCGGGCCGTGTCATGGCTGTATATTTTTGTGGTTAAATTTGTTAATTGATTTTTTTGTTCATTTTTTTACTTACTCTGCTGGTTTACAAGCACCAGCACGCATGTCAGCTGTGCCTGTCACAGAGATAAAAAGGAGAGTGCTGGGTAAGAAAGGAGTAAAGAAAGTAAGAAGTTAGCGTGAGCTAAAGAAACGCAAGAGCCAAGAAGTATGGCTAGAGTTCTACTCTGGTTTCCAGCAGGTGTGGGAGAGAGCAGAATACAAGCCAGCTTAGAGGAGATGACCAGATCTGCTAAATAACTAAGGTAGCAATGAAAGCGGAAGATATCTGGCTTAGATTCCAGATTTTATTTTACCAAAAATAGCACTTACTATTAAAGATTCAGTATGGAATTATATTAAAAATATTAAATAAAAATAGTATTTGTACATTATGTGATACAAATCATTTTCACTATTGTTTATATATCTGGCTTACGCATTATCTGTGAGTTTCTGTGATCTTTCTGCAAGCTCCAAAAATATTCCCATTTAATTGTTCATGGCTAACACATGGATAAAAGAAACAGTGAATGTTAAATTTGTGAATCTGGGGGGCGGTGCCTGTATACAATTTAGAATGTACAAGGTTACTACCAGTTATTGGATTCACTTTATGTAGTTCATTTTCTGTACATTTCTCTTTCCTCTTTAGTGTATACATTCTATAAAACTGGAATAAATCAATAAGGGTGATATAGGCGAAATTCTAAAGAACTTACCTGTAACTTGTACAGAATAATTCAGCTAAATGCAGGAATATAACTCCAGTATGAAAGTACATTTTGGAAAAGTCTATATACAAAGAACACACAATCATTAATATTGTCACAAATAGCAATTGAAAACAACAACTGTACATTCCTTAGCAGTACATAAGAACATGACTAGGAAAGGGAAACAGCCACAACATTAAATTCACAAGTTAGTATATTAATGTGCATTAGAGAATCTCCTGAATTGGGTGTGTTGTGTGCATGTAAGTGTGGCTATTTGTTTTGTAATAAGCCTCCTTTCCCCTCCCCTTTCTTATCACCTGGTTGCTTTAGAAGCTTTGTGGCTATTGAGTGTTTGTGTGATTTGAACCCCAGTACTGATAGCCTGCTTAAAGTTTCACCCCCAGCGGATCCAGAGATGCGCAGAGTTGCAGAAAAACTGGCCAGGTTTGTGGCAGATGGCGGGCCAGAAGTGGAAGCAATTGCTATTCAGAACAATCGTGAGAACCCTGCCTTCAGGTAAGCTCATATTTGGAAATAGGTTTGTCATTTGAACTGGTAGTTGTGACTTGGGTTTTTAAATGTTGAAGCATTTATTTGTTCAAGTATGTGTCAATGGTTCTGTTGGCAGCAAGTTGCATTAAAGTAGCAAGGAAACTACTAACATGTTGGTTTCAAATAACTCGTTACCTTTCATAAATCTGTGGAGCTGTGATATTGTTGTTAAAGAAGCCAGATATATTAAACATTTGCTGGTTTTAAATACTGATAAAGCCATGTTAAATAACTATTCTGTCATGCTGTGCACCCTAGCTGTCACCAACTTTCTTCTTTTTAATAACAAGCTTTCTATTTTATACTCTGGGGCACACAATAATATATTGATTAGCCTTGCTACTTCATGGATCAGCATCTTGGGTTCGAATCGCCCAACTTATTTGTTGACCATGCAGAATTTGCACATTCTCCCCATGTCTATGTGGTTTCCTCCCATATCCCCAAGGAAATGTGGGTTAGGCTAATTAACAGCTTTAAACTGGTGTCAAGTGCAAGAGTTCATGTGTGTTTAAATGGAACTTGGAGTGGATTGGTGCCCTGTCCAGTTCTGGCTTTTCCTGTTTGGAATAGGCTGTGAACCTCCTGTAACTATAAAAGTGAGTTAACCAGCTGTATGAATGTTACTTTACCTTTTAATGTTTTCATTTGCACAGCTAGCTATGTTGTGACTTAAGCCAAATTGAATTTGTATGCATAGGCCAAATTGTGCTTTTCTAATTGAAGCAAAAAGTAGTTTCTCTACACATGAAACTGCTCTTAGTTTGCACTATTGTGCTTGAAGGTCATATAAACTCTGCCTTCTTGTCGATAATTCTTATTAAATGGCATTCTTAGCCATAATAATTAAGCATGATTTTCTACATTGAGTTGTTTCACTTGGTAAACGCAAAAAAATCACAGTGTCCCAGTTTATGTAAAAGAAGAATTGTCCATGACGCCACCTATACTAACTTGTGGCAGCATTTAGAGAAGTGAGGTTATGGTCAGCAAAATTAACAGTCCTAGAAACTCAACAAGTTTATTGTGATGTGCTCACTTCTGTACTTTCCCTTTGATTTTGCTATTTTGTGGTTGTGGAGAAGCCGATTTTTGCCTTTCTGTGCATTATTAATCAGCTTTCATTTGCCACTCCAGTTGTTTTTTTGAAGGATATGTTTAAAGAACCAAGTGTCTTCTGGCAACTCCAGCGATTGGGAAAGGTGCTATCAATCCAGCATAGAGGTCGGTAGTTTAAAATTTGTAAAGGAAAAACATATTATTCCTTTTCTCGTTGAACAAAAGATTTCCATTTCATTCATGACAGTAGAAGCTATCCAACTAAAAATAGGTTCTTTCTGGAAAGTGACTTACATATATATAATAAAGTTAGATAGCAAGCTTAAAAATACACCATACCATTATACAGAGTGGCACAAATATGGTTAAAGAGTTTGAACATTTTAATTTCGATTTTCAATCGTCCTTGTTACCACAGTGGCACAGAGTTTAAGGCTATTGCCTTACTCCACCGGCATCCTAGATTGTGTTTCCTGTGTGCATGGGATTTCTTCCCTCATCCCAAAGACTTGTGTGTTAAGTTAATTGTTAACTCAGAACTTGTTCAGTGTGCGTGAGCTCTATGAAAGTCTGCAGCCCCTGTGGCTCTCAACTGGATGTACATGTTAGAAAATGGATAGATGTGATGACCACAGCTAGAAACATTCACAAAAAACATAGATATTTTATAAGTCCTTTTTGACAGTTAGTCCAACAAATAAGTTTACACAGCAGAAATTGTAACTGAATTCAACAGACAACATTTTTGTAATTACTTATACTCTATAACCAGACAGGCTAGTTCAAATCTGTTTTGGCTAGGCTGTTTTATATGCACATGTACGGAGCCAAATAGATGTTGAGCAGTTCAGTTATTTGTTTAACTGCTATGTAATCTCACCAAAAACAGATACAAAAATGTATGTGGGAACTACCTTAAATAAGACATTTGAAGCAGGTACTAATGACTGTGTACATGAGTCTGGTACTTTAAAGTATTATTTTTGTGCAAAAACATAATTCATTGTTTTGTCTCTGTTTGCTATTAAGTGCCAAGGCTGAAGTATTGAAATCATGACAGAAGTTTGAAAGTGCTTCCTATAGTTTTTTCATTTTTCTTTATGTTTTCAACCATACTGATCAGGAGAGTGCACAAAAAAAGAATTCTGGATTATCTGTATTGATGTGTCTTAAACCTGACAAGCTAGCATAAATATGTTATACACACAACCAGAGCTGTTTCAATTCATAATAATTCCATAACTGCAATCTAAAAGCTCAATTTTTTTCCCCTGAGAAAACAAACACATAATTACTGTTTCTGTCAAGCTGGGGCATAATTTTCTCTGCTTATCTTATTCATTGTACGTATTTACTAATACATCATAATATTCCCTATATGTACTTCCCTGCACCCCAACCCCTAGTGCGTCATTTATAAAATTCTAATGCAGCTCATCCACCCTATTTTTTGTATCTCTATATTTGGCTGATGTCTGTATTAAAGATGACTTATGAGATAAGGATACATTACAACAGTTTAAAGATAATTTTTACAGTTGAAGAACACAGAGGAAACAGGACCTTCTCTGATTCATCGTGTAAGGCAAATGGTATATTTATGGTTTAAAGTCCAGTGGTATAATCACTGTAGCATACTGCCTGCCAGTGCACCATAACAAGCTACTAAAGCAAATATTTGCCATTAAATCAAATAGATAAACAACTTGTTTTCATGAAATCCATATGACTTGGACAGCAGTGGGATTGTAATGTACTTTATATGAATCAGAAAGGATAGCTTTTAGTTAAAGTACAGCCAGGTCACAGAAGTCTTGACTTCGCACAATGTAGTAGGTCCAAATGGGAACATAAAACCCCAGTTTTTTGCTTTTCAACTGAATTTTATTTAGTTTTCAACTAGCTGTTTTTTTTTTACTTATAAACAAACCAAACCAGTTTTTTCACAGATTAATACACAGCACTAATTGTTAACATTATAACATATTTCACTGAATGTAACCAGTGGAGTGTACAGCCGTACAATTTCCTTCATAGGTAAGAAGCTAAATCACAAATTGGCTGTTTATTGAATTGGTAAAATTGCTTATAACTCCCAAAGTCTTAAGTGTGTGTCACAGCCTCGTCATCTCATGAATCATAGCCAGTAGGAGGTGAATGCTACTTCCTGAGTGATCCCTCAGCACAGACCATCTTTGTCTTACATTTGTCAGTTAGTGATGGGTTTTTATATCTTTAAGCCTTTTCCAACTCCGTGAGGTAATGTACCATTATCCTCAATAATAAAATATTTAAGCACAAGGTCAACGTTCTGTACATAACCGTGATTCAGACTTATTTTAAAATTGTTTTCTGATGTACAGTAATATTGGTTTGTTGTAATCTTATTAAGTGTGAAACATTTTTCTGTAAAATACGTAGCAAGCTTTTATTTAGTTTTGTAGATGTTTTACTATTGTACATTGTGCAGTATAAGCCCAGACTTACAAACCAAACTGGGTTATGAACATCTGCAGGAACTGAGCTTATTAATAACCCAAGATCCTCCTGTAACTAACTGGTTTAGTAGCTGTCACTGACTTTGCAATGGTTTGCGTATTGTTTTCATTAGTTGTCGGGGTTGATCAGTTCATATTTAATTGAAAACCTTGGTTACACTTTATGTGCTGATAGACTATTGCTTTACAAATATTACATTTAATTACCTTGTGAATTGTTATGAGTTAGAATAATTTACTTTTTTATAATGCTTTATAATAAGTATACTCTCCGAATTCCCTCTGCATTTACAAAAGCTATTTTTATTTTTTAGTAATGTGTAATCGATATAAAAATACAAGGTCTTTCCAAAAAGAAGCCATACTTTTTAAATAGAGCACCAATAACCCGACATAGCAGGCTCACAGTAATGGTGGTATGTAGCGGTGACCTTGACCTTTAAAATCCCTACTTGTTCAATCATACCAGTTATCAAGTGCATGCAGTAGAGTGAATTTGTCTCCTGTGCCTTTTCTGATATTTTTCACAACTTGAAATATGAAGAATCTTTAAGAGCAATGTATTTGTGTGAATTACTATGTGAAATTGACAAAAAACTTGTTACCAAGACTTTTTACATGTTTCAGTAAACTTAAAGGGAGGATTGTTTAAGCTGCACACAGTTTTATGAATGGTACGAACACTTCAAAAGATTTGATTAAAATTAGACAGATAATTCCAAAACTGGACGATGATTGTGTTGAGAAAGCGTCTGCTTTGATTCATGGAAATCGTCTCCTAGCTGTCCATGAAGTTGCTGAAGAAGAAGGCACCAGTAAATGTTTGTGTAACAACATTCTGACAGAAAAACTGCAGATTAGAAATCTGATTAAGTTGTAATTGTTTTAATAATTTTTCATCTTTAAGTTTGGCTTCTTTTAGGACACACCTTGTTAATAGTTTTAGTTATACATTTAGCAGTGTACTCCTGTAGATTCTGAGTGAACATGTTTAAGCGAATAGAACTGGTGGGTTTTTTTTTTAATTCTGCTAAAGTGTATTTTTAATGAATTAATAGATTATTTACATTAATATTTTTAGAGTCATCTATTTTGCATAGTAGGAAAAAGAAGTCTAAGGTATTGAAAAGAGCTAGAAACAGATATGAGCAGATAAATAAATTAATGCAGAATTTATAGCCTTATTAATGTGCTGTGTCGGGGTGTACATAGAGAGTAGGATGATAATCCTCTTTCTGCTTTATGCAGGTTTTTGTATGAGACAGATTCCAAAGAACATCAGCTCTACAGGAGAAAGGTGGAGGAGTTTCGCCAGACCAGTAAAGTGCAGAGTCAAACCTGTGGTAAAGAGCCTCTTGGTGGACAAAAACATAAGATCAGTCCTGCTGCTGTTCCAGCTCCTTCAGATTTTACATCTTCTGCTTCTAAGAAAAAGAGAAAAAGTCGCTGGGGAGCAGAGGATGACAAAGTGGACATTCCCATTCCGTCCATTGTTGTGCCACCAGAAGATGTAAGCCCAGTGCTCACTGGTGCGTCATTCAGCAAACTTACCCTTGTTATTATGAAATGAAGTATACCATTCCAATCCTTAGTGCCAATCAGTTTGATTGCAACAATAAGATAAATTTGCCTTGCTTTCCACTTGTGTAATTTAACTGAGAATAGCTTTTATGCATTTGACATTTTGACCCAAAATATTGTGTATATCTGACATCTGCCATGAGAAGCTTCTTAAGTTATGTTGTTTTATGTATGTGCTTTTTTAAATTGTAGCTCAAGAGCTGAAAGGCCTTGGCTATGAGAAGGGAAAGCCTGTTGGTCTGGTGGGAGTGACTGAACTGACTGAAGACCAGAAGAGGCAGCTAAAGGAGCAGCAGGAGGTAGGAAAGCAACACTTCACTACTGTCATCATTTGGGTTTCATGTATAATGTTTTGGCTACCACCAAGAACATCCCTTAACTTATAAAAAGAATCCGTTAACTTTTAAAATGCTGCTTTTTACTTGTCATTCCACTATGCTGCTGTTTCTTTCATCCCAGATGCAGCAGATGTTTGACATGATAATGAAACACAAGAGAGCCATGCAGGAAATGCAGCTAATGTGGGAGAAAGCAGTCAAGGACCACCAGCATGAGTATGACAGCGATGAAGAGATTGACCAAGAGGCAGGCACTTGGGAGCATCGCCTGCGTCAGATGGAAATGGAGAAGACTAGAGGTGCATCTTTCAACCCATATAGAGCGCTGGGTTTTTACAAATTACAGTGTTTCTTGACAATTTACATTTATAACATGTTCAGAGTGGTTTAGAGTTAGGCATACGTAATCCACAAATGTCCAGTTAGCAGCTCTTACCAGAACATTTTTATGTGGAGCAGGAACATCTCTGGGCTAGCTCAATGTGGGCCATCTAGAATGTTGGCTAAGGTAGGTGGCAGTCATGGTGTAGGAGAAGAAAATTTGTAACTAAAACTGCCATGGAGAAATCTTTCTAATTTTTGTAACTTCATTTTCCTGCCTACAGAGTGGGCAGAGCAGCTGACAGAAATGGGTAAAGGTAAACACTTTATTGGTGACTTTCTTCCCCCTGATGAGCTGGAAAAATTCATGGAGACATTTAAAGCTCTGAAAGTAAGTTTGACATGTGGTTTTAACCTTGGGAGTTAATGCTTTTTATATTCCAAGAAAGGTGAAGGCAGTGTATATCATGCTTCTCTTTCTCTGCTTCTTTACCTTATAGGAGGGCAGAGAGCCTGATTACTCTGAGTACAAGGAGTTTAAACTAACAGTGGAGAACATTGGTTTCAAAATGTTAATGAAAATGGGCTGGAAAGAAGGGGATGGCTTGGGATCAGATGGACAAGGAATCAAAAATCCAGTACCTAGGTGAGCTCCTTTTGGAATTATGTGGGCAGTTGTGTTTCCCAATTCTGTGTACTTTTAATTAATGGGAGTATGATGTTTAATTTGGATGAGAGCTTAATTTTGTATATTACCCTATGTCATGTTGCTCTGTTAAATTGAGTGTGGTGATTTCATTATACCAATCTTTGGAGTCGTACTGCTGCCTAGTTAAACTGTACACCAACCGAAGCTTGCTGACTAGGACTTGCACTAGCACCTCTTCTCTAATTCTATGTAAACTGCTCAGAAAAACAAAAAAAACTCCTGCTGGATATCTATACTGATATAGACTTGGTAATGTGTTAGGAATGAAAGGATGCCACATCATTTAATGGAAATAAAAATTATCAACCTACAGAGGGCTACATTCAAAGATACCCTGAAAATCGAAATGGAAAAAAATGATGCAGCAGGCTAGTCCATTTTGCCAAAATTTCATTGTAGCAACTCAGAATTGTACTTAGTAGTTTGTATGGCCCCCATCTGCTTGTATTTATGCCTGACAACATCAGGGCATACTCATAATGAGACAATGGATGCTGTCCTGGGGGATCTCCTCCCAGATCTGGACCAGAGCATCACTGAGCTCCTGGACATTCTGAGGTGCAACCTGGCGGCATTGGATGGACCAAAACTTAATGTCCCAGAGGTGTTCTATTGGATTTAGGTTAGGCGAGCATGGGGGCCAGTCAGTGGTATCAATTCCTTCATCCTCCAGGAACTGCCTGTATACTCTCGCCATATGATGCCAGGCATTGTCGTGCACCAGGAGGAACCCAGGACCCACTGCACCAGCATAGGATCTGACAATGGGTCCAAGGATTTCATCCCGATACCTAATGGCAGTCAAGGTGCCGTTGTCTAGTCTGTATAGGTCTGTGCATCGCTCCGTGGATATGCCTCCCCAGACCATCACTGACCCCCCCACCAAACTGGTTATGCTGAACGATGTTACAGGCAGAATAGCATTCTCCACGGCTTCTCCAGACCCTTTCACATCTGTGACATGTGCTCAGGATGAACCTGCTTTCATCTGTGAAAAGCACAGGACACCAGTGATGGACATGCCAATCCTGGTATTCTATGGCAAATGCCGATCGAGCTCCAGGGTGCGAGGCACTAGAGGACGTCGGGCCCACTGGCCATCCTCATGAAGTCTGTTTCTGTTTGTTTGGTCAGACACATTCACACCTTTGGCCTGCTGAAGGTCATTTTGTAGGGCTCTAGCAGTGCTCACCCTGTTCCTCCTTGTCCAAAGGAGCAGATACTGGTCCTGTTGTTGGGTTAAGGGCCATCTACAGCCTTGTCCAGCTCTCCTAGGGTAACTGCTTGTTTCTCCTGGAATCTCTTCTATGCCCTTGAGACTGTGCTGGGAGACACAGCAAACCTTCTGGCAATGGCAAGTATTGATGTGCCTGTCATCCTGAAGAAGTTGGACTACCTGTGCAACCACTGTAGGGTCCAGGTATCGCATCATGCTACCAGTAGTGACACTGACTGTAGCCAAATGAAAAACTAGTGAAAAAACAGTCAGAAAAGATAAGGAAGGAAAAATGTCAGTGGTCTCTACCTGTTAAACCATTCCTGTTTTGGGGGTCGTCTCATTGTTGCCCCTCTAGTGCACCTGTTGTTAATTTCATTAACACCAAAGCAACTGAAACTGATTAACAACCTCCTCTGATACTTAACTGACCAGATCAATATCTCAGAAGTTTCATTAACTTAATGCTATACTCTGATTAAAAATTGTTCCTTTAATTTTTTTGAGCAGTATGTATTTTTCTGGCAGTGGATATTCAAGTAGTTGTTCACTTTGTGTTTAAGTTCTTGGCTTGTTTTTACTCCTGACCATATGCATTGTGGCTTCTTTTCCCACTTCAGAGGAACAACAGCAGTGGATGGAGCTGGTTTTGGAGTAGACAGACCAGCAGAGCTCACAAAGCAAGATGACGAATATGATGCATTCCGAAAGAGGATGATGTTGGCTTATCGTTTCAGGCCTAATCCTCTGGTAAGTTTGATGCAGCAGAGTTTATTTCTGGTCAAACATCCACATTGGTTGGGTTAATGTTAGATTTGGCACAATATCTATTATAAATGCCTATTGTAACAACAAAGTAAAACTGTGAACGTTAAAATATTTGGGGACCCAAGGGGTAATTCTGTTTTATTACCTCTAAGTTAAGGTGTTGTTTTGTAAAAGACAGAAGAATATAGACAATGCTAATGGTGCCCTCTGGTCTGGTTCTTCCTCTGCCAATGTAATGTGTCAAAATGGAGGCCATCTTCTGAGCACCACAGTCTTTTTATATCGAGTGGCCGAAGGGGCTTGTTATTCAGAGCTGAAATTGTAACAGAAGGTTTTGTAAATGACATCATCCTCTCGCTCTCTTATTTACTTTTGCTTTTTTCCCCACCAGAATAATCCAAGGCGGCCCTACTACTGAATAGAAGTTTATCAGTGCTCTGTTTCTTTTGTATGTCATTGATCACATTACTGTCACAAACAGTTGTGTGCTGGTTTGTGGAATGGACCAGCAGCACTTCAGTTTCCAAGAGTTTTTGAAGGATTTTGTTACAACTTCTGTCCTACACTTCTGAAGATATCTCTGTAAATTTTCAAACTATATTCTCATCCACAATTGCCATAGTGTATGAATTATGTGACTGACTTTGAAATTTGCTGTTTTACTTGTAAATAATTCATTAGTAATATTCTCCTTTGTAAAATGCATAAGCCACAAGTGTCTGAGTTAGGCTTCTTTTCCGTGAGTTAAGATTCATTGAGTCATATGAAATGAATAATAAAAACATGGTTGAGAAGAGTTGTTTGTTACTTGGCACAGCCTATTACGAACCTATGCATGTACTGTTGTCTTCAATAAAACTTTATTTTTGAAATTATGGACTGCTTCTTCCATTCCTGCTTTACCTTAAATTTGTGTAAAATGTAAGAAAGGAAATGCAGAAATTCAAATCAAGAATGATCCTGGTATTGTTGTGAGATGCACTATTTTGGGTCCCTTTTCACATACCATCTTTGTGTTTTGGGTGATATTTCCTTCCAGAACTTTCCTTCAAAAAAACACCATCATACAAAATACATGGTGCGGTTAAGCCTTTGGGGGCTGAACTGCTCTGTGGAGTTATATAGAGGTGACTGTCTTGTTTTGGAATGTAAATAAGTGTTGGTCTCTATGGTTGTTTTTTGGTGATTGTAAACTCTGAGGTTTTCCTTCTTAGCCTTCTGCCATGTTGGGAGTGATCCGGTTCAGCAGCTAAATTTATGTACAGTACTTCGGTTTTCAAAACAGTGTAGAAGCATTATTGTGTGCAGGAAGCCTGAAAAAGTAAGTAGCTATTGAATGTTAATAATGAACTGAGATGTGCCATTTCCTGGTCAGCTGTAACTTCTTCCAGAGGTTTGGAATGTTGTCATGGGGATTAAAACAAAGGCTTTAGTTAATAGGTAATAATAATAAGTAAAAGCCGTCCCACAGCAGCGCATATCTCTAGGGAAGCATTCTTGTTTTACTGGCACTGTGGTGTCTGTGAGCATTACTTAATTCACATATTTTAATGTATTTACATTATGTTTAAAAAGAGGCATCCAAAGTTGGGTGGGGCTCAGAAAAAGATTAAGTGTCATCTTAAATTGTTTAAAGTTCCTTAAATCTTCTTTGTGAGAAGGACATTGGATTAGTAGTAGCACATCACTGCAAAAGAGAAATGAATTCAACTGTCATCATCCCTCAAATTGCAAAAATGAATTTGTTATGGCTTCAAGGTAATGTTGGAGAGATGGAATATATGCAATACGCTTTAAAATAAAAATGATAATGCTGAATACTAGGCATTTCTTTATGTCTGCAGATGGAATTTACTACAGGATTTCCATCCAGCAAATTTCATAATTAACAGTAATTCTTGACTTGATTCGTTAGTGAAATATTTTTCGTCATTATTTAGTCCTTCAGTTTATTTATAGTAAAGGTTGTGTTTTAGTTGTTCAAATAAAATGGGTTCTGCTGTCCCATTGAACACTTTTTTTTTTTTATTGCTTGTAATACAGTATTTACATGATAACTACGTAGTACATTTTGAGCACACTGCACTATGATAACAACACAAAATAAGGTAGAATACAGTTTCTTTAAAGTAGCATTTTATCTAGCATTGCAATTTCTCTTATTTTTGCAAGTTTCAAGTGTGTTTTAGTAAATAGTTGACAGTTGTGCTAGCTTTGTCAAGCACATTATGAACAATTTAAATACAAAATTGTATTTGGACCCTGGCTCTGGCAGTGCAAGTTTTGTACGTTCTCCTGATAATCACTTGGGCCTTTATCCACTTGAGTATGTTAAATATTTTCTTGATCTGTATAATTAACATTTGTTTTTAAACAAGCCTAATATTACATTAGGCAGTGTGGCCAAGTAGCAAGGAAATTGTTTTCAGCGACAGTGCATCTCTATTTTAATATACAGTGCTGTTCTTTAAATTCACTAATAATGAACACATTTATTGACTGTGCATCATTCTGCATATGAATGAGGTAAGGTCTTGTGTAAATTAGGGTCTAATTCATAAGCATCTCATGTCTTGTGCCTAAGATGGTACTGATTCTTATTCTCAGCACAACACTGTGAAGTATAAGGTGGAGCTGCTGTAATAGGAAGTGGAAAGTGATGCGCATTGTCAATCTTCAAGGTTTCTTGCAGGGAAATTGGCATGCAAATCATGTTAATCCATATCACACTGAAGGATTTTGTTTCCCTTAATCCCACGCCTATTCTGGTGACTGAGGTGTTAGACTGCAATGTCCGGAACTGCCAGTTGAGTCCCTTCCACTGGCTCATTGTGTAATCCCAATTAAGTCATGGAACCTGACAGTGGTTTAAATGTAGATGCGTGGACATGCTTTTTCTTTGTTGTACCTGTGTAGTGTCTTATGAAGTTGCTTGCCATACACTATTAAAGTCTTTTTATTTGTGTATCTGACTGCCGTTATAGGTCACGCTGATTCCTTCGTAGTCACAGGTGCTTAACAGAGAACTTTCCCAGAGGTATGTTTCTGTGAAGTTAGTAATTGCTTTATATGTAAATTATTTAATGTTCTTTACACATGGTTATCTAGCAGTTTAATTTGTTGCCTTTAGGCCCTAAATGACTATGTTTGAATCCTGATCCAGTCTATCTCTTTGTAGAATTTGCACATTTTTCTTGGATTTACATTTTATGTTTCTTCAGGTGTTCCCAATTTATTCCTGTAGTGCAAAAGTGTGCAAGTTACCTGCTTGCTCATTAAGCAACAGTAATGGGCCAACTCATTTCGATTCCTGCCTTGTGTTTAAAAGTACCAAGGGTAAGTTCGGATTATCCACAACCATAAAATTGGAATAAGCAGAGAGGGGGAGGGGGATTGTGATCAATTATTTATTGAAAATTTCAAAAATAGTAAACAAAATTGCACAGAACATTTTGTAATAGAAACTATACCCTCAAAACTACCCAGTACCCCCACTCATCTCTGACCACTGAATCAACAGTAGCATTAATGAGTGCAAAACCTGGCTTATACTGTGCTTCCTGTGTGTAGCCGGCTTACATGCAGTGATTCACCAAAGCACACTTATACTTGTTATGACCCATTCAATCGAAAAGTTAATTATTCTCCTAGTCAATAAGTGACAGTGGTTGTCAGTGTCGCATAGCTAATAATGCTGCAGCAGAAGATGTGAGACTCTGCTGATGGAATAAGAGGTGTACCTGCTGCCAAGTGCCAGAACAATTGACCAAAAGCAGTAAAGGAAGGGCAAGTGTGATATTTTTGTGCTTGTCATGTTTGCATTTTCATGACCTGTTGCACCATATTCAGCCTTGTGTTCATTCTGGTACTCATGAAGCCAGCCTCCCCTTGAAATTCACCATTTTGGGTACATGTCCATAGAAAGAAAAATTTCTGAGCTCAGTGCTGTGGGGATGTGTGTCTCCAATCTGCTGTTATTTTTGCCAGATACGTCAAGTATAAGCTAGGCTTTAGACATCCAAGATGTAAGGTACAATAGTAGACCAGCCCTCACTAGCTGTCATTTAAGCTTTAAGACGAGGTGTGATCGATCAACTTGAAAAGCTACAAGTTCAAATATCATTTGTGACAGTCTGGGCTTGCGGTGCCATATGTGATTCTCAAACGAGGATAGACGTCTGAGGACAACCCTTTTAAAAGTGTGTAGTGAACAGCAGCAAATCCTGTACAGCAAAAGTTCTCCCCACGGAGCTTTGTCCTTAAGAACCCTCCCCCAGATTCTCCAGCCCATGTATTTTAAACCACCACTGGGGTTTCGGGGAGAGAGTAAAAGATACTGAACAAAAGACTTAACGCTGAAAATAAAGCGCTAAATTTGCTGTTATCTGTTTAGGAGCTCAGTAGCACAAGGTAGCTGAAGCTTAGTAATTAATTTACACGTTGTATTGAGTGCTGTGGCAGTGAAGACAGACACACATGCACAGACCACTGCAGCTACTGGGCTCTACATGTTTGAAAAGTGCCTCTGTCTGCTACACTATCTTTCTGTCATTTTGACTATTGAATCACTATTTGACACAACAACAGAGTGTAGATAAGCATTGTGGACTATGTATACACATCGTGTTAAAGCACTGCAGCTATTTTATCATGGCATGTTTGCATTTCCGATTAGACAGCAATTTTAAATCAGTTGTTTGTTTAGACTTGCAAGGTGGATGTTGTGCAGCTTTTCCTGTGCATCTACTGGTGTTATTTGGCAGATTTGTGGATTCTGGTGTTTTGAGTACTGAAATCTTCATCTCCCGTGGCTGTTCATTGTCGGCACCGTTAATGGTAGTCCTTTTGATGGAGTGCGACACACCGTTTACTTCAAATGAGCTGTATATATTTTCAGGAATATTCCTGCCCATTCTTTCAAACATACTGTCACTCCTAACACTATCATCGTAACTCTGAACAACAGAGACCACACACAGCACCTGCAACAACATATCGTTCACATTTATATTACGTCCATTGATGCCATCGAATGCCAATGTATGATTTTCCCTTGCATTAGGTTATATGTACAGTATATTTTTTACAACTGGATATGTGTATTTTTAAAACTTGCAATGTGCTTTGTGCACATGTGACACATTTATATTTCTAATAGGGTTTTTAGGAGACTTTCTGACTGTAAACTGTTCATCATTACCTGAAGCTCGCTGTCTGTTGGACCAGGTTAACAAGAACACCACTGATCTTTGCAGTTCAAAATCACCTCTCCTACTTTAAGCACCAGCGTCATGAGGCGTTGAATTGGTTTAGAAATGTCACACTCAGGGAGCCAACTAATAATCCTCCTCCATTTTAAACAAAATTCACTGATGGTTTTCTCCAGACGTACCGTATATATTATACATCTGGCTTCAACGAGACTAGTGACATTCTCAAAGAATTTCCACCAAGAAGAAAGAAGAAGATTAGCAACAAGACTGCCTAAACAAATAAGGTTCTGCCGGTAAGAGGTGAGGTGCAAGGGGAGCAGATATAAAAGAATTAGTGTTTCAGGTAATAGTGGAATATCAACAGACAGGAAAGAAGACAAGGAGAAAGATACAAAGGTCCAAAAGGAGAAAACAGGAGTGCAGAAACAAACCTTGTCCTGGGACTCCCAATATGCAAAAGTAACGAAGAGGTTCTGGTTCAAGACCCATCAGGTGACGCTTGTGGGATATTCACTGAACAAATTTGAATTAGGTTTGTTGATAATTAGGATTTTGGGAACAGTGTTTAACATTATGGAATATAGTCACTCAGGCAGGAGAGACGTCTTTAACCCAAACTGAACTTAAGGGGAGATGTTCATAAGTTTTGTTACACAATACAGTATGGAGGATGGAAAGCTTTAGTAAATAGAGGAATTGGTGTGTTCAGAGAAAGATTAATTATGTGTCAATGAAAGTTTACTATTTCTGTTATTTAAATCACAGTGGTGATTTCTTTGCTCTCCTCTGCCCTTTTAGGTGTGTACCTTTTAGATGGACTCTAGAACTGTCAGGAAGAGGAAAAGTAAGTTTTAGAATAAATACATGTAGGAGTCAGCAGAAGTAAAGCCTGCAACAAAGTTCTATGGAGCCAAAGCTGGTAGGCTAGTTTCACTGTTGTTGCTCAGTCAAATGTGGTCATTACAAGAAGTGCCAGGCAAGAAAATGTGTAGGAGTAACGCTGGGAATTGCCTTCAAACACTGGAAGTATTCTCAGGAAAACAAACGATGTTTTGACAGTGTGTAATGGGGACCTGTCTACCATTGGTGGTAGTCAAAAAGCAGACAGGAAGAGAGCATGGCACCTCAAAATAACAGAGTCTGAGAAGCAGGCTTTACAGGAACACGATCAATAAAAAGGAAGTGCCGGCCAACACAGGTTGAGACTCACAAAGATATTGAAGAAAGATGTAGGACGAGTGCTAAGGATACACATAAGGCAAGAGATATCAAACATTTTTACCATTTTTCTATTACTGTCCTTTGACAGTTAATGTAACTAGTATATATACAGTGTCACACATGTGCAAGTAGGAGGTAGCTAAAGGTCCTGATTAATTACAATACCACCTCCGACCGGGGGTGGCGGAGTGTGCTGACTGTCTTTCTCAGTTGTTTGCAGACCGTTCCCGGTAAATCCCAACAGGTTCCAGCAACCTCGATGATATCACTTCCAGGTCTGGCCCCAGAGATGATCTCACTTCCAGTCCCAACAACATCACTTACGGTTCCAGACCCAAAGATGACGTCACTTCCTGACCGGGCCTTTAAAGTCACCATCTTTATTGTCTGATCAGTTCTGTTTTGGACTCAGTCTTGTGAACATCTCTGTTCAATTATTTCAATTTTAGCAGCCAGGATACAATATACGGGAGGATGCCCCAAACCTTTATCATGTCTTCTGGCATTTCTTGTCACAACAGACAATGTAAATATATGATGGCTCCAATAGAAAGTCTGTGCCCAAGATTTTATATATTCAGAATTTCATTGTAGACCATACTGTTTTCTCCACCATGTTTATATATTTGGGTCATGTTTCATTTAGAGTAAGTTCTCCACCATGTTTATATATTTGGATCATGTTTCATTCAGAGTAGAGTAAGTAGCTCAAAATACTTCTAAGTGAAACAATGGGTTGTTCAAGGATATTGTTGTGGCTCTGAAACTTTGATGTGGCTTCTTTTGTCTTCAAATTGGTTCAAAGGCCTGGCTTGTGCATAAAATATATCTTCCTGCCATGTCTTCTTGACATAGAGTGTGAGGAAGAGTCAACTGACAAAGCTTGACGTGGTCTATCATCAAAATTGCACATTTAAGTTCACATCGACATGGGAATGCCTTCATTAGAGTAGACAGACACGACAGATTACGTTGTCCACCGTTGCTGCACATTTGGATACCATCTATGGATTTGCACATGCCATACTGCATGATGACTTAGAGTACTGTAACATTTGTGCATCTGCTTACTGCTTAGTGATCTGTTTAAGCCAACATCCTTCAGCTAATTTCAACAGGTTTCACTCCATCTGCCCAAAGAAATCTCACTATGGCACTTTTTCAACAATGGTACAATCCCACAGTGGATATTCACTTGACCACGGTTTCATCTAGATTAATGGAAAACTGCTGTGCTGTGAGTGTTCAAGCTGCCCATAAGCCATTGCAAATGTGTCGTACTGTGTCAGATTCTATCTATCGTGATTACCTCATAATTTTCTAATTGCCTTTATTTTTTTATTTACCCTTGTGCTTTTTATTTCTTGAGTAGTAGCAAACGCCATATAGAAACAAACAAGGGGTTTACATGTCACAATATCAGTTATAGGAAGGAAGTGACCTCTCATTGAGAAATTGTTTATGATGAAATCACTATTAGTCAGGAATTTTCCCTTGGACTAAAGCTGAGGGTTAGAGAATTGCACAGCAGCCTCTTCAATATCTTCCTGCTGACACATAGTTTTCTGGAAAGGAATCTTACTTAAGAATGTGTGTTCTATATACAGTTGGTATGGAGAAGCCTTTGGCTGTCACTCAGCCATAGTGACCTCTGTACCTTTAAATTCAATGGAGAACTTGAGGCCATCTCATAAGGCATCATCTGCCTTTATAATGCTGCTCTCTTGAGTACACTGAGATTTCATTTCCATCGTCCTGGAAGGAAATTAACCAAACCTCCGTAATTAAAAAAATAAGACACTCTGGAATCTTTTTTACTTCACTAATTTAAAAAGAGTTTAATGTGACTGTTGTTCATTTATCTGAACCTTCACAAATTCCATGCAGTATAGTAAGGGGAGCAACAACAGCTGTGTGTTCAACTTGAGTGTTTGACCAGTCAAGCAATGCCACATCACATGAAAGGCTAGGGACAGAGTTAAAAAATGAAGTTACTAGTTTTGGTATGAATAAGTGGTTGAGTGAGGAACTTCAAAGACACACTGGGAGCTACTAGCTCAACTTAGAACGTTAGAACAACCTACACAAGAACAGGCCATTCAGCCCAACAAAGCTTACCAATCCTATACACTTATTTCTTCCAAAATAACATCAAACCTAGTTTTGAAAGTCACAAAAGACCTACTGTCTACCATACTACTTGGTAACTTATGCCATGTGTCTATGGTTGTCTGTTTAAAGAAAAACGTCCTAATGTTTATGCAAAATTTACCTTTCACAAGTTTCCAACTGTGTCCCCATGTGCTTGATGAACTCATTTTAAAGTAACAGTCTCTATCCACTGTATTAATTCCCTTCATAATTGTAAACACATCAGTCATGTCTCCTGTTAATTTTCTTTTGCTTAAACTGAAAAGGCTCAACTCTTTTAATCTTTCCTCATAACTCATCCCCTGTAGTTCTGGAATCAGCCTAATCGTTCTTCTCTGGATTTTTTCTAGTGCTGCTATGTAAACTGCACACAGGACTCCAGATGAGGCCTTGCCAGTGCATTATAACGCTTAAGCAGAACCTCCTTGGACTTGTACTCCACACATCAAGGCGCTATATAACCTGACACTCCGTTAGCCTTCTTAATGGCTTCTGAACACTGTCTGGCAGTTGATAGCATAGAGTCCACTATGACTCAATTGGAGTGCCACAGCAAAGGGTCTAAATACTTAAATGACTGAGATATTTGTTTTTAATTTTTAATACATTTGCAAACCTTTCTGAAAACATGTTTTCACATTGTTATTATGGGTTATTGAGTGCAGGTAAAAATGCTAAATTGATCCATTTAAAATTAAATCTACAACACAATAAAGTGTGCATAAAGGGGCCAGAATATTTTCTGAATCCATTGTAAGATTGATTTTTTCCATATCTTTAAATGCTTGCCTCCATGTTGTTATTTTTGGTTTAAACTCACTTTTTATGGCTTGATTGCTCTAATAATTATATATGAATTTGCTGTGTAAGCCTGTGCTGTAAAAAGCCCGGGATCCTGGAAACTATTAAAATCATCAGAGAATAAAATGAAATGTAGAGGTGTCAGGTAATTGAAAGGAACTACTCAGGGCATCTCTCTCCTAGGAGGATTTGTTTTGCCGACATGCTCGCATCACTTGTGTATTAGCGGCTAAGCAACTTTGTCTTTCTTAAGAGTTTTTGTTTTGTCGTCATGCTCCCCAGGCTATTAGCAGCAGGAGGAAAAGTAAAAGGGATACCGATTTGCCGATGTGCTTGCCTTGCTTCTGTATCCTCTGAACTGGAGTCCTTACCCCGACTCCACCTCTCACTTCCGGGCCGGACAGACACACATACCTCCATGCGTTGACGTTTATATACAAGATACTTATAGTTAATGTTGAGAAGGGCAGACAGAGGTGCAAATGGCACTCGACGCTATTATCCACTTGTGGACTTTACAAAAAACTGTAACTTAATTAACATGAACATTACAAAAATAACAAAACATTTAACAGCAAGATAAAATGAATTATTTCATCCCTGCCTAACACACATAAATTCTTGCTTTATCCAGTAATGATTTAGCATTACTAGTTTGTATTTGTTTTGGATTGACTCAGGAAAACAAAGAAACTGGAAAGTAACTGCTTGCTTTATGAATGGATGAGTCTAACTGAAAGGAGAAACTGGTTTGAGTAAAAACCTGCAGCCACAGGAGGGTCTTGGGATGAACTTGAAAATCCCTGTTGTAAAAGGGGAGGAGACTCCAAGATACATTGAAGATCATTGGCTCCTTTCCAAGGCGACAGCAGGCAAATAGAAATGGGGTTGAGGGGGAGTCATTAATTCATCTGGAAGTTGGGGAACTCAAAAACATGCAGAGGCCATTGGATCATAGAGCAAAGGAGGTCCAACAAAACAGCATTTTAGTGGTCTGAAGAGATCTGATGTCTGAACTCACTGAGGATTATTTATGGAAATTGGACATTTAAGGAAATGTTATTTATTGAGAAGAGAAGCAGGCTCCAAAACATACTGTGCTTATTATAAAGTATAAAGAACATGAGTTTGCAACGTATTGAGAGTCTTCCATGTACTGGTAAGTGAGGGCACTCAGGGATACTATCAAGACATCTAAATCTGCTAGGAGAGGATGGCACCCATAGTGGCATTTTTAAACAAAATTGATAAGTCAGAAAGGGACATGCTTTTGGAACAGGAAGAAAAGATGATGACTTATACATTATGTGCCAGTAAATAAGGTGGGTAGTGAGATGAACGAGCAGGGATTTGAACCTCCATAATTGCCTCACTATATAATTTGAGACAGTCAACCTAGCAGTCTAGTTGTAGAAGTATGGAAATATATGCACCGTTGTGAATCCTGACTATAGAATCAGCTATCTAAATAAATATAAGTGGTTGTCATAATTATGTCTGTCATGTCTACTGACTTTAACCAGTGTTCTCTGACCTCACAACAGATAAGAGAGGCCATGTCATTACAATTTCCAGCCTTGGACCAGCTCTGATAGCTCAGACATCATCACCCCACCATGGTGGACCAGATGGACTTCTCTTTTATGTAACAACTGTAATTTTACAGTGGTTTATTTATGTGCAATATTTTTGTATAGTGTTATTTTTTTGTATAGCATTTTTCAGCTTTTTTTGTTTTACCCACTATACCAAGCAATGTTTTTGTGTTTTGTAGTGTATTTGCATATGCTGAAGTTCAGAATGTTATATAAATATAAATTGTAATGGCATAACAAAGGGAATATTAGGCTGAGGATTATAACTTTTAATATGATCTTCCCAGTGTTAAAGCATATGTACAACTTTGAATCCAAAGTACCTTTTTATGATATTGTGAACCATAATTACCATTATATTACCTGTACTTACATGTTCTGCATGCTTGTTCAGTTTTATTTTTGTCTCCCACTGATCGGCACAGAGAAATATGTTGCAGTGGAAATGCTGAATTTCATTACACTAGCATTGTCCTAGCAGCACCATTCCCTCACAGCTTCAGGAGAGTGTGTATGAATTTTGGCTCAGTCAATGCCACTTTACAGACTGCACACTGTTCTCTTGTCCATGCTGGTTGTCTTCAGGGGCTCTGCCTATCCTCCCACATCTCAAAGGTGTGTATATGGTAGGTTAACTGGTCAATTTAATCTTGCCCTGTATGGTGGGGGTGGTTCTTTATTGTTATGGATTCTCACCCTACTTATTAGTTTCTTTTCTACCTTTCACCTGACTTGGAAATCATACAGCCCATAACCCATTCTCATATAATCCACACGTTTTGCTGCCACATTCCCACCGCTAGACTTTCTGGTTGCTCCTTGATCCTCACTCTCACTTCCTCTTGAATTAGTTGCTGCCTGTCTTTGCCTGTGGTTCTGTTATAGACGGTTGTTGGAATGCACCCAAGCCCTGCCCGACCAGATGCCACACCAGAATGCTGTGGCATAGCTTTGTCTCCACTAGGTCTGCTGCATCATTTTCTCTCCACAGAAACCTCTACTGCCCTTTTTTTGTGGCACAACTCTGTCTCTGTTTGAGTGAAACAAGGACATTTGGCAGGCATTGGTAATGAGCCTGTTCTGCTCATTAATAGAGAAGCCCTACTGCACTTTTGCATCCTTCTACTAACTGTATTAGGTATATACACTTAAAGACCAAATTATTAGGAACACCAGCACACCTGTTTGTCAATGCAATTATTTATTCAGCCAATCAAGTGGCAGCAGCTCAATGCATAAAATCATGCAGATAGAGGTCAGGAGCTTCAGTTAATGTTCACATCAAACACCGGAATGTGAACAAATATGATCTTTGTGATTTCAACCGTGGCATGATTGTTGATGCCAAATGGACTGGTTTGATTATTTCTGTAAATATTGATGTCCTTGAGACTTGAGACACTTGTCCTGCCACTGATTACCCTTGGTCTGCAACTCTACAAGTCTGATCTTCCCCTGGACCGCCATTCCTTTTGCTCCCTAACCACTTCATCTTCAGTGTTCTTCAGTAGCCTTCCCAGATGCTGGATCTGAATCCAACAGAAAAGTGGATCTCAACCAGGGGGCTGAACTCATTGACATGTTCATGAAACCAATTGAAGGTGACTTTTGCTTTGTGTCATGGTGAATTATCATAGTGGAAGTAGCAATTAGAAGATGGGTAAATTGTAGTAATGAAGGGAAGCAACAATACTTAGACAGGCCACAGCATTCAAGTAATGATTGATTAGTATTATTGGATTTTAACTTTAACTGGATCTCACATGAATCTTGCTTTCTGGAACAGACTCCTGACCATCAATGGGTAACAAATCCTTCAGCGCTACTGCATTTAGACTTTGGAGTGGCCACTCTAAATTAATCAAATCTATGAAACAAATATTAAAGTGGGTCTTTGAGAAAAATGACAGTCATTGCATGCTGTATGTAACACACTGTGAATATTAATGAAGCAGTCCTCTTTAAAAAGACATGCTTGGCACCACCACTGTACCTTAAATTTGAGCAATTTAAGTATTTTGCAGCAAGTTTTGGCTGGAATTATGCTGGAAGACATTCACACCAGCATTTAAAATTTGTCTCAAGTGTCTGCTTGCACGGCATACTGCAGCACCAACCTGTAGTTAGAAAGGGAATGGTTCTGTTCGCAATAACTCAACAAAAAAAGTGAAATAAAGTTATTTTAGTATGATAGCAAAGACATGACAGTCTCACAGAGGTGCTGCCACCATTCTGCCCACTTTTTAAAGCTGCACAGGTGTCACGGCTAACTACCGGTCCTCCCATGGCTTACCTGATGCATTTACTTACCTGCATGATGCCTTTGTGTTTTCTGCTGATTCAGTTGTATGTGGTGAGGAAATGCACTTGCATTTCCACTTGTGTTAAATGTGGTTACTGCTAATAGAAAGGCTCCAGTGATGAATCCAAAGGATAACAAAGTTGCTACTGTAATTAAGTTATGGAAAAAAGGCTGCAACAAATTATTCTCAATTTTAAAACGAATTTTTAAGTTTTATTTTCAGAAATACAACATCATTTTATGAATAACTAGCAAAATACCCGCGCTTCACAGCGACAAAGTACTGCCTTAAAATTTTTATTAAGAAGAAACTTAAACCTTTTTAAACTGAGGGAAAATATACAAATAATTATTTGTTAAGGATCTCTTTGTATACCACATTGTCAGTTCGGCCCTCCGGTTGTAACATGACCAAGCTGTGCGCTGAGCTTACTCTTGAGCATGTAACTTACAGTTGGCCATGTGAACAGTAATCTTGTTTCAAATCTCACAGCTTGGATTGCTGCTGTCACAATCGGTTTGAGTTTCATGGTTTGCTTCAATTACGACAGTATTTGCAGGACTTGTGCTGAAGTGACATTCGGCATCTGTCAAGCGTTGTAAGCATACAACTGGTTTCATCGATAACTTCACATCCAGCTTTTGAAAGTTTAAACATTCATAAACATCAAAGTGTCCACTACTGAAATCGTCACCTGTGAATCTAAGATGTTTAAGAGACATTGGCGGTTGTCGAAAGGTGTAAAATATTTGGCCTTTTCAGTACACTTGAAAGCGACAACCGAACAATTCAGCGGCAGCCATCAACTCACATGCAGAACCATAGGTGAAGGGCTTAAGCATTTCACTCTTCTAGTGCTCCTGTGTAGTATAATTATCTCCTGTACCCTCATCAGTCCACACCTTGAACCTGTCCCAGTCATTCAATACATAAGACACAATGTTCCTCCGGATATCAAGAGTGAGCCTGATATGGCCGTGCAATATGTAACAAAGAGAATGGAAAAGGCAGGTGCCATCTCCGGGCATGGAAACCAGTCGGTAAGTGACAGTTCTTTGATCGATGGTGATCACCTTGATAGACATGGTAATGGGGGTACGGTTGGAACGATAAAGGAAATGGGTACCTGAACAATGTAAAGTAAGTCTAAAATACCTACACAATAACTACAATCGAAATAAACGAACAATAAAACAGCGGAGAAGCCATGGATTAAATAAAAAGGCTGTAGTTATCAGCAGGGAGACGTGAATCCCGTGGCGAAGCAAGGAAGGGAATGTAAAGATCGGAGTGACAGACGGCCTTATATAGGCAGGCAGCCAACAACGTGGGAGGCATTGGAATGGGGGACCCAACGCCGCCTCACACGGCAACCGAGCTGCAGTCTATGGACGTATATATGTACATAAGTAGGATTCAGTTAGCGATGGGAACCTCCGTACCAAATTTGTTGAAGATGGACCCATAAGTAACAAAGACCGTTGGAAAGTTCAATATGATGGCCTGCTTAAGCTGTAAGGAATGAGCCTGCCAAATTTCAGCCTTCTACCTACACGGGAAGTTGGAGAATTAGCGACATTGGAAAGTTCAATATGGCGGCCGACAGTGGCGTCATACCACCGAAATAAGTACGTACATCGGTTTCGTTTAATGCAGGGAAGCCGCCTACCAAATTTCGTGAAGATGGGGCCATAAATAAGAAAGTTCAAAATGGCAGATGTTGTCAATCGTTATTACCGTTACACGTAGAATTTCGAAACGAAACCTGCTTAACTTTTGTAAGTAAGCTGTAAGGAATGAGTCTGCCAAATTTCAGCCTTCTACCTACACGGGAAGTTCGAGAATTAGTGATGAGTGAGTGAGTGAGTGAGTCAGTCAGTGAGGGCTTTGCCTTTTATTATTATAGATTTTAAAAAGTAATAATTAATCCAAGGGAGCAACTTTTGTCATCAAAAATACCTGCACTGACAAATTCCGTGTTTTGGGTTTATTTATTCCTAAACTAAATGCCAAATCATTTTATGTTATATTTCAGAAGTCCAGGCACTTCTATTTAACAAATACTTGGGCTTTTTTTTAAATTACTTATTCATTTTGTATTATGATTTAATGCTTTTGTCTGGGCAATGCAGAGACAACAATCGGGTTCTCAGCACCACCAAAACCAAGGAGCTGATTATCAACTTTAAGAGGAAAAAAAAAATTCCACATCTTTTCATTAGATTAGATTAGATTATTTATTTATAAAAGCACATTTAAAACAACAGAAGTTGCGCCAAAGTGCTGTACATCCATCCATCCATTAATTATCCCACCTGCTATATCCTAACTACAGGGTCACGGGGGTCTGCTGGAGCCAATCCCAGCCAACACAGGGCGCAAGGTAGGAAACAAACCCCAGGCAGGGCACCAGCCCACTGCAGGCCACACACACCCACACACCAAGCACACACTAGGGACAATTTAGAATCGGCAATGCACCTAACCTGCATGTCTTTGGAATGTGGGAGGAAACCGGAGTACCCAGAGAAAACCCACGCAGACACGGGGAGAACATGCAAACTCCATGCAGGGAGGACCCAGGAAGCGAACCCGGGATCTCCTAACTGCCAGACAGCAGCGCTTCCCACTGTGTTACCATGCTGCCCGTGCTGTACAAAAAAGCATTAAAATAAACACAATACAAACAATCATGCAAAAGGAGATTAATAAAACAACCAATTGTAACATCCACCACAATCCCATCATACACAATGAAAGACAGAAGAAAACAAGTAGCTCTAAAGATGACTTTTAAAAACTTCAATCGAGGATGAAGACCTGATGTGCAGAAATAAGTCATTCATTGGTGGGGATTGTGTGGAGAGCGGCTTGAACTTCTGGTTCCTGGGTGTGCACATACAGTAGGACCTGAATTGGAGCAGTAGCACCACAGAGCTGGCAACAAAGGCACAGCAGAGACTTTAATTCTTGAGGGTCCTCAGGAAGAACATTTCACCCTTAAACTGCTCATGTCCTTCTACTGTTGCTCTATAGAGTGCATAGTGACTTATTTTATCTGTGTGTGGTTTGCCAGCTGCACAGCACGAGAGGAAATCGCTCCAGAGAGTCGTTACCACTGCCTGGTAGCTCATTGGATGCTCTCTCCCATCCTTGAAAGGTCTTTACAGTTCTTACTGCCTGAAAAAGGCCCAGAGTGTAATTAAACATCCATCCCACCCAGGCCACTCTCTGTTTCAACTGTTGCCCTCAGGTGGATGCTTCAAGACAATAAAAACATGGACACATAGATTAAAAAATATTTTTTACCCAAAGGCCGTGACTACACTAAATGACTGTGAAACTTTAAAGGGAGCAAAATTAGGCAATGAATACCTGTAGAATGTGAAAAATGCCTTGTTGTGTAGTATGATGTTTGTTTTGCTTTTCCACTTTTAGAATCCCTTTTATAAATCTTCATATTTATATGTTTTTGTAGTTTTATAATTTCTTGCTGTTTTGCACTGATAGGATGGCATCCAATTCCGTTGTACTTGTGCAATGACAATAAACATATTTATTCATTCAAAAAATACAGTCAGTGTAATGCTACTAGCAAATATGATTTTGTTAATAATCCATCTATTATCCAACCCACTATATCCTAACTACAGGGTCACGGGGGTTTGCTGGAGCCAATCCCAGCCAACAAAGGGCACAAGGTAGGAAACAAACCCCAGGCAGGGCACCAGCCCACTGCAGGGCACACACACCCACACACCAATCACACACTAGGGACAATTTAGAATCGCCAATGCACCTAACCTGCATGTCTTTGGACTGTGGGAATAAATTTTGTTAATAAATTCAATTAAATTAATTAAAATAAATTCAAAAACAAGCACCCATGTCAAGACTGCAGCAAAAGAGGGTAACGACTTTTAAGGGAGGATTTCACATATTCCCCGTAGGTAACCAAAATACCACTGCAACTGAACAGCTTTAGGATGTGGCAGAAAAGGAGATTCGCACTACTAATGTGCAGCAAACAAATCTGGAGAAACTGCGCGCTGAAATTATGTCAACATGGATCAAAATCTCAAAGGAATGTTTCCAAAATCTATTGGAATCATTGCCACGAAACACTGAGGCAATTCTGAGAGCAAAATGTCCATACCCAGTATTGGTGTAGCTTTCATAATAACTTGTTCACTGAGTGTATATTACATAAAATAATCTCGAACTGCTAGTACATACGCATTCAGTTTGTGTTCGTTTACCTCATCATATTAAAGACAGCTTAAGTTACAGAATTTCGCCGGTATGCGCTAACATGATGATTGACAGGTGACTGCATCCAATTATGCTTCATATGTTCCACTTGTGTCCCGCCCACTCACTCGGAACAGCCCTGACTGACAGACAGACGGGACACCCACTCAGCGCACACGCCTGCTACTTCTTCCGGTCCCATGCTCGGCCGCTTATTTTTGCCATCGGAGTCCTTAGAGGGAGCGAGCGAGTGAGAGAGCGAGGCAGCGTGAGCGTAAACCGTGAGGCGTAATGGGGGGGCGGGGGGCAGGTAAACAAGATGGCGGTGCTGTGACAGTGGTTCTTCGGCGTCAGGAGAGTGGGTTCCCCCATCTCACACGGGCAGCGTAGAGCGCCTGAGGCGCCTTCTTGAAAAAAGTACAGCCAGTCGTACCTGCAGGACTTGGAGGATAGGTAGGCGTGGTAGGGAATAGCAGTGGCCTTGACGGGCTGCGAAGTAACACCGGGCATCTCCAAGCTGCAGCTGCCCGTTTCCTCCCGACTTGAACCCCGGGTGTTGTGGTTAGGGGGTTCCCTGGCCAGGAGCCCAGGGAGACTCTGCAGCCCGCGAAACAGGTACGCATTACCTTTTTTTTCTGTATTTAAAAGGCAGTTTGCGCAGGGAAAAGGCTTGGAAGCGCGATGGGGCTATATCTCGGATAGCAACTATAGTTATTTAAGAATACACATTCTAACACGTTTCTTTAATAAAGTTCACGGTAAAGTGGAGGAGGATGGACATGTTGTGCTACCGAATGCATTGCTCGTGGGTACTTGCACACGATGAGGGCGTTCTCCAGCATAAGACGGTGTTTGTTTATGATAATGGTATAAAAACGCTTTGCAGAATGTTTCGTGACCTGGGCAAGGTGTACTGCTTGTTTTTGGGTTTGTGCTGTATTGTGTTATTTATCTTACTTTTGGCGCGTTTATCGTCTTTCTTATCTGGCTTTTAAAATGTTTAGCTAATGGATGGGGGAGGTGCTTTTTGCACCATTTTTTTTTAATGCTGTGTTCTTTTTCTTCCTGACACAGCCGAACATGATATAGTGCCTTTTGTAACGAGTTGAATCCAAACTGTGCAATAGCAATAAGCGCAATTATGAAAACAAAAGAATAAAACGGAATGCTTTCCTTATTGGTGGTATATTGTTACAATTACAGGTGACAAAGTCCAAGTAAAGTGCATTCATTATTTATTATTGTACTGGGCTGGTAAAGTTTAGGGTGGTTGAAGACTTGTACAGGTAGATTAAAGTACTAATGCAGATGCGCTGTTGTTCACTGTCTTGTTGATATAAATTCTTGCGTTTTGAAAATTGTTTGAATAAGCTACAGGTGGTGTTATGCTTTTGATTAGCACCATGCACTGGATTTGTCAAGTCAAATTTATATAGCACTTTTAAAACGATTAAAACTTAACCCGTGTGCTTTACAACAATAGAATTAACAACCGAGTAAATAAAGAAATAAAATGCTAAACGGGGGCAAAATTAGCACATGTCTAAGAACCATGCTTGACAATTAAAAGCCAGAAAATACATATACAGTAGTTAGTAATTGAAACAGAGTTAAGTTCACAAATTTAGTCTGTCAATGCAGCCTAAAGCAAGTGAATTATTTTAACAATCAATTGTGGGAGCATATCTTATTGATGCAGGGAGCTTGATTAGAGAATTTGGGAGATATTATGGAAGAGTGGGGACAGAGGAGGTGGGTAAGATAGGTGGGAGAGTAGACCAATGTAGGGCAGCAGAGTTTTGAATTCGTTAAGACAGAGATGAGTGTCAAACACCAGTGTAGAGGGAATGACAGTAGTCTAAATGGGATGAATCAAAAGCATGAATAGGCTTTTGCAGATCAATAAATGACGGATCTTTATTTGTTTTGGTTATGAGTGCCGGTTTCTTTACATGTGGTTTAAATTATTAGAGTTAAAACCAGAAACTATGATTTAATGTTCATATAATTATTGCTTTGAGGTTGTGGTTAATAATAGTAATAATATTTATTTATATAGTGTCTTTCTCCTGCTCAAAGTACATTGATGATAGTTAAAAAGGCACAATTAAGTACAAGTACAAAAAAGCTCAGAAACAACAGTATAGAAAAACTATCAAAATTTGAAGCTCCAATTAAATGGAGAAAGTTCTTAGAATAATGAATAAACAGGAATAATATCCAGATTGCTAGAAGCTATACACAACATTTTGTTATAGTTTGTTTTTAAGAGCTTGCAGAGGGCAAACGGAAAGGGTAAGAATATATGTAGAAGTCAAAAGTCTTCCTGATCAGATTTTAAGTTGCTCCTTAAATTAAGAGTGAGTTGTAATATCAAGTTTAATTAAATTAGAAAGGCTACTCCAAAATCTAAGTGCAGCAGTGTTGAAGGCTTTGTCAACCATAGAGGTTAGGGGTCTATTCCAGAAAGTAGTATTTATGTGGAGTCTGGTTAAAGTAAATTGGGATTAATGGAAAACAGGCAAATTCCATTCTAGAAACCTGGATTTAATCAAACCCGTGTTTCTGGAACACGTTAAGCCAGAATTTCATGCTCTGTGAGGTCAAAGATGCAGGTAACCTGAAATAGGCTCAATATTGGTCAGTTCTAGAAAGAAACATTTGACAATCTAGCTGGGAAAACCAGTACTCAAACTAGCATTCAAATGAGCAGGTATAAGTGAAGGGGTAACATTGGAGATAGCACACAGATAGGTAAAGCAATCGCAAATGTTTGCCTAGTTTTGAAGCTGTGTCTGTGTGTGTGCAGGCACATGAAGAAATAACCAGCATCAATGTGGAATTCCACAGAGTTGCAGGTAGGGCAATCAAATTTAAACAACTGCAGATTTTCTAAGCAGTAATAACTGATAATAGGCTTGTTAGTGGAACAAGCTGCCCACATTCATCCCTTCAGTGGAGTCCTTTGCCTTTTAAAGAAAGACTCCACTACAGCAGATGCATATACAGTAATATCCTTTATGCCTAGGAAAGCAGTTTTAAATTAGTGTTTTAAAATGGAATAAGGCACCAATATGTCTTCTGCATTGTATTTCATTTGTCTGTTCCTATTATGAATGTTGTGCAAGCAATATATTAAATTCTCGGTGCAAATGTTAATGTCCTCTTATCCATTCTTAAAATAATGAGATGCCACGCACATAATTACAAATGTTGAGTCTAAATATCTGGGGCTAAGTTTGAACAAGATAAGTTACCATTTAAAGAGTGGGAATTGTGAGTAGTCTTTTGCAGATTTCTACTTGAAAATAATAACTTAGGTTTCTTTTGGCTTATGATTACAGTACTATACAGGGTTCTGTGCAGGTAGGATAACATTTGACATCTCTTGCATTAATGACTACAGTAACTATATGCACTGAACACTTACATCCATGGGCCTTTGACTTTTCTGTTTTTGCAATATTATATCAAAATACAGTGCTTACTTGAGGCATAAAATGTTTGAGGTAAAGTAATCCCAGGGGTACATTTTGCACAATACAAGAATTTACCACAACATTTACACAGATAATTCACTGTTTTATACATTTACTCTGTCAGTGATATTCCTCTACATGATCTCCCTTTCCTTGGCAGCTGTTGCTTTATTACTCCTCCTTTGTTGGCAATGCCACCTGCCCTTCTTGCTCTCTTCAAATGAATGTTGTTCCCTTTGTTTGTCGGATTTGTAACCCGTGATTGTCTGGCTTTTCAGTGCCTGGTTGATAAGGGCTTGTAAATTTTGCCATGAATGCCTGTTAATCTAGATCAACCTATCCGGAATTGCAACCAATTGAAATTTGATGTTCTGGAACCATCTATTCCTTTAATTTGAAATTGTTTCATAGGAAACTGAGAATTCTTCTGGGAGTCAAGATTAACTAATCTCTTTCTGGGACAGGCCTCAGGTTGGTCTGGGATACAACAATATTGCCATTACCAATGTAGTTCTGTTTAGGACCGTTTATCAAGTCTTTATTGGTTACCAGGATACTTTTGTTTTTGGCCCCATAAGACACAGGGAGCCAGTGAAGACTGAGCGGAGAACTATATACAGTAGAGTAAATTGGATTAATTCAGGAAGAGATACTTATCATAGTAACTCAATTTTAACCCTTCTGCATATGAAATGTGTGTACAGCAAAGTTTTGGCCTGTTGAGTTATGTTTAATTTGCCTTGATTGTTTTGCTCTGCTTTTTAGTAATGTACTCTTTTTATGCATTAACCAATCAAACTTGATAAATGACCCACCTTTTTGCCTTACATTTATCTATTTTTTCTACTATCTTTGATGGTTACAATTTATCCATATGCATTTGCTTTGTAATCTTTAAGTTTTGTACATTGTTTTAGCATAATATCGGAGTTTGTGAAATGTTAGACATGCAAGTAATTTCATTGTAATCTGTACTTGTGATAACTACTACAAAGCTTACAACTAAAATAGTTAAACTGTTATTTTAAATGTGATAACATCCATCTTTGTATTAATTTAATTCAGTTTTATTAGCTTTGTAGAAAGTGTTTGATTCAGTTATTGAAACCATTTTCTTTTGTTTGTTTATCTGTTTGTGCACTTACCCCTCTTTTCTTTCTAATTGCAGCTTTTGTTGACTTTTGAAATACATAAGCTTCATATTGAAATAAATACCAGGAAAGCAACGTCCTGAAGTGTGCCATCTTGTGAAACATAGCCCCTTGTCCTATCTTTTGGGGTGAGGGTGGGGGAGGTCGTATTTTGATGGTGAAAGAAGGATCTTCTAAGGATACCAAAGAAAAGCCATCACTAAAAACCAAATTAAACCATCCAGGTTTATGGAATAGCATACTCTGGAACTTTTACTGATACTGATTAACCTCAGAAAAAGACAACCCCCTCCCCCCTTCCCCTTTTGTTTGTTGAGAGAGAACCTACAGCTACTACTGCTGAAAACAAACCAAAAATAATACTGAATAGTTTATTATCCTGCATGTTGAAATTGAAGTGTAAGTGAATCCTGTTTTGAAATTGCCAGACTGCATTTTCAGTGATATGTTGATTGCAGCTCAATTTCTTGTGCAGAAAACCTTTTGCCATCTTGCAGAATTTTGTAGACAATATTTTAGAACACGTGCTGCTGCTCCCTGGTTTCATTTCTGAATTGCATACCATAAGTTACCTACAATATTTGGGTTTGATTGAGGCAATATGGAGACACCAGCAAATGGAAGGAAGATGGATTTGGATGAGTCACCAAGGCTGGAGTACCTAGCAGAAAATGAGCTTATTTCTATGGGAATGGGGATGGATACGTTCATTCATCGTATTGACTCTACAGAGGTCATCTACCAGCCTCGACGTAAAAGGGCCAAGCTTATTGGCAAGTACCTCATGGGTGATCTTCTTGGAGAGGGTTCCTATGGAAAAGTAAAAGAGATGCTGGACTCTGAGACCTTGTGCCGAAGGGCTGTGAAAATCCTGAAGAAGAAAAAGTTGAGGAGGATCCCCAATGGGGAAGCCAATGTTAAAAAGTAAGCAAATAATGTGCGCTAATTGAGTTTTGAATTAATTTTCAAGTGAGCTGGTACCTAGAAATTTCTTAGTGTTACAGATATAGATACAGTAAGAATAAAACTGACAAATCAGTATGACACATGTATTATATGCAACAGTTGCTAAACATTTGGTACACAGTGGAATTGTTATTGTGCCACATTTTTAATCTGTCTTTAAAAGTAAGTAGTATAGACTGGGCAAGGGGTAGAGGTGGAGGGAGAATTATGGGGACGACAGAAGTGAGTGGAATTCTTGATAGGCCAGAGTGAGTGCAGTAGAAAAAAAAACTATTTGTGCTGAGTGTTATTTCTTTTGAATGACCCAGAATGTTTTCTTTATAGTAGTAATCAAAGCTATACATATTTCTGTTGTTACTTACTTGTTTCCCTGCCTCTTAATGCATACTCTGCTTATCCCAAGAGTAAAGAGTTATTCATAGATGTGATAATTTTTGAAAGTTTGTTTTAATGCAGGTGATGTAGTGTTCAGTGGTGCTGGTGACTTGCAATTCCTGTGACCTCTGATTGATTCTTGGCGTGGTCACTGTGTTTTCCTCCCATATCCCAAAGGCATACAGTTTTGTTTGTGATACTAAAATTGCCTTGTGTGAGTGAACAAGTGGAATTAAATGCCTTTAGTATGTTCTATGCAGTGAGCAAGTATTCCATTTAGTTTTGGTTCTAGCTGTGACCTGATGTTGCAGGATTAAGTGGCAGTTTCCTCAGACTGTTTTGATCAACTCTATTCAGAAAAAATAGGGTGATAGTTACTGTAATAACTTAAAAATTAAAGAAATGTTTGTCTTTCAGTGCAGTGGAGTGTAAACTTTTTACACAGTAAAGTTGCTTGAATAACATTCATTTTCTTTAAATTTCAAAGATAGTGTTTACATTTCTTTGAGTGCATTGATGCTTAATTATCTCAGACCTTTTATCTCGCAATCTTTTAGAAATGTACTAGAAGAGATTGTACCTTGAATACATGCAACTGTTTGACGAAATATTGCTAGTACAGCTATAATATGAAAAGGAAGCTAGAAAAATGACATTTGCCAGTACAATGCCGCCAATGTGCATATGAAAAAGCTTTAGAATAGACTGTTCTGATCAGCTAGTCATTGTGTCCCAGTCATACAGCTCTTCCAGAAAAAAAAGTCATGCCCTAACAGACAAAGTAAGGTCAAAATATTAACACAATAGCAATGTTAATTCTTTGATTTTTATGGCAGCAGCATTATTGATATTTGAATTTGGAATTAAAAAAAAAAAAAAAAAAAACAGATAAGAAAACACAAAATGATTGCTGCTTTGTTTTTATGTACTACAAGTAATACCTTGGTCATGATGCTGTCTGTGAATTTAAAAAAAAAAAAAAAAAAAAGTAATGTTGCTGCAAAAGTGGTTACTTTTGGAAAGGTCTTTCTCTTCTGACTGAAAAATCTTAATTTTGAATAGACATTTTAAGTAAGACTGCTTTTTTTCTAAAAATAGGGTGTTGTGCATGTTTGTTTTAGTTATTTATTTTTTCATTCATGGTTCACATTTGAAGAAGGTTAAACAGCAGCAACAATGGATTAAGGGGAAAAAAGAAATACTCCAGCAGATTTCTTCAGGATCTCTTGTTTATTAATGTTGAGCATTAATTAAACTCTTAGTTTGTTTTTCCCCAGAAAGAGTTATCTGTTTATAGTAGCCACTTGCACACCATTTTGTTTTAAACTGTATCTAGTCATTTTCTTCAGATGTCTTCTAGCTGGCGTTCACAGTCTACAGATGCTTCTTTTAATGTGACTAAGAAGGACAGTTTCTCTCTTTGCTAATAAACTGGCATGAAATATAAATAAATTTTTTCTTTTCCTAAGACACTAAGCACTTCACATTTGTTCTCTAGCAAAATCTGAAAAGCTGTTAACGCCTTTCTTCTTATTGATGAAAAAAATCATCAAATAAGGAGTGGCTGACGGGTATCTAATCAGCAGAAGCTGTTTGCGTGCAGTTAGCTTAGAATGTTATTAGATCCAATATTGCTTACATTCTTAGATTGTGTTGTGTGTCTCTTGGTGCTATTTCAAGTTATCCCAGCTGGAAGAGTGTCTCTGGTGGCAAATATCGGTGTGCCAATAAATGCAAATTTTGTCCTGGGCAGATTTTATGTAGTGATGACAACAGTCCTCTTTCTGTTTACAATAATAGCATGATGTTATGGTTGAAGCTCCTTAGCAGGACATTCAAGAGGTTTCATTAACCATGACCAAGTGGTCATGTCTTTATTTAATATTTTCATATGCAAGTGGTCGGTCTTTATTTAATATTTTCATATGTGCTTGAAGCCTCACAATTCAGATTGTGTGGGCTAATAAACTAGGCCTGGGGTATAATGAGATCTATTTTCCTTAGCCTGCTTTTCCAGGCAAGCTATATAATACATTAAATTTGTAATGTGTATGCTGCTTCTTACAATTTTTATTTTATTTTGTGTGTTTATTTTTGTGTTCATTTTATGTGCAATCGGTAATGACCATACTATTCTACTTTCCTTTTCTATGGCTTTCAGTACATACAGATTGTTAATTCAGATATTGTCTGCACTGAAGGCAGAACTTTTTTCAACACCTAGGTGAATGATTTATGAGTTGTTCTTTATACATTTTTCAAGACTGGACAGTTGTATTAAGGGTAGGTCATGATGCTCTGTGCTCCAGTACAATGGTTCTCAACATTCTGAGTTTTAAGAAATAGAGGCTTAAAGATATTTGTTACAAAACGAGAACATAAATAAATTGATGATAAATGTTCTACCTGCAAATTTTATTATATGATGATTACATTTCATTTTTAACATGTAATGCATAAACATTTTGTTATTTAGATGTATGATATTTATGTGGCAAAAATCAGATATTTTGCTTTCCTACTTGGAGTAGTTACTAGTCTTCCTTCATAAAATACATCAGGCTATTTATAATGGAAAATATGTTTCAGGGTTGATTTTGTAACACTAAAGATGATAAACTCCAAATACCTTGATCACACCTTTTTGATTGTTTCTGTATATGAACCTCTACAGCATGTAATCCAAAAAGCTGAACAATTTTTAAGCTACAGTTGCATATTACATCCACATAATCTTTTTAGACTTGTATTTAAATTTAAGATTTTGGTTTGTATACTTAAACCCTGAATAACTTTTTTTTATTATATTATTGTGTATTTAGCCATGGTTTTTGTTCTAATCACTTAAACATTCAGTGACATCAGTTTTTCTGATAACGTTTGTCGAGTGTTACTGTTGGTGTTGTGGTTTGCTTTTATTAAACAAGTCTATTAAAAGTTTGTGTCCTTGCTGCTGCTGTTCTTGAGCACATCCCTGGTAATTGTTCATTCCTATGCTGTCTTTAATTGATAGTTTTAGATAGATTTCAAGGCCAGTTATGCATGACACATATTGTTTGAAAGTCATTTACTACTTTAACAAGAATGGACATCTTTTCAATTCATAATTTTGGATAATTTTTTCAAAGATGATTATGCCCTTTTTTGTCGATCTGAAGATGAATGCATTGAAACAAATTCAGGTGGAATGAGGCAATGTAGTCCATGCCTGCTTGCTAGTAGTGTTCTAATTAAGTCCCAGTTGTGAGAAGCTAATACACACTGTAACTGTTTCCTGTAGTCCCTTTTTGTATCTAAATTTGGAGGAGCTTCAGTTGTTCACAGTAATGAAACAATAGTTGAATTACTGTGTTTACATGAAGTATATACAAAAGGTTTGGTAGACAGTGTTGTCTGCTTTCTAATAAGAAAACAAAACGGATTCCCAGGTGGTGTGCTTTATAGGGCCTCCAACACCACACTCCACAATTCCTTTTGCTTAAGCTTGTTTTCTCAGCTATTTTAAAGGTTAAAACTACTTGCTGCTCTGACAACCACCCAGTAGCAAATTTCCCCCTTTCCTGTTATCTGTAGTCTCAACCACCTAATAGAGAGAGGTTATGCCTAGTAAAGGTATGCAAGTAAGGAAGAAAAAAGATTTGTTTTCTTCCACCTTCCAGGAAACCACCACCAGTATCCCATAAGCAACTTTTACATGTACCACAAAAGTGTTCCCTTCAAATATGTATGAATATTTGAATATGAAATTAGTTTAAAAACGCCCCTTCTTATCTTAATAGCAATTGTTGAGGAAATGATCAGTCTGTGATTTTTAAAAAAAAAAAAAAAAAAAAAAAAAAAAAACAAAACGGAAGAATGTGCTTGTACATATGTTAATGCATGAAATGTATATAGTGCATGTTTGCTGTTCAGTATGTGACCATTAATTTTGCAGATTTTATGTTTATCCTCTTTGTTACCCTAATGTAATTTCACTTGTGTACAGGATTGTTCAAATGTGCTAAGATTTTGCATACTTATACTGTGCTATTTGCATGACATTCACTTAATTTGTAGGAACAGCAGACTTTCTTACAGTGATTGATTGCATCACAGGACAACACCATCTGTTAGCTGCACATAGTGTCTCGAGAAGATTGCCATCTGACCCATGTGCATTTTGTAGCTTCAGTAGCCCTTAACTGAGGTTTACATTTCTGCTTGAAAATATTAGACAATAAGGGCACAAATATAGATACTTGAAAAAGAATACACAAACCTGAGCATGATACCAAATTACAACCATACGGTGCTGCGAAAACAGTTGCTAGGGTCCATGTTTAAAGTGCTTACCCTTTTTCCTTTTTGCTGCTTTTATTTTTGTTATTTTTGGTTTTCAGGTATGAAAACCATAGCTCTGTGAAACTAGCTGAAACAAAAATTCAAGCAAGTTTAGGCACAAGTTTATTTTTTAATCATTGGCATTTTTTTAGCCTCTTGGGCACCTCATGTTATTTGAACATAGTTTCTAATTTCACTATACTGATTGTGCATATAGTTCTCTATCGACACAATTAGCTGTTAACTAGCTGCATGGAGTCAACAACTGATTTTGGGTGCCACAAAGGTTGAGATTTAACTGTTGCTTGTTTACTGTAAAGTAGGACTGTGAAATAAGCAAAAAAATTGGTTTTCAGTGTTCATAATATAAACGTATACTCAAATATTCAAAGTTATGCTAAATTTGTATTTGTGCTTTTTTTATGTTTATTTTACCATTCATTGCAGTGCGTCTGTAAAGCATAACCTGCTTATGACTCATGTAGTTGTGTTTAAAAGAGGCTTGTGAATACTCAAACCAATGTGATGCTTAACAGCCATTCTCAAAAATGGGGTTATCTATGTACATAGATCAGAGAGAAAGTAGAACTGGGAAAACCTCCCACTGCTTGTAATGCACGTAAGAAACCCAAACTAAATTGCTAGTGATTGGTCCAACATGTTAAACATGGTCACTAATAATAATTAATCTTAATTTAGTAATTTTATTATTTTTTTTATTTTTTGTTTTTGTGGCAACGCTTTTGTCTCAAAAGTTAGAAAATAGTGTGTGGCTGTCCATCTTTCTTTTATATAAATTGAGATACATGGTCTGTACTTGTTTTACAAATTAATCAAATGAATCTACTAAATGTTGCATTTTGTGGTGATCTTTAGGTATTTCCTCCATGTTTTATTCACAGTATCTAAAACTGATTTTTAAATATTTTTATCAGGAGATTAGTCCATTAGGAAAGTAAAAATAAACCTGTAAATAAAAGCACAAGAAATATACATGGTACATTTAGTGTACGGCACCCAGCCTGAGACACCAGTTTAGTGCAGTATTCAGGAGCTGCTGGTTATGGAATAGCATAATAGACTAAATGGAATCTGTCTTTTTCTGCCGTTTACAGGTGACCTGAAATTGTTTTTTTTGGTTTAACAACTTAAAAACATGCACTTGATTATGAGTTCTGAACACACATGGACCACATTCTGAAGGATTATCAATAGACTGTCTTGCATTTACTGTACTTTACTATGGAGCAGAAATGATTATTGTAATTTAAGTTCCCACCTGGTTGCTGTTAACTAAATTTTGAATTTACACGACATATCCTTCATAGGTCTTTGACTAAGACGAAGATTAAGGTTCTAGCTCCATTAGTTTGTAAGCAATTGTCTGATAAGTGGACAGCCATTAGCAATTTTATATTTATAGATTACAGTTCATAATTTTAGGCAATGTGTTATGGGTCAGTAGAGAAGTAAAACTTAGACTGTGTGCGAAGCTGCAGTGCATCCGGAAAGTATTCGCAGTGCATCACTTTTTTCACATTTTATGTTACAGCCTTATTCCAAAATGGATTAAATTAATTTTTTTCCTCAGAATTCTGCACACAACACGCCATAATGACAACGTGAAAAAAGTTTACTAGAGGTTTTTGCAAATTTATTAAAAATAAACTGAGAAATCACATGTACATAAGTATCCACAGCCTTTGCTCAATACTTTGTCGATGCACCTTTGGCAGCAATTACAGCCTCAAGTCTTTTTGAATATGATGCCACATGCTTGGCACACCTATTCTTGGCCAGTTTCACCCATTCCTCTTTGCAGCACCTCTCAAGCTCTATCAGGTTGGATGGGAAGCGTCGGTGCACAACCATTTTAAGATCTCTCCAGAGATGTTCAATCGGATTCAAATCTGGGCTCTGGCTGGGCCACTAAAGGACATTCACAGTGCTTAGGGTTGTTGTCCTGCTGAAAGATGAACCGTCGCCCAGTCTGAGGTCAAGTGCCCTCTGGTGCAGGTTTTCATCCAGGATGTCTCTGTACATTGCTGCAGTCATCTTTCCCTTTATCCTGACTAGTCTCCCAGTTCCTGTCACTGAAAAACCTCCCCACAGCATGATGTTGCCACCAACATGCTTCACTGTAGGGATGGTATTGGCCTGGTGATGAGTGGTGCCTGGTTTCCTCCAAACATGACGTCTGGCATTCACACCAAAGAGTTCAATCTTTGTCTAATCAGACCAGAGAATTTTGTTTCTCATGGTCTGAGAGTCCTTCAGGTGCCTGTTGGCAAACTACAGGTGGGCTGCCATGTGCCTTTTACTAAGGAGTGGCTTCTGTCTGGCCACTCTACCATACAGGCCTGATTGGTGGATTGCTGCAGAGATGGTTGTCCTTCTGGAAGGTTCTCCTCGCTCCACAGAGGACCTCTGGAGCTCTCACAGAGTGACCATTGGGTTCTTGGTCACCTCCCTGACTAAGGCCCTTCTCCCCCGATCGCTCAGTTTAGATGGCCGGCCAGCTCTAGGAAGAGTCCTGGTGGTTTCGAACTTCTTCCACTTATGGATGATGGAGGCCACTGTGCTCATTGGGACTTTCAAAGCAGCAGAAATTTTTCTGTAACCTTCCCCGGATTTGTGCCTCAAGATAATCCTGTCTCGGAGGTCTACAGACAATTCCTTTGACTTCATGCTTGGTTTGTGCTCCGACATGAACTGTCAACTGTGGGACCTTATATAGACAGGCGTGTGCCTTTCCAAATCATGTCCAGTCAACTGAATTTACCACAGGTGGACCCCAATTAAGCTGCAGAAACATCTCAAGGATGATCAGGGGAAACAGGATGCAGCTGAGCTCAATTTTGAGCTTCATGGCAAAGGCTGCGAATACTTATGTACATGTGATTTCTCTTTTTTTTTATTATTAATAAATTTGCAAAAACCTGAAGTAAACTTTTTTTCATGTTGTCATTATGGGGTGTTGTGTGTAGAATTCTGAGGAAAAAAAGGAATTTAATCCATTTTGGAATAAGGCTGTAAAATAACATGTGGAAAAAGTGATGCGCTGTGAATACTTTCCAGATGCACTGTACATCCTGGCTGAAGCAACTAACCAAACATTGCTGACGCTGAAATGGCTTTACAAAATGTTAATTTTATAGCCGCTGTAGTAGTAGAAGTAATACTAAGGAAAATCACAAATTTGGCAGTTATTTTCCATTGTCATTAATGAGAAAGTAATCCAAGTTTAGCTTGCTTGCACAGAGGCATAAGTTTTAGAATAAACCGTCAGTAAGTCAGATCTCAGATTCAAGAGTGAAATGGAATGTTATTAAGAGCAGAATATTTATTTCAGGTTGCTAGAGAAGTATTTTCAAGATCTAACCTAACTACTACATAGTGTGGTTATCCAAAAACAGCACATTGAGGGAAAACCAACCCTAAAATGTGTTGTGAAGGACTGTGTTCAACAAACAGAAGTTGTCCATTTCACTAACGACAGTACAAATTAAAGATTTAATTATTACATAAAAGCTGATTGTGGAAATGTGCAAAAACAGATGTGTAAAATATACATCAATATTGCAAAGTGTGTTTGGAGTAACAAGATAAAAACATGTTTACATTCAAGTGAATTATCTTGCACTAATTTTATTTGCCTTTGAATTTTACATTTTAAAAATACACTTGTTATATTCAAACAGCAACATTTGATCTGACAGCCCTATTGTAACCAGGGATGATAGTCTAACTTCTGGCCTATTTAATGTTCTCTCAAATGTCTCAATTGCTTTAGGGGAGTAAAGATTTCATTTGGTAGAGCGAGATTCATATCATTCTATGCAAAAGTTTTACAGTTCTGGTCAAATTGCATATTTTGTTATTTGAAGTAAAATTATAACATACAACTTTGACAGCAAAGTAAAACCAGTCTTTCAGGAGAATGTCATCTAGTCTGTCAGGAAACTGAAGCTGAGAAAAGGATGGCTTCTACAGCAAGACATAGATCCAAAGTACACTTTGAAATCTATTATGAAACACAAGGTGAAGGTTTCTGAATCACCCTCACAGTACCCAGAGTTAAATATCATTGAAACTCTATGGTTAGATCATAAATGTTTTCTACAGTCTGTAAGAACGAATCAAGAAGAACTTCCAGAACAAAGTGGCTGTTACTAAGTACTAACTTAGAGTATCTAAAACTTTGCAAATGCTCAAATAAATTGTAACTGTACAGTAATTTTCGTTAAAAACACCATTATTTTAGTTTGCCATTTCAATTTTTTATCAATTTTGTACTATTTTTGTATTCAAATATCAGCAAAATATATAATTGTGCAAGGGTTGTCCAAGCCTTTCCACGTTCCTCCTTGGAACTGTTACAGTAGGCTGCTGCCATCCTTTACTTGCAAAGTTTATATTCAGCTCTATTATACAAACACAGCTAATCTGTTTTGATCTTGGAAAGACAGACACCTGATTTAAAACCACCTCCCTTTGCATTTCTCATTACACAAGTACAGACAGGCCGCAGACAAGCTCAAGCACTTAAGTTTTAGTTGGAGTTAGATGTATATACACTAACTTCTGGGGCTGGTAACTCTTTTTTTTAACTTTAATAAAACTGACTCTTGCAAGAAAAAAAACCTCACACTGGACTTTATATTTTAGGCATTAATATTAAATCTTAAAACAATGAATTTACATCCATTGCTGCTTTACTGATTTATTTATATTGCCTTTCTAAAATGTTAATAATAAGCATTTTTATCCAAGCTCTACACTTAGTATTTTTTAGAAGCACTGATGTCCCCAAGTTAAATTTTAGGAACATAGCTAAAAAAAATCTAGTCATATTCAGAGTACAATTTTTGATTTATAAATGCATCACTTATTAAACAGTATTGATGAGCAAACTCTGCGTTATTTTCTTCACCTCAAGGAATATTGCTGAACTCTAAGAAACTCATTGAAGACAATGGGGATGAATTAACTGATTTGACTGGTTTATAATGGTGCAGTCATCTTTAAAATGTCCTTGAGGGCTAGGGAAACATCTCCCAAATATACCGGACCAATTATTGTGGCCAAAAAGGCGATCTGTGCTGTGTGGCAACTGTACCACCATGCCTCCATGACATCAATAAAGAAAGAACACTGTTAGAGACGTACAAACATATATTTAATCAAAAGTGGAAATGCCAAAATCGTGGTTAGTCTGGAAAAAATACGTAGGTCGTTTTATGTTGATTTACGTGAGAATCTATTGCTTTGCGCATTTTCCAAAAAAATGAGTTTTTTGGAAAAAAAAAATCGGCTATGGGAGGAAAAAAAGCAGCCCTAAAAGAGTTAAGGGCAGAAAATTTAAAATGGCGCTGAAGGCTCTCCAAACTGTTTGAGCTGATACTCTGCACTTTTATTTCTATCATAAAGATAAAAAGTCTTGTAAATAGTAACACATCTTTTGTTATTATTTATAGTCTCCTGTTTGTGATGGAGTTAGGCTCTTTCAAGCTTTTGAGGTTTGGTTTTAGTCTCCCGTTGGCTAATTACATATGTATATGGCATACACCACCTTCTCTTATATAGATGTGGAACTTAAAGATCAACTTGCACATTTGATGACGGGCAGAGCTGATTTATTTGTTGACCATATTTCATGAAAATAAGATTTGAGAGACTATTATCTGTTAAACTCCTTAAATTGAGTTCACCTACTATACACAGTATTAATGTCTTTATGGCTTCACATTTTATAGCATTTATTTTTATGGGAAATGTAAAAAAAAAAAAAAAAAAAACTGGTATGAATACTGGTGCTATAAGTAGCTGTCCAGCTGCTTTAGCACCTTTTGGTTTTCATGAAGTCTGCATGTTCTGTTTATATCCGCATGAGTTTCCTCTGTTAACCCCGAGTTTCTCCCAGTGTTCAAATCTGCAGTGTGTCAGTCAGTAGACTAGCGATACTGTGAACGTGATCGTGTGCTCTTCATATTGTCAGCTACTGTGTGACCATGTCTCAGTGAGATCAAAGAAGAAAGAATGTAGTGAGAAACGCGCAAGCTTCATAATCTGTCTATAATGCAAATGATCAGCATTATATACCTGGGGGCAGTCCCATCCAGTGTTGACTGTTATAGCTCTAAAGCATTCTGGTACGCTGGGAAAAAAAAAGTTCTTGTAAACCAGATTAAGCAATTCAGTGAACAAGGGTGAGTGTGGCAAATTCTTTGCGAATAACGCTTTGGTGAAATTTGCTGATCACCACTATTAAACATATATACTCTACCTATGTAGGAAGCTGAAATAATGAATATAGACTGCTAGAACGTTTTTCATCCCCAGGCAGGAATAGAATTTCAGACAGAATTCCATAACATTTCCTAAGAAGTGCAGAAGAAAAGGCAGCACACCTTAGACATATAAATTTAGAACCTTTTACCCCAGTTTAATGTTTTTAGGGCTCCTGACAAGTTACTGAAACATCTAACCCATCAATTTTAAACATGTCCCAATTTAAACATGACTGAAAGCCAGAAATATCAAGTTGTTTGATTAAGCTTCTTAAATACAAGGAACAGAAAACAAATTGACACTTTTGGGAATTGCACACACACAACTAACAAAACAAAACAGAATGTAATTCTGCTGATGACCTAAAGTCTCACACTCGGACATATTTACTTTGTCATCGAAACAGACTGATTTTCTCCACCCCTCTGTACAATAATCCGCTTATTTCATGATGTTCATTTTGATTATCTAGGCTTTGCAGCGTGATCTTCTGATATGCTTGGTTGAATAGCCAGTTCTATGCACATTGGCTGGAATCAAATTCTTAAGAGTTCATCACTGTACAGATTAAAATTTGTTGTAGATGCATGCAGTCTGGTTCTGGTGGAGTTCCTTATGTAATTCTGTGAGTGTACAATGTTAAATTGTTTTTTTTTTTTGCTGATGAGCTGCTTTGGTTGTCAAGCTTTTTGCTTACTGATGGGCTTGGGGATATATTGGTGGGCTGGGTGTTAATGGGGCATGGTAAATGACGTTGGGTGAATACCATCAAAGAAAGAAATATTATTCAAAAATTTGGTCAATTTAAACTTTAATACATAAGCTAAACGGTTGCATGCTTGCTATTTCTCTTCTATGATTTGGGGGAGAAGAAAACAAAATGTAGCCATAGTTTAAACTTAAAGGTTTTATTTTCCATTAGACGCAACAAAAGTGTTGACATCTAAGAAGAAAATTAAGACTGTTTCATCATAACACCTGTCGCCTCTTTGTTCACAAAATCATATTAAAACATTTTTAAACATAATTAAACCAGTTAAACATTATTTCTCATGGGTATAAAAACACTTCCACACACAATCTGACTAACATATCCACATCAATGTTGATGTACAATCCATTGTTCTGTAATTATTTTTGTTTAGCTATATTGAAATGCCAAAAAACACCTTCAGCTACATTTGTAACATCCTCTGTTTTGCCTGGTCTGTCATTTTCGCTGACAGGCTCTCAATCCCTTAACAGCAGTTTTGTATAGAGAACGTGGTTCATTGGTGTTTTTATTTGCTATTGCTATGTGTTACCTCTGCAGAAAGTACATTCAGGTTCTTATTAATTTCTTCCAAATCAGAAACATGGGTGTGTGTGTGTTTTTCATTTGGGTAACTTTTGTACTTGAGGTGGTGTTCAGTTTTGAGGTGATCGAATCCTATCCTCCTACCTTTTTAATTGAGTCAAACTGCTCTGTATGCCTTTCTTTAAAGGCTTCTTTCTGTTTTTCTTATCAACATTTGCTGAGCAGTACACAGTAGTAAATTATGCTGCATGCAATTTTAAAATGAGTACCAATTGTATACTGATCAAATATATGAAGGCATAGGGTTGTTTACATAGTCTGAGTAACAAGCAAAACAAAAACCCAGACAGTTCTTTAATAATTTTATAAATCCTTGCCAGAACAATATCCATTTCAGGGTTGTTAGGATTTAGGTAAGAACCAAACCTGGCTGATTACAAACATGTAGGTGCAATTTACAGTTCTCAGGTAACCTTACGTGCAAGTCTTTATGATGTGTGTAGAAAACTGGTGTGCCTCACAATGAACATACACACACAAACACGCACACGAGTGGAATTTCCACGCTGCAAACATTAACTATATACGGAACTTGAGTTAGGATCTCTGAGGTTGTAGTGAAAACTACTGTCACCATGTCAGCAATGAATAAAAATGAAATCTTGTGGTAAATTGATTGGTAAGTTAGCTGATCTAAAACTTTTTTTTTTTTTTTTTTTTTTTTTTTTCTTCAAAATGTTTAACCTTTATAGGAATTTAGTTGTATTGCTTCTTGTAGTATTACAGTAGTTAAGGAATTGCATGTAATTTTGCTGATGAAGGTTTGTTAAAGAGCCAACAGTTGAACTTTAGAAGAGTGACAGCAGAAATATTAGTTTTTACATTGAAGAAAGTGGAGTAAAAAACTGAGACGGGGAATCTGTGAAGTAGTGCTGTGAATGGAGAGGAATGATAGTGTAAGAAGAGCAGCATATCTTCAGCAAAAATTAAGAGAATGAGTTCAGACCCTTTTCTTTTTGTCCTGAAATTGAAACGGAGTGTGGATGGTTAACACACCTGCATTTAATACAGTGGCCAAAATCTTTTGAACAGATGAACAACAGATAAGAATTTGACCTCATTGTTTAGTAAACAATAGGCTTGTTAAACCAAAATGTCGATTTTACACATAATTTAAAATGGTGCTTCATGATTGAAGCTCCTGGCTCGTTCTATTTTTTTTAAAGTCGTGCTGAAGGCTCTCAAAACTGTCTGTGCTGATGCTTTGCACGTTTTCTTCTATCAAAAAGATAAAAAGGTTTGTAAATAGTAATAAATCTTCTGTTATTATTTCATAGTTTCCTGTGTGTGGCAGAGTTAGGCTTGTATGTTAACATACAATGCAAGTATGTTAACCTTGTATCTTTGTGAACATTTTGTTAGAATTGTGGCCTGTATTTGACAAGATTTTCTTTTATGGCATGTTGTATGAATAAATGTTTATGTACATGTTAGGTTAAAGTAGGTTTTAAGGTGATCTTTTTTAAAATGTTTTTCAATGGACAATGACCCTGAATTTCCATTTTTTGAAGAAAAAAAAAAAAGGTAACACCTGAGTTCTGCAGTTTAATTTTAATACCACTTCACTATAGAATATAAGGGTTTTACATGGCTAGTTAGTATAAGCATATTCCATTTTTTTAGGTTGTCTTATTTCATTTTAGTTTTACTGTAGTTATTTTTTGTTCCATTTTATTAGTTTTGTATTACCAAAAATATCCACACAAGGTTTTACAAGTTTCGAAATAATTTTCTTTATAGTTTTCAAATTTGTATATAATGTTGTACTTAATACATGCAATTGTACTGTTAATAACAACTCTGGTTTCTCATGATATGATAGTTAAAGGTTTCCAGTATAATAAAAAAAATGCAAAATCAGTTAAGTGTCCTCTGATATAATTTGTTACCTTAACCTGCAACGAGTTTAAACATTTGCTTATTTCAGAAATGCTTTTTGTTTTAATTTTACTGCACTCACATACTTATTTTTGATATCTGCTGATATAGACTATGATATAGACTATATGTCATCTACCCATTTCAAAACTTCAAAAGTGTGTTTGTTTTTCAGGATATTTGTACTTAATTTTTTTTATATTAATACTGTTGAAGTCACTATGTGATATGTGTTAGTAACAATAGCAGTTGAAGTAAAGATGAGTTATTCCACTTATATAGTGCATTTCTATAAGCATACTATTTACATTAAATACTGAACACCTGTTATAGCAATATCTCAGATCTTTCACTTAATAAGCAACATGCAAACCTTGGGTACCTCCCTGTGAGCCTAAACTTGGTAGACGTCATTTAATAACACATATATGAATAAACATACATTCATTCACAATTGAGTACTTAATCACACACTTCTAATACCCAAGTATTAAACAGTATCTGTAGTTATGCACACTCGGTCCGCATACACATGGAGAGAACATGCAAACTCCATAGACATTCTTGATAGGCTAGCAATGAAACCTTTTACTTATGCACTGTGAAGTTGTAGTAATTATACATTTTATTTATTTTGAATTCTCAAAGAGCTTCACAAAAAGTCAGAGGAATACATTAGATATAAAAGCAAAGTTATCATTGATAATTGAACTTGAACAGGTAGCTAGAATATTTTGTAGTAGAGAATTGGTAGATGTTGCATACATATCCTTTGGGGAGATGTGATTAATCTCCATAGAGGCACAGGAGGAAACTCCTTAGAGAGGTAGGTACTGGAGGATCACTGTCAAATGTAAGTACAAGATAAAAGGTGCACACACTCTGGCAGCATCAATTCCACAGTTAGTAGTGTCTAGCCATTTCCAGAACTCTGCAAAGCTCAGTAACTAGTCTTAACAATGCAGTGGGGGAAGAAAAAGAAATGGGAAGTTGTATCATACCAAGTACTTTGACATTACTAGCATGAAATCGGTGGCCGGTATCGACATTAAAAAACTTGATTGGAGCATCCACAAGTATTTTATTGATGTACTAGCAAAATACCTGTGCTTCGCAGCGGCGAAGTACTGCCTTAAAATTTTTAAGAAGAAAAGTAAACCTTTTTAAACTGAGGAAAAATATACCAATAATTATTTAAGGATCTCTTTGTATACCACGTTGTTAGTTTGGCCCTCCGGTTGTAATATGACCAAGCTGTGTGCTGAGGTTACTCTTGAGCATGCAACGTACAGTTGGCCATGTGAAAAACAATCTTGCCTCAAATGAATGCCAACCTTTTGTAGGGTCTGTCTCTGAGACTTATTAGTTGTCATTGCAAAGCAGAGCCTTACTGGAAATTGGAGGCGTTTGAATTGAAATGGGAGATCAGAGGGTATAACGGGGATGCAAGGAATAAAAACTCTCCCCTGAGCCACTGCCAGTAAAAATAGTTGCCTCAATTAGGTTCTTTTGCAGACACGTGACCTGAAGTCTCGTGCTGTTAAAGCTTCGGTGGCTGTAAGTTTCTCAGTAACATTATTGGTGCTTCAACCTTCAAAATTAGATTATGCTTAACTTTTGTAAGTAAGCTGTAAGGAATGGGCCTACCAAATTTCAGCCTTCTACCTACACGGGAAGCTGGAGAATTAGTGACGTTTGGAAAATTCAATATGGCGGCCGACAGTGGCGTCATACCATCGAAATAAGTACGTACATCGGTTTCAGTTAGCGCAGGGAAGCCACCTACCAAATTTCGTGAAGATGGGGCCATAAATAAGAGAATTAAAATTGGCAGACGTTATGACCGTTACACGTAGAATTTCGAAATGAAACCTGCTTAACTTTTGTAAGTAAGCTGTAAGGAATAAGCCTGCCAAATTTCAGCCTTCTACCTACACGGGAAGTTAGAGAATTGGTGATGAGTGAGTCAGTGAGGGCTTTGCCTTTTATTAGTATAGGTGTATCTTCCATGATGGCCGTTTCTTAATTCTGAATGGTTTATTTTCATGAGTAAAACTTTATAGCCAGACCACCTTCACAATGTGGTTATTTTTTATTTTTTTTGGTATCGCATTTGAATCTATTACTCTGCACTTTAACCTACAAGTGTACTTAAAGCAGTATTTTTTTTTTTTTAGCCTCTTCTTCTTTGCCATATATATATATATAGATCATACCAGTAACAAAAAACTGGTTAAATTGTGGGGATGAGAAAGAGAATAGCAGAGATGGTTCCACATTATTTTGGAAAGATGGGCACAATCAGAAAGGTGGGAAAATATCCATTTATGTAAAAGTACATTGTATTTCTAAAGTACAAGGTTAATCCAAAATTTGAAGCAAGTTATTAGAGAACACTGTAGTTGATAAATATGGAGGTAAGCAAGTAGCTGTACAGAAAAACGGCTGTATAATTTGTGAAAGACAAAACTGAACTGCCAACCATAGAGCTTATCACCACATAAGAACAATGGTTAAAAAGGTTACTCATATAAAAAGGCAATATGAGAGAAATATTGTGGAAAATCCAAAAGATAGCCCAAAGAGTTTCATTAACAGCATTTTAAAAATTCTGCTACTAAATAAAAAGAAAATGCAGATCAAAATTTTTAGAAACGCTCACAAGATGCATAGGTTATAGGTTAAAATCAGAGAAATCGCAGCTATTACCCATTCTGTTTAGTATAAGAGGAAAACCAATTTAGTTTGCTAAATGAATGCTTTAAGGTTTTACAACAGTAAATCAGGGTCCTCTGGTTCAGAAGTGAAACTGAAAAGGACCAGGAGTGAAATGATATTTATAGGGTGGTGAATGCTTTAAAATGTGTTAATACACTCGTAAACCAAAAATCGGAGCAGTGCGGTAGAAAAATCTGTCAAAACAACCGAAAATTGTAAAAATGGTGATTTATAGTTATTTGATTTATACAATACAAAAATGTTGCAGCACAACATATTAGGACTAAAACAGCACTGAAATCATTGAGGTCAGAATTTGCCTTTGAATACAAATTTTTTTTAATATAGGTTTGAATCATATTTGAATGTTGATCTTCGTTCTGACAGCCCTACTATGAACCATACAACTTGTGACAACATGCATTGTTAATGTGTATGTCTCTCAGTGTAGCTCTGCGCCCCCCAAAAATAGTAGCAGATGACTTGAACTTTGGTGCTTCTTCACTGTCAACTTATATGGACCTGCTTTTGATTTATAAGCTTGAGCTTCATTCATATTGCTTTTAAAGTGCATTGTACACCAAAGAAAGCAAAACAAGGAGTAGCCAAATACTTTTTGGTTTTGCTACACAACATTACCATTCTCTTATTACAAAAATACATATTTGTAGTGCTAAGTCTGCCTACACCTGGATTAACAGTATGGTATTAATTTAACTTTGCTGACTTTTTTGTTTCAGTCAATATCTGTAAAATTTTGTAAAAGTACTTAAGTGCTGATGACACATTGAAAATATTTAAAATGTAATCTTGTCATTAAAAACTTGTAGTTTCTTACAGAAATGAGGCAACTATTAAGCTGTTTTTTTAATTTGTATAAAAGTCTGCAGCACATCTACATGACAGTCCCATTTTTAAGATTTGAGCTTATTTTTCTAATGGGGGTTTTTCTCTCTACTGTGCTACAGTTTGGGTAGTTATAATGCTATATGCAGTATAAAGCAATCACCCTTTCATATATTTCTGTTAAATGTTGATGGAAATGCTTTATATCGTACATTTTATGTTCATGTAAGAAATAACTTTCTAATCTGTTTTTCTCTTTCAGAGAAATTCAACTGCTACGGAAGCTGAGGCACAAAAATGTAATTCAGTTAGTAGATGTGTTATACAATGAAGAGAAACAGAAAATATATCCTTTAAAGTTTTTCTTTGAACACAGTCAATATTTTGTATTCTGGTATACCTGAGATTTTTGTTTATTTTGCAAAATGCAAATATATGCAGATAGTACTTATTTTACAGACCTTTTATATTAATGCTGTTTTTGTTATGCTAAATTATAACATGCACATCACATTTTCTTCATGAAGTGTTCACAATTGATTTTTAAATGTGTGACACTGGCATGCATGTACATGTTGATTTAACTTGGATTCATTCTAGTCCTCTTCTTTCAGCTGTTCCCATTTAGGAGTTGCTGCAGTGGATCATCTGTCTCCATCTATCCATGTTTTTAACCTCATTTTCTGTCACACACACTGCCTTCATGTCATCCATCACCGTATCCAGAAACCTCCTCTTTGGCCTTTTTATCTGATGGTCCCATCCTGAACTTTTTTTTTTTTTTTTAGCATTTTATTTATTTTTATTAAAATCAAATAACATTCCATATAAGCAAGTCAAGTTTAACAAAACTAGGTCTGAAACAAATCTACCTCCACCTATGCGAAAGAAAGCTAGGCCAGCAGAGTAAAACTTTAAACCAGTAAAAATAAAAGTAAATTTAATAAATGAATAAAAAAGAGGGGAGAGAATCCACTTCCTCAATTAAATACTTATTCTAAAATGTTATCGATTAGATCCTGCCAGCTTTCACCTTTTCAACATTTACCCTGCTTTTAAGCAAATTTTCAGACCTGCAGCATGTCCTTCCCAACTTGGTCTCTCTGTTTTGGATACATTCTAGTAATAGCTGTTAAAATTTCAGGATGTTTGTTTTACATTTTTAATATATAAAAGAAATAACAGAGTAATTTAATACTTGGATTGTTTTCGGCTTATTTAACTATACCTTCAAAATGATAAACTGGTAATGTTACCTTTTAAACACAATATATAAATATTTCAGTTCTTCTGTGTGACATTTATGCTTGCACCCTTGTAACGTCCAGTCCATTTGCTTAATCACTAAACTGTACTGCCTGCCTTTGTTTTTCTTTCCAGTTTTTACATCAAGTTTAAGTCACTGTTTTTTAATTAACACCTGAATGAACATTAAAAAAAGCCATTGCAAATATGTAAAAGTCAAATGTCACTTATTTACCAGTATTATATGTAGTTGCTTTTTAGGGGTCATTGTTTACATACTTTTGTTGTTGAGTTATCCAATTTAGAATTCACAAAGTTAAGCTTAACAGCACAAGACAACACTCTTCATGCTATACTTTTGGTTAAATTAATTTTTTTTTTTTTTTTTTAAGAAATCAGATTTTCCAGAGTAGAATGTTGAGGCTTCAAGATTTTTTTTTTTAAAGAATCTGAAACTTTAGATATGCTTTGAATTACAGGTTTAATATAAAATCATATTAAATTTCCTTTTTTTATACATAATTCGTGTTAAACATATTGTTAAGATTAAATTTAGTTTCACAATATATTACATTGCATGAAACATTCTTGGTAAAAACAAAACTTTTTGTTGAGTTCAGTGCTTAATTTTTCTTTAACTTTGTTTTCACGTATATGGTGATGGAGTATTGTGTGTGTGGCATGCAGGAGATGTTGGATAGTGTTACAGCCAAGAAATTTCCAGTATTTCAAGCTCATGGGTAAGTATTGCTGGGCAAACTTATTTCCTTTCTCGATTCGTATCAATAATCTTGAAGTGGGCTAGTGAGGAAGGTAATTTCATTGCATCTTTTTAAAAGGAGGCTTTTAGAAACTAATAGAGCGGGTCATTCAGTTTAATTTGTGTGAATATTATGGTAGAGCAGCAAAAAATCCTTAGTCATTCCTGTTTCTGGATAAGTAAAATGCAGTGTAGGATATATTTTAGTTTTGAGACGGTCATATTGTAAACATGAATTCGGTTGTAGTTTGAATTCTCAGGACTTTTCCTCCAGTGTCTGTTTATGCTCTTGTTTAATCAATAAAACCAAAGTGGTTTCAAGTAAAAATTGATTTTACTTAAGAAAAACATGAAGTAAAATTAAAAAAGAATGAGCCCCTGTGCCCACAGTTTTGCAGAACTGTAACCTAAGATTAATAGCACCTTTGGTGCGGTTTCATGCTTCTGGGCTTTAGGAAAGATTTGCAGAAATCGTAAAGCAGGTAATAAATTAATGTCTCAGGTTCCCCTAATTTAGAGGCAGTTTTCTTATGTTACTTTAGCCTCCGTTCTAGGGATATCAATAAAAACTGTTTACCTTTAGCTGATTTAAAGGTAAACATTTAGGGGATTTAAAACAAGTCATCTCCTTAGACCCAGTCTCAGCTACACCTAAATTATAATGCACTTTACAGAAAAACACGATTTCAGTATAGCTTACTTATCAAATTGCATGTCAACCATGTTAAATCCCACAAAAGAATTAAAACAAGTATTATGTCCTCTGACAGACATGGTTAAAATGGCTTGTGAAGACCTTGCCTGTCGTCCTTGTTTTGTTTGCTACAATGTGCAGAGTGAGAGCTTATACCAAACTTATACCATTTGTTTATAAACTGGTGCTTTCTATAACACAGGCATGGAAACATAAGTTTGCTTCTAGTCAAGCAGTTGGCAAACAATGTTGGGCGAAAGCGTACTTCATTGAAACAGATTTGGAATCTGTAGTTTGGGAACACTAAGTGTCAACTTACTTCAGAGCATAATATAGTGACTGCAGTAATAAGCAAGATTTATCATATATTACTGATGTCAGTGAGTTCTTCATCGGTGGGGTTACTTGCAATGGGGCTGCTTTTTCTGCTTACAGGCACAGTAGTAGGCTGGTGGTGAAATTGTTTCCTCTTTGTTCCTGCAAGATCGGCAACGTGGTTCCCACTTTCAGACTGCATGCATCCAAAAGCTCATCAGTGCTTTGTGTTTTACTATTTAGTATTTTAATTTTGTTTTGTGCAGTAATTTGAATCAACACTTCTGTATTTTAGTTACTTAATATGACTGTAGTCAAACTCTCCATTCTTTTCAGGTTGTTTATAGTGACACTTAGGACCATTCCTCTGTTTCAGAGTATGTGGCATCTCTCTGCAAAGGCAAAATTAACTTAATTAAGAAAACAGCTTTCCTGTTGCAGGGTGGATATTAGCAGTTTAAGAAAAGCATATTAAGCAGGCCGCAACTGTTTAGTTTAGCTTTGTGTTTTGGTGAATGGTTTTCCAACTTTTATGTGTTTTATTTTTTGTGGATTGCGTGTTTTAGTTCACATATTAGATAAGTGTATCTTACATTTGGAAACCGTATTCTTTCTCCCTATAAATTAGCATTAGAATGCAAACAAAATTGTAAGTGAAGCATTTCTTTACACTGATCACTTATTTTGCATTTGCTGTGATGGGATGTGGGCATATGTTTACATCTGCATTGCTTAAAAAGGTCTTATATAGTCTAATAGAGTACACTCCATAAAACCGCTCAAATTTCTTTTTACTGTCTGCCCTTTTTCACAAGTTGGAAAGTGGCGGTTGAGCTAAAAACCAACTGAATAAGCCACATCATAAGCCCCCTGGTAAGTTCCGTACTGCTACCTCCAGTAGCCTATGGGACACCGCCATATTACAAAGTTTTTTTTTTTTGTGTATGTTGAAATCCCACAAGTCAATGAAAAGCAATAATGGTATTTTTACATGCTTTCGAATTAATCTTAAGATTTTGTTACTTGATCTTTCCTCATAGCTGAGTGAATCTGATTTTTTCTAAGATCCCACCAATGCTGAGGCACATACAGTGAAATCCTCATTATTGTACACATACTGTATTTGTTTGTGTGTGTGTATGGATGGATATAGAGATGTAGAAACTGCTCAAAAAATAAGACACACTTTGAAAGCACATCAGATCTCAATGGGGGCGAAACAAAATCCTGCTGGATATCTATACTGATATGGACTGGGTAATGTGCTAGGAATGAAAGAATGCCACATCGTTTGATGGAAATGAAAAGTATCAGCCTACAGAGGGCTGAATTCAAAGACACCCTGAAAATCAAAGTGAAAAAATGAGGCAAGCTAGTCCATTTTGATTAAATTTCATTGCAGCAACTCCAAATCGTACTTAGTAGGTTGTATGGCCCTCGCTTGCTTGTATGCGTTCCTGATAACATCGGGGCTTGCTCCTAATGAGATGACGGATGGTGTCCTGGGGTATCTCCTCCTAGATCTGGACCAGGGCATCACTGAGCTCATAGACAGTCTGAGGTACAACCTGGAGGCGTCGGATGGACCAAACCATAATGTCCTAGAGGTGTTCTACTGGATTTAGGTCGGGCGAGTCAGTGGTATCAATTGCTTCCAGCCGTTGTTTTTAAAGGACTAATGGATTTTAACCTCCACTAATTCACTCGTAATGGATTATTTATTTAAAGAAGACTTTTGATATACACTGCACTTTATTTAATTTGAATACTGTTTTGTTGTTTGCTGGTTTTAAAATACCTCTCACCTCCCAGGAAAGAAGGAATTGCATACATATAATATAAAGAAAAACTCGGGTTAATCAGTCGGCCGGTTAATGCGAGGCCAGTTAAGAGGGATTGTACTGTACTTAAACAGAATAATAGCCATTGTTTTATGGGTATGTAATTTAGACACAGTAATGCCAAAAACCCCTTAGGTCATACAGGGTTAAACATGGGATAAGTTGCAGAAATTTCTTGTGATGCTAGCAGATGATATAGAGGTATAGTGTGGTAATAAATGACCTAGCAGTGTTTGTCAGAATTTGATTAAAATAAGATGACAAGTTAAATCTGCTAATTTTGAGGTGCTATAACTTGACATTAAATTCAGATATGTGTAAACATTTACATGTTTATATTTTTTTATATTAAATTACCAATTTCTTTGATTTTAACATCCCTACTGTTTTTCTCTTTATTATTATTAAATGTCTGACTTGCAGCTAATCATCTTTGCTTGCTATAGTTTGTTGAATACTTCTGCTGTCGGATATGGTGGCCGAGTCACTGCAGCACACAATTACATAAGCTGGCAATAATTTAAGAAATATCTAACTAATGCTTAAATGGCTACCATTTGATTGCTGTTACAGTACCTGTGGAAATATTGCTAAGGATTGAAAATATCAAAGTTCCAAAAGTTTATCATTTGAAGTAAGTAATTGATGACTGCAAGGTAATGTCAATCATATTACACCCCCTTTTGAAGAGTATTTACTCCATTTATGAGAACAATTTTAATGTTCATTAGGCTAAAATTAGAGACTGGTGACACCACACACCCTTAAGTGATTGGATAGGACTGGCATATCCTTTAGGCTCTACATTTTTGGAGCCTATTTTAAAATGTGAAATTTGTACATGTTGAAATTTTTATTTTGGGTGATGTGTTCTAGAATTTGAGTTGTGCTAAAGAAAACCTTGCTTTTGGTTTTAAATGTCATTTGAAACAATTGGGAGGAGATTTTGTTTGAATATATAAGTATTCTTGATCCTTTTATTTCTGTGCAAGTGAAAAATATTTCTAATTTAATAAAATCCATTGCTTAATGTTTATATACGTAATGTTTAATTTCTAAATGAATTAAGACTTAAATATTTGGATTGTCCATCACTATACCCCTGGTGACTTAATAATAAACAAATTTCAAGTTTATTTATCTACATAAAAGTGGTACTGTGGAAATGCTGCATATTAAGGATTTTTTTTAGTTAGTATTTAATAGTTAAGCTTCACAGCTCTAAATTATGTTGCTCTAATTGATTATTTTGTGAATCGTAACACAATTCGCATAAAACATTTGTACCTCTGTGTTTTTATTTGTCGTTACGTTGCTTTTAATGCTTCATGTTAACCCTTGACTCATTATACTGTGGAGATGGCATACACAGTGCGACTACCATAGCATGTGCAGTTTTCCCTGTTATGCAAAGCATTTCATGTAGTTAGAATGGTTCCATTTTGGGGTCACATTCATGCCCCTTGTGAACTATTCCAGGGTTCACTTGGTACTGCACCAAGATACCCCTTTCCAAAGGGTCTCGGTATGGTGGTTTTTTTTTTTTTTCACACCAGGGTGTGATTGGCATCTTCACATTAATCTAAATGAATCTGATTTTCTTGGAGATTGCACCAGATCTAAAAAAAAAAAAACTGGTCTAAATGAACAAGAGGTGAAAATGCCATTATTCACTTGCTGAAGGTATATGAAATAAAGTCCCACTTTACTTTTGTGGATACTGTTATGAGGTGTGTGGGTAGAGCAGCTAATTCTTTGTAATCTACAAAAATCTCATCCTCTAACCAACCCATACAGTTGATGGTATTTTGTATCCTTAGTGTGACTCTGAATCTTTAAGACGCATAGCACTATTTTTGCACAGCTTTGTCCTTAACATTAAGGATAATGTCGACATTAGAGAAGGAAGTGTTTGTCATTGCAGGTAAATTTGAATTGAGAACTTACTTTTATTAATGAACTAAAAACTTTATGCTCTTCTTTTTATACACATCCACCTGTTTTCACTCCCGAGAATGTGCTTTACTGTGGTTCTTTTAGTATTTACTGTTTTACTTCTATTGTTTTCAATTAGCAATGAAATGCAAAAGAGACAGTAACCAGCAGTTCATATCCAGCCTAGTAGTTTCAAGTTCAGGCGAGGGAAACCCCCTGTACCTGCAGTTTTCTTCCCAATCAACATTTGCCAATAACTGGACACCTAGTTCTGTTTCTTTGGTTTGATATCAAATCATAATTTAAACTGGATTTGCTCTTTTATTCTAATATAGCAAGCATTTCAGATGTGTGCTACTTAAGTGTGCCATAGTATGTCTTATCTTTGTTTTTGAGGTGACTAAATAGTCAGTTTTGCTATTTTGAAGTAAAAAGTTATTTTGTATATTTTCAAAATTCCCCTTTTTGCTTCTAAAATGCACCATGATTTCAGTCAGTGGGGGAAACTGTCCCTTAAAAACATTGTTTGCTTCCCTACCCCCGCATGTATCCTTGTATTTGACTGTAAAGTAGTCATAATATCTCATTAGATATCCTCTGCTTCAAAGGATGGAGACTCACCAGGCAGCATACAATACCAGACTCTGCCCTTTGACTGGCACAGTACTAAAGCAACACACTGCATATGTGTTTGTGCCCTGAATTAAAATGAAAACCACATGAAAATTGCAAAGAGTAAGCATGTAAATAGATAGATAAACTTGCCTTCAAACAAGCTTCACATTATCTGTCTTAGTTTGTAGCCGGTACCCTGGAAATGATTGTGCTAAATTGGTTGGTTAAAACTACTCAATGTGTTAGAGAGCGGATGTGCAGCATTGTTTATAATTGCCATCAATTGAGTCATCATTGTCTCCTTCACAACAACCCCAAGCAGGTTGAGTGTGTGTGCCATTACCGAGCCTACCTTCCTAAATAGCTGGTTGATTTGGTGGGCCTCTCTTGAAATGTTACCAGCATAGCACACCACTGTGTAGAAAATCACACTGGCCATTATAGAGTTCTAAAACACATAAAGGATGTCGCTACCCATTTTAAAAGAATGCAGTCTTGCCTAAGAAGAGTTTCCTCTGCCTTTAATTGTATGGTTTCTTAGGGTTTATTCACACTAGGCATGTTTAATTTTTGTTTCACGGTTAAGTGTGATTGTCTCCCCTCCCACCCTGCTGGCCTGCATTCATACTGTTCTTAAGATTCTGGGCCCAGGCCTTTCATCATGATCATGTGACTTTGTGTAAAGCCAAAACAAGATACGAACACTAGAGTGACAGCATGCATGATAAAATTATTTTGCTTATTTAGTAGTTTTTTGGAGTTGTGAAGTGTGGGATAAAGCTTTACCCTCAAAGATTTTAGTGTGCAGTGCAGCATTTTGCTGTTAATCGTGCTGCACATACAAGAAAGCTTTTATGGTGACAAATGATGTTAGGAGGAATTTGTAGCTTTTTTTGCCAACCATAATTCATGTTCATGTGTAAGGTAAGAATAAAAACCTATTATTAACTCTGTTATTGAATAAATTGAGAATCTGACTTTCACATCATCGATATCATGTCTGTTTTCTGTTTTGAGGCATGTTTAGCGATCACACTGTTCCCATATGCTACTGAACCATATTGGGGCCCATCTCTTATATGTGGGCTGAAGCATAGTATGGTTGGCCCGGCACAGAGCGGTCAAACTAGTCAAACTAGATTTTGCAGGATTACCTGTGGACAAATGTGCTCCGCACGAAACAAATTGCCAGTGTGAATACACCCTTAATATTACTAGACCAACTCAGCTTGTCACTCATGTGGACCACAAAAATACGGGTAGCAATGTACCACCTGGTCTCTGACTAATAAACAGACATATTATACAGATATATAATAGCTCTTTGGTGAGGTGAAAATCAATGACCAGTTCCTTGGTTATATTATATATTTTATTATAAATTAAAGCCATGCCTGTTCTGATACACTGAATCAGATAGGATAAATCACTATATTGCCCTTCAAAAGAACGTTAGGAACTTAACCTATTAGGCCTTGCATTTTCTGTCTTTTTATGGGAGAAATTATTTTGTGAGATATTCTACCTTTGGGGTGTCTAGGAATCTTAATAAATGAAAAAACAAAAATGATCACTTATTATACAACAGCTGCCAAATACTTCAGTATTCTTGAGGAAATAAAATTGAAAGTGGAGCTACTTACTATGCACAGGTGTGCACAGTCTGGAAGCGTCCATTTTCACTTCCGTGTTTCGCAGACTGTATGCCAGTCTTTCCACTCTGTGCTAATAGTAGCATGCTCGGTTCCAACAGGTGCAAAAGTACCTGTGCTTTACAAAAAACGCTGCATATTTATGTACTAGTAATGTCCGGGCCGAAAGGGTTCCAAGTGTTTCAATATGGGTGTTTTAATTTTTAGTAAAATTTCAAAACCAGTCACTTCATATATTAAAATTACATTCAGTATGTGAAGTTGTTTCGATAATTTTGCATCAACAGTTATTTTGTATTTACCTGTAGTTCTAAACAAACATTAACCTCTTGAGCATCACTCAAGCTATAAAAACCATGCTAATACCCTTAGTCCTGAGTGTCACTTGGGCAATATAGACACATCTCACATAAAACCTGAGGATTACTCTGGCTGTGAAAGTGCCAACAATGTTAACGCCGAGGATTATTCTGGCAACAGTATAGCTGTATCTTGCGTAAGCTCACGCTTGAGGGTTACCTGGGCAACGATGTAGATGTGTCTTCTCCTAACCTCATAATGGCATCTTTGTCAAACACCTCTCATCAGTAGTGATGACCAGGTGAGTCTGTCTTCAGTCAGTGAAATTAAAATGGTCAGTGAAAGAAAGTGATTCTAGTGAATCTGAAATTGACGCTTGTGTCACTTGCACATATGCAGTGTGGTGTTTGTAATATTTATTATTTACTATTTAAATTACTTTATCATTATGCGTTCTACACTTTATATTGTATGTTTTAAAGTAGAAAGATAAGATTTAATAATGTAATTTTTCAAGTCAAAAAATGCAAAGCTTTTTACATGTTTTTTTTTTTTTTATGAAAAAATTTTATATTGTGATCATAGGTCCACTTTGACAAATCAGTTTTCTTTTCCAAGCAAATATTTCTGCCACTTCGTATAATGGTATCTACCTTGTGCTTACACCTGCATTATACAGATGTGTTTTGAATCCCAGAATTACAAAAAAAGTGCATTACGTTTAACACAATCGAAGCGGCTTGGCTACACAACATTTCCTGGCCAGTAATACAGAGGCATTCTGCTATTTCCACAGCACCCAGTAAATGGATCAGCACACACATGTGGGGTGATGCTCCAGCTTCTTCTCTGGCTGGGTGTTACGCATTCCTTCAGAAACACCAAATCCATGCTAATTAGATGGTGGAGTTCTTGACCTATATGGAGATGCTGGTATGGTTTGATGCTCCTTTCATGCCAGAGGATAGATCAAAGTAATGTGAAAAAATTCCCTTACCTCACTTGCTATTTGCTCAAGTCCTCTGCAAAGTTTATCAGCTGACATTAATTTAGGACTATTACTCTATGGAATCTTCATAAATATGTAACATTGTGCTCCCATGATGGCTGCTGCTTTCCTGTTCTGTTGTGTTAAGCAGGAAATTCTAACACAAACTTGATGGTATCTCTGAGGAAGGTCAGAGATCAAGCAAAAGGTGAATATAGCCTCCACTAATTAAAAGGTGACATTATAGAGGTTTCTGTTCATATTCTTTTAATACTAAATTGTCTAACTTTATCTTTAGTAGTTACTGTTTTAATTAACCTTATCTTTTACAGGTATTTTTGTCAGTCAACGAAATAGAATATTTGCACAGGCAGGGTAGTGTTCATAAACAAGTTAAACCAGGGAGCTTGGATTTATTTAACACTAAGTTATCTAACTTTATCTTGTTTTTACTATTCTGTTTTAACTAAATTTGTTTGTTTGCAGGTATTTTTGTCAATTAATCGACGGGTTAGAATATTTGCACAGCCAGGGGATTGTTCATAAAGACATTAAACCAGGGAACTTGCTTTTGACAACGGATGGCACTCTTAAAATCTCAGATTTAGGAGTGGCAGAGGTAAGATTCTTGTGTGTGGGTTTCTTTTTTTTTTTTTTTTTTTTTTTTTTTATTTTTTTTTTTATTATTTTCTCTTTTTTTCTTTTGTTTGAAGTTTTTTTTTTTTTTTTTTAAATGCTATGAAGTAATTTATAATGTACTAAATTTCTTCTAGGCATTGCATCCTTTTGCAGAAGATGACACATGCCGGACAAGCCAAGGGTCACCTGCATTTCAGCCGCCTGAAATAGCAAACGGCTTGGACACATTTTCAGGGTTTAAAGTGGACATCTGGTCTGCCGGTGTTACATTGTGAGTTAAAATTCAAAAAAGAAACCAATTGCATTATAATTCAAACTATGTGATTATATGCATTTTAAGTATTTTTGCCTGACAACCTTTTCTCCTCTAACTTTGCAGATATAATATTACCACTGGTCTGTATCCATTTGAAGGGGATAACATCTACAAGCTGTTTGAAAACATTGGAAAAGGAGACTACAACATTCCTGAGGACTGTGGCCCATTGTTGGCAGACCTACTGAGAGGTAATGACTGATTGCCAGTTAATAAGTTAACAGTCTTGCTCTCTTTTTTCTTTTAGATTATACCTGTCTAAAATACTTGTAAAATAAAATATAGATAGTTATTGACACACAACCAAGTTCAGTTCTGACAGACTGGTTGTAAATTGACCATATATGTATAGTACTAAGTTATAGTGTAATGTAAATTGCATAATTAGATCTGGACCACCCTATACTATATAAGAAGTCCCTTAAGTCATACTGTTTGTTTCACATGGCTGCCAAAGCTTTTAACAGCTTCACGCATCCTTTGTTTGTGTAATGTTACATCATCAGTGTGAGCCTCTCCCAATGTTCGTTGTACCAGCAGAGTTTGAACGCTCATGTTTTGTTTTAACATTTCAGCTTGTTAATAATAACAGATAAAGGATTTCAGTGTAGTTTCATTACCCCTTCTGAAGCACCACGTTGTGACTCACAATGTGCAAGTTTTGGAGGTTAACCAGATTCAAGAGTGGAGCACAGCAGTACAGCACATGTAGAAAACAGTTACAATAGTATAACGTAGTTGCATGCAATCGGATTTACTTTCTTTCCTCCCTCATACTGTACGATCACCTTCGTTTTTGTGTCGAGTTCCAATTGCCGCCTTTTCCTGTAATTGTAAGACAAAAATGTAACTCAATATAGTTGAAACTGCCACAAGTAATAAACTGAGATTGAGATGAATGTGTCACAGCATATGGAGCTGTTGTAGCAAAAACTGTTTGCCTGTGAGGTGCAGTAGTGGTTGTAAATCGAGTGCTCGTAAGATGACTGTCTGTAGTCAAATTAGCAGTGCCAGTTTTTAACATTCTTTTCCAAGATTCCTTTAAAGTATTTTCTCCTGCATGCTTACAGAAGAGCAGTAAAATGTGTTAAAATCATGAATATGATGATCTTTATATTGTTCATATGCCATTTCTTTTTCTGTAATATGTTATACTTTGATATTGCATTGGGGGGTGGGCTTTCTGACTTAAAGCTCAAAAACATGTCTCTCCCAACTATTGGCTAATGTCGGTATATAGTGGTATGCGAAAACTATAGTTTTAATATATTTAGTTGGTAAATATTTTGTTGGCAGAATCTACATCATAGGACCCAGTTTTGATTAGCTGTGATTGTTGTACTGCCTTCATTTTCTTGGACTTATTTTATTGGGATAGGTCTTGTGACTTTATTATTACAACAGGAAAAGAAGAAAGTCAAACTATAACTGCTGGGGCTGTACATTAAATAAAAAAATTTTAAGTAATGATACACTTGTGCTGTTTTGGTGACTTGTTTGTGGAAGATGTTAGAATTGCAGCTAATATGTCAAACCAAATACATTAATCCCTCGCCGTATCGTGCTTCGACTTTCGCGGCTTCATTCTATCGCAAATTTTATATGTAAGCATATCTAAATATATAACGCGGATATTTCGCTGCTTCACGGGTCCTGCGGACTAGACTGTCTTCTAGCATGTTGTGTTATGCATTATGCTAGTACTGATAAAGTCAGTTTCTAAAATGGTATAGCAAAATTTATTTCAGCACCCTTATGAAATATAAATAGTGCTACCATTTTTTTGGAATAACTGAGTTTGTTGTTTAACTGGTTAATTGAATTGTTAAATGGGACCTGGGGTGTATTAAGCTATTTGCAAACTCATTTAGAAAAATGTGTTGTTAATGGTAGAAGTGTGTAATATGTATGTATCATCTATGATATCTTAATCGTTGTTTCAACAAAATATGCATGCTGAAATTATTGTGTGCCACTCACTTTGCAAAAATCAGTCATAAACAAGGCTTCGGAGTCCATGCATTCACCGTCTATTGTAACCTAACATGGTAGATTACTATGCGTGCACGGTCAGCGCTTTGCTGCCTAAAAATGAGTATGCAACCAGTGCCAGGGAATAAAACAGTCTTGCAATCTACATTGCTACATTTAATTGCAAGGTGTAGATAATCATCACTCATGTGGAGGTTTTAGTTTGAAAACACTGTTGCTTAAGATGACAGTCTGCAAACTATATCGGAAATCAGTTGCCATTAATGACAGCTTGACAACTGACTTGTTTCACCATCTGCAAACTGACCACTGCAAAGAATATGAAGAATACAAAAAGCTTTAGGATCCAGCTGTCCATCACAGGTCTAAATCACCCAAGGTACAAGCACGAAAACACACTTGGCACACTTTAGCTGAATCATTCCGCATGGTAACAGACAGTGGGGCTAACGTTTGTGCACTATAGATTAACAGCTGGAAGAAGGCATCCTTGTTTTGGACATAGATTTCATTCATATTGCCATTGAGGAGTAATTTGGCTTCCTCAATAAAATGTAATTTTAGTGAATTTGATCTAGTATGAAGCCTTGTAGGTGTCAGGCAAAAAAGAAAAGATAAATCCATTTGAACAAATTATTAATCTGTTCAAACAATTTATGTAATTCCCTAGAAAAGATTATTTTTATTTCCGTCAGAAGCATATGCCTGTTGTACATGTTTTATTTCGCAAGCCATCTTAGTTGGGGGTCCTCTTCCCACCACGGTGGTGCTGGAGTGGCTATCAGTCTCCAGACCTCCATTTCATTGAGACATTTTGGGGAAATCTCAAGTATGCAGTACATGCAAGACATCCTAAGAATTACGAGTCCTGGAGGCTTTTGCTAAGGAGTATGGGCAGCTCTACCACCTGAGAAAATCAAGGGCCTCATCCACAACTATTACAAAAGACTGCATGCCATCATTGATGCTAAATGGGGAAATTAAACCATTTAAACAGCTAAGAATATGCAAACTTGAACAGGGACCATCCCATTATTTTCCTTATCACTGTTTTGTTTAATGCTTGTACTATTGTGATACTTTATAGTTTTGGCTCCATTAAATGAAATGTCTTTTGCGTGAGCAGTCATCTTTTCTTTAAAGAATGGTACACATTTTCCAAATTCTGCCAGGGTATGGAAACTTACAAACACAACTGCACATTCAATTGTACTTCAGTTTGTATTTAGTACGTCAGGGCTCATTTGCTGCCCAGCCAAAGCATAGTGCATGCAAGAGTGCATTGATATGTTAGTTTTTCTTGTAAAAAAATTTGGAAGTCACAAAGACTTCAGTTTATTTACACAGAAACTCAATGTACACTTAACCTTTTATAAAAGACTAGCAAAATACCTGCGCTTTGCAGCGGCGAAGTACTGACTTAAAATTTTTATTAAGAAGAAATTAAAACCTTTTTAAACTGAGGGAAAATATACTAATCATTATTTGTTAAGGATCTCTTTGTATACCACATTTTGAGTTCGGCCCTCCGGTTGTAATATGACCAAGCTGTGCGCTGAGCTTACTCTTGGCCATGTGAACAGCAATCTTGTTTCAAATCTCACAGCTTGGATTGCTGCTGTCATAATCGGTTTGAGTTTCATGGTTTGTTTCAATTATGACACTATTTGCAGGACTTGTTGTGTTGAAGTGTCATTCGGCATCTGTCAAGCGTTATAAGCATGCAACCGGTTTCATCGATAACTTCACATCCAGCATTTGAGAGTTTAAACATTCATAAACATCAAAGTGTCCACTACTGAAATCGTCACCTGTGAGTCTAAGATGTTTAAGAGGCACTGGCAGTTGTCGTAAGGTATAAAATATTTGGCTATTTCGGTACACTTGAATTGTTTGGTTGTCGCTTTCAACGGTAGCCATCAACTCGCATGCAGAACCATAGGTGAAGGGCTTAAGCATTTCACTCTTCTAGTGCTCCTGTGTAGTATAATCTCCTGTACTGTCATCAGTCCACACCTTGAACCTGTCCCAGTCATTCAATACATAAGACACAATGTTCCTCCGGATATCAAGAGTGAGCCTGATATGGCTGTGCAATATGTAACACAGAGAATGGAAAAGGTAGGTGCCATCTCCGGGCATGGAAACCACTCAGTAAGTGACAGTTCTTTTGATCCATGGTGATCACCTCGATAGACATGTTAATGTGGGTACGGTTGGGATGATAAAGGAAATGGGTACCTGAACAATGTAAAGTCTAAAATACCTACACAATAACTAATTGTAATAAATGAACAATAAAACAGCGGAGAAGCCATGGATTAAATAAAAAGGCTGTAGTTATCAGCAGGGAGACGTGAATCCCGTGGCAAAGCAAGGAAGGGAATGTAGAGACCGGAGCGACGGACGGCCTTATATAGGCAGGCAGCCAACAACGTGGGAGGTGTTGGGATGGGGGACCCAACGCCGCCTCACACGGTGACCGAGCTGCAGGCTATGGACGTATATACAGTGGTGTGAAAAACTATTTGCCCCTTCCTGATTTTTTTCTTTTGCATGTTTGTCACACAAAATGTTTCTGATCATCAAACACATGTAACCATTAGTCAAATATAACACAAGTAAACACAAAATGCAGTTTTTAAATTATGGTTTTTATTATTTAGGGAGAAAAAAAATCCAAACCTACATGGCCCTGTGTGAAAAAGTAATTGCCCCCTTGTTAAAAAAATAACCTAACTGTGGTGTATCACACCTGAGTTCAATTTCCGTAGCCACCCCCAGGCCTGATTACTGCCACACCTGTTTCAATCAAGAAATCACTTAAATAGGAGCTGCCTGACACAGAGAAGTAGACCAAAAGCACCTCAAAAGCTAGACATCATGCCAAGATCCAAAGAAATTCATTAACAAATGAGAACAGAAGTAATTGAGATCTATCAGTCTGGTAAAGGTTATAAAGCCATTTCTAAAGCTTTGGGACTCCAGCGAACCACAGTGAGAGCCATTATCCACAAATGGCAAAAACATGGAACAGTGGTGAACTTTCCCAGGAGTGGCCGGCCGACCAAAATTACCCCAAGAGCGCAGAGACGACTCATCCGAGAGGTCACAAAAGACCCCAGGACAACGTCTAAAGAACTGCAGGCCTCACTTGCCTCAATTAAGGTCAGTGTTCACGACTCCACCATAAGAAAGAGACTGGGCAAAAACGGCCTGCATGGCAGATTTCCAAGACGCAAACCACTGTTAAGCAAAAAGAACATTAGGGATCGTCTCAATTTTGCTAAGAAACATCTCAATGATTGCCAAGACTTTTGGGAAAATACCTTGTGGACTGATGAGACAAAAGTTGAACTTTTTGGAAGGCAAATGTCCCGTTACATCTGGCGTAAAAGGAACACAGCATTTCAGAAAAAGAACATCATACCAACAGTAAAATATGGTGGTGGTAGTGTGATGGTCTGGGGTTGTTTTGCTGCTTCAGGACCTGGAAGGCTTGCTGTGATAGATGGAACCATGAATTCTACTGTCTACCAAAAAATCCTGAAGGAGAAT